>ML677382.1:8383172-8669155 GCA_007922305.1 Dermatemys mawii
CCATGCCCCCTCCAACACCCCAAACTCCCTCCTGCACCCCAAGCCCTGAGCTCCCTCCCAGAGCCAGCACCCTATATCTCCTCCTGCACCCCAACCCACTGCCCCAACTCTGAGCACCCCCTTCTACACCCACATACCCTCCCACAGCTTGTACCCCTCACCCTCTCCTGCATCCCAACCCCCTGCCCCAGGCTCAGCCCAGAGCCCACCACACACACTGCGAACCCCTCAGCCCCAGCCCAGAGCCTGCACCCCCTCCCAAACCCCTGCCCAGCCCAGTGAAAGCGAGTGAGGGTGGGGGAGAGCAAGTGACGGAGAGAGTGGGGCATGGAGTGAGCAGGGCGGGGTCTCGGGGAAGTGTCAGGGTAGATCATGGGTTGCCCTTAAATTCAAACAGTGATCTTGGGTATAAAAAGTTTGGAAACCACTGATGTAGACATATCCTTAGAGGCCAGAGGCAGAGCCATAGTATTCATCTGATACAGTAAGCAAATTCCTAAAAGCCGTGATTCAGCGTGTGTAGCAGGGGATCATACAAGATAGAACTTTCCCCACTTTTTAAAATTTTCTGATAATATTCCCTGTATATCACTTTAATTGTACATGGTGCTTGACAGTAGGTGAAGTACGTTCAATAAAAGGCCAACGGCATTGCAAACAAAAAGCACAGAGGGAGGTGGAAGGAAGCGTGGGAGGATATGAGAGCAGAGATATAGGCAGGAGTCGGATTTAGGTGAACAGAGCAAGGCTGAACTGAATGTTGAAGGAGGTTTAAAAAAATTAGACCATGGTGAAGGAAGATGGTGATTTTGGAGGGGTGGAGTGGAATAACCTGTGTGTATGTTGTGGCAAAATACCTTCTCTGTCTCACCAGTCTCAGGTCCTTTATGCCTTGGAGAGACAGGCTTGGGCAAGGCAGACCTCCTAGAATGACCAAGGACAAGCTCTTCCTTCCCTTAGTCAGTCCTTTGGCTGTTTTTTTTTTTTTTTCTCCTTCTGGTCAGGAATGCAGCCTGCCTTTCTGGAGAGGCTCCCTGTCCTGCTGCACCCAACCTACTGGCAGCCTCCTTCCTAACAGGGGAGGGTTTAAAAAGGTCTCAGACAGATCTTAATTGAAGTCAGCTGATCTTAACTGAGTCTCTAGCAATCTCTTTTCAGCTGAATCTAATTAACCTGTGGTTACCTCTCTTCATTTGGTAAGGAGGGGGCCTTTTAACCTTCTGGGACTGCTTACCACCACCACCCTCTTGTAGCTGTCTGTTCTGGGTTTACTAAGTGTGTAATAGAGCAACACTCAAATGTGGTGCCCAAGAATTTAAATGCCCAGTTCTCATTGACATCAATGAGATTCACACAACTAAAACCCCATGCAAATTTTAGGAAATGATTCCAACTACTGTTCAGCTGAGAAGGCTGATGAGTTACATAATGCATACACTGTAGTTACAAACCCATCCTCATGCCAGCTGACTCTGGCTTGCCAAGCTTGAGCTAAGGGATTGTTTAATTGCAATATAGATGTTTGGGCTTGGCCTAGATCCCAGGCTTTGAGATCACCTTTCTTTTTGCTGGGAGCTCAGTGTGGCTTGAAAACATGGTTCTGTCACCAACAGAAATTGGTCAGTAAAAGAGATTTCCTCACCCACCTTATCTCTGTTACACTGAGGTCCTCTTGCTTTGCTAAGCTTTCTACTTCCCCATCTTTACTTTTAAATGTCTGTCACTCGTTCATGGATATTGGAGGGGGGGTTTTTGGGGTGGGAGAGGGAGAGTTATATTTTGGCTATGTGCCTCTTCTAATGTAACTCCTTTGCCTGACACTTTGTTTCTCTTCCAGTATGTATTTTTGAAATAATGAAACCTCTAAAAACAACCTGAAATAGCTCATCACTGTATAAAAATGTCACAAGCTTCAAATCTCTTACCTTAGGCCTTACCTGGGCTATAGGCAAGTGCGTCGGCCTGTTGGGAAACTGGGAATCTCCCCTTTCCAAAGCTCCCATTACAAGCCCAAAAAACATTGAATTTGACATTCTTATCACTTTTATATGTAGAAAACTGTAACTGGCACAGGAATGAATCTGGCTTTCCCTGGGCCTCAGGAAGGTGTGATTGAGGGGGAGAAAAGCAGAAACCTCTCTTTATATATTAAATGTCCTGTGTGTGTCTCTCCCAATGTATCGATTTCATCCTTAGTCTCTCTGTTGAGACTTTTAATAAGAGTGTCCGTTATGGTGAATGTTGTGACCAAATTCAGTTCCTAATGTGCAACTCCTCTCAAGTAAGCTGCTAATTGGTCATCAGATGGTAAATACTTTTGGTTATTACCCACTGGGGTCAGCTTTGAAGCAACAACCAAGAGGTGAAAGGTTCTGTATTTCATTTCCAATCTCCCAAACTGCTGTCTAACTTTGGAGCTGTTTGACCAGATTTGTACACTGGCGGAATATTTGCTATCTTTGACCTTCATCCAGTGACATCCTATCTGACTGGGGGGACTTGAGGGTAATGGAATTGTTCAAATGATAAAGCACCTTTTTAAGACATGTGAAGGAACAGACAAAAATCTAGAGAGTAATTTTGAGTAAAAAATCCCACCTGGAGCTTGTGAGGGAGGATTTCAAATTATTTGCTGACCTTTTGTATTTGTTTGTTTATGGATTTTAGTTCAAATTCCCTAGTCATCTGAAAGGTTAAGACTTTATTTTTATCCCTCAGGCTGTTTATTACTTTTATTGATGCTTTGTTTTGACCTTAGTGCCTTGGGGAATGACTAGTTTTGTCTGTCTGCACACACACATTTCTAATTACAAGGTGCCTCTTGAATATTCAGCTTTATCTAATTGGAGTTTGTTTTTCCACTGAAGTTTGAATCATTTTCTCAGAGGCTTTAATGCTTATTACCAATTCAAGCATACGACTTTTCATAGACTTTGTTCCTAGACTAGGCTGAATATCTAAAACATTGAGTTATCCTAGGTATTTATCAAAGGTAAATGGTTTTGGTATCAAATACGTGTGTGTAGTTTTGCTTTTCCTAACAATGGTGTGGGAACCTGAGCCCCTCATTATTTTACAACTAGTTACTGTTATATGCTATTTCCAGTGGGATCATCCAATGGCAGCATGATCCTTTCTTGACAGAGTTGGTGGAACAAATCCCCTGATACCAAAGAGGAGACCAGCAGCTCCGCTGCTTTGAGTGTGCAAATATGGTTTATGAGGTAGCAATGTTCCATAATCAGATTTGTTTTTCTGAAAGCATGCATATAAATAGCTCCCTTTGGGGAGTAATCGGAAGTCTGTGCGCATACAGTGTATCTGCTGATGCAGTCTCTCTGTAATTATGCCAGCCTCTGTCCCAGAGATGGTTACATCAGGTGCATAGTAAGATCATAATAACCACAGTTGAAAGGAAATGGAAGGTTTTAGTCAATTTATTTGAATAATTAAATCCATATATCACTATTGCCCAGATCAGGGGTCGGCAACCTTTCAGAAGTGGGGTGCCGAGTCTTAATCTATTCACTCTAATTTAAGGTTTCGCGTGCCAGTAATACATTTTAACATTTTCAGAAGGTCTCTTTCTATAAGTCTATAATCTAGAACTAAATTATTGTTGTATGTAAAGTAAATAAGGTTTTTAAAATGTTTAAGCTTAATTTAAAATTAAAATAAAATGCAAAATCTCCCAGACCGGTGGCCAGGACCCGGGCAGTGTGAGTGCCACTGAAAATCAGCTTGCGTTCCGCCTTTGGCACCCGTGCCATAGATTGCCTACCCCTGGCCCAGATCTTGCAATCAAATCCACACCTCCTAGCCAGCCACATGTCAAAAGCTAAACCTCTGGTGCTTTGTATTTTGTTATCACCTGGATAACTGCACTTATGCAGAACCACCCAGTTGAGTTCTAACACTAACTGGACCAAATTCATCCCTGGTATGACATCATCATGGTGCATTATATAATAATCTCTCAAAATAGTTTCCCCTGGGGAAATTAGAAAGTCAGCGCGGAGAGAAGCCACAGCTGCTCGCTTGCTTGCTGGGGACAGAGAACGCTGGCGCCCGCAGCCCCGGAGTTTTCTGTCCCTGGCAGGCAGGCACGGGGCCACGGCTTCTGCAGGCGCATATGAAAGCCCCGGCGGGCACCATGGCGCCCGCGGGCACCATGTTGGGGACCACGGGTGTACAAAATATAATTATATTACAGTACCCTCCGAGATCATTGGCATGACTAAGCTCACATTGAGACAGCTACAGAACATATCTCTTTGCCCAGCCTTTGTCAATTGACTAAACTAGAAATCCAGGCAGCTAATTTATAGGGATGATTCCCCCCCACCATTCCTATGTCTAATACTTGCAGTTATTGGGGGATAAGGTGACCAGATGTCCTGATTTTATAGGGCAGTCCCAATATATGGGGCTTTTTCTTATATAGACACCTATTACCCCCGCCCCCTGTCCTGATTTTTCACATTTGCTGTCTGGTCCCCCTAGTGGGGGAATGTAGTGTCCTTCTCCTTTCACCTGAAATGTTAATGTCTCCGTTTAAAGTATGCCCTGGAATCACCTGATAAATATGTAGTAGTAGTTTTGTGAAAAAATAAATCCAATTGAATTGTGAAAATAAGGCGAGCTGCTCAAAATGACTCCGTTTAAAAGATCCTTCTCCTCAGACACCCCCCACACATGATATTTTCCAAGTGGTTACTTTTTGGAAAGTTGCTTAAAAGAAGTGAACCCCCTGACACTGCCGATGTCATGGGCTTTACTCTGCTGCAGTAGAGGTTGCTGGCTGGCATTGCTGAGTGTGCCTTTCATTCACTTGCATTGCTAAAGAATTGCTCATTTGTGGAGTGGGGACTGTGCTTGCTGAGAGCAGTATGCCGTGAACTACCCCTCACCCATTGTGTTTGCTTCAAACCGTTTCTTCCAGAAAGGAACACTGTCCTATGAAGCAGAAATGTTATCACATTTTGTCCATGTTGGGAGGCGGGGTATAGTATTTCATCTGCTGCCTGTCACATGGAGAATTTACTCCTTTATTATTTGTGTTACTGTAGCACAGAGGATCTCAGTCATGGACCAGAACCTCACTGTGCTAGGTGCTGTACAAATGCAGAAAAGAAAGACAGTTCTTGGCCCAGAGAGCTTACTTGATATCGGATGATTCTGTCTGGAGCTGTTGGAGGATTCTGGGAGTGGAATGTTACTGGCCCCTTGTTTTTAGTACCAGTGGCCTATGTGAAATGAGTTGTGGATCTCAGTTCCCAGTAAGTCCATATCACGGCTGCCAATAAAAAGCCCCTTTCGTGCCTTTTTCACCAGGGGAGTCAAGTAGTGAATGAGATGCAGACAAATAAACTACCCTCTAGAAGTGGGGCCTGTAGCTTAGAACTGAGGCCAATTGTCAGGGCAGCATAAGGAAACTTGCCTTGCTGCTGCTCATGCTATGTCTATTTGATGAACAAAAACTGAAAGGATGTTTGTCTCCAGGGCTGTTAATTAAACACACTCCCCAGCGCTAGATTCATTTTATTAATGTAAGTACCGAGTCTCAGGAGCTCTGATACAGCGTTGACGAGTAAGTTCTAAAAACCCAGATAGTCTTCCCTCGGCAAGAGAGAGGGTGCACTTTTAACTCTCTTATATGTGTTCACAGGTGGACATAATATGTGGTGATCACCTGCTAGAACACTACCAGACGCTGAGGGAAATCCGCCGAGCTATAGGAGATGGTGCTATGCAGGTAAGGGTGGTGGCTAGCCCATGTGGTAAAATGTGACTTCTGAAAGGATGCTCTGTTCAGCTGAACAGCAGTGTCTGCTAGAAACACTTTCACCCGCTGATATTCTGCTCATCAAGAAATCACTACTTCATGCTGTTAGGAGATCCTGTCCGGTTAAGTTTAGACAAGATATATTACCCAATAAAGCTTTGGTTTTTGTACTTGTGAGCTGTACACCATGTGTTTTGAGTTTTTGATGGCTCACTGGAGTTTTGGATATGAGCTTTGTTTCCCTTTTGGAATGAGTTGGTGCAATAACCATAATGAATTAAACCAAACCATTCTCCATTAGTATTTCATCCCTCACCCCTACCCCCTGGGAATCGATACCTCGGCAAGGTATCAAAAGACAGAAGCAGCCCAAACAAGACTAGCCTTGTGATTGTGTGGGGGGAGACAATTTGCATATTAAACCTCATAGCAAAAGATGTAGTGTAATAAACGCCAGCAGTGTGCCTGATACGTATGCTACAGCTCCTAATGGGGAGAGAAAATGTACAGCCAGCTCTCTTGTTGATGACTTACTGACTGTATTGCTGCTGGCTTGTTACAAAGACCCCTGTCTGGAGCACAATTAGTCTAACCAGCAATGGCTGCCATTCAGTGTTGAGGGGTGCAGGATGTATTATAGGTTTAGTAGCTATCTCTAAGGTCACGGATTTATAAAGCTGACTTTGACATGGTTCAAAGGTAGAGCCGGAGGCCCCATTTCTTACCCCGCTGCTGCTAGCCTACCCACCACATCTTATTGTGTGTACTGTACCAAGAAAAACAGCTCTTTTGTGCTTTGGAAATATTTCCAAGTATTTGCACAAAGTGATCGGTGTACAATAACAAATTGCTTTAGAGATGCAGCAGTGAAATGTGTATCCAGTGTAGTGCAGGATACTGATGCACAACTGCATTCTGTTGTAAACTGTGCCCTGTCAACTGTGAATTTAACACACATCTCCTGCAGAAAACTGTGTTTGCTCAGAATTAAACTTGCTGCTTGACACTTAACTTTTGCATTTCTTGCCTTGTTTTTATTTTTGCTGGACAAGTGTAATATTGCGCAATCACACATATACATCTGACTTCCCTGGGAAATCTCTTGCATGTTGGGGAACCCCCTTTAAAATGGAGGTCCTGAGGTGGGTGCTAGTTTTGAGGAGGCCCTGGCAGTGCAGCCCCTCTTCCAGAGGATCAGGGAACAGCAGGAGTCCCATGGTTAGTGCAAAGGCACTGGATATCCATATGGATAGCCCTGAACCCCCAACAGATCCCCAAGATCTGTTGGATTTGTGGGCTGCACCCCAATTTCTGCCACGAGTAGAACAAATCTCAGCCCTCTTCCTGTGGCTCCTGACAGAAGAATTCAGAGAAAATGCTGTAAGTGTAACCTCGCCCAGTTTCCTGGAAATAAATTGAAATGATGACCCCGCTGCCAACCCAGGTTCATTGCTGATTTAGTGAGAGCACTGTGGATTAACGCAATATTGAGCAACAGCAGCTAGAATGACGTAGCTCTTGTTGCAAACTGCAGTAAGTGATAGGGAGCTTCGTCGGACAGTGAAGGACGATGATTAGATTTGATTTATTTTGTGGTCTGGAAGGTGCTCTCTCAAACATAAGTGCTTCAAACCTCATCCTTAAGCCAAAGTTTTTCATCTTTAGAAAGCATTCTCGAGAGGGGATTTTCAGGGAAATTGCATTGGTTTCATTTTTTGTCATGTATGGATCTGCCAGGTTGATATGGACATCACCCAGCAGCATAGGAATGGCCATGCTGGGTGAAACCATTGGTCCATCTAGCCCAGTATCCTGTTTTCTGACAGTGGCCAATGCCAAGTGCTTCAAAGGGAATGAACAGAACAGGGCAATTGTCAAGAGATCCATCCCCTGTCATTCAGTCCCAGCATCTGGCAGTCAAGAGGCCTACGGACACCCAGATCATAGGGTTGCATCCTTTACTATCTTCACTAATAGCCATCAATGGTCCAGTTGTTACTCCAGGAGGATTGTTGACTAGAGATGCATCTTGTGACTGCAAAATCAATACATTAATTGATGAAGTCTTCTAGAAAACCCCATAACACTGTTGGACAAGAAAAGAGAAAAGTCTTGAGGTTTCTTAGGCACTTCAGTTCAAGACCCCCACTGGATTGTGCATCCTAAGTACAGCTTTATTTCGTCGCAAATCCATTAAGATGACCAAACAATTCAGATAGGTGCTGCTGCTTCCTTTCTAAGCTGACTGGAAAGATCTTTCAACAAAGCCATGTCACAGACATACCCTGCAATCTGGCAGCACCTCTTAAAGCTCTGTAGCATCACTTTTTCAGAAACAACTGGATTTCTCTATTTTAAGACCCTCATATCTTGCAAAACATTTTCTAGCACTTCTCTATTCCAAACTTTGCTGGCTAAGCAAATTGGACATCTGTTTTTTCCCAAAAAAGCCTGAAATTTTATATGGAAGAGATTGGCGGCTGCCACCACAACTTGGTTAGTAACTTTCATAGCTGCTTTTCTTTCATGGCCATATTTCAGGGGACTTTCACACAAGGAGTTTTGTTGGCTTTTATACAGAGTTTTAGGAGATGTACCATCTTCTCAGAGTCTCACCAATGCCCCTAGCTCCGTCCATCATGATGCAGAAACGTTTATCAAAACCAACATATTCCTTTTGTCATAAACGACTACACCTGTTTTAGGTTTGTGCAAAGAGAATAACTTCAGTAGCTCCTTGTGTAATGTGTAGTCATTTGAATGAATATGAGTAGTTAACAGCTTAATTCAGTATTATCACTGCTCTCTTCTAGGGCTAGAGAACAAATAACTGCACTTCTGAATCATATTTTTCATGTGTGCATTCATTCATGTCTGCAGCTAATCTTGTTACTATCTGAGACAGTTACGCAATTTCAAAATTCCTCATAATCTTGTCATCACCAAAAGCCTTTGTCGCAGTGCCCTCACTAAAAGGTTTCTCCAACTTAGCTTATTCTAGCAACAAAGCATAAAATAACTCCAGGCGTGATTTTTTTTTCTCTTCCCCACCCACTCCTGTCCCCTCGGTTATAGTTGCAGAAATAGTAAATCCTTTTCTGGTGTTCACACTTTCCTTTTCAATAGCTGCAATAAGCGCTCAAGACTCTTTACTTTTTTCTCTTCATGTAACAACTTGTACTAGTGACTGGAATCGTTTTCATTATAAACTTGATAACTCCTACAAATGCAAGACACTAGGCTTTTCGTTGCTTTCAGTAACTAAATAGTTACTTTCCCAACAATCTTGGAATGCTGCGTTTTGGAATATTAAGTGTAACCTAGTAGGAAAATGTATTAATAACAAGAAAATATATTTCAATTGCTTTTCACAAACCAATTACACGCCTTGTAGAACTTGAAAGTGGACAGCTGGGTTTCAGACTAACATGTTTCTTTGGCAGATTAATAGAACCCGAATGTAATTTAGTGTTAAACCTTGTGTTCCACATGACGTTCTTCTTTTGATCTTGCTGCAAGCTAAAGTTCACTTCATAAAGTGCGAGTCTTGCAATACGCGTCAGCTCTAGCTTGGTTTCAGAACAGATTCTTGAACATCTGTTCTTGTAAATGCTTTACCTTTCAAAAGTTTATTCTATTTCAGGGATTAATTTATCTTCCTGGTGTTTTGTTTGTTTTGTTGTATTGTGTCTTTTCCCCAAAATCACACAGAATTAACTTAAAAAAAAAAAAATCTAAAACCAAAAGCAATTTCTAAAATTAAGCATAGCTTTGTATGAAACTTGTGGGATTCACTGTCAGAGAAGATTAGACAAATATTGGGACTGAACTTTTAAAAGGGCTGGATAGTTTTAGGATCAAACAAAGCTATAAAGTAAGAATAATATTGACTCTTCTTTTCAAAAGCACTTCGTGATCTTTGACTGAAAGGCACTGTGAGTACAAAGAACTATTATGCTTACAAAAAATTGTTTTCCCAGGCATGCGCCATGGGGTCAGGGAGGAGTACTTCCTCTGCAAAACCCAATGTACGGCATTGCCCAATTGGCTAGAATGCATTGTCCTAGAACAGAGGTTGGTAACCATTCAGAAGTGGTGTGCTGGGCCTTCATTTATTCACTCTAATTTAAAGTTTCGCATGCCAGTAAGACATTTTGACTATTTTAGAAGGTCTCTTTCTATAAGTCTATGATATAGAGCTAAACTATTGTTGTACATCAAGTAAATAAGTTTTTTAAATGTTTAAGAAGATTCATTTAAAATGAAATTAAAATGCAGAGCCCCCCAGACCAGTGGCCAGGACCCGGGCAGTGTGAGTGCCACTGAAAATCAGATCACGTGTCGCCTTTGGCACGTGTGCCATAGGTTGCCTACCCCTGTCATTCACCAGCTGACTCAGTTGCCTTCTGCTGCCACCTCCTCTCTGCTGTGACCTCTGCACATCAGTCTCTTAGTAATTTTCATCTCTTTGCAGGCTGGGCAGAAACACTGCCCCATCTCAAGTGATTTCAGCTCTGATTGGACACTGAACATAACAAAGAGGCTCCTCATGCCTATTTAGCTCTGTTCCTTGAACAGTGACAAGGAGCAGGTTAAACCAGTCAAGGGAGGACAGTTGATGAGGGTGTGCGGTTTCCTAGCTGGGAATTCCTGTTCCCATTCCTCTTACTTTCACAGAGCTCTGGCATTCGAGCTCCTGGCTTAACAACGTGCTTTCAGTTGAAGGTGACCCCCACGTTTGAGACAGATAAAGTTAGGCACAGTGCTGTTTCCCTGTATTCCCAAAATAATTACAACATTTTTGGTTACAACATTTCACTACCCCTGCATCACTAAAGTGATTTGTACCCAACATCAGCCAAAACTGATTACTTTGACACTGCTTGATGCGCTGGATATCTAAGCGGATGCAGGAGCAAACTGTATTTACATAAACACACCCAAGTCTCTCCCCCGCCCAGCTAGCTATCAGGGAAGCATTCATTCAGACCCTGCTTACATCTGTAAAATGGGAATAATGATATTGACATCCTTTGTGAAGAACGTTGTGATCTACTGATAAAAAGTGCTAAGAGGTAGGTATTATTACTGCTGCTGTTTAAATAAAGGCTGTTATAGGCTGGTACAATGCCTTGCACACAGATGGTGTGTGATTTATTACTTCAGCACATAATTAATCAAGATCACATGTTAATTTATCTGCCCACTATAATCAGTTAGAGCAGAACATAGTAGAACCCCTAGCATATCAATAACAATCACAATCCTGTCATAAGAACATAAGAACAGCTGTACTGGGTCAGACCGAATGTCCATCTAGCCCAGTATCCTGTCTACTGACAGTGGCCAATGCCAGGTGCCTCGGAGTGAGTGAACCTAACAGGTAATGATCAAGTGATCTCTCTCCTGCCATCCATCACCTGCCTCTGACAAACAGAGGCTAGGGACACCTTTCCTTACCCATCCTGGCTAATAGCCATTAATGGACTTAACCGCCATAAATTTATCCAGTTCTCTTTTAAACCCTGTTATAGTCCTAGCCTTCACAGCCTCCTCAGGCAGGGTGTTCCACAGGTTGACTGTGCGCTGTGTGAAGAAGAACTTCCTTTTATTTGTTTTAAACCTGCTGCCTACTAATTTCAATGGGTGGCCCCTAGTTCTTCTATTATGGGAACAAGTAAATAACTTTTCCTTATTCACTTTCTCCATGCCACTCATAATTTTATATACCTCTATCATATCTCCCCTTAGTCTCCTCTTTTCCAAGCTAAAAGGTCCTAGCCTCTTTATTCTCTCCTCATATGGGACCCATTCCAAACCCCTAATCATTTTAGTTGCCCTTCTCTGAACCTTTTCTAATGCCAGTATATCTTTTTTGAGATGAGGAGACCACATTTGTACACAGTATTCAAGATGTGGGCGCACCATGGATTTGTACAAGGGCAATAAGATATTCTCCGTCTTATTCTCTATCCCTTTTTTAATGATTCCTAACATCCTGTTTGCTTTTTTGACTGCCGCTGCACACTGCATGGACGTCTTCAGAGAACTATCCGCGATGACTCCAAGATCTTTTTCCTGAGTAGTTGTAGCTAAATTAGCCCCCATCATATTGTATGTATAGTTGGGGTTATTTTTTCCAATGTGCATTACTTGACATTTATCCACATTAAATTTCATTTGCCATTTTGTTGCTCAGTCGTTTAGTTTCATGAGATCTTTTTGAAGTTCTTCACAGTCTGCTTGGGTTTTAACTATTTTGAGCAGTTTAGTATCATCTGCAAACTTAGCCACATCACTGTTTACCCCTTCCTCCAAATCATTTATGAATAAGTTGAATAGGACTAACCCTTGGGGAACACCACTAGTTACCCCTCTCCATTCTGAAAATTTACCATTTATTCCTACCCTTTGTTCCCCGTCTGTCTTTTAACCAGTTCTCAATCCATGAAAGGATCTTCCCTCTTATCCCATGACAACTTAATTTACATAAGAGCCTTTGGTGAGGGACCTTGTCAAAGGCTTTCTGGAAATCTAAGTACACTGTGTCCACTGGATCCCCCTTGTCCACATGTTTGTTGACCCCTTCAAAGAACTCTAATGGATTAGTAAGACATGATTTCCCTTTACAGAAACCATGTTGACTTTTGCCCAGCAATTTACGTTCTTCTATGTGCCTGACAATTTTATTCTTTACTATTGTTTCAACTAATTTGCCCGGTACGGAGGTTAGACTTACCGGTCTGTAATTGCTGGGATCACCTCTAGAGCCCTTTTTAAATATTAGCGTTACGTTAGCTATCTGTCCCCTATCATAAAAGCTAATCAAAACAGGTCTAATTCTGCATAAGTCAAATAACAGCCACCAGAGGAAGCGGGTTACAAAGGGATGAGCCCTGGACTGAGAATATCATTCGAGCGCCAGTTGTGGAAATTGTTAAACCCTGTAACTGACAGCGCTGTTGGCAGAATGCTCACGTGTCTCTTATCAGAACCGAAAGGCCCAATCTTGCACCAGGGAAGTTTTCTGGGTGTTTTGCCATTAACTTAGCGGGAGCAGGCTCAGGGTGGGTGTCACTGGACCATGATTTCGTAACAGAATTGATTTCTTTTGTCACTCATAGTTCAGTTAAGCTTTAACATGTGCACTTAGCAGAGCACTTGTTGTAACTTCCAAATAAATGTGTTTAGGACTTGCTCAGGCCTGGTAGGCACAGCTCAGAGCAAGGGACGAAGCAAAGTCACTCTGGCTCAGGATCCAGTAGTAAGAAACATTCTGCCTAAGGGAAACAAAAAATCCTCCCAGAGCTCTCCAGCACAGAATGGAGAGTATTCCCATAGCTAAACCGCCCCCTCCACTTTTTCCTGCATGTTCTTTGACACAAGACTGTGATCAGTATCCAGGGAAGTGAAAAAGACAGTGTAAAGTGGCTTTGGTTTGGTTTTGTCTTCAAGATCAAGTAAATCCCCAAGTCTGCTTTTATATAAGAATAAAACATAAAAGCAATTTTTGGGGGGGTGGGCGCTGTTAACTGGTTTCGTGGGAGGGGAAACTGTTCCTTCACTGACCCTATTGCAGACACAAGCCCTGTGTCAAGGGACATGCAGTATGTATTGCTGAGATGGAATCAGCCAAAACATATAGTCTGCGGATATAAACAATTATGGTTTACAGTCCATTGGTTAATTTCGTTAAAGACATGTGCCTCCTTTTTAATCACACATTTCAGGAGCCATGTAGGAAGAGAGTGTGAGCTGCTGTACTAAACTGTCTTGTCTCATTCTATATTAATGTAGTATGTTCGAAAAGCTTCTTTCACGCACTTGTGTGAGAGTGATAACAATATGCAGGCCTAGCATCAGTGTGAAATATAACGTGCATGTATGTGAAAGTGTTAATGAAATGTATACATCCAAGATAGCAACAGAAACACTGGGCCACTAGCAGATGTATTGCTGTAGTCTGGGGCAGAGGTGGTGTTCAGTGTTAGACTTCGATGCCACTCTTCCAGAGTATGGAGTATTTTACGTGAGAAAGTAAATATCAAGCAGCACTCAGGAAGAATGTCAGATTTTAAATGTTTTATTCTTATCGACTTATCCAGAACTTTGAATGGGCAACTTCTAGAAACTGAATTAAAATAATACTTACTTATAGAACTCTTCATCTTCGGTGTGTTTTGTGAACGTTAACACACACTCCAGAGTGATGGGTAATCATCACCTTTGACATGAGGAAATGAAAGCAGAGGAGTGATGTGACTTGCCAAAGACCACAGACAAAGTTTGTCAAAGCTAAGATTAGAACTCAAGATCAGCTCGCAGTCCCATGCTCAGACCATCGTAGACATACTGCCCTCTTTTCTATGTAATACTTCATAATAGGTTGTGTTAAAGAGCAGGGTTTCTTCAGCTACTTCTCTGATGGTGATGGTGGTTGAGCAGAGACCATTGGCTTGTATAATGGAACTGTTTACACGTCAGGACAACTTCAGGATGGCTTTAAAATAAAAGCAAAATGATTTGTACTTAAAGAAACAGATTTTTAAATCTTTTGGTTAGATTTCCCAACTTGGGGAGATGGCACTCCATTGGCTGGGCTTCTCAAAATTCAAGCTTATAATAGGGAAACAAGGAGGTACAAAAATATCTTTATATGATCTTCAGGAGACATCTCGTTTGGCAGATGGAACTAAGATTCTGCCAAACAGTGGCTCTGTCTCTTGCTATAATACTTCCTCTCAGTTAGTTGATTTGTTACTGTCATAATGATACGTTTTCCTTTTCCCTCTAGGATGGTTTGCTTGTACTGCACTATGGCCTTGTGGTATCTCCACTACCAATAACTTAAAGATTGCTAGAATATCAGAAGGTGAAAGGATCCAAAACACGAAGCTTCTTCAATGCTGTGTCTCACCAGAGAAGGCCATCCTTCTTGCTTCCTGTCACAGGAAATAAATGAAACCACCACTAACTGCTGTACGCTTATAACTTAGCATTTGACTTTGCCGGTGTAAAATATGCAGCTTCTGTAAGTACAGTTGTAAACACCGCAAAGCTCTATATTACAAACGACGCTCCTTAAACTGTAGCTAGCTCAGGGAAAGCAGAACACTCAGTTGCTGAATTTTATTTTTAAATCCTTCTTAAATCCACAGGATCTCACAGGGTTAATTTGATTTCTCCTCCACTAATCTTCCTCTTGGGCAGGTCCCTAACTACTTATCTCCATAAAGCCTGCCTACTTCTGAAGTATGTAGCTGGAATGGTGCTCTCAGGGATGATCTTCAGTGGGGGATGCGATACAAACATTTGCCTAAAAGAATGTCAGCAATAGCTGATTTGATTTAGAAATGTGGGGGTGGAGACGGAAGGAAAGATTTTCCAGCTTGTCTGTAGGCCAAAATGGGTAATCAACTTCACATGGGTTAAGTATTGACTTTCCTAGTTCTACTGGAAACAGCATTAAGACATTGTTTCTCATCAAGGAAACAAATTGCATCTGCACTAGGTCCAGAACTGGTAGTAGCTAGACTGATGTTAACTACCGTGTAACCATAGAGCTCATGGTACGTTTCTCAGCATGGATGGACCAATATGTTATTCTTTGCACAGAGGACGTCAAGGTACAACCTTCCCTCTATCTGTGATATATGTGAAATAATTAGACTTTCAGCCTGCTCCCATTGAAGTCAATCAGCTGACTTGCCTGGCAGCAGGATCAAGCCTTTCATTTTTAACACCTTTTTAACAATCCCAGCAAAAATAGAGAGACTCACATTCTCTTCAAAGTACCATGTTGTAATGACCTTTGAATGCATCAAAGGATAGACCATGTCTGAGGCTGCTACTGGGTGCAGAGCAATGGAATGAACATCTGTTATTACTACTGCTTCTACACCTGCACAAAGACCATTAAGTAATTTTTAATTTTAACATAACTGTAGTTCATGATCACTTAATATTTCAATATTCTGTTCTGTTTGTTATGAGACTTTAATGATTTCTTCGACAGATATAAAAAGCAGAGGTGTGTGTGAGTAGGGTTTTTTTGCATACTAGGACTTAAAGGCCAGATTTCAAGGTAGCAAGGTTCCTAACTCCCATTGATTTTAATAGTAGTTAGGTGTCTAACTACCCTTTACAAATCTGGCCCTTAAGTCTCTAAAACCAATGTTTGTTTTACCTGTGAAGATGACACTTTAAAGAAAAATCTTGTTTACCTAAAGTCACTTCTTGTGATGCTTCTAAAAATGTAACAAAAAAAGTGTAGTCAAGATTTCTGACTTATTTTCAAGGTTTGTATAAAAGTAGTGCTGAAAATGGAGCAGAAAAAGGGATTATTTTGTAAACACTTTGTGCATTGTGTTGATAAGAGATTATATCTTGTAAGAGTTAAATAAAGTTTTATTTTAGCCTACTTGAAATTCTTATAAGAAATATTTATTGCAAGACTACTCTTCTCCACTTTACCGTAAAATAATAGCCAGTGCGATTAATGAGATTACTACTAGACATTTTTACTTAATCGGAATCCACAAGTTTAAATGAGGAAATTAGAAAGTGGTATTTTAAAATGGGTGATATCAATGAGGACTTTGAAAAGTTCTGAATTTTGAAACAGTAAAATCACTGAGGGATGCCTATTTAATGAGGAGTCCATCAAAAACCGGAGGTTGATAACCTGTTTAGATACATGTTGTCAAGAATCAGAGGGGTAGCCGTGTTAGTCTGGAATTGCATGCATCCGACGAAGTGGGTATTAGCCCACGAAAGCTTATGCTCTAAAACTTTAGTTAGTCTTTAAGGTGCCACAGGACTCTTTGTCACTTCTGTTTAGATACGAATCTGTTGCCACAGACACAGGAAGTTGTAGGAGACTTTATTTTTAGACAAGCGCTTTTTTCACTGTGTGCATGCATGTTATAATGCACTTCATGTCAGACTCCGTGCTTGTTCCATTTAATCCATGTAGCACATTTCTTATCAGATCCAGTATGGCCATGTCTCTGGCTTCAGCTCTGATCTTCCCAGCTTGATACATGTCATCAAGCTGTCAATATGGCAGCTTCCTATTTCATTACCACTTATTTAATTTTTTTCCTGTATGTGGTATTTTAAAGAAATGACTGTTCACAGCATAACACATGACTAATGTGTTAACTCGTGCTTCGTCCAAGCTTGTATTACATGCCTCAAGAAGGGCTTATTTTAAAAGACGAATGGCCATATAAAAGCCTTGACTAATTTAAATCATGGTCATTCCAAAGTGTCCATCTTTATAATAGACCATTTGTGCCTACAGTGCGGATTCACGTATAGCCTCAAAATCACAATATTATTGGTAAGAGTTGCTTTCCCCACAAAGAAACCTGCCACCATTTCTGATGCAGAAGTCAGTCTCTCTTTCAAAAGAAATTCTCTTTGATCACAATTTGGCTAATCCTATTTGACCTGTCTGGTTGGTACTGTGCAATGGAGCAGTAACCATAGCAGAGGATCCGTAGCAGTCCCTAGTCCTGGTCTGTGACTGGGGCTGCCAGACACTACCACAATATAAAGAATGACTACGTAACCCCCCGTCCTTAAACCTGCTTCATTTCAGGATCCTGTTTGAAATGCCCCCTCCTTGTTCTTACATCCCTCCATAGATTTGTTCCTGTCTCTGGCTCTTTTCTCTCCCCATCATTGTTCTCTCTGTTATCCAAGCAGCCCTTTCCTTTCTACCACCAACATAATCTCACCCTGTTTGCACAGGAGCCTTCGATTTGCAGCTCGTGGAAGAGCCTTCGGTCACCGATGGACTATCTCCTGTCAAATGTCATCTAAAAGTCCCTTTGTAGTAAATGGTAGGATTAACTGGGTTATCTGCAGTATTATGGGATGGAGCTAGGCTCCACACTTCCCTTACTTCCTGTTCAGTCAGTGGACATTCCCCGTCTACCTAACGCCTGTGATGCAGTTGAATAAAGCAGCAAGTTCCGCATCTGCAGTCCTGGGAGGAGGCTTAGTTTTGTTGCACCTAGAGGTCCTTTTACAAGGATGATTTAGTTGGATTTGGCCCTGCTTTGAGCAGGGGGTTGGACTAGATGACCTTCTGAGGTCCCTTCCAACCCTGACAAGTCTATGAACACCCTGGCTCCCTTTCCTCGACCTCTGAGTGTGTCTCTCCTCAGTGTGTGTCTGTTTCACAAACCGATCGTGTTTTACAGAGTAGCACTATTTAAAAACATGAATTTATCTGTGCAATGTGTGCTTGGCTCCATCTACCACCTAGTCCCCACATCAAGATTTTAAGTGGGGCTTAATTGGTGCAGAGTGTCGTGCAGGCCCTCTGTGCTTGGGTGAATTTAAGTTATGTCAACAATCAGCCACTGTAGTAATGAAATCGCTTTTGCGTGTTCACACTGCACTTCTTGGGTCAGCGATGCGCATTCTCACCAGGAGCGCTTGCACTGATTTAACTGTCAGTGTGGGGCATGGTGGGACAGCTTCTGAAAGGCAGCACCAGTCGATGTAAACAACACGGTGTCTACACTAACACTGCAGGGACCTGACGGCATCACCCTAAGTGCTATGCCTCTTGCGGAGATGGAGTTAAGTCGGTGTAGTGGGCGAGTTATATCAGTGGGAGTGAAATTTTAGTGTAGACACTTGCCGAGTTAGGTCGACGTAAGCTGTGCGCAGGGAGGATCATACCACTACCCTATCTTACAGGGGTGGGGAGGATGAATACATTAGTGAGTCTGATGCACTCAGATACTGCGATAATGGGGGGTTGTATGAATACCTAGGATGGAAAAATTTACTCTAGTTATATTATTTCTTGGTACAGGGAATGCCTCTAGCCTACACTACCCAGAATTCTGAACAGGAAATTAGGTGTGTCTGTGTTTGGAGAGTGAAGATAAAGCCTGCTGCATCGCCAGTAGCAAAACTCAGCCTTCGTGTTTTCTTAATTAAAAAGGTAAAAAAGGCCTCCATGTGTGCAGAATAGCACAACACGTTATGGAGTTCTGCTCTTCTCAGCATGGCTGGTGACTGCACAGGTCTCCGGTGGAACCATGTGGGTCTTGCCTCTAGTGTTGCTGCTGCTACTGCCACATGGAGAACAAATATTTAAGAATGGGCTCTTCAGTCTAGCAGAGAAAGGTCTAACATGATCCAATGGCTGGAAATTCGGACTGGAAATAAGGTGTCTGTAGAACCTGTGAGGCTGACAACATTATGAGCATCTCTTAATGTTTTCTCTTACAGAAGAGTCCTATAAGATTGAATAGAAAGTGGGAATCTTTCTATTTCTTTTTAAACAGTCCTATAAAATTTCATAGAAAAAAATGAATCCCTGCTATAGAAATCCAGAGGGTGGTTTAAAAAACACCCCAAACTATGGAAAGAATCTCATTTTCTATTAAAATATATACATTTCAATAGGATATAGTGATTTAATCTCTATTGTATAATTACCTGTAATTACCACTAATTACCATCCCCACTAAACTAAAATCCAAGGATCATACATTAAAAAGTTGATATTCCATACTTAGATCAATTTCAGCTATCCCAGAATTTAATAGGGTTGTAGTATTTTTTCCTGCATACAGGTGGTTCTTGCATCACATGGCATCAAGGCTATACTACTGTATTTAAGAGGGTTACTAATATGTAATTCCTCTGAGTCTGCCTGGATGCACTATCAGAGGATATTAAAGTATTTCCATATTAAATGAAGGAGAATAGCACTAACTACTTACTTAGACTGCAAGCAATTTAGAGTAGGTATCTTGAGTTTATATAACCCTTAGCACAGTATGGTCCTGAAAATGCTTGGACAGTGCTGCAATATAAATATTAAATAGTATCCATGAAATATTATGTACATAATTCATTCAAGAAGAAGTTGTACAATTTAGCTATGATGATCATTTACGTTAACAAGATGTTGCAACCTCATTATTCTTTTTATCATCATGAGGGCTTCCCCGTAGTAAAACCCGGAAAAAATATATACTGTCTTGAGAGTCTGGGGAATTTAAATTAGCATCTTTCCCAAACCCTACAAAAGAGACTGAGGGTCTAATGCAAAGCCCTTTGAAATCAGAGGGAGTCTTTCCATTGACTTCAGTGGTCTTTGGAGTAGACCCTAAGGAATAATTCTAAGATAGCTGTGAAGAGTTTTAACCGCTGCAATTTACATGTAATAAATGCCCTTGAAAACAGGGCAAGGCAGCTTTTTCTAGCTGGGTAATTTCTATAAATCAGTTGATTTATAGAAATTACCCAACTCGAAAAAGCAAAGGAGAGCAAGTCGGGAGTTCAGCGTCGATGCACAGTGACAAAACTGTCTTTAAAGGCTGGTTTGGGAAGAAATTCTCTTCATTCCTTAAACGTGCATTAAAAGGCTCTTTAGAACGACCCGCTGAAATCCGAGGCAGGCCAATGTCACATTCAGGACCTTGGCTAGAGACGAAGCTTTTCCAGCCCTGTCTGCCTGTTGCCCCAACACCACTCACATGAAACGTGCGGTACGTGCAGTGCGGACACTCACCGATCTTGAGGGCGGGAGCGACAGGAGACCTAAAGGCTGATCCCTTCGCTCAGACACCCCCGGGGCTATCTGGAAATCATGGCTAGGGCTGTGTGCACCTTTATGCATTCATACCACTAGCCTTCTCTGCACATCTCCTCCCCAATCTCCATCCAACACCATGTGGGACAGCCTGGCTCCAGTAAAGCCAACGGGAAAACTCCCAAACAACCCCACGCAGTTCTTCATCTTCTGGGACCCTTTCCCCCAGGAAATCCTTTAACCCCCGCTCTCCCGGTTGGGAGGGAGGGTCCTTCGCTGATTTCCAGCGCCTCATGCTGCACGGGTTTGCTTGACATAAAAACCCGGTGTCTCTGCCTTCGCATCCAAGCTAGAAAACTCCCCAGACTTCCCCAGCCCCTGCTGATCCGTGATAACGGGACTTCTCGGCCCGTGCCAGCGGAGCCAGTCCGGTGCCGCACAGGCTAGACGTGTCCAGGACCGCGTTCGAGAGGATGGGCCATCTGGGTTGGCTAGTGGTGGCCATGGGTCTCTAGCCCTGCTAGAGCGGGGGACAGATCCTCAGTGCCACATGCGGAACAAGGGCCCTGCATGGGCTGAAGGTGCCCGGCGCTGCACGCGCTCCCTCCCCCACAACCCACCCACCTCGGCGCCCTGCTGCTCCTCCACCTCCAGGGACTCTCCATGGGGGGCGGCGCCCTTGGGTCTCCAGCGTGGGCCGGTACCACACCTCGGGCCCCCCCCCCCCGGTTCCTGGCCGCCAGCGCCTCCGCGTGCCCCCGGCGCAGGGAAGCCCGCTCCGGCCTCAGCGCCTCCGCCTCGCCCCGCGTCCCCAAGCGCCGCGCCTCCCCGGCCCGCTGCTCCCGCACCGACCGCGCCAGCTGCGCAGCGGCCGCCGCGCGCCCCGGGAAGAGCTCGCCCAGGCGGGCGGCGCGCAGCGGGAGCCCGGGGGAGCTAGCGGAGCGCGGCGCGGCGCGGGCGGGAGGAGGCGGGCAGCCGAGGGGCTCCCCGGAGATCTGGCGGTAGGAGGAGGCCGGGGGGTGGGGATCCGAGAGGGGTAAGGGGAGCCCGGGCGCGCCGCGGCCTTAGAGAGCGGGGCGGGCGCTGCGGCGGGGCGGCCGGCGGCGGAGAGCGAGCTGGAGCTGTCCGATGTGCAGCGGTGCTGATGCCAGCCCGGCGCCCGGGGAGGCAGCCCGAGTTGGGACCGTCTGAAAGAAGCCGGGGGACCGGGGATCGCTTCCCTCGCGGGGGGGAAGAGGCTGGTCGGACAGATCCACCCCCCTGAAGCACAGACCGCCAGCGGTGCGGGGGGGTTCCCGGGGTAGCCACGGCCCCTTCCCTCGGCCTCTGGCCTCAGCCTTCCCATGGGCTGGGTTTCTGCCCTCTCCCGCGGCTTTGCATCCCCCTGTCCCACTGCGACTTGAACGGCGAGTTTCGAGATCACCCGAGGGAAAATGGAGCGGAAAGAAACTCCCCGGTCAACTTTAGCGGCGAAGGAAACGCGGGGCTTGGGGGGAGATGGGTAGGTGCGCGAATAGACAATGAATTGCGCAGGTAGAGCAGCTGAGCAGCTAGACCAGAGAGTTAAACTGGTTTGGATTCGTTAGTTCAGACTCTGAACTCTGTCCACTGTGTACTCCTGCGTTAGCGAGTTATCAACACATATAAAAGAAACACATTAAAAATCACCTCTGCCATCATCCATGTACACGGATCAACAGCTGGAAATTGTCCAGAATCGCTGCATAGAGTTGCACACACATATTGGGCTACAATAACCCTTGCTGTGGCCCCACTGAAGGCAATGGAGTTAAAACCCTTGATGAATTTGGCTCCATGTTGCTTGTAGGAGTTAAAGGGTGGAAAGAATCCATTCAATAAAAACCAGAGCTTGATACCAATGAGCAAATCTGTGTTTTCTACAGAATATTCTTGTAAGGCTTTTTCTGTAACAAACAGGATTGACTGAGGAGGGAGCGGCAGACAAGTGTTCTGACAGGTGGAACTCCCATCTGGGAATTCTTTCGTCCATTATACAGTATATAGTGCCAAAATGATACTTACTGGTAGTAAAAACAGATAGATGTATGTATTTCTGGATGACAGATGTACAGATACCGATATGTATGTAACCTCTGAATATGACGAGGAAACAATTTCAAAAGTGTTACTTATCTTTGCAATCTGGAAAAATGCAATGTGTTAAAATACACAGCTGAAGTCTTCCAAATTAAAGTCTAGGTAAAAGAGACCTCCAATTTCCCCTGAGACTTTTATAAGAGTAGTGGTTTGCATTGTTGAACCTAACCAAAATTTCCCCTTTTTCCCCCTTCCCCTCCCTTTTGTGTAGTGTGCTGGGTGCCAGTCACAGTGTTCTGCCCCAGCAGTGGCTGCATTTTACTGGCATTGTATGGATTTAAGTCCCAACCCTGTAATTAGATCATTCATCATGGATACCACAAGAGGACTGGGGGGCTGGGAATATGATAGAGGTCTATAAAATCGTAAATGGTGCAGAGACAGTGAATAAGGAAGTGTTATTTGCTGCTTTACATAACAAGAACCAGGGGTCATCCAATGAAATTAATAGGCAGCAGGTTTAAAACAAACATAAAGAAATACTTCTTTACACAACGCACAGTCAGCATTGTGGAACTCATTGCCAAGGGATGTTATGAAGGCCAGAAGTATAACTCAGTTCAGGAAAGAATTAGGTAAGTTCATGAGAGATAGGTCCATCAATGGCTATTAGCCAAGATGTTCAAGGACACAACCCCATGCTCTGGGTGTCCCTAAACCTCTGACTGCCAGAAGCTGGTACTAGATGACAGGGGATGAATCACACAATAATTGCCTTTTTGTGTTCCTTCCCTCTGGAGCCCCTGGCATCAGCCCCTGTCAGAAGACAGGGTACAGGGCTAGATGGACCATTGGTTGCACTCAGTATGGCTGTTCTTATGTTCATACACTGAGCTCCATTGAGTTCAGTGGCAGCAGGAGTCCACACTAATGGACATAATGACAGGAGCAAATTCACAATTTATGAAGTGCTCAGGATGGGGGGTACTAAAGCAATCAAAAGCATTTCAGTTTATTATAGCAGCATAGTTTATAACGGAAAACAAACTATTGGTTCTTCTAACCTCAGAGTCTGAGTCTGAAAAGCTCAGATCATCTTTGAGATCTGCACATAAAAGCTGCCTAATGTTATTTATTTGTATTGCAGCAAGGACTGGGGATTCATTGCGTTAGGCCAGGGGTGGGTAAACTATGGTCCATGGGTCACATCTGGCCCGCAGGGCCTTCCTGACCAGCCCCTGAGCTCCTGGCCTGAGAGTCTGCTCCAGCCCCTCCCCTGCTGTCCCACCCACACCTGCGTTAGGCACTGTGCATACATGGAATGACAAGAAGTACCAAAGTGCTTATATGAACAAAGTGTTACTGAAAACTTCAGAAGGAGATAGTGAATACAGGCTATAGCATCAGCAATTGTGGGCCAAACCCTGTCATCACCTCCATAGACATAGATGACCCAAAACTCCGGGGAAAGAGCCTATCTCTACTGCCCAGAATAGTCAGTCTGGGGAGAGCACAGGCAGTAGGACTCTTGCTGGATCACAGAGCACAGCTTAGCAGTGGTCTGTACACAGGAGGGATAAGGAAGGATGACGGGACAGGCTGAAAGCATGACGGGTGAGTCTGTGGACCATGCAGTGAGGGGAACAGAGGCTTGTGGCTGCTACTTCTACCTTTCCCATCCAGCTGCTGTGGGCTGGGGCTGAAGATTCCATTGCTCAGCCCCATTTGCATATAGATGAATCCACAGCCCAGTTACTTGGGCTCCGGGCTCTTTCCCTGGATTCCCCCTTTGTTGGATAACTGCTACCTTCCTTTAAGGTTGTTCTGAGCTTCACAGGCTGTCTAGCTGATTTGAACTGTTTGCTGATAACTTCTCTTTGCAAATAAATCTATTTGCCCTCCTGTAGCCGGTCTGAAGATCTCACAGCATTTTGCAACCAGTAACTAGCTGAGCTTCACAACACCCCAGTGAGGGAGGGAAGTGATATTCAATATAAATAGATCACTCCACCCACCATTGAAATGCAGCTATTTCTGGGGTGGAACACAGCAGCTATTAGCTGAAATGGAGGTGCCCTTTGGGAATGGATTGCAGATCCATTGAGCCACAGATCTTTATGGTGAGCGACATAGTCCTTTCCCAGCGTTCTCACCCACCATGGCATCCAAAAGCATATTTCTGGAGACCTGTCCTTCCTCTTTTCCTCTGTGGTAGTCTGCTCCAAAGTGAACACAAAGCAGCTTCCTCCCCTGATAGATGGCTGAATCCTCAGAGATTGAAAGGTGCAATATGCATAGAACAATGGTATGACCATTATCTTGCTAAATATACTGGAGAGATTTGTTGAGTTGCACCAGGTATGGAATTGGTCTCATCTCTTTTGCACCTCACAATGCAGGAACAACAGGAGGTAGCTTAAATCTTTGTGATCCCCATTGTCCAAGGTCCACCTGTTAAACTCTTTGTCCTGCTAGCTGCAATCCATCTGGCTCTGCTTAGTGTCTGGTTTTGTGACGAAAAGGCAAGCTGCCTCTTAGCTACGTATACCACAAATGGGACATGCTTGTCTCATATGCTCGAGGTACATGTTTCACCGCCTGGCTTCAGTGCAGAAGAGTCACGTGAGAGGGGAATGCCTCCCCTGGTTGCAGAACTGGTGAGTGATGAAGGCAGAAAGTGTTGGCTGCTCAGTTGCTGCCAGCAGCTTTCCTATGGCAAAGACAGAAGCAAGCGACACCATTTGGAAAAGAAAGGTTGGGGTTTGTGTTTATTCCAAGCAAAACCTTTAGTGCATCAGTGATACTGGAAGCAAAAATAAGTATAACACAAATGAACACACAAAATGACGCACACACATATACAAACACTGTTATAGACACATAGTTAAACACACAGACTCACACACAGATCGTCACATACAAAGGTGCACAAAGCCATGCAGACACAAACAAAAGCACACAGGCAAATTCACAAGCACACAAAGGGACAGGCACACAAACAGACACACAGAAACCCGCAGACACACTCAACACACACCCAGAGTCGCACACACAAAATCACATGCATACACAAACAGGTCCCACAGGTTCTCTTCTGTGGGTTTCTGTCTCAGGGCTCATTCTGTTTCCTCTTCTGTTACACATGTCAACATTACAGGAAAACAGTACAGGAAAACAATGTGCAAAGAACATGCTGCACAATACAAACTTTTAAAGAAACTTCATGGAATGGACCTTTAAAATTGGGAAGGCAGCAAACATTTTTGTCCTTTTCGTGCACAAATATAGTCCATTTTGGCTACACATACACAAACATGGTTCTCATAGGTCAGTATATATGAAGCTGTAGTTTTCCTTGCTGTCCCCTGGCATGGAGGGGTAGGGAGAAGGATGCAGCCCAGGGCGCTACATGATGTACACTGGAGAGTGTAGGGACCTGTTCCCACGGAGTTCTCTGTGGATTGCAAAGGGTGGGAAGTCTGGGATGTTTGGACCTGTAGGTCGGCCGGAGCCTGCAGCATTTGAGTTTCTGCCTGAGAAGACCCATTATGTTCAGGTGCGTCTCCCTCTCCTTTGCCTGGGCCTTTCTCTTGTCTGCTGTCTCCTTCTCCATGCTGTCTGACATGTTGGCCTTCCAGGCCCTTTTTTCACAGTCTGATGCGGCACCGGTTTGCAGGATCTGGCTGAACATGTCATCCTGAGTTCCTATTCTTTCTCCTCCTCAGGGTCAGGTGTGCGGGGGGCACCCTGCAGGGCTGCAGCATCAGCAGCAGAGGATAAAAACAGACAGATGTATCCTTGGATTTATAGTCCCAAGAGGAAGGGAAAGACAAGTTTCAAAACTCCTTTTGCCTATTCCTGTGAAACGTTTAACAAGACGTGCTTGTTGACATGACAGCTTTGGAGTGCCAGGGCAGGGCATCACTCTCTAACCCCCACCACGGTGATTACAGTGAGCCAGGGGCAGGGTGGTGGGGGGAAGGAATTTTGGTTGTGTAGCAGTGGACATGGCACTATTTGCACAGGCAGTGGTGATTTTAGTTTATATCTTACTCTGAAGGATAACCAGGGCACAGAAAGCCCACTACTAAGGGCCTCTCAAAGCCGCCCAGGCCCATATGTTGTGAGTCTGTTTGCTGCAATGGTGTCATCTGAATTCACCGCAAAATGGCATGGGAAAGTGTCTTACTGTGGAGGAAGGAATAAGGTGGCCATCCATAGAAACCTTCAGGAGAGGACTGCGGAGTATCTCTATGAAGGTTTCATGGCGATCGCTCAGGAGGATTCAATGGACAGCCCTGCGTACACAAACAAACTGTTCCACATGATCTCCCCACTCCCTGCCAAACCCAATGGGGGAATGGAAAGCAGATAACTCCACCTCTGTTTGTTGTACCACTACTTCTTGTAGGAGTGATTTGTTAGCTTGGGGGTGGGCTAGGCGCCATCTCTAAATTTAAACATTGTAAAGAAAAATGCATTCACACGCTATGCAAGGCTCCTTCAGCAGCATTGCGCTCCCCTGTTCTTGGCTGCTGGGATTGACTAGACTGCAGAAGAGTCTCAAACAGGTCCTGGCTTGTGGCATAGCTCATGGCCCAGTGTGTCCACCCCCCACCTCCTCTCTGTTCACAGCAGGAGTCTCTGGCTCAGGCTCTGCTGAAGACTCCACTGTACTGTGTGAGTGTCAGAGGGATAGCTGTGTTAGTCTGGATCTGCAAAAGCGACTAAGAGTTTAGTAGCACCTTATAGACTAAAATCTTATATCCCTAAAATCTGTTAGTCTATAAGGTGCTACAAGACTCTTTGTCGCTTTTGTAGTGTGTGAGGTGCTCAGATGGGGTCTTCACTAAGTATTTCATGCACCTTGTTGTGAAAGCGTCAGATCCGCGGCTCAGTGTTTATTTCTACAACAAAAACAGTTGAAAATTGGTGCAAAAGGCGATTCATTTTTCAGGGTAAATATTGGGGTTTATTTTGGTGGCTGGAAGGACAGATTTTCATTTTCTTCCCATTTTAGTGTGTCAGATCTTTAAACTCTGGTCTGCTAACAGCTTGAAATGTGTACGCTGTGGGTGTGAGTTTCATCAGTATGTTCAGATGTGCACGCACTTCAGAGCTTGCACGTGTCCCTGTTTGTTTATTGTGTGTATCTTCTAGACTAGGGGTCTCCAAACTATGGCCTGGGGGCCAGATCCAGCCTGCGGTGTCGATTTGTCTGGCCCCCTGGGCTCTAGCTAAGCAGGCACATGGAGAAGCCGCCGCTGCCTCCTTGTGCAAGCTGCTGCTGGCGGCCCCATGTGTGGAGGGGTGAGTGCCCCCACAGTGTGACTGGAGAAGCAAAGGGGTGAGTGCCCCTGCAGCGTGGCCAGAGGAGCAAAGAGGGGGTTGTGGCAGCGGCGTGGCTGGAGGAGTAAAGGTGGGGGTTGCAGCAGTGGCTGGAGGAGCAAAGGGGGCGGGGGCACAGCAGCGGCCCATGAAGTCCCTTCAGAAATCTAATATGGCCCTCGTCTCAAAAAGTTTGGAGACCCCTGTTGTAGGCTAATACAAAGCCTTACTTCAACTGGCAGCTTTGCATATACACAGATTAATGTATTATTGTAATACAGATTTCTCATGCAATTCATTGTATTTTCCTAATAAAACAAGTTTTTTTAATATTTGTTTGAATGATACAAAAGTAGTTTGAAAATTGGGAAAAAAAAATTATACTTTTTGTAAAACATGGATTTTTTAGGTAAAAATCAAACTGAAAACAAAGGGGCATAACACAGTGAAGAGATTCTAGTGGCCACACAGCTTTGGCACACACACAGGATTCCCTTCTGTCTTTTAGTGCCCTGTGATTTCCTGTTTCACTGTCCTGGCTTGCACTAGCCTCACTCTCCGACACTAGTGAGGCGTGGTCTACACTAAAAAGTTAGATCGAAGGAAGCCACCTTAAGTCGACCTGTTAATGTATGGGTCTACACTACTGGGTCCTTTGATCCAAATCACCTCTAATGTCGACTTCTGTAATCCACCTCTGTGAGGGTATGTCTTCACTACCTGCCAGATTGACGGGTAGTGATCAGTCTATTGGTGATCAGTTTATCCTGTCTCGTCAAGATAAATCGATCCCCAGAGGCACTCCCCTCGACTCTGGAACTCCAGCTCTCCAAAATGTGCAAGGTGGAGTCGATGGGGAAGCCCGCTGTCGACTGCTCCTGCCGTGAGGACGGCAGGTAAGTCAGCCTAAGATGTGCCGACTTCAGCTACGTTATTTACGTAGCTGAAGTTGCATATCTTGGTTCGACCCCCTGCCAGTGTGGACCAAGCCTGAGAGGCGTAGCACTTAATTTGATTTTCATGGGTTGACTGTGAGGTAGTGCAGATGAAGCATTGTGCCCTCCCTTGTGGTATCCCACAATGCTCATCTGTGACCGCTCTAGACATCATTCTCAACTCTGCTGCACTGCAGTCAGGTACACAGGAAACAGCCCCTCCCCTGCTAAACCCCAGGGATTTTTGATTTCCCATTTCCGGTTTGATCAGCATTGGGAACATGCCAGCTTCAGTACAGCTGATCACGGAGACTACACGCTCCAAATGCGCTCCTGCCTGGTCTGCACAGAAGGTGGTGGATCTCGTCACTGTGTGGGGAGAAGAGTCTGTGAAGGCAGAGCTCCGATCCAGCAGAAGAAACGCTGACATCCATGGAAAGATTGCTTTTGGAATGGGGGAGGAGGGCTATATGAGAGACACCCAGCAGTGCCTTGTGAAAATAAAAGAACTTCGCCAAGAAAGGCAAGAGAGGCGAACAGTCATTCTGGTGCTGATCCCCACACATGCTGGTTCTATGAGCTGACTGCAATTCTCCGGGATGACCCTACCAGCACCCCCACAAGCAACGTGGACACCTCACATGGGTGTGAGTCTAGGGACAACAAGGATGACAATATGGTGGTTGAGGAAGAGGAGGAGGAGAAAGGGAGACAGGCAACTGGTGCAGCTATTCTCTTCGAGAGCCAGGAAATGTTTTTAACCTTAGAGGCCTATAGGTTGCACGACATCACGGTGGCTGACCATGATGCTGGGGAAGGCACCTCTGGTAAGTTCACAGGTACAATCAAAGTCCAGTTAAACTTTAGCGGACACACACATTTGGTATTATTGAATGTTTACTGTGAAGAAAAAGCAAGGTGCTGTGATTCTCTGCTGACAAGGGGCCGCTCCAGCTACACAGAGGGTGGTCCCCGGAAAAGACTGTTTATGTGGACTAGGATAGCCCAGGAATCCTCCATGGATATTTCTAGGAAACGTTCATGGACGTTGCCTTAATCCTTTGCAGAAGGTTTGTGGGCAGGGCAGTCTTATTTCTTCCACTATGATAGGACACTTTCCTACGCAACTCCTGAATTAATTCTGCTGGTGTCATTGCGGTATACAGCATAACAGCATAAGAACTGGGTCTATACCCAAATGTTTGCAGCATCTCCTTCCTTTCCCCTCTTTACCCCCAGGAGGGTGATATCACATAGGATCACCTAGGGGAAATGAGGGAAGTTCTCATTAAAAGTGCTCTCACAAGAAAAAAAGGGTATGTAGATCCACACCAGCCCCACATTCCAGATGGAATGGCAGCTAATGTGTCTTTTCTGTGCTCGGCCTGGGTTGGCAAGTAGTTTAAAGTGGCTGATAGGGGACTGGGGTCCCACATGAGAGATTCCGTAATTTGGGAGTGAAAATGTTCCCCCGCTCCCCACATCTCTGTAAACAGCTCCCCGTTTGTAAACAGCTTCCTGTGGTGCTATGGGGAAAGGCCATTGTTTGACTATCTACCTGTGCTCCTGACATACGCCTGCCACAAACTTAATTAAAAGTGTGTTCACCCATGACCTGGGGTGTGGGGCACTCACCATGACTGAAGCACGAAAATGGCACAGTGAACGGTTATGGATTCTGATTATGTTATGACTTGCGTCTAGTGTAATAAGGCTTTTTTTAAAAAATGAAAATGCCCTTGCTATGGAAACATTTTATTCATGCACAATGGCTCCTTATATTTTTTCCCATGACTGACAGCTGCAAATGTGTCCTTCGGTGTGTCATCAGCACCTGAAAGCAGACTTTCGCTGATTAGAAGGAGGAGAAAGAGAACGTGGGAGGACATGTTCACCGAGATAATGAACGCCTCCAGGACAGCTGACACAGCGCTGAGAGTGTGGAGGATTTCACTGTCCAAGAAGTTACACATGGACACGGAGAGCAGGAAAGCTTCCAATGAGCAAGAACATGCAGGACAGGATGAGATGCTTCGGATTATGAGGGCCCCAGCAGACATGTTGAGGCGTCTGGTTGAACTGCAGGAACAGAAGCAGACCCTAGTGGACCGCCAGCCAACAACACCTGGGGCAGAATCACCCTCCCACAAGCCGGTGCAAGGATATTTTGTGCCCTAGGCGAAACTTCCACCTTGCACCCTCCCACCTCCTCCCCTCCCTCTTCCCATCCCCTGGAGCATCGCTTATTACAAACTTTCAAAAGTGAAAACTGCCTAATGTGGCATTGTTCATTAGAATTAATACACACTCAGCTTGAAAATGGATTAATGTAATTATTTAGTCTACATATTTAATGAAAATAAATGAATAACCTGACAGGGTGTGGGCCTGGCTGGCTTCGGGCAGGGGGGTGCGGCAGGGGTTGGCTGGAGACAGAGGGTGTGGGGCTGGCTGGCTTCGGGCAGGGCCAGGGGTGCGGAGCTGGCTGGACACAGGGTGCAGGGTTGACTGCAGGCAGGGCAGGGGGTGCAGGGCTGGTGTGGCCAGGGCAGGGGTTGGCTGGAGACAGTGGGTGTGGGGCTGGTTGGTCTTGGGCAGGGCAGGGGGTGCAGGGCTGGTGTGGCCAGGGCAGGGGGATGCGGCAGGGGTTGGCTGGAGACAGGGGGTGTGGGGCTGACTGGAGGCAGGGCTGGAGGTGTGGGGCTGGCTGCAGACAGGGTGGCAGGTTCTCATGGGGAGAGTGGCTCGGACCAGCAGGACGCAGCCAAGGCCCAGAGCAGCCAGGGATCCACCAGGCAGCAGCAGCAGGAGCCCCAGGGCCAGGGGAGCAGCGGCAGCAAGAGAGCCCGTGTCCAGGGCCAGGCGCGACCCACATGGCTCCCACAGCGCAGCCCCCCCCGGCGGCTGCAGGAGGAATGACATCACTTCCCGGCCAGCCAGAGCCCATCAAAGCCGCAGCGACCCCTCGCACGGCGTCGGGAAGAGGGTTATACATTAGCCGGCGCCTGGCGAGCATCCCAGACATTTTGGGCACCGCTTTTTGACGCCCTCAAATCTTGGCACCGTGGGCAGCCGCCTAGTTCGCCTAGTGGTTGCACCGGCCCTGGTGTAGTAGCACGTTTAATCGGGGTAGAGTGCTCCACGCACTGTGTGGACCAAGGGTGTGATTATTTTAAAGGGCTGAATGCATTACCCCATCTTCTGCACACAGCCCCCTATTTGCTTTGGGGCTAATCCTGGCACCACTCCCTAGATCACCCTCCAGGTGCCTCCAGGAGAGGTGCTGGGACAATTTGTGTAGTAGGGGTTGAGAGCCATTGAACCAAACTGCAGATGCTGTATATGATGGAACCATTTTAAGTAGGGTGACCACATGTCCATATATTCACCGACATGTCCGGCTTTTTGGGCTTAAAATAGCATCCGGGGGGAAACTGTAACAATTGCAAAAAGGTCCGGGATTTCAAGCAGCGGGCAGACTCCCGCCTCCTCCCCTGCTGGGCTGCCTCCACCCTTGGGAGGGGAAGGAAGGGGAGTGAGAAGGGCAGGTGCAATTCCTGAGCCATGCTGCAGTCAGGGCTGCTAACTCAAGGCAGCCAGAGCAGGAGCAGTGCTGGGGACTATGCCTTTTTTACCCCCCATCCTGCCCCAGCCGGGAGGGGATGCGTTGTTTTTACCCCTCCCCCTTCCTCTCCTCTCTGGCCGGAGGAGAGGTGCTGTTTTCACACGCATACCCTGCTGGGAGGGGAACAAGCTTGCAAACTCAGTCCGACCCGGGGAAAGAAGTTGCCCGTGCTGGAGCGGAGGCTGGCCTGGAACGTCAGCTGTTGGGGCTGGAGCCCAAACTGCATTTTGTTCAGTCTTACAAACACTTTCAGAGTTATGGACAACCTTAATTCCTGAGGTAACTGTAACCATAAAAGAAGTGACAAAGAGTCCTGTGGCACCTTAAAGACTAACTAAAGTATTAGAGCATAAGCTTTCGTGGCTAATACCCACTTCGTCGGATGCAAGCTTGCATCTGACCAAGTGGGTATTAGCCCACAAAAGCTTATGCTCTAATACTTTAGTTAGTCTTTAAGGTGCCACAGGACTCTTTGTCACTTCTGCAATCCAAGACTAACACGGCTACTCCTCTGATTCTTGTAACCATAAAAGTGTATTTTTAAAGCATAAGTCATAAGCTCTCCATTATAAGGCTATCAACACTTTTTTCATGCCAGGTACAGTTGTCTACTTTATTTAATACAGGCAAATCAGTTATTGTGGCCTCTTCCTGCAAATCTGAGGACCCTGGACTTTTTTTGATTTAATCTTATTGCCTAATATTTGCTGCTGAAATTTTAGAGATTTTTACCCCCACTCCTTTATTCTATATTTATTCTAATTAGGGGACAAAGAATGTGAAGGTGGGCTTTGCAAAATTTTTTCCTTTTCATTTAAGGCATTGTTTTTCAAGGGAAATTTTGTTAAAGAAATAGAATTTATAAGTGTGTAGAAGCCTGTGCTACACAAACAACAAGGATTGTTTGAAAGTAATTCTTGCTCTGCTTCTAGGCTTGGAATACAATTAAATCTTGCAGCTGTTCAAAACTTGCATTTTTGCCTCAACTCAGTAGAAGTTTTGAGTTCTAAATGTAAAACAAGTTCCTCCATTCCTTTTCCTACTAAAAAAACCAAAAACAGATCATGATCCACAGAGAACATTGGGATCTTCACCTCCATTTCCCAGTAGAGAGCTGGTGAAACTGCCGACGTGACTGTCACAATTGGCTGTTACTGGTTGGTGGTCACAAAGACTGAGGCACAGATTCTCAGCCCTTCTCTGCTCCCAGTACCCAGCTCAGGGGGCGGGAAGGGAGTGGGGACTAGGTGCAATCTTGGCACTTGCATTTCCCTCATGAATAGTGAGGTTCCTCAGGGGGTCAGAACCAGCATTGCCCTGGTGAAATGGATATGTTGGGAGTGAGGAGACACAAGGAGCAGGAGTGGCCAGAGCATGAGGAAGCAGACAGGTGGATCTTATGCTGTTCATGGCTGCAGCGGAGCTGGGAGGCTGGGCAGAGAAATGGGGAGTTGTAACCAGCTGCCTGAGAAGACCCCTGACTCTGCTTCACCATAAACTTTGCAAAATAGGTATCAGAGAGGTAGCCGTGTTAGTCTGGAATTGCAGAAGTGACAAAGAGTCCTGTGGCACCTTAAAGACTAACTAAAGTATTGAAGCATATGCTTTCGTGGGCTAATGCCCACTTCGTCGGATTCACGCAGCCTCTACTTCTGCTGCATGCATCCGACGAAGTGGGCATTAGCCCACAAAAGCTTATGCTTCAATACTTTAGTTAGTCTTTGCAAAACAGAGACTCTAGCTGAGAGCTTAGTAAGGGCCATATGGAGTTGTACAGATGTTTAGCCTCTATTCTGCATCTCCTCAGGGGATGCATCTTCCGCTCCTCTGTGTGAATGGCCAATTTTGCCTTTTCTCTACCATTCTTTCCAGAGGATGGAGCGTCCTGTGAATGCAGGTGATGGATTTCTCCCTAGTCCCTGGCCTGTATGCAGAGGGTATTGTGTGCATCAACATCAGAGCCAGAAAGAACCTCTGCCTAAATGAGCATGGAGACTAAATATGGAGGAGAGATCCTCTGTCTGAACATATCCCTTTGTGTGGGGGGCAGTTAGGGGCAGGAGTCCCAGGAGGGGGAGTCAGGGGACAAGGAGCAGACGGGGGTTGGATGTTTTGAGGGGGACAGTTCGGGGGCAGGAAGTGGGAGGCAGTGGATGGGGCGGAGCTAGGGCCGGGCTTCTCCCCCCGCCACTCATCCTCTTTTTTGATTGTTGAAATATGGTAATCTTAATTTTAAGCCAGGGGGTGGCAGGATCCGTATGCGGCTGTATTGGGGGGGTTGCACACTCTCCCCGGTCCCTGGCAGGGTGTGTGTGTGCGGCTGTAATGGGGGGTTGCACACTCTCCCCGGTCCCTGGCAGTGTCTGCGGGCGGCTGCGCTGGCGGAGGAGGAGGCCCACTGCCCCCCCCCCCGAGTGCCCGGTCTATTTTGACTAAGGGGCGGGGCGTATGTCACGCATGCGCAGTGTGGCCGCTCTCGCGCTGCAGCTGCGGTGCGGTTTATTTCTCCTCAGAGCGGCGGAAGGTGAGTGCGGCCGGGGGGAGCCGGGACCCCCCTCCCTCAGCAAGGGAGTGTCCGAGGGCAGGAGATTCCCCCCCCCACAGCCCGTCGCGCGGGAAGCGCCCCCCCCCTCACGCCTCGCCTCTCGCGCGGGCAGCGCCCCTCCAGGCCCCCCCCACCTCCCCTCCCCGCGGGGGCAGCGCTCTAGGGCACGACCCCCCCTCCCCCTCGCGCGGTCAGCGCCGCCCCCCCCCACCCCCGCGCGAGCAGCGCCCCAGGGCGCGCCCCCCTGGTGTCCCCGGGGTGCCCGCTTTCACTCCAGTCGAGCTGCTCCCTTGTGCTGTTGCTGAGGGGATCCTTGCTGCCCACGGGTGACCCGGGGGGGGGGTTCTTCAGGGTGGGTACTGAGGGGTGCCCCCCACCTCAGGAGCGGTGCCCCCTTTCCCAGGCAGTGACTGGCTAAGGACCTCCCCCCCCCACCCAGTCGAGTGAGTCCCTGAGGCTCCCTTCCCTGGGTGAAGAGGGGGCCCCTTCCCTGAGCTGGGCGAACCCCTTGTGGTTTATTTCCTCTCATGGCTGTTGGGCAGAGCACCCCAGGGAACCAGACTGCAGCTGGGCAACTTATCCCTGCTCCACCCTGCAGCTGGGGATTGAGGGGTGGGGGGTAATGGCCTGTATAGAGGAAAGCAATTGGCCTGGCAGGATGGGAGGTGTTTTCGGGGTAGCCTTGCATCAGAAAAGCTTTATTTGAACGGAGTTGGCCTTGGCAAATGGGTCCCTGTCAGGCTTGAACTGGTAACTGAGGAAGGACAGGTGGGAACCAAATAGATATCAGGCTTGGTCTCATTTTACTTGTCTTTTTTTTTTTTAATGCCTCTACTTCTGACAATGTTGTGTTGCAAAATGTACACCAGGGAAACCGTTCTGCATTAGCTGCTGATATACTACGGGATTTAACAGGTCCCTTCTATCTCTCTCTTTTATCTGGTTCAGGCTGTTGTAAAAATGGGGAGATGATGAAATCCTCCAAAGGTGTTTATATTTAATTGGTTCTAATGTGGATGCTCCAGGGTGGTACTTGGCCTGTTCATTCAGGGTTTTGTGTTCATGATTATGTAAAAATGGCACTTTCTTCCTCAATCCCTTGTGAAGTGAAAAATATATCTAGTTATTAATTAAAATGTATTTTGCTACTTCTTACACCTGTTAGCTCTGGGAGAGGGAGCTGTATTCTATTCTGGGTCATGTATTATCATGCTCCTCTTACTATAATTGTTAACTAAGGGTCTGATCCTTCAAATACTTATTCACATTACTCATATGAGTAATGTTAAATGTGTATAAATGTTTGCAGGGTTATGGCTTATGTTCTGATTTTCAGGATCTTTGTTGTTTGTAAGCCAGAAAGAGAAGATAGCTTGATTATTTTAGTTTTTTGACTTCCATATTGAGTTTGCAGTCGTGGGATTTAGAAAAAACATACACATTTTCAACTTGTCCATTGAGCACTTTTGCTCTGGAAATCTTTGAGAAACAATCGTAATAATCATGTTCTAGAGCAGAACTCCATTGTAGCTAGTCTTGAGGTCAAAAGATCAGTTGGGAACTTATAACAACGGTTGGAGTTATTCAAGCATAAATGTTGTTTTGGTATATACTACAATACAACTTTTATTTGTATACAGTCATCTAATAAACTGTATTCCAAAATGCTCAGTGGCGTTACATACAGTTACAGAGATAAACGGGGTTAAAAATTTTGAGAGCAAGAAAAACATTTTCCGCTAAGGTTTGAGATCAGAAATTGTGCCAATATATTTGCTTTTCTAGCATTACTATTATAAGGTATTTGCTAAAAATCAATTTGAGTTGAAATTTGTCAAGCAGCTTTTCAGTTTAAAAGCAATATTTAAACAAGCTTTATTTTTTAAAAAAGGTGTGAAGGATGCCTCCAAATTTAGGATTCAACTCAAATTTAGCTTTGGAAAAATAAGCTTTATGTAACCTAAAACCACTATAAATATTTACACTGGGCTATTTTCAAACTTCAACTTAGTTTTCTTTTTTTTTTTTTTTTTTTTTTTAAAAAAAAGTCTTACTTAATATGTGGAACCCCTCCACTGAAGCATTATGCTCTTTGGAAAAAGCTCAAAAGTAACCTTTATTTAAAAAATGGAATAAAAAGGTCAAAATAAATCAATTTTCATGTCTGTGCTGAGAGAAATGAAGTGTATGGGGGAGTGTGAGACAATCTCAAATAACATGAAGAAGGAAATGTGGGCTTGTTAAATATGATTTTTAATCTGATTAATAAAATGTAGTTTATAATAGAAGCTATTGTCTAGGGAAGAGGTAGCTCGGGATTGGCTATAGAGGTAGCTCTCAACCTTCCGGATCAGTGGTCTGATTTGTCTTGCATACCCCCAACTTTCACCTCACTTAAAAACAACTCGCTTACAAAATCAGTCATAAAAATGCAAAAGTGTCACACAGAACATTTACTTAAAAAGTATTACTTACTTTTTCATTGTTACTATATAATTATAAAATAAATAGATTGGGATACAAATATTGTACTTACATTTCAGTGTATAGTATATAGAGCAGTATAGACAAGTAAAATCAATTTTAAAACCAATTGTTTGAAATTGTAATTTGTACTGACTTCACTAGTGCTTTTTATGTAGCCTGTTGTAAAACTAGGCAAATATTAACATGAGTTGATGTACCCCTAGGAAGACCTGTGTGTACCCCCAAGGGGTATGTGTGCCCCTGATTGAGAACCACTGGGTTATAGAGTAGGTTTGTGGTGATCATGAGTTAGTTTGCAGGTTCAGGCTCATCCTAAGTTTTGAGATCCACAGAAGTAACAGAATCCGTGCATGGGAGAAAGATTGACCGTTGGCAGCTCCTCCCTGATAATCCTACGTAGATAGAATCAGATTGATGATGTGCAATGGAAGCTAAACTGCCTAGTCAGTTCTGCAGACTTGGAATCAGAGAATGCTGTGGGATATGAGTGATCCGATACAGCAGAGCCTACTGCTGTTTGGCCATTGGTTAAAATCTAGCAGAGCTCTGTAATGATTCAAATCATCATCGTAAAGCTCACTTGAAAAATTATTGGCATCTTTTAAGAAGGCCAAAGTATTAGTCTTTGATAATTGGCTATTCTGTGTCTAGGCATAACTTGTTCTTTGGCTATCCCCATATTATGAATTTTCATGTAAATTGTTCTCAGTGTAAAAGACCCATTCTGTGCTACTGAAGAAACCATTATTATGTGTATTATACATGCTAAGATCCATGTATTAGTGGTTTGTATTATTTTAATATTACAGATCATCATTTGTTGGAATGATTCCAAAAATGTTAGGCTGTTTTCTGCCAATAGAGAGCACTCGATACAAGTTCATTTTTTGTTTTCTTTATTACCACAAAGGAAGTTCAGAATGTACAATAAATAGAACTGATGCAATATTTGGAAAAAAGTTCAGTGTTGTTGTTTGAGGTGGCTGCCATGAGCAATATAATATTCAATATGACTAAGGGTAATCACTCTGACCCAGACTCCTCACTTTCAGACTGTAGGTTGAAGGGTCAGATTGGTGCTATGAAAAAACTTTAGCATTTACAGTATTGAAGCACAACTGGCTAAGTTAAGGACTGTACATATATGGGCAATGATATCTTGCCTCAGATGATAGGTGGGGCAAGATGGAGCCTAAGTCATTCTGCCCATCTGAGAAGCACCATAATCCCTTAAATACAGACAGACTTATGACTACCATATTATGTAGTAGAAGGTATACTTTATAATACATCCAGGAGTAGATTTACTCTGTGTTGTCCAGAGTATTAGTTCCCTGACACTTAGCCACTGCACCCACGTATTTAAGTATAGTACTGACTGTCTCTGTGCCTGGGCAAAGCCTTCCACTGCTGTGTCACTTGTTAAAATCTGACATAGATTGGAAGTGACTAGGGACTTGTCTTCACTTGAGCCGGGAGAGATCGATCTTATGGCGATCGATTTATTGCGTCTCGTCAAGACACGATAAATCAATCACCAGTGGCGCCCCCGTCGACTCCGTAACTCGAGCTCGCCAAAAGGCGCAAGCTGGAGTCGACGGGGGAGCGCGCTGCCAACCGCCGCCGCCGTGAGGACGGCAGGTAAGTCGGCTGTAGATACGCCGATTTCAGCTACATTATTAACGTAGCTGAAATTGCGTATCTACAATCGATCCCCCGCGCTAGTGAAGACCAGCCCTAAAAGTTCTTGCTAGTTGGCAATCTTAGTCCAGTTTCATCTACGTAGGCACATCTGTTGCAAAACTCACTGTCACAGTTGTTGATATGTAGCTCCCTTTTTTGGTAGAGACCAAGGACTAAATGAGCCATTAATCCTTTCTCCCCATAATTATTTATACAGTGTTGCTATGCACACACAGGCCATTAAAGTGAATAGGTCCTTGGCTTGTGGATCTTACCAGCTAGATCAGATGTGACACAGCAAAGAGATGAATAAACAAAGGTGGAAGATGAGATATGGGGGAGTGAGGGTTACAGTAGTGAAATATCAGTAGATGTAATGTTGCTATTTGCACATCTTGTTTGGGTTTTTAAGTCAAAGGTATGAATGTTTGATCATAGCATCTCTAATGTGGGGTGGGAGTCAGGTAGAAGACCAAGGCACAAACTTTGAAGAGCTCTGAAGATATTTTTTCCAGAACGAGGATGAAGCACTTTAGAAAGGTGTAGTGTGTGGATTCTTGCACTAATACTGCCTCTGCTGTACCCATTCTGTGGCTAAATAGAGGACTTCAGCCTCCAAAACAGGCAGTCTAGCTCCTTTCACCAGTACAAATTCATCTGAAAAAAGAGAAGGGGATGGGGGTGCTCCATTATGCCTAGCTGTGTCCTGAAGTCTTTTCATAGTCCAGGTCTAATTTAGTTATCTAACCACAGGAATAATATATACAGCTCCCAGTTATGCTCAGTATGTTTCAAAACAAAGACTTATTATACAGAGTGTGTACTTAATAAGCAGATTGTAGGGTTGGCTTGGGGGAAAGGAAAAAATAGAGATGTAGCTTTCGTTAGATGCTCCTACAGAATGCTGTGAAATAGTCTAATTTTTCACTGTTTGCTTACGAAAGCAAAAAGAGCAGGCCTTTGAATTAGCTGGCTTTGGTCCAGATGTTTGTATTTCTCCACACTGACATCTGTGTAATGTGTGGAACACTTTAAACCATCTAGGAATGTTTTTATATATAATGAAGTGGAACAAAGTTGAACCCTCAAGTGAAGACACTGTGAAAGTGCTGTCCATAGCAATCACAGTGAGGTAATTGATCCATCCAGCTCTATTAATTACTAACAAAAATAACTCAGTTTTGCAGTCAGTTTTTTAATATTAAAAGTTGGAGGTATCTGAGGGAGATAAACTCTACCGATAGTTTAGGATATCATAATCCCTAAACCCAGCTGAGTCTAGGTGGTATGTTCTGGGTTGATGCAGTCAGCAGATCAGACCCAGAAGTTCCCAGGGAAAGGGGGCAGAGCAGATTATGTGACAGTCCAGCCCACCACTGGCTGAAAAAACAGGTCAGAAAATAAATTAATGGTGCTCTCTTTATCTAGAGAAACAACATGCTGTAACTGCAGTTAAACACAGATATGAATGTCATATTACCTGTTTCCTCATCTTCCTGCTTGTTCAGCTGATAGGTCAGTGTGGCTTTCTTATCACATGTAAAGTGTTGCAGGGTTACCAGATTGGACTGAGCCATTAAGGCTAAAGCACAATTCAGGAGATGTATTTGATCTAAATTCGCTGTTATATAATGAATGATAAATAAGATACATAGATATTTTAATCATTCACCCTTCATTTGGGGAGAGGGTGGATGAAAAAACTTGATTATATTTATGGGGCATGTCTTGAGACCCCCAATCTGATAAACTGGGAGTATTGCAGAGGCAGCGTGCTGACTCCCTTGGCTAAGGAAGCGTTTCAGGTTCTCGAAGGCTAACCCAGGAGTGGTATTGAACGTAGGTTGGATGCAGCTGGTGTGACAGGTTCAGTCACAGAAACTCCCTTGGGACTGCCACCTGATGTGCTGAGATTACCTCTAAGCCTGTTTTTTCTTGCAGCTTGGAACTTCAGTACTTTGCCTGATTGTGCTGGACATGCTAGCCTGCTATAGACACAGGTCTGAACCATGTCCCCCAAAAGCTGCAGGCTTAACTGAAAACAGCTTAAGAAGTACTCCTGTCTCTAACACCCAGATACCCAGTTCCCAATGGGATCCAAACCCCCAATAAATCGATTTTATGCTGTATAAAGCTTATACAGGGTAAACTCCTAAATTGTTCGCCCTTTATAACACTGATAGAGAGACATGCACACCTGTTTGCTCCCCCAGGAATTAATTTCTTACTCTGGGTTAATTAGTAAGTAAAAAGTGGTTTTATTTAATATAAAAAGTAGGATTTAAGTGGTTTCAAGTAATAGACAGAACAAAGTAAGTTACTAAGCAAAATAAAATAAAACATGCAAGTCTAAGCCTAATACAGTAAGAAACTAAATGCAGGTAAATCTCACCCTCAGAGATGTTCCAATAAGCTTCTTTTACAGACTTCCTCCTAGTCTTGATTCATCAATCACACCCCTGTAGTTACTGTCCTTTGTTCCAGTTTCTTTAAGATATCTCTCTGGAGTGAAGAGGCTGTGTTCTGAGCCAGCTGAAGACAAAATTGAGGGGTTTCCCAGGGCCTTATATAGTATCTCTTGTGGGTGGAAACCCCTTGTGTTCTCCTGTGCAGAATCACAGCTACAGGACGGAGTTTTGGAGTCACATGGGCAAGTCACATGTCCATGCATGACTCAGTTCTTTATAGTCTGATGCCTTGTTTACATGTTAGTTTGAATGTTCCCAGGAAAGCTCAGATGTGGATTGGTGTCTCTCAAGGTCCATTGTTACCTAAGTACTCCCAATTACTTGAATAACCCCTTCACTCTATGTTGATCAAATCTGCCTTATGTGCTTCCTACAGCGAACATTTTAAATACAAGCATAGCACCAACACTCATAACTTCAGATATAAAAATGATACATGCATACAAATAGAATGAATACATTCAGTAGAACATAACCTTTGCAAAGAGATTTTACATGGCATATCTAGCATAAAACATTGCAGTTATGTTACATTTACACTCATAAGCATATTTCTATAAAGCATTATGGGGTGTATCGTCATAGCTAGTTCTTGCCATTCTCACTTGAAAGGCTGGTACAGTCTAATACAGAGCTTTTGGGAGAGTGGGGTGGGGGAAAGAGTTACAATAAAAAATAAGGGCAAAAAAGGAGAAGACCTTTGGTAAGTTTCTGTTGTGCTCTTGGTGCTATATAAATAATAGTACCGCCTAAAAAGAGATCCAACAGGCACCCATTTCATATCTGGCTATTTATGGATTTATCTTCACAACACCCCTGTGAGGTAGGGAAGTATTATCTCTGTTGTACAGTTCAGGAACAGAGGCACAAGAGATTAAATGACTTGCCCGGGATCACACAGGAAATCTGTGACAGAGCTGGTTATTGAGCCCAGTCTCTTGAGCCTAGGCCAGTGCCTTAACCACAACTCCATCCTTTCTACATTGAACAAATGATGTCTTTGTCAGAAATTCAGTGTCCCATGGTCATTTAGTAAAGTGTGAGAGGTTACAATATGTACATCCTTTGAGACTCCCAAAAGAGTCCTCTAGTAAAACCGGGATAGACCAGAGGTAGTATCTTGATATTTCTTAGATAAAATACAAACAGAAAAAAAATCCTTTTAAATACAAAATTAACTTGACAGTGCAGATCTCAGGATTATTTGATCAGCTTGGGATGCTGACCGCTGTATATACATGAAGACTGCTTTTTGTATAGTAAATGTTAAAAGATCTTGCAGTCATTTACAGAGCTTATTACTAAAGAGCAGTCACATGAATGTGTGGGGAGGTGTCCTGTATTTTTTTCAGAACAAATTTCGTGTATAACAAAACCTGTAGCATAGAAGAGTAAAATTCAGCCTGTTTACGAGATGACTGATGGATAGCTAGTATAACACCGATTTTTAAAAAAGGCTCCTGAAGTGATCCTGGCAATTACAGGCTGGTAAGTCTAACCTCAGTACCAGGCAGATTGGTTGAAACTATAGTGAAGAACACAATTATCAGACATCTAGAACACCGTATGTTGAGAGAGAGTCAACACAGCTTTTGTAAAGGGAAATTATGCCTCACCAATCTGTTAAGAGTTCTTTGAGGGTGTCAGCACAGATGGATAAGGGTGATCAAGTGGATATAATTTGCTGGGACTTTCAGAAAGCCTTTGACAAAGTCCCTCACCAAGAGCTCTTAGGCAAAGTAAGGAGTCATGGAATAAGAGGGAAGGTCTTCTCATGGATCCATAATTGGTTAAAAATAAGAAACGAAAAGTAGGAATAATTGGTCAGTTTTCACAGTGGAGCCCCAAGGATCTGTACTGTGAGCAGTACTGTTCAGCATATTCCCAAATGATCTCGTATCAGTTATAATGTCAAATCAATCTTTGTAGCTGTTAACCCTTTATCTTGCTCTGCAGTAGTAAAAACAAGAATAGTTTGTACTGTCAGTGCCTGTTCTTTGAGGCTCTCAGATCACTTTGCAAAGATGGATAAGCGTTATCATCCCTAGTTTCTAAGGCAACTGAGATATATTGTAGTTCAGGGATTTACCCAAGGTTCCAGGAACAAGTCAGTGACAAAGTATAGAATCAAACGTTTTATTATTTATAATATTATAGCGTCAAGGGCTCCCAGTCAAGGATATAGGCCTGGTTGTGGTAGGTACTTCAATCAAAAATAAATTCCCGGTCTTCAGCTGAAACAATTAAATCTGGGGTTCTCAAACTTTTTCATAGAGTGAAATAAATTTTTGCAGAAAGATTAATTTCATCTCTTGTTCCTAATCCCATAATCACCTCTGTGGCAATTAGAACAATTGCTTGCATGGAGAATAATAAGCATGTATTTAATAAGTTTTAGGTTGGTCCTTATGTAATTTAGCTGCAGGAAACAAGGAACCATGACAGCACAGTATGACTGGCCAGACTGTCAGCAAGCACTCAGTGCATCACAGTTTAGATAACTCTGTACTAAATCATGCTGTATGTTTTAGGGTGTCCTGTGCAAGACTATTTTTCGGAATTGTGCATTATTCTAACAGCAGCATACTGTAAAGAGGGAGATTTTAATGGACTTCAGTGCAGTACAGACCCTACCAGTGGGGACACCGACGCGGTGGGAGAAGGGCAGCACCGTTAAAACACTGCCACACATCCTCCCACGCCCCGCCCACGTTGGTGGCCCTGCCAGTAGGGTCTGTACCGGCAGGGCCCCCGACAGGGGAGGCAAAAGGGGCAGGGACATCAAAGCACTGTCGCAGTAGCACTTTAAGGCTCCTTTGCTGCGGCAGTGTGTTAGTTGCTGCCCCCCCCCATCAGCTGCACTGCTGGTAGGGAGGTGCAGAAACATTAAAGCGCTGCCATGGCAAAGGACCCTTAAAGTGCTGCTGCAGCAGCATTTTAACGTTCCTGACCCTTTTGCCTCCCCCTCTGCCAATGGCGGGGGGTGGGGGCAGGCAAAGGGGACAGGTACAGGGACTTATTGGAATGGGGCAGGACAGGCCTGTCTCTGACCCCCCAGCCCTACCCCTTCCGCCTGAGGCCCTGCCCCTTCCGGGAGCCAGAGATGGCCCTAGCCCAGTCCCGTACCAGTAAGTCACTGTAGCTATTTTCACCCCCTGGTGATAGAGAATCCACTGAATGCTTAGCACATTGTTCCAGTGGTTAATTAATCTGAACATTAAAAATTTACACCTGATTTCCAGTCTCAATTTGTTTAGCTTCAATTTCTACTCACTGGATTGTATTATATCTTTCTCTGCTAGATTGAAGAGCCTATTATCAAATATTTGTTTCCCATGTAGATTCTTATAAACTCTACTCAAGTCACCCCTGGACCTTTTCTTTATTATGCTAAATAGATTGAGCTCCTTGAGTCTCTCACTATAAGACAAGTTTTCTAATAATCCTTTAGTCATTCTCGATGCTCTTCTTCAAATCTTCTCCAATGTATCAACATCCTTCTTGAATTGTGTCCAGTTCTGGTGTCCACCTTATTCTATTAGTGGTCACACCAGGGCCCAATGGAGAGGTAAAATAATGTGTCTACTCTTACTCAGGGTTCCCTTGTTTATGCATCAGAGCATTGTGTTAGCTCTTAATAGAAGGATTCTTAATAGAGTGAATAGAATAGGTGCAATTTTGAGAGCTCTAAGTCTTGTATTGTACTGTACTCGTTCATTTACGAGCGGAAGCTTTTTGAGCACAGTGCGCTTTGAGATTCCCCAAAAGCAACCTTTTATCCATACACTGACCTTATATTAACAACTTCAAAGCATTTTCTTGTTTTTGTGGTCAATTAGTATAATTGTAGAGGACAAGAGTCCCCTTTATTCGTAGATTAGAAAGCCAGACGGGACCATTGTGATCAATTAGTCTGATTAAGCAGGTCATAGTACTTCCCAGATTTATTCCTGTTTGAACTAAAGCATATCTTTAGAAAAACATCCAATCTTGCGTAACAAAATTCCAGTGATGGAGAGTCCACCACAACCTGTGGTAAGTTGTTCCAGTGGCTAGTTACCACCACTGTTAGAAATTTGCACCTTATCTCTAGTTTGAATTTGTTTTGCTTCAGCTTTCAGCCAATGAATCTTATTATACCATTGTTTTTTAGATTGAAGAGCCTTCTATTATCAAATTTCTGTTCCCCACATACGTACTTATGGATTGTGATCAAGTCACCCCTTAACCTTCTCTTTGTTAAGTTAAACAGATTGAGCATCTTATGTTTTTCATTTTAAGGTATGTTTTCCAATCCTTTAATCATTTTTGTAGTTTTTCTCTGAATCCTGTCCAGTTTATCAACATCTTTCTTGAATTATGGAAACCAGAACTAGACACAGTATTCCAGTAGCGGCTGCACCAGTGCCAAATACAAAGGAAACATAATTTCCTACTTGACATTCCTCTGTTTGTACAGTCCAGGATCATATTTACTCTTTCGGTCACAGCATCACACTTAGCCATCATAACCTGCGAGGCCTTCTCAGAGTCACTGCTTCCCAGGATAGAGTCTCGCATCTTGCAAGTATGGCCTGTATTCTTTGTTTTTAGATGTATGACAGTACTGTGCACGTATAGTAGGGAAAGCAGAAAAATAGTGTTACTCCCAGTGCTCTGTTAATGAAGAGGCATAAATGTGTCAGTTGGGAATGATAAAGGCAGCACTGATGTTGCCGTACAGCAATTCTGCGGAGGATATAGAGAAGCAGAAGCTCCACGGACAATGGAAAATAGGTTAATTAACTTATCAGAGGACTTACGGTTCCTGTTTCAAGACAGACAAAGCTGTGACAACTATCTGAGGGAGGATGGGTGGTCTTGTGGTTCAGGCACAAGACCTGGACTCAGGAGATCTGAGTTCTGTTCCTGACTGAACAGAGTCACCTTGTGACTTCACATTTATCACTTTGTGTCTTTCTGCCTCATTTCCCACATCTGTAGAATGGAAATAATAATACGTGCCTACTCTACAGGACTGTTGGAAGCCTTAATTAATGAAAGATCCTTGGCTAGGCATTGCTAAAGAAATGCTAAATATTATTATTAGAAAGCAAAGAATGGAGGTTTTTATCCATGCATCATATGTAGTATTAAAAAATCAAAATCTCTTAGGTTAATAATAAACCTTTTGATTTGATTGATAGCTTTGATTTTATGAAGAATTATCTCCACAAAGGTAGGATAAAAGAAATACAAGTGGCATTTATTAAAAATATGCCAGAATGTTATAACAGCAACTAGTAGGGATGTTATTAATGTTCTCTGCTTATAGTGCCTTCTCTTTGAGGATCTAAAAACACATTATGGACATTAATTAATCACGCGTTACAGCACTTTGTGCTGTAGGATAAATTGCAAAAAGTAATTGTGTGTATTGATACAGATGTATAGACTTTTGCCTAACTCAGCAATAGATGGCAGCTCACCTCTAATTTTCTACTTTTTCCTGGGTGGGAGTTCCATGACAGACATTTTAAAGGTTACATACATATGTTTGCAAGGCTGGCTCTATATTTATGGGGCCTTATTCATAATGACTCATGGAGGTTCACCATCAGACTTCCTCCTTTTCTGTGACCAGATCCTTTATTCTTAATGGCTTGGCCAATGGTATTGTTAGAAGCACCATGGCTGGATTGTCAGATGTATGGAGCACAGGGTCCTGTGTTTCTTTATATCATGAGATACCTAAAGGTCATCCTTGATAGATTTTCTGAAGCATCCCAGATCCTTGGCCTCAACATCAGTCTCAGGAAGACAGAGGCTTTGTTCCAACCAGCATCTCATTCCAGTGCCTCAGTGCCAGCTATCCAAGACACACAACTGAAAAATGTGGATCAGTTCAAGTATTTGGGCAGCACCATCGCAAGTGACAGTTCCCTTGATAAGGAAATTTCCTCCAGAATTAGTAAAGCCAGCCAGGCCCTTGGCTGACCTTGAACAAAAGTCCTTAACCTACATAACATTTGTGTCTCCAACAAATTGAAGATCTACAGTGCAGTGGTTCTAACATCTCTCCTGTATGGCTCTGAGAAGTGGACTCTTTATAGACATCACATTAAACAGCTCGAGCTCAATAATGAGCAGTCACTGGCAGGATTGAGTGACCAATATTAAGGTCCCTGGGAAAGTGTAAACAACAAGCATTGAGGAAATATTACTGAGAAGACAACTTAGGTGGATCGGACATGTCATCAGAATGGAAGACCATCGTCTCCCAAAACAGAACTTGTATGGGAAGCTGAGTCAGGGCAAAAGAAAGAAGAGTTGGCCATATAAGCGCTTCCAGTGTAATCTGAAGAGCAGTCTCCAGTGGGCTGGCATCAATCCCAAAGAATTTGAGCAAAGGCTCACTCGTGGACTCTGACAAGATCAGCATGTAACAGATTTGAGCACAATTGACAAAATCATCTCCAAGCTGCATGTGAAAGGTGCCATAGAGCTGCACCATCAAACATCATAGATACAGACTTCCCATGCCCTCAGTGCGTCTGACTCTGTTCGTCAGGGGTTGGACTTTGGAGTCATATGTATAGCCGTAGATGAGAACTCTGACCATATCATAGTCATTATCAGTGATGGACTACCAACAAGTATATCTAAACAATAAAAAATGCTATAGCTGGTGCTGATTGAGAGAGCCAAGGAAATCTATAAAGTTCAGGGTCTTGAGGACTGAACACTCACTTTAGAAACAAGGAATTCCTGAATTTTAATCCCATCTGAGACATGTTTCGTATTTTGACCCTATGCAAATTGCTTAACTTCTCTGGGAGACAGAAGAATATAAAATGTGATGGGAAAAATGTTGATAATGGCTCCTCTTTATCTTCCCTCCAACTTCATGTGGGGATTCCACAGAGCTCTGACCTTGGTCCCCTTTTCTATGCAAGACTTTTTTACGAATTGAGCACAGAGAGAGAGAGAGGCCCTGTGGCAGACACAACCTAAACCACATACGTCTTTATAGATCTTAAATAACACCAATAAATGGATGGGAATCCAGTGCAATTAATGGGGCACAGTTGTAGTGTTATGAATCCAGTTAGATCTTTTAGTTTAATTTAGAAACCACAGGGCATATTTTCAATTCAGTTCATGCACATCTCCAGTGTGAGCAAGAATTCAAAAGCAAATTCCTGCCTGTGAATACTCTTTAGCTGTTAAATTGCACTTTTCATGCTCAGAGCCATCTAAAAACGTTAACTAATTGCTGTGTGTTGAGGCTATGCTAACTGTATCCCTTGAAAGTAATTATTGTTCCAGGAAGAGGATCTTATTTGCTGTCATCAAAAGAATAAAAAAATGCTCTCAAAGAGACAGCCATCTAGGCGTAAAATGATTTAAAATGGGGAATTTACTCAAGACACAAGGCAGAGAAAATGCCAAAATAACAATTTTCTGGTTTAGAGAAAGGTGAGTGAGATAGTATCTTTTATTAGACCAACTTCTGTTGGTGAGCGAGACAAGCTTTCGAGCTACACTGAGTTCTTCAGGTTTAGGTCATTTACAGTCTTCTCTACTTACATTTGGAAATTGTGGGCTTTCACAAAATTGCTAGAGTTTTAAAGTAATTGATCTATTTTTTCAAAGTATCAGTAATTAAAACACTCTTCAGAAATGATTTTGTGATTGGCTACTCAACAGAATTACTGGCTGATAAGTTGAGAATTATTTGAATTGGCACCCTACAGTTAGACAAAAAAACCCAAGAAATGTGTAAATGAAGAGTTAAGGGAATTCGTTTAATGCTTCCAAAACAGTGAAATTTAGACTGAGGACTGGAACTCTGTTTTTTATCCATGCACTTTCTAGTGCAAATGGCAGGTCAGCTGTCTGTTTGGCAAAAATGAATGGGTAAAAATAAGTTTCAGACCCATTTTTAGATTTTGTTGTTTTTAAGGGCAAGAGTCAGTGCTGACATTATTAGACCATCACACTTTGGGAAGTAATTTGTTTTTAATTTTTATTACCATATTTTAAAAAATAAAATATAGGTGCTATCAACAAAGTGAAAGATCCAGGTGATAGTGGTCCTAATATAATTAATTAATTATATATTTATTTACAAGAGTACCTGTGTTAGGTGCATTCCAAACATTCAAAAATAGTGGTTCCTGCTCTAAGGAACTAGCAATCTAAAAATAGAAATTAGGGGAAAGGGAATTAACAATAGGCATTTTGGGTATGCAATTAAACACCGGTGGTTGGTCCGTGTCAGCTGTCTTGGGCTAAGGGGCTATTTAATTGCGGTGTAGACATTTGGGCTTAGGCTGCAACATCTACACTGCGATTAAACAGCCCCTTAGCCTGAGCCTTGAGAGCCGGTTAGTTGACACAGGCCGGCCGTGGGTGTTTAATTGCAGTGTGTATACGTACGCAATATGTATAAATTACCTTGAGTCACAGTAAGCAGTGCAGCAGAGGTGGGCCTTTAAAGGGGACTTCAGTGTTGATGAGTTCAGTGTAGTACCACACTCTACACTGAAGAAAGGACTGAGGTGATAGAAGCTGACAAACAAGTCGGAAAAACTGAGAGCACTGTTGGAACAGAGGGGAATAACAAAAGGTAAGTGCAGAGTTTGGGAAGAAAACTAAGGAGTGCTAGAGTTGTGGGAGGATGAAAAGATGCCTTGTTAATGAAGCTGCTAAGACAGAATCAATCTAAATATTATTCTGGCAAGCAGCACTCCATAGCTGTAGAAGTTTGAGTATTTATTTAATACAGTCTGTCACTTTTTTAACAGACATTGAACTTCCATACAAAACAACCAGTGCTAAATATTAAAATCAGAATATGTGTATGCTTGAATACATATTAAAATATCTTGCACACCCTTGAACACACTTTATAATGTCACACAATGTATATTAGAGATGTTTAGCCTCACTTTGGGTATTACAACACCCACAATGGGAGTGCAGTATAGTGATTAGTGCAGAGGACCGGGAGTCAGGACTCCTGAATTCAGGTGCCACCTCTGCTATTGACTTGCTTTATGACCTCAGTTAACTTCAGTGACATGTGGTTCACCTCTCTGTGCCCCACGGTCTCCAGTCTGTGAAATGGGGATAACAACACTAATTTTCTCAGAAGGGTGTTATGAGAATTAAGGTTTGTAAAGGGCTTTGGGATCCTCAGATGCCAGGTGCTAAAGAGAATCAAGGTAAAGTATTATTATTCTGTCCATGGTGTGAATGCCTAACAGTAGTATTAACAGTTATATTATGGATATCAAAACTGAACACATGAGCCCAGAACAGACAAAAAGTACTTGGTAAACCTCTTGTGAGTATATTAAAACCCAGAGGCTGAGTGCTGGTTTTGTTTTCTGTTGCATAAACTCTCTGAGAATGTACTAGAAAAGTGGGATTGTCACTGCTGCTGTTTGGTTTATACTTTTTTGGCATGTACTCCTATGAACTGACTTGGTCAAAGTATTAAAAACAAAATCAGCGGAAGCAAGAACAGTGTACCAAAGCCATATATATATAATTTCTAACCATCTGCTGAAAAATGAAGGAAAGAAAACTAGCTAGTAAAAGTCCCCCCGAAGGGGAAAATGTTAATGGCATGCCAACATTTGCGAAAGTTTTCCATGGGTAATTCTCTAAATAAGGTATGGTCTAACAAAGAGGGAAATGAGTTTATTTCAAAATTTGTGTTAAAAATCCCATGTTCTTCTGCAGAACATCTTGTGTGTCATGTGCTAGCCTGGATCAAAGTTTCACAGCAAGCTTTTAAAAATAATTCTCAGAAATTAGCTCCATGTCAGAAACACTAAGATGCTTAATTATGACTGCATTAGCAGGAGCCACAATTGTAATAAATCATACGGAGATATTTCTAAAACATCTTATCTAAACAAAGATATTTTTGTGGAGCTATTTACAGATGATTGATTTCAAAAATAGATTTGTAACTAAAAAAAGATGCATCATATTTCATTTGCTCAGAGTTGAAAGTCTTGACTGGCCAGCTGCCCACTCAGTTAGATATTTATCCCAGTAATTTACAAATAGACGGAATAGTTTAGCTTATCTTATTTTTAGTCACTCTCCTTGGCATCAATTTAAAGAGGAACTTGTGTTCAGAAAAGAAAAAAAATGAAAAAGTAGAGTGGGATCTTTTCACTCTTATTCACATGGGTAATCTGAATCTACAACTCTGATGTATGAGTAGTTCCACTGAAGTCAGGTGGGGCAGCTTGTGTGAATAAGGCTTTCAGGTCTGGGACCACAAATGTGCAATCCTTGTGCCTTTTCTGTGTTCCTAATCTATCTCAACATGCGTACATTGCCATGTGAGCAGTACCTACTTATCTGTTGAAGTGCTTGTCAGAGTTTACATGATTATCAAACATAGCTGCATTGGTAGGATTTTTTATCATGCAATATTATCTAAAAAAAGTTAAATCAATGAAATTTGTACTACTTTATGCCTAGGTGAATTAGATTTAAATCACTAGTCAGGAAGACTCAATTTAATCATGGCTTTTTACATAAAAGTGCATTCTTGTTGGTTGCTATAACCTTAATACATATTCTTCACAACTTAGAGATAGATGTAAGTTTTATTTTTAGAAGGTACACACTATACATTTTTAAACAGTGATTTAATTTGAAAACTTTTCTGTTTAGTTTTACAGCTGTAACAGAAAATGAATGATTGGTTATTTCATTTACCAAAGGTAACTGAAGGAGATATTTATGAAGACATTGGGAGGTGAACTATCTGCAATTCAATAGGTTAATCATTAATATTTGGAGGATTTTTTTGCCATGCTGTATTAGAAGGATAGTATCACCAGACAGACATTTAAATTGTTTTATTTAACTAAAACAACAGCATTAAGTATTCTGGATTTTTTTCTTCAGCAGCAAAAATATAATATATTAACAAAACAAGCATATGTCACTCGCTTCTTACATTTATCTCCAGACTTTTTCTCCTTGTCCAGATCTGTTCTGCCCACAACAATTTTCTATTCATTGAACTTTTTGAAACTTTGCACTTTTAGAGAGAGGTAAGGGATTGACTTCGTGTACACAAATTTGCAGAGGGACAATAGAATTGAGGTCTATTATTTCTCACCTCTATATATTATTTATTTATTTAAAACATTTTTGCTGTTAACAAGCATGTTACCTCTGGAGACAAATCCACAGTTTGAGAACTGCAAAACTAAGCATCTCTGATGGTCTCTTCTAGACCGAGCACTGAGTCTCATTGGGTAGATAGAAAAATTAACCTAAATAATCTATACAGAAGTCTGGGGAACCCCATTAAATTTGGTCCCTAATCCATGAACTATTGGAACTCATTTACAAAATTTACATGAATATATTATATTGTACTATAGAGTTAGAATTTATAATCCTTGTTCTATGGTGAGATATCTTTGAACTATATTGTGTCTTAATTAAACTATCTTAAATAGGTGTTTTCCTCAAAAAGCATTTTATCAAAAAAATCCGATTTAAATAATAAAATCTGATTTTTTTTATTTTAAAAAACATTGATTTTTATCTACCCTGCTTTATGCCTTCATTTCCTTTTGCCTTGGTTGTTGCAGTTCTGATTTCTTTATCTCCCCCAAATCTCAGCTTTTCAAATTCCAACATGCACAGAATGATGCTGGCTCCTTTCTCACGTTACAAAACCAGATATCTCCCAGGACCTCAAACAACTCCATTGGCTCCTCATTCATGTAAGGATGCGATTAAAGGTGAACAATTTATATAGTCCGACCATCTGAGAAACAAATGGGTCTGCTGTGTTCTGGAATTCTTTTCGGAATGATACTGTCCAACTGTTGGACCATGACATTGCTGGCCTTTGTGATGCACTCCTACTCAGATGCACCTTTCCACTGTATCATCACCTTTTTCCATGTGGCACAAAAATGGTATGCAGCAGATGAAGTGACAAGATGAGGCTAAAGTAATGGAAAAAGTCTTCTGACTTTGATTGTGGCATGTCGTTTTTTATGCCTTTGTGCTGTGGTGGAGACATCTGAAAAGGTAGACAAGTGTAAATGATCAGAATGGTTGATGGATTCAGACTGCCTTCACTTGGAAAAAGAATCAAATGCTCTTCTTCACGACATTGCTTCCACAGAGCCCCGGTGGCCATGGGATCTTTTTGAGTGATCTTTACCACGTAGTGGGAATATTTATTTCACTCGGAGTCCTAATCCGTAGATGCAAGATAGCTGCTTTATGATTAATCTAGGAAAGACAGAGGTGCTGATGGTAGGTTAGGTATGTTGAAGCCTCTTGAGGAATTGATGGGCATGTCAGCCCTTAGTTTTTGTGGCTTGCAGTCTTGGGGTCTTAATTTGATCCATCACTATTCCTAAGGTCCCAGAGCATCTTCTAAACATCAGCTGACCTGGAGTTCACAATCCTTCCTTTCTCTCCACATGTTTGCTTTTTGTCTCCTCCTTCCTGGATTACTGTAAAGATTATTGTTGTTTATTATTTGTATTATCGTGGTACCTAGGAACCCAAGACATGCAATATTCTCTGCTTGTGAGTACTGTATTCAGTACTTGTGATTACTCAGCTTCAGCTAGTGCAGAGTGCCTTGTCTTTGAAGCAGACCAGGTTGGTAATTGAATGCCCTGCATTCTGCACTACCTGCCATCCATTTGTCTTTGAGTGAAATTTAAGTTGTAGTTAATTACTTATAAAGCCCTAAAAGGCCTGGGAATGGGCTATTGCAGAAATATTGTGTGCCTTGTTGTGGAAGTTGCAGTTGGCTGGAATGTTCCTGCTGTCTGCTCCTCAGTGTTTGACCTCCTGGCCGTATTGCAGGGAATTCTTGGTAGAGAGCTCTCAGCTCTGGAATGCCTTTCCTCAGGCTGTCTGCCAGAGCCTGAATCTCCCGGTCGGTCGGTGTTCAGGATGTGGTGCAAGATTCATTTGTTAAATCTTGCTTTTAGTAACTGGAAAGTGGTCACTGACAGAGTGCTGAGTGTGGGACATATTTTTGTAGCCAAATTGTTTGTCCATTATATAAATTTTTATATGATTTATTTGATGGCCATCAAATAAAATCTAGATACCCACACACAGAATGTAACAATCAAAACTGTCCTCTTCAGTTTTAAAACTATCTATAGATTTGGTGTAACCTAACTCTGATAATCACCTCTGCTTGTGACCTTGTGAAAGTCATTTAACTTCTCTGTGAGGTAGCTTCCCATCTGTAAAAGAAGGGCAGTAAATACCTACTTTACCGGAGAGTTGAGATGGTTAATATTTGACTCATTAATATTGCAGACATTGCATATGTGCCTCATATGTTACCTGAGTGAAGCTGAAAGATGATAACCAGCATAAATTATTACAGTCATTTCTTTCTACGCCTCTCCCCATTCCCTGTGCTTGCACAGTGCCCCTCTTTCCTATGGCCTTGTCTTCACTGCTAAAAAGTGTATTTGTATCTGGTGGTAACTAACTAAAGTGTGTGAGCTATCCCAAGGAATAACACAAGATAAAACTTCTAGGCATGATCAACACTAGACCCCTACCTGGGCAATCATTTACCTTTCTGTAAAATTATAGTGCCTTGTCTTCTGTGTGTTTTTACCCTGTGATAGTTCATGTGTTTGTTACCCTGAGGTAAAAAATACTTTTTTTTTTTTTTTTTAGCAGCACAAACAAGGCCTATGTCTCTAAACGCATGTATGAAACACATGTATGAAAACCTCTAGAATTGGAGAATGAAGCACATGTCTGAAAACCTCTAGAATTCCAGCCACCTGGAATAGCCACACTGTATCTCTCTCCTGTATTGACTCTGCATCTCATTCGAAATCTCAGCTGAAAACATCTCTTCTCGTTCTTCCCCATATGTCTTAGCTTCTCTCTCTGTCTGCTAATATTTATTATTTACATCTGAAACTGCATTATTTAACTCTGGGAAAACATTTTGGGGTGCAGTTTGTATGAAAGATGCTATATATGGTAAAGTTAAATATAGAGCAGATATTGGGCCTGATATTTTTAGTTTGTGTTTGGTGATGGCATCCAGAGCAAAAGTGTTTTCTCTAGGGTTCATATGATTGGAAGTGCAAACACTTTTAAGTACTTAGACATCTCCAGTTGCTTCCTTTACAAGTTTGAGCTATAAACACAAGTAGTTACAATAGGCATCTTGTCGAATTTTCTTAATACTATAAGATCTTTTTGTAATCAGGAAACAGCTATACAATACTCTTGTGAAATATGTTGCCGGTTAAGCAAATTTCTCTCTTTTCTCTTCCAGAATCAAGTGACCATTTAAAAATGACAACCTCATGGAGTGACAGACTCCAGAATGCAGCAGATCTTCCTGCAAACATGGATGGACATGCTCTGAAAAAGTACCGTCGGGAAGCTTATCACCGGTATGTTCTTAAAGTAATGTAAATTGTGCCCATATTTTGTAGAGTTAGGGAAATAAAATGTGTAACAAATTTCTGATTGCATCTTGCTCACTGGCAGAGACTTGAAAATGACTTCCCGCTCTCCATTCAGGAGTTATTTACTGAGCACCAATAGAATGATCAGTGATATACAACATATAAGTCAACATGATACCTACCTGCAGGAATTTACAGATTAGACAGTTGAGATACATGTGGTAAACCCTCACTACTGCAGTGGAAAGGTTAATCACAGGCCAAACTTTGCAGTGGAAACTATCATTCTTTTTTTTTTTTTTTTTTTTCAAGTTGATAAATACCCAATAGCAAAAATGTCGTCATAATTGTTCCAATTCTTCCATATTATTCCAGTGCAAAGTGGGAAAACGCAGATACTATTTAGGCATTGAAGGTTATAAATATAAGTATGGGGAAGAGAAATACAAAAACAAAGGTTATTTATTTTAGTATTACTGTTTATAATATTAACATCGGTAGTGACAAAGAGTCCTGTGATACCTTAAAGACTAACTAAAGTATTAGAGCATAAGCTTTGGTGGGCAAGCTTATGCTCTAATACTTTAGTTCGTCTTTAAGGTGCCACAGGACTCTTTGTCACTTCTGCAATTCCAGACTAACATGGCTACCTCTCTGATTATTAATATCAGTGTTACAGTGACACATAGAAGCCCAAACCCAGATCAGATAGACACATTGTGGTAGACACTGTACAAGCATAGTAAGAGAGGGCCTCTGCCCTAATAAGTTTATACTCTAACTAAAGAAGACAGTGAAATAAAGGAAATATCCCCATTTTGCAGATGGGGAGCTGAGGCACAGAGAGATTAGGTGACTTTCCCAAGACCACACTGGACTTCTGGCAGAGCTAAGAATTGAATCCTGATCTCCCGAGGCCCAGTTCAGTGCCTTGACCTCAAGATGATCCGTCCTTTCTAGAGAAAGATGTGTCCTGTGTGCTAATAAAAGATTTAACTGGATAGCTGTAAAATTATACTTTTTTTAAAAAAAAATGTAATGACCGTGATAAATTTTGTTGTTTGAGGGAGGTATGTGTAAAAGTTTTAACTGTAATTTTAATAAGTCATGTAATTATTTTATCATATTCAAAGATGCTGTACGCATCACCTTTGCACGACTGAAATCAAGATTTTTTTTAAAATTCTAGTAAAAGAATCAGAATTTGAAAATAAAACAAATGTTGTGACAGTGTCTTGGAGGGAGATATAGGTCTGATAAAGGAAATGCAAATGCCAAGTTTCCCAATTGATATTTTATACCTGAATGTCATATTTCACTTGTGATTTATGTAGGTTGTTACTTTCTAGAAGGTGTTTTACAGGTTATACATCTTTGAGTCTCTAAATAGTGGAAAATGCCTTACTGTGCTATGATAGGCAAAGTTGTGCTAGGTGAGACATGTAAAGACAAAATCGTGAAGCCCAAGGTGAATTTCTGAAACTTTGCATTTTACTATTAAGTATATTTTGGTGTCTGACTCAGTTGGAGGCAAGGGCGGCCCATCAATATAGGCAAACTAGGCGGTTACCAAGTTAAATGAGGTGCCAAATTTGAGGAAAATATATATATATTTTTTAAATTAAAAAGATGAAGGGAATGCAAAGAAAAAAATGAAGATGTCATTATTTCAATTCCCATGCACACATGGAGGGAATATGAATTATAATTCATTTCTCTACATTTCTGAGAATTTATGAATATGTAAAATCTTTTATTTATTGCAAAATTTGACTTTGTAAAAATTAGTTTTTAAAATTAAGCCTATGTTTTCATTGTAACTTGATGATGTCCTTTTTAAATTATATCTTACCATGACATTTGTAATCCACTATTTCAGATGCTGCACTTTTGGGGTTATATCATTCTGGTTGATGGGTGTAATATTTGACATTATTAACAGAAATTCCATTCTTGAGACTGGTTTAACTGGTGCAGTATATATGACTTCGAGCCTAATGACTAGAAGAATGTGGGCCTAAATTCCACAGAGAAGGATATTGCAAAATCATACTTCTACAGTTGGCTCCCCTCTACCACCACTCCCTCCACAAAAGTTTGCTTAGTTATTAAAATGATTTGTACAGCTGTTCAAGGAATTACAATCCTCTGGATGATGTTACCACATAATTAATTTTTACAGAGTGCACAGAGAAAATCTTGAAAACATTAAACCCTAAAGGAACCCGAAGAAAAATAAAAAAAAAACCCCAAACCTCTGACTCTTAGCCAAAATATGAGAAATCTGGTTAAAATGTTAGCTTTAGTTTCATAGATGGTTGTATCTAAGACATCAGGCACTCCCTCATTCTCTGCCTTCATAAAAGTCCACAGGAATAAAACAGCAACATAAAGAGTTATCAGCGCCAATAGTGGAGAGTAGACCGTGGCTTTTCATCTTCAGAATAAAGTCTTTCTTCCTATGTGCAGCTTTAAATGGAACACCTTTGTTAGTTTTAATATCAATTACAAGCCTTGTTATATGATGATGTTGGAGCCTGTTAATAAACGATGCCTTGAGATGAATTAACATAGAGACAGAACTATGTCCAGCTTCTGACTGAAGAAACTGCATTACTGTAAGCTAGGATTAGTACCATAAGTTTGAATGTGAAAATAAAATTGATGTGTCAATATCAGGAAGCTCTTCTTCAATGTGTGCACATTTAAGGCCTCCTCCCCTATTCAGTATTTGGTGATTTATCTGGGCTAAAGATAACCTCTAGGCCAATCCCTCTGTATGAGTACTATCATTTAGCATGATTGCAGTTAGACAGGAACTAGATTGACTGTGAACCAACAAATTGCCCTAGTGTCTTTTTTTTAAAAAACTTGGAGCGAACACTTCTGGATTACCACATATAGTTCTTGGGAGTTTTATGTTATTTTGACTGTGGTTTACTTGGGCAGTAAAACTGATATGGCTTTTTCATTAGAAATACAGATGTTGGGAGTTCAATATCTTTTACTATTTTGAGTCATATTGGTTGGTTGTTTGGTTTGAAAGTTGTCAGCCAGGGTATAGTTGGTTAATTTTAAGTTAGTGGTTAAAGTTGGGTACTGACAGTCAAGATTTTCTGAATTTTAAATCTCATCTCTGCCACTGACTTACAATATGATCTTAGACAAGTCACTTAATATTTTTTGCCTCAGTTTACCTATATAATATCACACAGAAGTCGTATGAGCTAAATCAGTGGTTCTCATCTTGTGGTCTGCAGACTATATCTAAGGGCTGGTCTTCAGCCAACTTACCTGCTGTCCTCATGGCGGCGGCGTTCGGCAGCGCGCTCCGCCGTTGACTCCAGCGTGTGCCTCGCGGCAAGCTAGAGTTACAGAGTCGACGGGGGCGCCGTTAGCGATCGATTTCTCACGTCTTAACGTGATGCAAGAAATCGATCTCTAAAAGATCAATCACTACCCGCCGATCTGGCGGGTAGTGAAGACCTACCCTAAGATTGCCAAAGTGGTCCCCACCTCCATTCAAAACATTTTAGGTGTACACAAATGAAAAAAGATTGACAACCACTAAACTAAATAATTTATGTTGGTAACACACTTTGAGATCCTTAACTAGAAAGTACTATATCATGATGATGATATGACAGAACAGTGCAACAGCCAAATTAATAATAATAAAGAAACTCAATCTGAAAATGTTTCATGATGCCCAGCTTTAATAGTTCCATGGAGAATATAGATGTTATTTTGGGACTGAATCCATATGTGAGCTGTTTAGCATCTTACTGTCACTTGGGAAGAAAATCCAAACAGTGGGAATAGAAATGGACAAAAAACTAAAATCTTGACTCTGAATTCCTTTGAATTTCAAAGGAAAGAGTTCATATTCATATTTCTGGCTCTTAACCTTTTCCCTGCTGTGACCTCCCAGGGTTTGGGTTCAAGTGGGATCCAAATTTTCTAGTTTGCAACAACAGTCAGCCCTCTGAGATTTCAAACACAGATATTGGAGATGTTGTGAGAACAGTTTGTGAGATTTTGGTGCTGTCCTTTTTGACTCTTTCAGCAGCCCCGTATCTGACCCCTTACCTCCACCTAAACTTGGCCCAAGTCCAAACACCATCTCCAGAAGGAATGATTCAAAACATGGAAACCAGTTATAAAGGCTTTGTTAGGTTGAAGATGGAGTAAAAATAGAACTCTGCTAATTTGTGTGTGCCAAAAGAAAAAAGTTAAATGTAAGAAAATAAGTTACTTGGTGTGTGGAATGGCCAATACCTGCCAAAAGGGACAAGAGTCAGCAAAACCCAATATGACTCCACTGATTTTATGCAGTGTTGTTGTAGCTGTAGTGGTCCCAGGATATTAGAGAGACGAAGCGGGTGAGGTCATATCCTTTATTGGACCGATTTCTGTTGATGCGAGAGACAAGCTTTCAAGCTTACGCAGAGCTGAAGAAGAGCTCTGTGTAATCTCAGAAGCATCTCTCTGTCACCAACAGAAGTTGGTCCAATAAAGGATATTAATTCACCCACCTTGTCTCTCCACTGACATAGTAGTTTTAAAGTTTTGCATTAACCCTTTTAAGGCAGGTGCCAAGGCATCCAGCATTCCAAAGAGAAGACAGTCTGGTGTCATGTAAATGTTCTTTTCAGGAATCTGCATATTTCCATTAAATACATCTGACCTTAGTCACAGGTTAATCTAGTTTCACTGTAGCTTCTGGAGGTCACTGTTTTTGCTGAGGCAGAATGCTGTTTGGTAACTTCCGACAGCAGCATGTATCATTTCTATGTCTCCACCAGCCACAGTATACCGGCAGAGAACTAGCTTTCCAACAGTAAAAGTACACCAAGGTCACAAAAAGCAATGGTATAGCAGGCGCTAATTTTATCAGTGTCATCACCCCTTTTAAGCTAGGGAGGGGAAGGCTGTTAGACTTGATACACTAAAAAAGACAAATCCATTCAGCTGCTGCTTGTCTCTCCTTAACTTTTCTTGCCACTTTTGCTGATCATTGAAAATACTTATATTTAAAATAAAGATGCACCCAAAGCCTCAAACTTGGAGGAAATTGAAATCCAGATCCAATTTTCTGGCTAGCCCCTGTTTCTGGGATGGGTTGAGCCAAAACTAATCACTACAGTCTTTCTTTAAAGTAGAAATATAAAATGTGCCCCACTCCCACCATTCGCCACAAGTGTAATCCCAGTAGAAGGCACTACTTTAAATACACATTGCTTAAAAAGAATACCTATCCTTCACTTTGCTCATTTTCTGACATGGTTTAAAAACAAGATTATGCAAGAAGACTACCTCCCTCCCTGCACTGTGTTAATTCTCTTCTGTTGCTCCTAGGCACTGGAAGACATGCCAAGTTCCCTTCTCAGTTGTGCAATCCATGTATATTTCACTGGTCATGGTACAGGAATGTTGCATGTTTATTTCATGAATGCTTCTGAGCTTTTGGTTAAACAAAATAAACAGTATTCTTCTTAGTTGTGTAGGCATTCCTTTTCTAGTGTAATGAGACCAATTCTGAATTTCTCCTTTAGTAAACAGAGCTTCTCTTCTGTTATGATATGAGAATTTGTATTCAGACATGTTACTCAAAAATCATTAATTTGTTGCAAAAACAAGGTAACCTCCTTTGTAACAGTATACAGCATAGCGAATTGCAGCTATGATAAAAGTCAGATCATTATACAATGCCTTCATGTTCAGTGCCTCCTTTCCCGCCCCCCCCCCCTGCATAACATAGTGTATATTATTGTTATCCAGGGTACTAAAGGATATTCTGCTGTAATAAAACTTCCAGGTTTAATCATTGAAAAAGACCTGGTTAAGGGTAAATTTGCCCCTTCTGTGTTTTCTGGCTAGCAATTTTTCCCTTTTGTTTTTTACAACAGCCTCCAGCTCATTTTGAGCCCCCTTTTCTAAGCTAGCCAAGTTTTTCCCAGTCTGTTGCCTTAAACAGTTATAGGCTTCAGTTTCTCCTCTTCTGTGGCCCATCTTTCAAACACTCATAGCTCAGAAACCAAATAGCTCAGACGATGGTCTCCAGTTAAGAGCTGTTCCAGGACTTGCAGGGTCCTTATGTCTTTGAGCTCCAGCAGATGACCTGCAGTTCTCAAGAGGATCAGGGCGATTGACTGATTCTGTACTGTCATCTAGTAGAAGTAAACACTTTAATGTGTATAAAGAAGGGTTAAGTGAATTTAATTTCCTCTCCTTCCCCTTTCGTGACACCTCAGTGTATCACCAGAAAAGGTGGCCTTGACTGTTAGACCTTCCATCACATGAGGAAGCTGTGCATTTGAGAAGAGAGTGGAAACAGTGGTTGAGGGGAGCTCAGTTCCAGGCATCATCTTCTCTATTGCTGCTATCTTATTACAGAGAAAGAAAGATAAGCTCTTCATGTTAATGTCCTTTAAAAGGAGAACATTGAAAATGGGGGGCTATTTAAAGTGATGGGGACATCATCATCTTACAAAATGAGTGGGTGCATTTGGCTACTTCCTTCAGCGCATGCAAACTACAAAAAACATTCACAGTAATATTCCTGAGGAGAGGAAAGAAGTAAGACAAGAGTGTTGTATTTATGAAAATGCATTCCTGGAGTGGAGAGGTGGAGCTAGGGAGTCAGTAATAATAACCCCTGTAAGTCAACTCAGAGAATGATTTTCAGTTGTTGCTGCTCTGGTACAGAAGGTGTTTTTATGCTGTGAGTATGATCTGATTTGTTTTGTTACCCAGTGTTATTACACTTCCATATCTTATTGATTTTTTAATACCAGTACTCTGGTAAAAAAAAACAAAAAAACATCATTTGCTTAATGGAAAAGGCCCAAATTGATGGAAGTGAAATCAAGATTTTCTCTGATTTCAACAAGAAGAAAGGTGTTCGTTACAGCCTCAGACCTCTTGGCATGAAAAAGTTTTCAGTGAGTTTATTTTCAGATTTACCTCTTCACTGTTTAGGCCAGAGGGTTTCAAACTGTGGATGTGGGGGGATGTCGCCCTACAGAGGCACAGGTGAACGTTTGAGGATGGGGGCAGTCCCGTGTAGTGGGGCGCAGGGAGGGGACCTGTGAGTCAATGTCAACATCTGCTGTCCCCTGAGACTGTCGCACATGCCTTCCCCCATGCTGCAAACCCAAGGTGGGAGGGGCAGTTATAGTGTCTGTTTTTATCGGGGGGGGGGGGCAACCAAAAAAAATAACTCAAGGGGGGGGTGAGCTCAAAGTTTGAAAACTGCTGTTTTAGGCAGTCCTGTAACAGTACACTTGCTTTGTGTAACAATACACATGCTTTCTATATTTACAATCCCAGAACTTCTTTGATACCTTATTTACCAAGCTTCAAAGGGATATTTAGAAAATATGTCAATGCTCCCTTCTTTTCAGAGATCAAAGGATCATTCTTCTCTTGTATTTTGTGATGAAAAGAATGGTCTCTCTGCTGCTGCTGTGCAGCTTTTAGAACAAAGATGCATTTATCCTGTCTATCCCATGGGAAGATTTTGAAATCTATTTTTTTAATCAGTAAGTGTATTTGGTCAGTATTCTTGAAGCTGAAGCTGGTCTTTCTTCATCAGCCATGACTTCTTGGATAGTGATCTCAACAGATTGCTCAAGTGAAGGGCTTGGGCCTGGTCAGCAAGCGCTAGGGGTTTCAGGAAATGGTAGAGATGATTCAGTGGGTAGGACTTTTCTCTCTGTGTTCTGGATACTGCAGATGTTTACTGCTTTGAGTAGTGTCTTTGAATAGAGATAAGGCTATTTAAAGTAGCAAGAGCTACTTCTGATGGTAAACGTTTGTAGGATTGGGCCCTGAATGGACATGTATCGAGCATGGGCCACCAGGTCCTGATGAAATGCATCCTAGAATACTCAAGGAGGAGATATCTGAGCCATTAGCAATTATCTTTGAAAAGTCATGGAAGATGTGAGAGATTCCAGAAGACTGGAAAAGGGCAAATATAGTGCCAATCTATAAAAAGGGAAATAAGGAGAACTTGGGGAATTACAGATCAGTCCACATAACTTCTGTATCCGGAAAGATTACGGAGTAAATAATAAAACAATCAATATGTAAACATCTAGAAGATAATAAGGTGATAAGTAACAGCATGGATTTGTCAAGAACAAATTGTGTCAAACCAACCTGATAGGTTTCTTTCACAAGGCAACAAGCCTTGTGGATGGGGGAAAGCGGTAGACATGGTATATCTTAACTTTTGTAAAGCTTTTGATACTATCTCATAAACAAACTATGGAAATGCAACCTAGATGAAGCTACTTTAAGGTGGGTACCATTCCCAGAGAGTAATCATTAGTGGTTCACAGTCATGCTGGAAGGATATAATGAGTGGGGTCCCGCAGGGATCAGTTCTGGGTCTAGTTCTGTTCAATATCTTCATCAATGATTTAGGTAATGGCATAGAGAGGACACTTACAAAGTTTGCAGACGATACTAAGATGGGAAGGGTTGCAAGCGCTTTGGAGGATAGGATTATAATTCAAAATGATCTGACAAACTGGAGAAATGGTCTGAAGTAAATAGGATGAAATTAAGTAAGGACAAATGCAAAGTACTCCACGTAGGCAGGAACAATCAGTTGCACACATACAAAATGGGAAATGGCTGCCTAGGAAGGAGAACTGCGGAAAGGGATTGGGGAGTCATAGTGGACCACAAGCTAAATATGAGTGAACAGTGTAACACTGTTGCAAAAAGTAAACATCATTCTGGGATGTATTAGAAGGAGTGCTGTAAGCAAGATGCGCGAAGTAATAATTCTGCTCTACTCTGCCCTGATTAGGCTTTAACTAGAGTATTGTGTCTAGTTCTGGGCACCACATTTCAGGAAAGATGTGGTCAAACTGCAGAAAGTCCAGAAAAGAGCAAGAAAAATTATTCAAGATCTAGAAAACATGACCTATGAGGGAAAATTTGGTTCTTTAATCTGGAAAAGAGAAGACTGAGAGGGAACATAAGTGTTCAAGTACATAAAAGGTTGTTATAAGGAGGAGGGAGAAAAATTGTTGTCCTTAACTGCTAAGGATAGGACAAAAAGCAATCGGCTTAAATTGCAGCAGGGGCGGTTTAGTCTGGATATTAGGAAAAACTTCCTGTCAAGGCGGTTATGCACTGGAAGAAATTGCCTAGAGAGGTTGTGGAATCTCCATCATTGGAGATTTTTAAGAGCAGGTTAGACAAACGCCTGTCAGGGATGGTCTAGATAATACTTAGTCCTGCCATGAGTCCAGGGGGACCGCTCTAGATGACCTCTCAAGGTGTCTTCCAGTCCTATCATTCTATGGTATTAAGGTGGGTATCATGAACAGGAGACGTTATGTTTTAATTGGGGTTTAAAAGGAAGGTTTTGAACATTTGTAGATTCTTTAAAGGTCTTTAGTAGCTTTCACAAGAATAGAGTTATTTATTCTATTTTTTTGGCCATTGTTGGTAATTGCAGCTAGAAAAAACAGCTATATTTCCAGTACCAACATGAGGTTTTATTTTAAACCCACTGTGCTGTTTGTTAATATTTTGTTGAACATTCTTAAGCAGATTAATGAAGAGAATGTTGAAGGCTGAAAGGAATTTTCCATCATTTCTGATCAATTCCATTGTAACCACAATTGAAACCCTCTTTAGAATTGTGAGACTCTTCTAATTTTCCTTCATAACCCTTCCCTCCTCTTCATTGTGGCAGACATTCAGTCCTCTTTCTCTGCAGGCAAACTCTCATCCAGGGAGTGAGGCTTAAAGAATATGCAAAATCAAGCCCTCTTGCTTGGTGTGATGGGGTTGCTCCACTCACCACTGGATGGCGCCGCCTTCTGGCGGTCCTGGGGATTAGCTCAGTGAGACAGACGCCTCTTCCAGCTGTCATTACACCTGTTCAGTTTCTCCTCTGCTGCCTCTCTTTCACTCTCAGAAGCTGCAGCTATCCTCTCTGTGATTCAGCCATCCGGACAGGTCACTACTGTGGTTTCCCCTTCCGGGGATGGGGGTATCAAAGTTCCTGCACTCCCCTCTAGCAGTCTGAGGCAGTCTTTTGCTTCATTTTCTCATGATGCCACTCCTGCAGTGGCTGACAGGGGAACCTGAGCCCACTGCCACTCTGGGATCTGATCAGCAACCCTCTACACAGTAGGCCAGATCCGTTCCTTGCACCTTGCTACCTTTCCCTGAGCTGCTTCCATACCCATGCTCTCTCACTTCCCTGGGTTTGCCAGTCTCCTTACTCCCTCCTTCCAGGGAGTAACGTTAGACAGCTCAGCTCTGCAGTCCCCCAAACACACCTCCCTCTTCACAGAGAGTGACCACAGACTGCTTCATTGCAGTCCCCTCTTCTTCCAGTTTTTGACTTTCTTAGAAGTCCTCCTTGTTCCTCACTTGAGAGCTTCTCTCTCATTAGCTGCCTCCAGATTAAAACTCCCCTGTTTGCAGTCTAATTAGCTGATTGGGCCCACCTGGCCCAGTTCAGCTCTTGCAGGGCCAGTTGCGCTTGGGCAAAAACTATTTCTAACTTTTCCCAGAAATGTGTTATCCTCTCTACACGTCTCTTCCTTCTTGTTTAGAAGGCAAACTGAACAAACTTCAGATCAGAAATATTTTCTGCTTACCAAAGTACTTGAATTAGATATTTAGTAGCATTTCTTGGTATTAGAAGCAATAGAATGTAGCATCTCCTTCACACAAAGGCTGCTTTCTTCATATAGTATCTAGCATTGGCCTGTTCTAAATCCGAGATATCTAAACTTCTTTTTAAAAAACACCCAAGGTTCATGCTGCTGATTCAGACACTTTATCTCATCACAGCCGAGAAAGCTGATTTCTTTATTTCAAGAGTGAAGTTTGTGTGGTTTATGATCTCCTCTGATATTTTCAAAAGGGATTTTTATACTTATTCACATTTTTTTTCCTGAATATATTGTCTTGTTTAGATATTACATGCATCTGTCAGCAAAGATTGTCATTGTTAACTCCTCAGTCCCATTACATGCCTCATTGTCAGAGGTGGGCAGTTTGCCAGGAAACTGTGAGTCCCAGAGCAAGCATGGAAGGTTAGGGATAAAGTATACTAGTGCCAAAGAAACTCTATTCCAAGTGGATCTGTGTGGAACAACAATGATATCCAATGACTAGTTAAGTTAGCCACAGATGTATTTTCCCTAACACTATTCAAGAAGACATACGGTATCTTAGGGCTTGGTTCAGGCATAATGATGTTCTGAAGTCAAATCAGATTCAAGCAAAATTGCATTTGTATTAGAGAATCCTTTAAGGACTTGCGTAATGTGATTCAGATGAGTAGATGAATCAGACTGCTACACATTTTGCAAGAAGAACATCTATGAGAGATGAGGTAAGGCTGCTGGCATTGAAGTGTGGTAGTTTGATCTTGACAAGTTTGCTGTTTATATTTTAGCTTCAGTAGATTGACACACAGTTAAACTGGCATGTTATGTAGGCTGCCTGACAGGCCATAAGTCTGAAGAAGAATCTCAGGATCTCTTGAAACTAGAAGCTTCATGGAATTGGTGTCTATTTGTTTTTGTCCTTGCTGTTGTCATTGCTTATGGTATCCCCATTATATTGCCTTCACAAAGAAGTGTTTCTGAATTAGCTTCAGAGAAGGCTAAATAAGTTGGCATCCTGCTGAGGGTAGTGTGCTTGTATCCAGACAAAACCTTACTGGGTCCAGAGTGCAGCCGAATGCTTGGGTACTATTACCCTTTCTCAGATGTTTCTAGGCAGTTTTTTTTTCTTGGCACATCATCTCTAGCAATACTTGGAATTTCTAGCCAACGTCAGCCTTGTTGACGACAAGCTGAGATTCTCCCCTACAGTGGAATTCTTGGCTTTGCTGTTTGTAACTGTGACTTTTAGTTCTCAGATGCGGCCAACCTTGGCTAGAAATCATGAGAAATGACAGATCAGTTACATGGTGGAAATTATGAGGGAAATTTAACTGGATTAGTTAATGTAATAGCTGAAGCAGAATGCAGTTTCTTTTGTTCTTTATCTTGGGTTTGTTTTTGTTTGTTTTGGATGAAATGAATGCAGTGCATTGAAATCAAAGTATCAGAACAATATACAGAATAGATTCTCATTGCAACAGATTTTAATAGTAAAAATAAAAACTTGAAAATAACACTGCTACAAATAATGTACCCTATGTTCTTCAGGGTGGGAATGTATTTTACTATGTGTTTTGTGGTGTTATATTAAGTGATTAATAATAGTATTGGTCAAATTTTGGTGAGAGGTCATTTTAAATTTTCCTTGAGTTTTCAGATTCATTCAAAACAGGGCTCAAATAGTAAATGTTTATCTAGGAAACTGCTAATCTCATTCCCTCTCTTCTTGCATCTCTGTCATATTTTATTTTAATCAGGCAAACTTCATCATTCCTCCCCATCCAGTTTCCTCTTGTGTGTGGGTTCAAGAGATCTTGCATTCCTGTATTTAGGAATTTTTACAGGACTTGTACCAGGGTGTATGTATGTTTATACACACACAAATTTTGAGACTAACCATGAAAAAAATCATGGCTTTGTTGGAAGCATACTGACAGGTAAAGGTGATCTGTGCATTCATTTTTCAGGTAAGTTCGGATTTTTACATATTTAGGATAGTCCGGGCATGTTAGATCATATGTCGCTTGATAAAAGGAGAAATAAGTTTACTCTCAAATAATTTTATTCCAGAAATGCTTGTCCCTATGGATTTATTTCCTCTCTTCTTTACAGGGTCTTTGTGAACAGAAGTTTAGCAATGGAAAAGATAAAGTGCTTTGGTTTTGATATGGATTACACACTTGCTGGTGAGTTCCTTCTTGATTTTTATAACTGATTTCGATGAGTGCTTTATCTCATGCTTGTTAAGAGAAAAATAGAAATTGATTGCTGCCGCTCTAGCTAGGAGGTGCTTGCTCAGTAGGCTGAAGTACCACTTATTCAGAATATTTTCACCGTAGATATTTCAGTTAGATCAACTATTTTGAAACCATTTTTGGCCCCAAAATATGTTGCCCTAGTGCAATTTCAAATGATCTGGGGTCTCAGAAAGAGCAAGGCTTACACTGGATGTAATTGGTGTCCTAGATCAGTGGTTCTCAACCAGAGGTATGTGTACCCTGGGGGTCCGCAGAGGTCTTCGAGGCGGTACATCAACTTATCTAGATATTAGCCTAATTTTACAACAGGCTGAATAAAAAGCACTAGCAAAGTTGGCACAAACTAAAATTTCATACATACAGTGGTTTGTTTATACTTCTTTATATATTATACACTGAAATGTAAGTAAAATATTTATATTTAAATTGATTTATAGTTATATGGTAACAGTGAGAAAGTAAGCAATTTTTCAGTAATAATGAGCTGACACACTTTTGTATTTTTAGGTCTGATTTTGTAAGCAAGTAGGTTTTTAGGTGAGGTGAAACTTGGGGTACGCAAGACAAATCAGACTCATAAAAGGGGTACAGTACTCTGGAAAAGTTGAGAGCCATTATTCTAGATGCCTGTTTGCTTAAAATTACACCCATGATGTTAATTTGGCTGTAAGTGGTAAGCTGACTTTGTTTTTTATGCTGTAAGGATGATAAGACTGTACATTAACCCAGTATGGCTGGAGATATGCCTGTGAGAACCACCATCAAAGGGATCTTAATTCAATTGTGACTAAACTTCCTTGTCTCCAGCTCCTCAGTTGGCTGAGCCTGTGTAATAAAGGTCAAAGAATAGGGAATATTTTATGTTTCTGTTGAGCAAGCTAGTTAGAAAGCTTTGTACATTTCTGTACAGATGTACATCGTGCAGGGGCTATAAATGACCTTTTAACTTTCTATAATTTTTCATGCTTTACTTCTCCATCGCCCAAGTACAAGGAATGCAAATGCTCTGAAACTTAAGGTAGAGGATGGGAAATAAAACTGTTTGTCAAATACATATATAATATAGTCTCTGCATGTTATGCAAGGTAAAGATAAAGCCCATTGTTCATTTCCCAGGTTTGTACTGCAGTGTATATATTGTAATAATAGGTACTGCACAAATTTCTATCCTCCCTTCCTACCACCTTCAATGTCATTGATATAAGGTAATGATTTCTACTACACTGGATATTTTAATTTATAATTGCTATCTATACTCCTGTTCATGATGAGAAATGTAAGCGAAAATACCAAGGTTGGTTGATAAATGGGTCATTGCAGGGGGTCAGGTCTGGTAACTTAGTTATTGGAGTGATTGCACGTGTGATTCCATTTCAGGTGTGCACGTGTGTAGTGCACAGTTGCTGGAGATTTTTTCTTCAGCGGTACCTGTCAGAGTGGCTTATGCACCCTCTGCAGCCTTGCGCCGTAGCCTGAAGGTATGAAGGGCAGAGCTGGCCCTTACCCTCCCTCAGTTCCTTCTTACTGTCTATGATGGTGGATGGAACATGTGATCTAGCTATTGAAATATTCCCTGTCCTCCCCATATTTCTAGATAGTTGGTACTTGTTTCGGAACTTTTAATGCCTTAGACTGTTTGTTAGTTATAGAAATAAGTTTTATTTTAAAGTGTTTTTAAACACTTCAGTTCCTGTTGCTGGGTACTGGTGACGGGGCATGCCTTGGTCACTGGGTTTCAATCCCTGCCATTCCTGCAAGAAGTCAGTGTCAATGAATGACCTGTACTCCAGTTGCCTGAAGTGTTGTGGGGAGACTCATGTCAGGTATTAGTGTCAAATTTGCAAGAACTTTAGGCCAAGAACCAAGAAATGGAGGCTGGACTTAAGTTTCTTCTTCTAAAGATGGTTCTGTGTTCCCCCTTGGAGACTTTCCACTCGGAGAAAATACTGAGCACATCAGTGTCCATCTGAAGTGCTCCTCCGGTTTTTGACTGACCCTCAGGGCTGGTCACCCTCCCCGCTACAAAGGAAGAGGGACTGAAAGATGGCATCTAGGGGATCAATATCCGATAGATTGGGGTGGGCAAACTACGGTCCGTGAGCTGGATCCAGCTCATCAGGGCTTTGGACCCGGCCCACATTATTGCTACCCCTGGAAGTGGCTGTCACCACATCCCTACGGCCCCTTGGGGAGGGAGGGCAGAGGGCTCTGCATGTTGTCCTTGCCGGCAGGCACTGCCCTCCACAGCTCCCATTGTCCGGGAACCACAGCCAATGGGAGCTTTGGGGGAGATACCCACAGGCGAGGGCAGCATGTGGAGCCCTCTGCCCCACCTCCCCATGGGCCGCTGTGATGTGGTGCCGGCCGCTTCTGGGAGCGGCATGGGGGCAGGGCAGGCAGGCAGAGTACCTGCCCTGGCCCTGGTGTGCGCTGTTGCCAACCCAGAGCTGCTCCAGGAAAGCAGCGCTGGGCCGGAGCAAGCACCCCAAACCTCCCCTGCACCCCAACTCCATGCCTCCAGCCCCCTCCCACACTCCTCCTTGCAGCCCTCCTGCACCCCTGCCCTGAGCCCCCACTCGTGCTCTGTACCCTCTCCTGCACCCCAATCCCTGCTTTCAGCCCCCTTGTATACCCAGCTCCCCTCCTCTGCCCCAACCTGTTGCCCTGAGCCCCTTCCTGTACACTGCACCCCACATACCCTTCTGTACCCCAACCCCCTTCCCCAGCCCTACGTTCATGGCCCTGCATGCAGTTTCCCCATCGAGATGTGGCCCTTGGCCCAAAAAGTTTGCCCACCCCTGCAATAAATTAAAGTCCCTGGCGCTAAAGTCCAGCAAGCATGTGGACAAAGATACAAGAGTGTGCGTGAGGCTGAGGAGATCTCTGGGGCAATCATCTGCTCAGGAGAGACCGTCGATCCTGGCACCAGCATCATTGAGACCAGCCTCTGAAGTGGCTCCATTTAGTCAACGGTCCAGGAGACTATCCTAGTCCCATCTACTCTGGAGGCTTATGCTGCAGCATGGGATCTGTGAGTTGTACTCATAGCTTCAGCATGGCATCAGCAACATTGGTTTTCCACTCTGCTGACCCTCTCATACACAGCTCCATTGCCACTACCATGGGATGCAGACCTCATCTCTCAGGACCATGGTTGCCCTCCAGCTCTAACCTGAGACTCTCCTCCTGACTGCATGGATGCCCCATGGCTAAGGTTTCAGGAGGAGATTTCTTCAAAGGGGGTTCCAGATGCACTTGTAAATAGTAGAATGCCTTCTATTAGGTTTACTTATCTGGCAAAGTGGGAGTCTCCATTTTGTCACAGGAAAAAAGTGTTCCCCTGGTCCACGCTCCAATCCATCGTGTGTTGGACTACTTGTTATATCCAAAACAATGAAGTCTTACCATTAGCTCCATCAAGGTCCATCTTACAGCTGTCTCAGCTTTCCCACCCGCCAATTGATAATCACTCATTTTTCTCCAGTCCTATGCCAGTTAGATTTCTGTAGGCTTTGGACCGGTTATACCCCCAAGGACAAGATCCTGGTTTCCCTTGGCACTTAAATATGGTGTTAACAAAGTTAGTGATTCCTCCTCTTGAACCATTGGTTATCTGTTCATTACTCCATCTTTCCGTGAAAACAGACTTTTTGGTCACAATTACCTCAACCAGGAGACTAGACAGATTACAAGCACTAGTTTCTGAACCTCCGTATACAGTCTCTTGCAAGGACAGAGTATTCCTATGCCCTCATCCGAAGTTTCTCACTAAGGTGGCATCTCACATCCACATCAATCAGGCAATATATTGATCAACTTTCTTTCCTAATCCTTAGTGTTTTGCCTGGACAGACTAAACCGTTTAGGTCATCATCTCCATTGTTCGTAGCAATTGCAGACAGAGTCTCTTCCAATCTCTCCTCAAGATCTCCTTGCAGATCTCCTGTTGTATTCCTTTGTGCTACAATAGGGCTGATGTATCTCCACTGAATAGAGTGCTAGGGCATTTGACCGGATCTCTCACAGTCTCTGTAGCTTTTCTGGCCCAGCTGACTATTTTGAACACTTGCAGAGTAACAACTTGGTCTTAAGTGTGTACTTTTGCCTCCCATTATGCCATCTCTGGGCAAACTAGAGATTATGCCATATTTGGATGTGTGGTCCTTCAATCATTCAGGTAGACTCAGACCTCCAGATTGAACTGCTTGTGAGTCACCTGAAATGGAACAGACATGCAATCATTTGAAGAATTAAAAATGGTTACTCTTCTGTTCTGTAACTGTTGTTCTTCGAGGTGTTACACGTGTCCATTCCACGACCCGCCCTCCTTCTCAGCTCTATCAGAGTCGTTAGAAAAAACTTACGGGGGTTGAAGGTGGCTCTGCCTTTGCGTTGTGGTGGGAAGCAGGAGAGTGTGCACATGCTGCCTCACCAGGTATTGCTCAGGTTAAATTTGACAACTGTGCACTGAACACACACCTGAAATGTAATGGACACATGCCACGCATCTCAACATTAGTTACAGAACAGGTTGGTAACCATTTTTTACGGTATCAGCAGATGAGTAGTGTGGCAAGGAAGGCCTCAGGGACAGCACTGAGAATCGGAGAAGCCAAGGGCCAGCAGCCAAATTAAGGTCAGGAAAGCCTCCAGAGGCTCCTGGATAATCTATGTTGGCTTTGGCCATAGTCCTTGAGTGCCACATGCTTATGGTGATCATATTTTCAAAATAAAAAATTGTGTCAATGTTTTTTAGGATTGCAAAATAGTCACTCAGAAAACAAAAGTACAGGATTTTTTTTTTAAGTTTGTGGGTGCCACTTTTTCCAGTTTCTGTCTCAGTAGCAACAGGTAAATATTTCTCAGCGTACAGGATTTTTCCAGCAACTGAGGTGTTCTGAATGAGGTTAGTTTGAAATACTGAATGAGTGTTGTTAGCATTTATGGTGAACAAAAAGAACAATTTCTATAGTGCCTATGCTCCTTCAGCTGATCACTCTAAACACTGTTTATCCCACAGAATATTCATTCCACTGGGCTGTTCCTGGTAAACGCATAGAAAATTCTACTTGGCGCAGCAAGATGACTTGAATGAATGTGTAGTTATTTAAAAAGAAGGTTTTGGTTGATGAAATGAAAAATATGAACATTTTAAATGTACTAAAAGAATTTTCTGGAACATGATATGAAAAACTGAGACTATCCTAGCAAAACCAGGATATAAGGACACGTTAAGCATGCTATGTTTAGTGCAGCTGGAATGATGTGATGCTATATAATATGGAAACAGAGAACCATGGTCTGACCAGAGGACTGGGAGCTAGACACATTTTTGTTTCAACTTTGACATTGATCATGGCTCTTTCTATGGCTTTAGGCAAGTCACTCTGTTGCATTTTCTCCAACTGTACAAAGTGGATAATAATCCTTATTGATCTCCCTTATATGGCTGTTGTGAGAATCTGATTAATTTTTGTAACCACTTTGATAACAAGTGTTATGAATGCCAATTTCTAAGTAGTATTTTCCTCCTCTTTCCTTAACTCAGGCAAACAAACTAATATCATCCATTCATCTTTTTGTATTTCAGCATCATCCTTTGTTCCCAACATAGGTAAACATTATTTGACTATTACTTGTAATAAATAGTGAAATCCACTATCCAGCTTATGGCACATAAGTAGACGTAGTTATTTGTTTGTAGCAGGAGCTTTAAATGATGCATTCATTGTTAACTGATGTTGTATTTTCTTGGGGGTTAAATTTTGTTCTATGTAGCCTAGGAGCTAATGTATTCTTGCTAAGAAAAGTTAGCTGCTTTCATAAATCCATACCCCTTCACATGGGCTTGGAAGCACTCATCAGCTTCTGCTTTGTGTCTAGAGAGAAAGAATGTAAAAAGTTTTTTTTATCTGAGTTTCAGCATCAGTAAATGACATCTTCATGCCAGTATGCTGGCTCGTGACCAGAATCCTAATTGGTGCATCTTCAAAGCCTGTACAGGGAAAGAAATTGACCAAAGTGAAGGATAAGGGTGTGGCACCTTCAAATCCATCAGTAACCGATCTAGTCTTTTGCCTCTCCAGTTTGAGAAGAGACCCAGGGCCAGCCCAGAACATTTTGGCACCTGAGACAGGAAGCTCAAATGACGCCCCTATGCCTCTCGCTTGGACCAAAATTTTGCAAGGTCTCTTGTGCCCTCCTTCCTCCAGCACAGCACTCCACCATCTCTGTGCATTTAGAGCAGAGAGCATACATATGTACCAGCATCAGACACAATTTTCTACACTCTGGGTCCTAGTGGTGCCCTCCCCCACCCGAGTCTGGCACTTGAGGCTGCCGCCTCAGTTTGCCTCATGGTAAGGCCAGCCCTGAAGGGACCAAAGGTCTTGTTAAGCTACCTTTTATAATTAAGGTTACTTAAAAAAATCCCAAACACCCTCATCAGTGTGTTAGATGAAGCTAAGGAACTGAAACCCTATACTCCTGCTCAGACCTTGATTTTGGAAGGTGTACTGATTGCAGAGTCCTTTTTCCATTCTGAATCCTTGAGGACCATGATGTCAGAAGTAAATTGGTGATGTGATATTCCTGGTTGGCAATCATTGCCTTTGCCTTTGATAGCTGAGAACTCAGGATTGTTCAGCCAGAGAACAGAATTCTTTTTTTAGGACCCCTCCAAATTGTCCATCTTGTGACGGGAAGGAGGCAGTATTAGCGGTGGAAAGAACTTTAGACACTGCTTTTGGAGAAGGAAAGAAGGAAACAATGGCTTTGAGCCTGTGCCATCAAAGTGAGGAAAGAGATTTTTAGGCAAGATGCTTCTTAGTACCAAAAAAGTCAGGAGAGTTTAGCCCATCTTGAGCTTAGTTACTTAAACAGCTTTGCCATCAAGTTCAAAATAGCGTGTCTGTGGCCAGCTCCTTTACTCCAAGCATGAATGTCAAGAACATGTACCTATGCACAGCATACAGTTTAATGACTGGAAACACAGCACTTCCATTTCAGTTTGTAGTAGCTGTTGCAATATACTTACACTGCAGAGAGCATGTGTTCCCTAACCAGGACGATTGCCTTATGAGGAACAACACTTGAGAGAAGACCCTGATTGACACATATTTGTCATCAGTAGTCATGGTATCATCATACTAAAATATGATTCACCCAGTGTGTCCTCTAAGGGGCTGCATGGGCAAATAACATCTTCCTTCCTTCAGGCAAGATGCCTGATGATTTCAGCCTTCACCACAGAGAAAAAAACGGTGCTATTGTATATGAAACTGTATATTTCCTTCCCTTCTCATCTCAAAAATGTGTGGTCACTGTGTTTATGGCTAGAGTTAATTTGCCTGCTAGGAGTGTAAATCAAAAGAAAATAACTCTTGATGCAGTTCATGCTGTCTTTCACGCCCACTGCGGCTCACTGTAGTATCCTCACATACTAAGATGGAGGTTTCCCACATTTCTGGAAACTCAGAGAAACTTCCTAAATTCATATGTGTGACATGGAGTATCCAGGAGCACATATCTGTGTAGGATTCTAACTTTACAAGTTATTTATGTACACTTGTGTTCAGTGCATTAGTGTTTGCTTGTATTGACAAACTGCATTATAATATGCAGCAAAAGGCTTTATTCAGGCTAGAGAGATAGTGTTTGGAATAAATTCCTAGGCTTCAGGGACAATAGTGTGGTTTTTATTGTGGCTTGTGTGTATAGCATGGGGATCAAGTAGCAGCTTTTGGAAGCCTTGATGGGTTTGGGCCATCTCCTACTGGTTTTTGAATGTTATAATTCCTGATGTCAGATTTGTGTCCATTTTGGCTAATGTACATGGCAGAAGAGCATTGCTGGCACATGATGGCATATATCGGTAGATGTGCAGGTGAACGAGCCCCTGATGGTGCGGCTGATGTGGAAAGGACCTATGATGGTGTCCCTTGAATACGTACATGGACAGAGTTGGCACCGGGGTTTGTTGCAAGAATTATAAAATTCAAAAAGCAGTAGGAGAACACTTCAGTATACCCGGTCATTTAATAACAGACCTAAAAGTGGCAATTCTTCAACAAAAAAACCTTCAAAACCAGACTGCAATGTGAAACTGCAGAAATGGAATTAATGTGCAAACTGGACATCATCAAATCAGGCCTGAATAAAGACTGGGAGTGGTTGGATCATTACAAAACTTAAACCTAAGTTCTCCCATGCTAATTTGCCCCTACTGTTACTCACACCTTCTTGTCAACTGTTTGAAATGGGCCACTCTCATTACCACTACAAAAGTTATTTTTCCTCCCTTGGTATCCTGCTGTTAATTGAATTGTCTCGTTAGATTGACTTCACATTTGGTAAGGCAAATCCCATCTTTTCATGCATTTATACCTACTCTTGTAATTTCCACTCCATGCATCTGATGAAGTGGGTTCTACCCCACAAAAGCTTACGCCCAAATAAATTTGTTAGTCTCAGAGGGGCTACAAGGACTCCTCATTATTTTCTAGAGAAGATTTAACAGAATTGCATGTGATCTGTTATGTAATCAGCCCCATAGAAATCATTAGTTTTTCCTCCTGACCTTTCTGGATCTCAGCAGAGGGCCTAGGGCACTGTTTCTGAATTTTGCAATAGAAACTATGATATTTGCTTCCTTCCTAACAAGGAGATAACATTACACAAGCATCAGGATCTAGTATCTCAAAATAGACTTGAAGGACAACCATTCAATGAGAGCACATGGTTCAAAAACTAGTAATTTTGCAAGATCTTTGTTTAAATCCTTAAATTAGGGAGATTTGATGATTTATGTTGTAGCTCCTTTTTGTTTTGTAAATTACAGTTTCTTTTATCCATTTTAATGATTCATCTCTGCTTATCCAATCCAGCTCTGTTAGAAGAACACTAATAAGTAGTAATGTTACTTTATTCCTGCCTTCTTTCCTGTTTGTTTAGTAGTGTCAAAACCATCTCTATCTGTGGTTAATGAAAATGCTGTTGGTTGTCTAAGCCAAAGATGCACAATCCTTTCTCTGCCATGGCTTCTAAAATCAGACCTGTCCTATGAAAGAGCAGCTGCAAATAGATTACTAGACTTCCATTACCATGGCATTTAAATGAGCCTAAATAGTACAGTGAAGGGCACTTAGAAATGTGTGTGAGAGAGATCCAATTTAAGACAAGCAGAACTTTACTTGGCTGTTTTCTTCTCAGGGTGAGCTAAACATTTAATGAACAATATTGTCGCATCTTGATCCAAATAATCCAGGAGACTTTGCCATCCCTAGGTCTTAAACAGGGCAAGTTGCATGGTGAGGTTACAGAAAAATGTCCCTTGACAGAACTTGAGATAAACAAGTGAGGATTTTAAACAGACTGTAATTTCATACCAAGTCAATGGCAGATGGAGAGGGAATTAGTAAAGACCAATCACTCAGTCGCTAACCTTCCTCTACAATAGTTACAGTCATGTTGAAAGTTTTATCATACCTGTGAGATAAATTATACAGTGGGCAAGATGGTTTCATTCAGGAAAACTCTTCCTGTATTTAAATTACTTCTGCCTCTATATTGGGTGGGGATTGATAAGAAAGTCATCATCAATAATGAAACCTGTTTCAATGAGAAAATGAATGGTAAATGAGATTTTTAAATCTTTATTTGTGCAGTATGTTGAAAAGAATTAATACTCTACTACCGTGGTGAAATTAAGTTTGTGTCCCATAAGCGTTACAAACTTAAAAGTAAACGTTAAGATTTGTTATACTGCAGAGAAGTTATGGAGAGGTTTTCTCACTGTAAGTTATAGGTATATCAACACTTCCATTCTCATAGCATTTCAGGGCTTGGTTACACTGGCACTTTATAGCGCTATAAAGCCCCCACGAGCGCTATAACGTCCTCCCCATCCACACTGGCAAGGCACGTAGAGCGCTATAACTGCTGAGTTATAGCGCTATTGTTAATCCACCTCCGCATGGGGAATAAGGGCTGTAGCGCAGCTGCTGTAGCGCTACAGCAAGAATGTGGACACCCACTGCGCTACAAGTGATCTCTGGAGATGCCTAGAGCCATTTAAGGCAATTAACCTCTCTTCCCTTTGTTTTGAACTCGGCTGGAGGAATGCGGAAGTACCTCTTTAGAGTTTCTCTCTTAACTCGGCAGATAAGAAAAGCAAATGTTTAAGGAGGGAGCCTGTGTGAAAACAAAGCCTTCTGTGAATGGAGGCTCACTGACAGGCTTTCAGAAGAACGGAAAAATCACTATCTCTCTCCCTCCGCATACACACAATGCGTCCCCCATTACCCGCCTCGTTTAAAAAGCACGTTGCACCCAGCTGAATGCTGGGATACCTGCCCTAATGCGCTGCTCTTAATGCTGCATTAAGTGCCCCAAATGTGGCCATGCTATACCGCTGGCGCATCTGAGTGTGGACATACAATAGCGCTATACATATTACTGTATAAGGGGACCGCTATAACCAGTAGCGCTATAATCTTGTAAGTGTAACCATACCCTCAGATGTTAGAGATGGAAAAGAGTTCTTAAGTTGTTGTGAGAAGTTGCCTTTCCCAACCTGCTCTAAAAAACAATTATATGTAATGTCAGTACTAACTCCTCTCCTAGGGTTAGGCTTTATTAACAAAGAATTTAAAATTAATGAAGTCCTTCCTCCGGACTGTTCAACTTACAGCTCTATAGAGCTTTTCCTCCTTTCTTGGTATGCAGTTGCAGTCCTGAGCCACCTGACTCAGTGAATCAGCAGCCCCACTTAACAGGAGTTGATCCTGCTGGTAAACGGTTAACAGGGTGCAGTGTTTCAGGTAAACATTGCCAAATGGTTCGTCATTTAATCTATCCAGCCTCTGTGGGACTGTTTCCTATGGTATGTTCATTTCCCCTGGAGCTTGTGAATTTCCAGTATAAAAAGCCTATATAGTGAATACTTGATATCAGATCTTTCCCATTTGATCACCCACCAACCACTCTGGAATTGGCACATCAGAGAAACTGCCTCTTTTACTGGATGTGAATTCCTATAAACAGCAACTTTTTGTGCTCCGTGTAAGACCTACTGTGCTGCCTCTTTAGCACAAGAATTATTTTGCAGGTCTAGTTTATACCAATTCCCTGAATGAAATATGCTGTACCAACAGAAGGGTTCTTTGGTTGGCATAACTGCAGCTGGGGCTTTTGCCGACATAACGATATCAATTAGGGGAGTGATTTGTTCACACACTTCACTGATATAGCTATGCAGGCAAAACAACTACATGAAGTCCAGGCCCCATTCTAGCCAAGGAGTGGCGGCTCTTAGTCATTTGAATGAACTCATCTCTTAAAATGTCACAAGCCATGGACACTGGTAACATCTGAGATTGGGAATGTAAAAAGTGGCACTCAAAGCCAGTTTACAGCAGTTGGTACAGAATATAATATATCAGATTTAAAGCAGGTTAAATGATATTCTCACACACACTCTGATGAAGGCCCTCTTATGCTAGAAGGGGTCTCACCTATATAATAGGTTAATGTTCTGTAAAGTTTCATATGTTTAAATCAAACTCTTATGGCATTACACATAAAACTGTGGCTACTTTTTTTTTAGAGTTACGTAACTCAGTCAAATTGAGTTTGTTTTTTAAGTTGATAAGCAACTGGAGTATGCATAGATGATCAATTCCAAACCCATTTCCAAAGTACATTAAAGTTAATGGATCTTTACAAACAGCATTTGTGTACACATGTAGGATAGTGTTTTCCAGTGAACTTTGATAATGTGTTTTTATACATACATTCAAACTATAATATTACACAGTAAGCTGGAAGGATGAAGAAAGGAAACTTTCTAGTTGAATATTTAATATATGTAATACCCATAATAAAGATTTTTTTATATGCGGGGGGAACCTACTTCTAGAGAGAAACTCCTCTAACAGTATAGCATAAAAGGGCCCAATCTGTTTGTAAGGGACACCAGATAAAGCCTTCAAAAGCACCTAAGTAATTTATGAGCCCTTAATGGGACTTTGTCTCCTAAGTTACTTAGGCACTTTTGAAAATGCTGCCCTCGGTCAATTTGAAATCTATTCATTTTAAAATGAATTAAAAGTAATTTTAAGGCCTACACCTGCCCCAAATTCCCCTTCAGTTTTTCATGGTTTTACAATCACATTTTATTTTTCTCTCCCATCTTGGCTATGTCAAAGACCCACACAAATGAAGAAATGGATTCACTATACAGTGTGGTCCGGCGTATAGGGTGCTGGGTTGGGATTTAGGACATTGTGTTCTGTTCCTGGCTTTGCCGCTGGCCTAAATGCTTAATTGTCACCAAGTCACGGCACCACTTTGTGCTGCAGTTTCCCCATCTATAAAATCGGACTAATGATACTTGCTCCTTGGTAAAGTGCTTTGAGATCTATAGATGAAAAGTGATATCTAAGAGCTGCATGGTGTTGTTATTACATAGGGAAGACAGCGAATGGACTAGTTACAATGTGATGCTGAGTACACATACTAAGCCCAAGTTACAGAAAAATATTTTTTTCTTCTAATCTAATCTCTTCCAAATGTAGTAATTTTAGGTGGTGTATGTAACAATCATAAGTAAAAATATTCAGACAAAAGTGTGATATTTAGGTTGGTGGTTTCCCTTTAGTTCATTACGATGTAACAATTGAAAAGAGTGAAGTTGTTTTATGGTAGTGTTTGGTTCCTTTTCTTAATAGCGGCCTTTGCTTATTATACCTAGCTCTCTACAGTATGTACAACGTCATTTCAGAGTTGTGCTACCTGGATTTTTTTCAGAGATTATATAATTAAAATTATTAATAATGGAAAAGAAACGGGGGCTGCTAGGGAGACTGATATAGTTTAAACTAATCTGGCAAAAGTGCTCCCAAAATTGCATCTGCAAAATTAGATGAGTATCTGTTGTGTGCATGTAATCAGGTAATTGCACATCTGCTACCTGTTTGTGTATTCACATTGGTGCACATACAGCTTGGCAGGCACAGATTTTGAGGCCATTTTTAATAATTTAGCAACTAATGATTTAATCCACGGCTTCAAATCTCAATGTGCAGTTCTACACAAGCAGGTCAAAGCTTAGATATTTCTAGTCTACTTTGGGATTGTTAGTTGGTTGAATACAGGCAGCATTACAATAGCCATTTTGTCAGTGTTGTTTCCATTGCTGCTTTTAAGAGTTGACTGCTTAAAGTTGTGTAGAACTGCACATTGAGATTTGAAGCCGTGGATTGTAATGTGTTGACACTGAGAATGGGGCATGGGAAAAGCACATGTTGCTTGTCATGGTGTCCCAATAAATCACCAACTGACAAAGTGCTAATCTGCAAGGTGTTTCTTCAAGAATCAGAGTGTTAGACTGAAGCTGTTGAAAGGGTAGCACTTCACTAAGTCTAAGATGTTTAAAAAGTTGCAGAAGTTCTCAAAGTCTGAATATAGCTGAAGACCTACATTGATCAACAGTTGGTACAGAATATAATATATCTGTATAATATATCTCAGTATCCACATAGTTAGGATCTTGTTCTTGCTGGACTGGTAGAAATTATGATAATACTTTCCACTTGTTAGAGCCTTTTATCCAGGGATCTTAAAGCACTTTACAAGCTTTAATTATGCTTCAGACACACCAGGGTGTAGGGCACCTATTGTCATTTGTAAAATGGAGAAGCCAGAGGCGCAACTACACTGAAGGCTTGACTTTCACCATTGTACATGCACAATTTCCCTGATTATGTTTTGTAAATCACTTATTTTAGCAGACATTTGACCAGTTTTATATGTAACTGCTTATCAACATGTGCAAATTGCTGATTTGTATGTGCAATTGTGCTGATCTTTTAAAAAGTGGAAGTAAAATCCTAATGAGGTAAATAGAAAGTCATAAACACTGCCAAATTAAGTGTAAAAATATAACAAGAAAAACAAAAAAGGAGTTTGAAGAACAGCTAGTCAAAAACTCAAAAGGTAATAAATAACAAAATGTTTTTTAAGTACATCAGAAGCATGAAGGCTTCTAAACAACTAGTGGGGCAATCAAGATACAAAAGGAGCACTTAAAGACGATAAAGTCATTGTGGAGAAACTAAATGAATTATTTGCTTCACAACGGAGGATGTTAGGGAGATTCCAAAACCTGAGCTGTCCTTTGTAGGTGACAAATCTGAGAAATTGTCACAGATGTAAGTGTCATTAGAGGAGGTTTTGGAATTAATTGATCAACTTAACAGTAACAAGTCATCAGGACCAGATGGCATTTACCCAAGAGTTATGAAAGAACTCAGATGTGCAATTGTGGAACTATTAACTATGGTTTGTAACCTGTCCTTTAAATCAGCTTCTGTACCCAGTGACTGGAAGATAGCTAATGTAACACCAATATTTAAAAAGGGTTCTAGAGGTGATCCCAGCAATTACAGACTGGTAAGTCTAACGTCGGTACTGGGCAAATTAGTTGAAACGATAGTAAAGAATAAAATTGTCAGACGCATAGAAGAACATAAATTGTTGGGCAAAAGTCAACATGGTTTCTGTAAAGGGAAATCATGTCTTATTAATCTATTAAAGTTCTTTGAAGGGGTCAACAAACATTTGGACAAGGAGGATCCTGTGGACATAGTGTACTTAGATTTTCAGAAAGCCTTTGACAAGGTCCCTCACCAAAGGCTCGTACATAAATTAAGTTGTGATGGGATGAGAGGAAAGATCCTTTCATGGACTGAGAACTGGTTAAAAGATAGGGAACAAAGGTATTCATAAATGTATTAATGTATCAACGTATTCATAAATGATCTGGAGAAAGGGGTAAATAATTAGGTGGCAAAGTTTGCAGATGATACTAAACTGCTCAAGATAGTTAAGACCAAAGCAGACTTTGAAGAACTTAAAAAAAAAAATCTCACAAAACAAAGTGATTGGGCCACAAAATGGCAAATGAAATTTAATGAGGATAAATGTAAAGTAATGCACATTGGAAAAAATAACCCCAACTACACATACAATAGGATGGGGTCTAATTTAGCTAAAACTACTCAGGAAAGATATCTTGGAGTCATCATGGATAGTTCTCTGAAGACATTGACGCAGTGTGCAGCTGCAGTCAAAAAAGCAAACAGGATGTTAGGAATCATTTAAAAAAGTATAGCGAATAAGACGGAGAATATCTTATTGCCCTTATATAAATCTATGGTATGCCCACATCTTAAATACTGCATACAGATGTGGTCTTCTCATTTCAAAAAAGATATACTGGCATCAGAAAAGGTTCAGAGATGGGCAACTAAAATGTTTAGAGGTTTGGAACGGGTCCCTTATGAGGAGAGATTAAAGAAGCTAGGACTTTTCAGCTTGGAAAAGAAGAGACTGGGTGCGGGGGGGGGGGAGGTAATAAAATCATATAAATTCATGAGTGGTGTGGAGAAAGTGCGTAATTAAAAGTTATTTACTTGTTCCCATAAAGTAAGAAGTTAGGGGCCACCCATTGAAATTAATGGTCAGCAGGTTTAAAACAAAGAAAAGGAAGTTCTTCACACAGCGCACAGTCAACCTGTGGAACTCCTTGCCTGAGGAGGTTGTGAAGGCTAGAACTATAACAGGGTTTAAAAGAGAACTAGATAAATTCATGGAGGTTAAGTCTATTAATGGCTATTAGCCAGGCTGGATAAGGAATGGTGTCCCTAGCCTCTGTTTGTCAGAAGATGGAGATGGATGTCAGGAGGGAGATCACTTGATCATTACCTGTTAGGTTCACTCACTCTGGGGCACCTGGCATTGGTCATTGTCAGTAAACACGCTACTGGGCTGGATGGACCGTTGGTCTGACCCAATATGGCCATTCTTATGTTCTTATATTCTGATTGTACACACACACACACAGACATGTGTTTGCGCATATGCAATTGTGAAAATTAAGCTCTAAATGAGTTGCCCCACATCAAACGATGAATCTGACCAAGCCAGGTGTTGAACCTAGAATTCCTAGTTTACTGTCCTTTACATTACCAAATAAACATCTGTTTCCTTCCAGTTTAAAATCTGTATCCAAAGCGAGATTGAGCAATGCCTCAAGAGGGCAGAGGGATGGTGGGGAAAATAACAAATTGGAACTGTTCAGGTGCTAATGTATGTGAATGGTATTGTAGTGTCTTGATTTGGATGGCAGTTACATCTTAAATTGTTTTCCTTGCTATTTTTGGATATTATTGAGTTGCATTTGAACATGAGCCTTCTGTGCAACCATTTCTTCCCCCTGCTTAACTCCTTATTGAAGAGCTAAGCCCATATTTTAGTAGAGTGGTTTGTTTCCATGGATACGCTGTGAGGTTTCCAGTTTGGGAGTCTGAGTCTCAGTAGGCTGAGCTGAGTAGGGTGGTTTGTAAGGAAAGTCTGCAGTTAAACACAAAACATTTCAGAATAAACACACACACAAAAGCCAAGGTAAATATTAATTCGACTCTTTGAAAGTGATAAAAATTATTCCAGTTCAAAGAAATTTTCTGCAGACTGTTAAAATGACCAGTTAAAAGGAAGATTCACTAGAAATGCAGAGGTGCCATAGAGTAGCAGCCACTAAGAAGTGCTTTTGCCCATATGCAAATCTGTACATATTTAGACTTTATAATTGTTGATCTAGCCTCAAGCCTGGCATTTTTATTCAGGAGAAGAAATCTTTCCACCATAAAGTGCTGAGTCTGTTACCGAGCTCTGACTCTGCGAGACATAGCCAGGAAGCCCAAACCTTTATCAGGGCTAAAGCGAACAAAACTCAGTGACATTAGATCCTTTGATAGGACCATTATCAAGATTACCTCAATAGATTCATAGATTCAAAGGCCAGAAGGAGCCATTGTGATCTTGTTGTCTGACAGACCTGTATATCACAAGCCATAGAATTTCCCTGAAATAATTGGGGAAAGTGTGTTGGGACAATAACACTTTGCAAGAGCATTGTTTTGGTGGGGTTTTGTTAAATAGAAATGCACAGTACTCAAACAAAACAGACATGGAACAATGCAAAGCCCTGCTGTGTATACGATACCACATTGCTTCTTTGGGTTGGTACAAGATTTGCCTGTTCCTGCATGGCAAAGAGGCATGTATGTGGGTATTAGAAAACACACTGTGATTCAGCCAAAGGCCTGTTGGCTAATGGATAAAAATGTACACTCCCTAGAGGAAAACAGAGGTACATATATGAAGCAATAAAGTAAAATATACTTAATAGACCTTTTGTCACTTATTGACTGGCTTTGCAGTGTGCAAAAAGATTTCCTCCCAGTTAAAGAAAGAAAATGATGATAAATAACCCTGCAGTTTCTTCTCATTTGGGAATGAAAATACAGGGAGCTAAAGAAAAAAACAAAACACGATTTCATTACTCATTTGAGGATGTTTAGGATTCTGAGAACTAGATTTGATGTAGGCTGAAATATCAGAGATCCTGCTCTGTATAGCTTCACATGAGCAATAAAATAAGTATTATTATGGTCTTGTGGTTAAGATGGAAAACTAAGTCAAGAGAACAGGGTTCTACCCTGGCTTTTCTCAGACTCCCTGTGTGACCTTGGACAGATCACTTAGGCCCTGATTCAGTAGAGTCCTTAAACGTGTGCCTAATTTTAATAAGTTAGATTGAAGCATGTGCTTACGGTTTAAGCCAGTGACGACATTACGCTTCGCTGAATAGGTATGTACATAAACACGTGGGTAAGTGCTTTGCTGAATTGTGGCCTTAAATGAGAGCAGCCTAATTTTCAAAGGTTCTGAGCATGCACTGCTTCAGCAGGATTTTTGGGTGCTCAGCATCTCTGAAAATCAGGACCTTTTTTTGGGTGTCTAAATATGGATTAGACTGCAGGTGAGTTTACTGTATATTAATATTTTTCACTGAAGCCCCATAGTTGCAAACACACAAGCTATTTACTCTGCTCATTTTTAATTATTATTATTATTGTTTTATTTTATTTGCTGATGGTTTCTCTTCAACTGATATTTTAGTGTTTTATTCAAGTTAAAGCCCAGATCCTTACATTAATGCTTCCACACAAGCGCTGTTCCCTTTCCGCAGTCACCTGTTGCAGCCTTGGCCTGTTGAACTACATATTTCAAGCATATTTTAATGTGCAGTCAGAAGGCCAATTTTGCCCTCTAACCCCAGTTGACTTTAGCAGGAAGTACACCTGGGCTAAGCGTGAACCAGCCCCCTGTCTCTCACTCCCACAGCCTGAATTGAAGGTCAGGCATTCAGGTGAGTTCTAGGAAGCAGGAGTGCTTGAGCTGCAAATGATACTCCTGGTTGGTGGGGGCTGCTGTGACACCTGCTGAGCAGGCAGCCTGGGACCTCTCTGCCTCTTTCCCTGGCTGCTCTTTACTTCCCCACCAACATGAGCAGTGGGGGTGAGTGAACAAAGTTTAATGCCGCCACATAGCAACCCCACCTCATCATTTACTCCAGTAGCCCCAAGCTCTTTTCTTCATAGTGGTTCATCAATTGCACTATCCTCAAGCTCCTTCATTTACTCCTGAGTTCACTCAGAGATGCCTTTGACTCCCCATAAGCCAGACACTCCTATTCGGAGAGTGTGAGGAATAAGGATCGTCTTTCTTGCAGCTGTTCCCACTGCTCCGGAGAACCCTGTATGGGAAATCAAAGACTTGTCATTACTGCTGTCAGTACAACACCTTTCACCAGCACCAAACCCACACAATCATTTTTAAACAGAACTTTATGGTTATACACAAATTGTTTACAAGTATGCAAATTAATTCATTAAATAATTTTCAGAATATGGCACACGTGGGTGGCACCAAATGTTGAGGTTATGCACTGGCAAGGGAGAAAGCATTTTTTCCCTGTTCTCACATGATCATCTCTGACCAACCCATGAGGAGTGTTAACAGACTGGCAGAAGCCATGTCACACCTTCAATGAAAAGATACCTTGATCTCAAAATGAAACCTTTGAGAGTGCAACGGGGGAATAAAGAAGGAAATGTGCAGGTCTTGAAGAGCTTTCTCCTCCTCCCCAACACCAAACCCAGTCACACTCCAAACTTTCTTAACCATGCAAAATGGTTATTTAACGATTACTTTAAAAAAAGCATTAGTGGTGATGTTATGTACTTTACTGCTCTGTCGGCCCCTCTTTGAAACCAGTTCAGAAGCAGTCAGTTTGTGGTTAGTTTGAATTTCTTTAAAAGTTGTTTCTCATTCTTTTGTGCACATTCGTAAGTAGCAGAATAGTTCTCTTTATCATGGGTGCTTGTTAAATAGTACTGTACAGTGCTGTGTATGGTTGCATGGCACCTTTCATGAGCACATTCCAAAAAGCTTTCCACAGAAAAGCCCAAACTTGCTAGGTGTAAAGAGTAAGATTTAAGCTTTAATGTACACAAGTCAGACTGACTCCGTATTTTAGGTTCTTGATGGGAGCAGATTCCAGATTTAGGGCAAAATTCTGTTCTCAGATCCACACAGTGGCTCTTGACCTACATTCTTCTCTGATGACATGTAGACGTGTGGTGGGTTTGATGGGAATGGAATATCTTGAAAGAAAAAGATGGCATCAGGCTACATAGTAACCTGCCACTGGATCAGATATGGTCGCTAATGATAGAACCCTAAACATCATGTAAAGGGTGTTCCTGAGTAGATTATACCTACTTCTGATAGAAGCTCAAGGGATCTGTTTCTCAAACACTTTGGCAACACTTGGGTAGCTTGTTACACCAACAAAATATTGCTGAATTGATCTGAGAATAGTTTGTGAAGTTAAGGCCAGAATTTTGCCTGTAGGATATACAACTACTAACCATACCTCCTCTGTAAATCAGTTTTCAGCGGTATTGCGGAAGAGACCACAGACTAGTTTTCGAGCTCTTCGGAGGCAGCTGCTCCAGCAAACATGCAAGTCCCAAATGGTGCGGCGCTGTCGCAGTGTTAAAAACAGTTTGGTTTTGTTTTTTTTTAACAGGAGAGCCAGTGTAACTCCTTCAAGACTGGAGTGACACTCTGCATCTGCATCTGCCTCATGTGAGTTAAAATCCTGGCAGCAGCATTTTGCACAAGCTGGAGCCTCAGTAGAGATTTTTTTTTTTTTGTCTTTTTCAGGAAGGCTATAAAATTGCTACCGTATGTGTCTTGGCAGCAAAGGTAAAAAAATAAAATAAAATAAAAATAAATCAAAAATGCCACCACCCAAAATCCACAATAAAGTGCATGAGAATTTCATACCTTACTGTACAACTCCTGCTCATTCTAACACATACTGTGGATGTCATCCCGGACTTAGAGCCTGCAACATTTACTTCTGTGGTACTGCTTTTTAACTCTCCACAATGTAATTTGAGGGCAAATTATGATGTTAAGGGGAAGCTGTAAGTGTACTGTCAGCTGGCGTCTGTTTTCAACGCTTAGGTGGTTCTTTCGCAATCCATAATTACATAACCCCTGAACACTGTGTTCTGACTGCCCTGAGCTGCTGAAGCATGTGTCTGTTGCAGAGCACAGACCTTTAAAATAACTTGTCCTTTTGTCATTGAGGACCGACATGTTTGTGGAGGGGTGGGGGTCAACAAAAAAAAGAAAAAGTTGTAATATTTGCTTATGTAATTATGTTATAAGTAGGGCTAAGAGACCAACAAAAACATTCTGAAGATTGAACAGTTGTGGTTTTGTGGCTGTGCATATTTCACCTGTCACACACTTGTGGGTGCTTTGAGGCAGGGGCACTCTCAGCCGTGTTGGAGCTCACAGCACGACGGATTCTGCATGGCAAGCATCTAAATCTATGTCCTCCACAGTATCCTACACAAAGTCTATGGCTGTGGCCACAGTGGCCAGGGCTTTGGGGGGTTTCCAGGAAAGTATTTAATTACTTTTTTCTTTTTTTAGTCATCCAGCTGTAGATCTCTCCTTACTGCTAAATTCCTGCACAGATGACTGAGCAGAACAAGATATAAAAACACATCAGCCCTGAGTACATGAATTTATTGCCACGTTTCCACAGGATCGGTACTATGCCTTAACTTTCAAACAGCCTCTTGGAGGAAACCCTTCAGGATGGCAGAGCCCTAAGGAGCCCCACTTTTTAGCTTAAAGGTAGGCTGCCCAGCCTCACCACCTCCTAGGCTGAACCTCTGGGCTCCAGCACTCCTGGCTTCAACATCATGAGCTCTGCCCAGCAAGTCCTATTGAGACAGACTTCCAGTTACAGACTTGTCCTCTCTGTAGGGAATAATGCAACTGAGAAAGTACTTTCAGTGACACCAAACACACTTTTCAGAACAGAGTAGGATTTATTAGTCAACTGGAACACAACATTGGAAATCCTTAGGTTAGCATAGATAAATAAAGGTTAAACTATAGTCCATTCTGATCAAGCCAGAGCAAACCATCAGCCACGGACCATGCCGGAGTGGATTCCATTTTAGGCTCTCTGTCTCTCTCTGTTAGTCCCAGGAGAGAGCAGCCAGCTTCCTCCAGTATCCCACACTTTATCCTCTGCTGATCATGTTTCAATTCTTTGTTCTCAAGCTGGGGTCTCTGATTAGCTTCCCTGCTGGGATAAGAGGAGGTGGGGGCTCCTTCCTCTTGGTCGTTGTTTGCTAGGTGTCAGTGTTCTGATCACTGGGCTTTGAGTTCTGCACTGATGTGGGATCGGTTTCAGAAGGTTCCAGCCAGTTCCATAATGATCCTGTTCACTGTGGCCCAGACTGCAAGGTGACACCTGAACCTCATGTCCTGTCTTGCCTCCACGAACAGACTTCACACTTTTCCCCCCACTGGGCAACAATATGAAGTGCAGAAGGAAACTGAAGCGCACAGAGGGTTCATTAAAATATTGCAGAAAGTTCCCAGTTTGTCACGTGTGTATATGTAGATTGAGATTATATAATGTGTGCGTTTTCCTGTGTTGTGACACTTCGGTTGCAGCATCACAATCTTGTTCACACTGTTTATCTCAAGTAGGGGGATCGCTTGCCTGAAGCTCATGTTACTGAAATGAGCATTTGCACAGCTTGTGCGAAAATGTCAGTAGCTTGTAGCTCATGCTGATTAATACAGTCTGTACCATGGTGTAGTGTGTTGTCAAAATGGGGTGTGGGTGTGGTGAGCTCTGAATCCATTCCCAGTTGTCTAATTAAAGGAAAGTCTATCTTGGATAATGTCACAGTAACTGGAGAACACTATTTATAGTCCATTTCCATCCTCCAAGAGTCTGATTTCAAGTGTGTCTATTGATTTCTTACACTAGGAAGAAGACTCTTATTTTCCAGGTGTCTTTAGTGATGACATCCAAACAGAATATTTGAATGAGCTAGTAGCTAATGTTCTGAACAAGGCTGGGTCAAGGACGCAAGCAGAGTCCAAAGTTCATAGGCGAGAATATGAATTTCAAAAATGTTCAGGCACAGCCTTGTGGTTGTGTCACTCAATCAGAGATCTGGATTTGATTCCTTGTATTGGCATGGCCTGGGAATGCCAGATAGCCCTTTGCAACAAACTTTTTTTTTTTTTTTTTTTTGGCTTTTCAGCTGTTTTCATAGACTAGAAGCGGAGGTCTTAGTGATGGATGTAAATTGGAGAAGGGAGTGAAATGCATAAAGAATGGAAAATAGGAATCCACTGCCCTTTCCCCTGAAAGATTGTTAGAGAGATAAGGGTGTTATTTGAAAGATAGCAGTGTATTAGCTGCAGCCACGCTTTGCTGGTGGTGTACCACTTGGATCAATCGTAAATCCCTTCCCTTTATCTAAAAGGGATCCCAAAGTACTCTTCAGATTGTACATGTGCATGTAGGGGAGACTACAGCCGTCTCTGGACTCCAGAAATGACAATGGATCGTATTTGAAGTGCTATTATAGCCTTTTCGGTGCCAGGATATTAGTTGGTGAGGATGATCTTTCTGTTGGTGAAAGAGACAAGCTTTTGACAAATTGTTCCCATAGCAGCAACATAACGCAACAGGGTTTTTAGAAGAAGGGAATGATGAAGTTCTGTATACAGAAAGAAATTACAGTTCCCTTGGGAATTTGGCCACATTACCAAGTTCAAATCACACAGCAGTGTTAAAAAAACATATATGGTCTGTCTGAAGAACTAGGATGACTCTAGCTTCTTCATCAGGGTAGGGGGGCAGGTAGGAGGCTGAGGTGGGCTAGACAGAAAATGGGGCGAGGGGAGGCTGCACTGCACCGCTTGTGGGTGCACACATTTATTTTTTTAACAATACACACTTAAATGTGTGATTTATCTAGGTTGTCCTCAAAAGAGGAAAAAATATATATACGGACACATCGATTTTAAACTTTGTCTAGCCTGTGAAGTAAGCAAAGTAGGATATTTGGAAGATTTGGAGTCTTAGAGCCATAATACAAGAACTCACACTGCAGTCAGTCTGGAGCAGGAGGCCTCAGTGCTAGAAAAGTGCTGTAGGAAGCATTCCCTAGACACTGTTCTGTCCTGCATGTGCCTCTACAGCAGGCTCTGTGGCAGGGAGCTGTATGCTGGGAATGCAAACCAGGCAGGGAGGAAGGCCCTTGACTCATCAGATAAATCCAGCCCCACAATGCAAGCTGGACATCCCAGACCTGATCTTGTTCCCCAGGGCTGGCTGGCTGCAGCCGGACAATGCTCTGCCAAAACTCACCACCAGTCAGCAACCACCCTGCCTCTGCCTCAGGGGTGCCATTTAGGGAGGTGCTTCCCCACCGAAGTTTCACACCACATTACAATTTTACACTTTGTGTGTGTTGGGGTAGTGTGTGTGGGAGACACTGTGTTGGGAGAGTGTGCGAGGAAGACTCTGTGGGTGTGTGTTGGGGAGTATGTATTTGTTGGGGGTAGCATGTGAGAGACTGTGTGTGTGTGTGTTGGGGGAGTGCGTGTTGATCTGTGCATGTGTGTGTTGGGGAGCATGCGAGGTAAACTGTACGGGCCTCCATGAATGTGTCAGCATGCTGTCTCTTTAAGCCAAACATTCAGGAGCCCGACGCTTGTTCAGTGCAGCCGCAGCTCCCACTCCTGAGCCAGAGACACCAGCAAACAGGCTCCCGTCCCCACACCCTAGCTCAGTGGAGACCCACTCAGACATGGCCACCTCTAGCATTAGGCAAGCTCCCCGCCAGCCGTGGGTCAGTTTCCCAAAGAAGGGAAGATTGTAACCATGGGGCTCACAGCCTCTGTACTGCCTGCTGCTGAGGAGCCGTGTCACACCTCCGGCCAAGGTTGGCATCAGCAGAGGAGTTGACTGTGGAAAATCTCTGCAGCGCGGCCAGGGCTGCAAATCGGTCAGGGGATCCCCGAGCACAAAGGGACTGAGTGGAAGAAGACGACGATTTTCCTGCAGTCTAGCCCAGTGGCTAAAGCCTCCTCTCTGCACATCACATCTGGTACCTGAAGACCTCTGCAGATGAGGTCTTCGGTACCAGTCTGCTTCCCCTAGCTGTGGGTGAGCAGCAGGGGGAAGTGAGAGTGAGTGAATCTGAGGAAGGAGAAGTGAATGAGTGTGTCTGCTGGGGGGAGCCTGGCCAGCAGCCACAGCTCTTTCCGCTGTGCCTTCACAGGTGACTGGAGAGCAGCAGCTGCTGGCCAGGTGCCCAACTCTTAAGGCACCACCACAGCCAGCAGCTGGGAAAGGTGGCTACATGGTGGGGGCTAACACAAATTTTGGGATGGCTATAGCTCCCACAAGCCCCGTCTAGCATTGTCCCTGTGAATACCTCAGCATATCCTTGTCTCATGCTGTTTTAATAAATGGGGAACTGTGGGCATCTGCCTTTCTATCTACAATACATGAAGGTAAATTTCTTATTGTTCTCTTCAGTAATTTGCCCTTAGCACCCTTCATCAAGAGAATTCATTTTTTCTAGACTCTGATCTTTCATGATCTTCACTGTGCTCTTTCTATTCTGACCTCCTTTTGCTAACTAGCGCTCTAGATCACGCCCTAGGATTTCCTGCACAATCCTGTGCTCTCTTATTTATATTAGTTATTTCTGCTCCTCGTTCTCACCCATAACACTATCAACCTCTCTGTTCCTATTGCGCAGAGAAGGCCCCATGCAGCAAATGTCATAGAACTTTATTATGTTTATCATTAGTATAGTAAAAGCTTGACAATTTTGTTAATTATATTATTACTTTTAGGTATCCTTTACTATTAAGTAAATTAGTATTATAAGTGTGTTCAAGTTTACAATGAATTGTTGCTTTTCTAAGTGATAATAGGCCTTTGTTAAAAATAATAATGAACCCTTAGATTTCTGTCAGCCAAATTATTCCTGGGAGGACATATGTTACCATAAAGCTGGGCAAAATCTTTTTGGCAAATAGTAAATTCACTGACAAATGCAGTTTTGGGGGGAACTGAACTATTTGCGAATTTGGGTCTAATTTGGCAATAGTTTTGGCCATGTAAAACCTGAAAACAGAAATTTTGGAAATATCATGACAACTCATTTTGAAAATGTCAGATCCACTCCACATTTTACTTTGAAAATGTCAGTTTGAATTAGCATTTAATTTGACTAGAACAAAATTTTGGGGAGTTTTCATTTAGTTGAGAAAAATAATTAATTTTTGGTTAGAAACTGACCCTTTTTTTTCCCCTGGGAACAAAAAAATCACTTTGCTTAGTTCTACGTATGTGGTTCCTTATGACAGTCACCATAATCTATAATCTGTCCCTGTCTGACACCCTGATTTTCCTTCATGATCTTCCTCCTTTTTTTTTTCAGTAGTTTCACATATAAGTTTTCTCCTCTCTGACTCTCTTTTCCACAGCACATTTTCTTATCTGTACTAATTCTTTGGAGACTGTAGGTATATTTATTATTGTTAGCATTTTTTATGACTCCCACAGAGGTGCTAGGCACCTCACAGAAAAGCATGTCTGTGTTCTGAAGACCTTACCATGCAAATAGCACATATGCGTATGATACATACATCTGCAGTCTCCAAATCATTAATACAGCGGGGCCCACTTAAATATATATCTCCACTATGATAGGAATTATTTGACCTCAGTGCATCTTAGGGTCTGTGAGAGTGACAGTTTCCATGCAGCAAACCTCAGCATACTGTCCACAGAAATACAATGGAGCCATCAAATGATCATTGAATGAACTTGTTAAATAAGGTTTGTTAAATAAGTACATTTTCCCTGCATTGAGCTAGGGTATATTTTATAAATGAAATATTAAAATAATAAACTGGTTTAAAAGAATAACATTTTGATGCAAGAAAGTAACATTTCACAGGTTTCTATGTTACCATATAGTTTTATTAACAAATTATATGCTGACCTGATTACTGTAGCTTTTGTGGAAGCTGACATAACCCACAGCACTTATAAATACCTCCTAGCTGAATTCCTGACACTAATATTAGGCTATGGAATTGTGTTTCGAATAACAGCTGTAACAGCAGTAAAGAATTTCAGACTCTCTGCCTCTAATACATATTTGTAGAAAGGGTGGGAGGAGGAGAGGGAGGCGCTGTTTGGAATATATTTCCTCTGAGGCAAAGAGCTCTGATGAACTGACTTATATTTCATCTAGTGCATTCTGCTGCTGAAATATGAACTGCATTTCCCTTCTGCAAAAGGCCTCTAGCATGATCTAATCCTATGATCAATGTAAGCACGGAAGCAAGTGAACCTGAAATAGAGAAGGAAAATAATGACAGAACTGAGTGTGGTAGTGTGGAAGAGGGAGGAGGGAGAATGGAAAAATTATTTTTAACTGCCTTGTTTAATCATGAGCTATTTTTATATTTTCTAACTGGAATCTTATCTTGGTACAGTGTATAAATCCCCTGAATATGAATCTCTTGGATTTGACCTGACCGTAGAAAGATTGGTTTCCATTGGATACCCTCAGGAGCTGCTCAGTTTTGTCTATGATCCTTCTTTCCCTACCAGGTAAATGAGTAAGAGATACTGATCAGTCTACTTGTGGCTTTGAATGTTTGTTCTGTGAAGTTCATAGACATGAAATTTCAAGTTTTCAGAAGGCACCTTTTAAGCCTGCAGTTGTGCACAGAACATGGTTAAACACACCTGATTGACTTGCAGTGACTGACCTCACTTGTGGCAGCATTTTTGCACAAACAGACATGCCAGCAAAGAATAAGGGTGCTGTGAAAGAGGCCTTCTAAATAAAGTTGTTCAAAAGACCTATAAAGGAAGAACATTAAAGTGACATGTGAAATTTTACTTCAAGTCTAGGGTTTGTGAGAATGAACTTTTACAGAATATGAGCCTGCAAGAATGTTTCATAAATTATTTTATTTTAATTATTTTGAAATAAAGTTTTCCTGCATAGTGTTGGAAACCCAAACATTGCAGCAATGTCCTTGTGCACAAGGGAGATCCTGAAAGAGAAAGTGACTGTGGAGAAAAATAAAACTGGACTAGTTAAATTTAATTGTCCAAACTGAATGAAATGCAGGAAGCATTCCTGCAAATTAGGATGACCAGACAGCAAGTGTGAAAAATTGGGATGGGCTAGTGGGATAATAGGAGTCTATATAAGAAAAAGACCCAAAAATTGGGACTGTCCCTATAAAATTGGGACATGTGGTCACCCTACTGCAAATATTGGTGCAAAGTAAATTTAATTTTTAAAATTCTGACACTTTTGAGAGTCTCCAAGTAGCAGAGGTAAGGAAGTTTGGGTTTGATTGATGGCTTTTAAGCTGATGTGTCCCTAAAACCTTTTAAGTTTTTTCCATTCATGCCTTTGCTGGATTTAGTCTTACTGGCTCCTGTGGAGGCTTCTATGGATTGTTCACTAAAATGTCAGCAGTGGGACTGTGGCTGCTGAGCTCTGGTTTTTAGTCTGGCAGTCTTTCTTTCTAGTCCTCCCACCTTGAGTTGCACGGAGCCTACTGCCACACATTCCCATGTCCATATTAGGAAGGTGGACCGTAATAAAGCTGTCAGGAAGGTAACACTGAGCATGTTTAGTGAATTCTCTACTTTTATCATGGGGAGGACAAAGAAAGGTTGCCTATGTGAGGACAGCTGGTAGCAGCCTTACTACCAATCGGTCTTGAAGAAGCTCACTGTTTTCAGCAGAAGTGGCATCTCCTTTTTCCAAAGGCTAGTGACTAGATAAATGTAATGTGATTAAGCCAGAAAAGATGTAGCCCTCAAATTGGTAGCGGGGAATGACATGGCATTTTTTGCAGCTGTGACATGCCATGTCTGGCTCTCCTACATGCAACAGAGAGATGCACAGGACTGGAGAGGTTCCTCCCCTCAATCATCTCTTCAGTGCATCTCCATAGAATTATCAGGGAATCACTAAGGCAGGCGTGAGAGCCAAATTCTTGACGTTGTGTAGAAAGCTGTACATCTTCCCCGATGAATGTATAACTGAGCTTTCTGTTGAGTAAAATGATCCTGTTTTAAGATCTATGGAGAGCAGGTCAATTATGTATTTCAACCTGGCAATGCAGGGGTGGAGAGGGTGGTTCCACAGCCAGACAGAGGGATATATTAGGACTGGATCAGCACAACTCTGCTTCACAGTGTTCGATTCTGTTTTGGATGGGACCTATAAGAATTGGCTCAAACATTCTACTTCAAATAAGCACACTCCAGAGCTGATTTTGATTCCTATTCTGAGTGTGGTGTATTTGGTCGCTCCTCGGTGTGTTTGTGACTTCACATCTTAAATTCCTTCCTTGACAGAGGCCTGGTGTTTGATACACTTTATGGAAACCTGTTGAAAGTTGATGCCTATGGGAACCTCCTAGTGTGTGCACATGGCTTTAACTTCGTGAGAGGGTGAGTACTGACAACCTTGGCCATTCACTGGCCATTGGTTCTGGCTTGATAAATGGCTTAATAAACCAAAAGGAATAGCAGACAATTGGTTGATAAAGAGATGCTGGTTTTATATTTGTATAGGTTTGGTTTATATATAAGAAATTGTGAGTGTTCTGAGGTTAATAATATTTCAGAGTCTAGGGAAAAAATCAGTACAGCACAAAGAAACCTATGTTTTCTAGAGCACTGGAAGTAAGATAGGACATGGCATGGGAAAGAGTTTATAGGACAGTGTGTGGAGCTTTTTACGTGTGCTGGCATAATTCAATTTCAGGATCCTGTCATCAAGTAAAATAGTTCAGTTGTGTCACCCCTTTCTGGAACAGGCAGAAGTCTTCATCGCATGAACAATTGCATATGGTTCAGCTCACCAGTCTTTGCTTGAGAAAGATGAAGGATTGAACTAGCCTAGAAGCTGAATTTATTGTAACTTATGGTTTAGGTCAATGGGAAGAACATAGAGTAGCAGAATATGGATCCTGGACTTCAGAAAAGCAGACTTTGACTCCCTCAGGGAACTGATGGGCAGGATCCCCTGGAAGGCTAATATGAGGAGGAAAGGAGTCAAGGAGAGCTGCTGTATTTTAAAGAAAACCTATTGAGGGTGAAGGAACAAACCATCCCGATGTGCAGAAAGACTAGCAAATATAGGAGGCGACTAGCTTGGCTTAACAGAGAAATCTTTGGTTTATAAGAAGTGGAAACTTGGAAAGATGACTAGGGAGGAGTATAAAAATATTGCTCGAGCATGCAGGAGTGTAATCAGAAAGGCCAAAGTACAATTGGAGTTGCAGCTAACAAGGGATGTGAAGAGTAACAAGAAGGGTTTCTACAGGTATGTTAGCAACAAGAATGGCAGGGAAAATGTGGGACCCTTATTGAATGGGGAAGGTAACCTAGTGACAGATGATGTGGGAAAAAGCTGAAGTACTCAATGCTTTTTTTGCCTTGGTCTTCACAGACAAGGTCAGCTCCCAGATTTGTGCAGTGGACAGCGGAGTTTGGGGAAGAGGTGAGCAGCCTTCAGTGGTGAAAGAACAGGTTAGAAACTATTTAGAAAAGCTGGACATACACAAGTCCAGATGCAGTGCATCCGAAGGTGCTGAGGGAGTTGGCTGAAGTGATTGCAGAGGCATTGGCCATTATCTTTGAAAACTCGTGGTGATTGGAGGAGGTCCCAGGAAATTGGAAAAAGCAAATATAGTGCCCATCTTTAAAAAAGGGAAGAAGGAGAATCCAGGGAACTACAGACCAGTCAGCCTCACCTCAATCCCCAGAAAAATCATGGAACAGGTCCTCAAGGAACCCATTTTGAAGCACTTGGGGGAGAGGAAGGTGATCAGGAACAGTCAGCATGGATTCACCAAGGGCAAGTCATGCCTGACCAACCTGATTGCCTTCTATGATGAGATAACTGGCTCAGTGGATATGGGGAAAGCGGTGGATGTGGTATATCTTGACTTTAGCAAAGCTTTTGATACAGTCTCCCTCAGTATTCTTTCCAGCAATTTAAAGAAGTATGGGCTGGATGAATGGACTATAAGCTGGATAGAAAGCTGGCTAGATTGTCAGGCTCAACAGGTAGTGATCAACATGTCGATGTCTAATTGGCAGCTGGTATCAAGTGAAGTGCCCCGGGAGTTGGTCCTGGGGCCGATTTTGTTCAACGTCTTCATTAATGATCTGTATGATGGGATGGACTGCACCCTTGGCAAGTTTGTGGATGGCACTAAGCTGGGGGCAGAGCTAGATGTGCTGGAAGGTAGAGATAGGATCCAGAGTGACCTAGACAAATGGGAGGAGTGGGCCAAAAGAAATCCGATGAGGTTCAACGAGGACAAGTGCAGAGTCCTACACTTCGGATGGAAGAATCCCATGCACTTACTGCTACAGTTGGCTAAGCAGCAGTTCTGCAGAAAAGGACCTGGGGATTACAGTGGACCAGAAGCTGGTTATAAGTGAACGGTGTGCCCTTGTTGCCAAGAAGGCTAACGGCATATTGGACTGCATTAGTTAGTAGGAGTATTGTCTGCTGATCTAGAGAAGTGATTATTCCCCTCTGTTCAGCAGTGGTGAGGCCACATCTGGAGTACTGCAGCCAGTTTTGGGCCCCCCATTATAGAAGGGATGTGGACAAATTGGAGAGAGTCCAGCGGAGGGCAACAAAAATGATTGGAGGGCTGGAGCACATGATTTATGAGGAGAGGGTGAGGGAACTGGGATTATTTAGTCTGCAAAAGAGAAGAGTGAGGGGAGATTTGATAGCAGCCTTCAACAGCCTGAAGGGTTTGAGTTTGGTCTTGCTGTGGATATAACAGATGCTTTGAATGCAAATAACATAATTCTGCCAGTGATCACTTAAAAGATCATTTTTAAGAGAATGAGAATAATTACCTTTTTTTTAACATTGACACCCTGCTGTTTAATTGCAAAGAGCCTCATTATAGCTTCCAGCAGAACAACCGTGCACATTGCTGATGAAATCTGCATGTGGGTGTTTAAAAAAACACATGAAAACTAGGGGAAAGGTTAATTAGTTTAAACAAACAATGAAAATGCCCTTGAAAACTTATGCTCAAATAAATTTGTTAGTCTCTAAGGTGCCACAAGTACTTCTCATTCTTTTAAGTGGATTTAAGTATCCCCTGGCTATAAACTCAGGGATTAAGGTAAGGCTGTGGTCACTCAACCATTCTGCTTCCCTGTCTGATTTGTTCACTTCACTGACCAACCATGGATATTTTTGGTTTGGTAGAGCCAACACAGCTATGGAGTGTGAAGTGGATTCTGTTCACTTTTGCATGACCAACACACTGTTAGTTTCCCCTTCAGCATGGTAAAACTGGGTGTTGATTAAAGCTTCAGGGAATCTTGAGTTAATTGGCCCTTTTATGATAATATTCTAAGAACTATAGAGTATGCTATTGTTTTATTCAGTTTTTCCTTTACCATCTTGCTTTTCAGGCCAGAAACTCGGGAGCAGTACCCAAATAAATTTATTCAGAGGGATGACACAGAGAGGTTTTACATTCTGAACACGCTGTTCAATCTACCAGGTAAGTCTGCAGTTAGATATTGTAGGGCTTGATCCTTCATCATAGAAATGAATGGGAGTTTTGCCACTGACTTCCTGACAGCAGATTGGGACCTATGCTGGTGTGCTTTGAGTTACATGAACATCTCTGTTTCCAGACTCCTACCCCAAAAGTCATTTTAATTTATGATGTTTCTCTTGTTTTAAAATTCTGCTTTGTTTCTTTGCAGAGACCTATCTGTTGGCTTGCCTAGTAGATTTCTTTACTAACTGTGACAGGTATTCTAGGTACGTTTATTGCCTGATTTTATAAAACTAATGGTATGTTTTAAATAATGAATGCACAGTACAGTACAAAGCTGCTCTACCGAGGTCCAATCTCCCACTAATATCAATGCGAATCTTTCCATTGACATCACTAGGACTAAGATCAATCCTCTTTAGCTGTTTAATATAAAAGTGAATTCTGTGCTGATGTGAAGTGGCTATTAACATCTCTGGAGACTGAAAGCCTAGACCAAATAGATTCAGTAAAGATATTGGCAATGCAACTCTTCCCTCATCCTGTATACCTGTCTCAATACACTGGTTGCCACAACTTTGCTGTGGAGAGACAACCTCTAGATACGAACCAAGTGAATGGTTAATTCATATCTACACTCTGTTCTTGGTGCCTCAGCTAAGACTCCAACTAATAATGCCAAATGCATCAGAGATTTGATGACGTGGAAGTTTGTGATCTGAGACCACAAACTTATTACAAACACAGTGGCCACCAAACAGCCCTCAGATGTCTATTTTCAATGCCTCCCAGTTAGAATGGTATTTGAACCAGTAACCTAGAGGCAAAACTCCCAAAGCCAATTACCAGAGCCACCTACGGTATGGCTACACTAGCCGCTGGATCGGCGGGTAGCACTCGATGTATCAGGGATCAATTTATCCCGTCTCATCTAGATGCAATAAATCGATCCCCAAATCGACTCCTGTACTCCACCTCGGCAAGAGGAGTAAGCGGAGTCGGGGGAGTGGCCGCGGTCGAATAGCGTAGCTGAAGTTGCAGTATCTTACGTCGACACCCCAATCCCCCCGTAGTGTAGCCAGTCCCTAGATTCCCCATACAGTAGTTTTAACATTTTCTTGGTTAAGACCTTTGTTCACTCAAAAGTGAAATATGCTAGTGACATGAGTTTGATTTAAAAAACAGATTCACTTAATTAGAGAATTGTCTAAAATATTAAGTCTGGTTTTAATAACTTTAAAGGATACATTTTCCAAATTTTTACAGTAATTTTTGATGTACTGTTCATTGCAAGCTTTTTGAAGCAGGAAATGTACATGTTTTCTTTTCCCTCTATCATATATATGCATCAGCACCTGTTATCGTGGGGTTGCTCATGAGCGCTGTGCTGTCAATGCATTTTGGTTTAGAAAAGGAACATTAAAACATACGGGATTTTGGGGAGGAGAGGGAGATAAAACATCAATATTTACATGGGCTTGCAAAGAGGTGTATATTTAAAATGGCAGGTTACATTTTGACCTAGCAAACCTGGATGCAACTGCATGAATGGTTCACATGATACGAAGTGATACCAGGTATTACATTCTTAGAAAGTAAAGGTTAAACACATGCAGTTTTGCCTAGGGACACAGGAATAGCCATTCTGGTTCACATCAGTGGTCCAGCTGGTCCAGTATCCTATCTCTGAAAATAGCCAGTACTCTTTAGTGGACAATTATGGAATAATTTGCCCATAATAGAGTTTCTTCTTACCCCACATCTGTTAATGGTTGGCTTATGCCCAAAAGCATGAGGTTTTATATATAGTATAAAATCCTTTTTTGAATCTTACTTATGTAAAATTTTGGCCTTAGTGTTATCTTGTAGTGGTGAATTCCACTGGCTAATTATGCACTGTGATCTAAAAAAACAACATTATCTTTTATGAGTGTTAAATGTGTTGACTTTGAATTTCATTGAATATCTCCTTTTTCTTGGGTTATGAAAGAGGATAGTCAGCAATTCTTAATTTACTTAATTACATTCATCTTTTTGTAAACCTCTATCTTGTCTTCTCTTATTTTTCATCTGTTTAAACTATAGTCCCAGTCTATCAATCATTCCTAAAATGGAAATCTTTCCATGTCCTTAATCATTATGTACTTCCCATTCCATTAGTGTCAGGAGGGAGAGACTAGAGTCCCAGTCACAAAAACCTGAAATACCACATTACTGGTGCATGGTCCAGAAACAGGACTCTGCTTTCTGAAGTTCTGAATGAATAGTACATTTGGGTAACAAACACCTCTCATGCTGCTGTATATGCCACATCTGTTCAGATAGACTCTGGTAACTGGAAACTGTTTGGGAATAAAAGTTGGGAATACAAACTTTGTCTGTCAGATATATTGCACTATCTTGTCTCCCTGGTTGCTCCTTAATCACAGAGGTCCTGTAGCACATGGACACTTCTTACTGGCTGCTGCTGTTTATTTGATATATCTGATCTCTCGTCTTTCTCCTCATAGCTGTGAAACGGGGTTTAAAGATGGAGACCTCTTTATGTCCTTCAGGAGTATGTTCCAGGATGTCAGAGATGCTGTTGACTGGGTTCATTACCAGGTGATTGGAACTCCTTGGGATTTTTTTGTTAGTCATTAATTGAGCTACACCTGTTTTTAACTCTTGAAATGGAAGCAGTTATATGCGACTATATCTCTGTAAAAGACACCTGTTTTGCCATTTAGTGACCAAATACGTGAATGGTGCAAGACTGCACCCTTGGGGACAATCATTCTCTCTCTCTCATTGCATAGGAGAATTCATCTGTCCTTCTGTCTCATCCAATCCTCATTTTCCTTACCTATAATTAACAAGCGATTTAAAGTTTGCACAAGGAACCGTATTTGCATTTTATACCATGTACTGAAGTTGTGGACCATTAATTTTTGCAATATTGATTTTATTATATATCTACTCTAGAGTGTTAATTGCTTTATGCTGTTAGGAAGCTGTTTGTGCTGGATGGAGAATTTCGTAAGTTTTGATCCTCTGCTTAGTGCAGGGAGCAACTTGATTTTATATGCACAAACATATACGCCTATGCTATTTGGGTTTCCTGATTAATAACGTTTGTAAATATGGCAGCTGAAAGCCTGATTCTGCTCCGCTTACTCCCAGGAAGAGTCCCATAATGACTAGGATGGAGAACTTTCATATTATTTGATCACATTTTATGCTTCAGGTTGTCATTTGATTTCTACAAGATTCAGAAGGGAATTTTTCCTATAGAGTTTTTCACAATTGACCAGGTGCTTTGTGGTGGGTTTTGCCTTCTATTGAAGCTCTGTGGTCAAGGTTGGAGACAGGAGATAAGTGGTCTGATCTGTATGGTAATCTATATTAGTTTCTGTTTCTATCACGTTCCTTCCTGGAAGGGTGGAAATGGCATTAAAGTGGATTATTCACCTTTAAAATTACCACCAGAGTAGGGGACTGCATGGGTCATGGGATTTGTGATAGCCCATGTTCTCTCTCTGAGTCACTTGTTCAGATTCATTTCTGGTTTGTATTTTTCCGGGGCGTTGACAGTGTGGAAGTTGGAGATAATCTGGTGTGTGTTAGATCATTAAGCCCAGCATCTCATGGAGTTCTGTTATTTCTGTTTCAGGGAACCCTCAAGGAAAAGACACTTGAGAATCTGGAGAAATATGTGGTGAAAGATGTAAGTATGGGGTTACTTTGCTGTGCTGTGCGACATACTGTATTGAGAACACAGGCAGGAAGTGTGGGGAAAGGAGTAAACTTGTTGATTTGTTTTACTGAATTAGAAAACTAGTAAGCATGATTTCTATTGTAATAACCAAAGACAAAGTGCACAGTTCAGACCCGGCCTGTATCCCAACCCAATAATCCACATAGCTTGGTTTTCATCCACACATCTATTAAACAGATTATAAAAGCTAGAGGAGGATTTATCTCGTGATGGAGGTGATGGTGTTGGCGAGGTACATGCAGACTCTATTGGTGGTGACGGGGACTGTTTCTTTTACCTGGCTGTTCTGTTAGTACCATAAACCACCGTTTATTGACCCTAGCTTCAGAAGAGGCTGACATCTTTTCCAGACAGAAATAGTGATATTGCCAGCCACTGAAAGAGGCATGAGGGGGAGGGGAAATTCCAGGAAACCTTCCAGTCTCTCATACTTCCCTCCAAAGTGAGTGCAGTGTTTGACCTAAGAAAGCTGAATCTGTGCACTCCTTCCTGCTTTTGGACTGCCTTTGAAGAAAGTGTGTGAGCTGCAACTGAGCATTCGGCAGCCAGTCTCCATGAATAGGCCCCATTTATATTAAAAACTTATCTGAATGTCATTTGGTTTAAAGTACTGATACCAGCCAGTCCATATTCTGGACTCATTGCTGGCCTGCAATGTTTCATGTTAAAGTAATTAACCAGTCTAGTTACCTGTCTGCAAACTGCTTTGGAAACTTCTGCTTTGGGGTAGTCGGTCACTCTTGTAATTTACACGTGGCTGAATTAGGATTTATAACTGGTTAATAAAAACAGCTCCAGCCTCAGACTCACTCTAACTTTGGTGTTTGAATTATGACACATCCCTACCTGAAGATTTGGGTGTTCAAACCTTCTACTGAAGGGTTCATTGTGGTAATTTACCAGGAGCCCAAGAGGCCACATCCAGTTTGTCTGAAGTGGAGCTGGTAGTGAGGGAGCATGCTACAGTGTGTGAAATTCCACTAAACTATTTAGTATTATCATGGGGAGCTCAGGGTCTGCTAGCACCTGTGGACACAGTTACTTATTCCCATTTACATTTCTTCTACTCTTTTCATTTCTACATGCAAGGAAGTTTTCCTGATGCAGTTGCCAGTTTAAAATGCGTTATCTTGCAGCATGATTTTAAGTAAGTCTTGTTTTTTTCCAGTGATACAATGTCTGTAATCCTTGCGTGTCATTTCAGGGGAAAATGCCGTTATTGCTCCGCCGCATGAATGAGGTTGGAAAGGTGTTTCTTGCCACAAACAGTGACTATAAATACACAGATGTAAGTGCTGCTGAAATACTTGGATTTGCGTAGAACTTAATGAAGAATAACTGGATATTCATTTTCGTACGTTGGCTGGTTTTAGTATGACAACTCTGAGTGTATTCTATATACGTCCTGAGTGAGAGGTAGTGTGATTTAGGGATTAAAGCAGAGGACTGGGTTTCAAAACTCTTGGATTCTATTTCAGGCTCTGTTACTAATTTATGGCGTGACCTAGGGCAAGTCAGTTACCTCATCTGTGTCTCAATCTTTCAGCAGATGCAAAGTGCTGGATAAATTCAAGGTATTGTTATTTTTAAAACCAGTAGTTTCCAAAATGCAAAACTTTCCCTATAATCAAACTGTTCTGATGCATACATGAAGGCGTCAGACAATCCTGAATCTGTGATCAAGTGACAATCCAATAACTTTTGAACTGTCAAATCTAGAGAGAAGCTGGACATTGCCTCTTGTTAGTGGTGCAAGACATTTGTTTAAAGCCCTGGGAAACTGCAAGATATCACAGAATGATTATTCATAGAAAGCTTACAGATCATTTTAAAGGTCTCTGAAATATACTTGAAGCAGTGTGCAGATTTTGAAGGCAAATCTTTTATTTGATTATAAAAATTACTGTTTTAACTCCAACTGTTTTATTACTTTTGTTCCCAAATTGCAATAAATCTAATACTAAAGCTGACAGTAAACTGTAAAACTAAAGAATCAGAGACGTAGCTGTGTTAGTCTGGAATTGCAGAAGTGACAAAGAGTCCTGTGGCACCTTAGTCTTTAAGGTGCCACAGGACTCTTCGTCATTTCTGTAAAACTAAAAACTTTCTGTAGTCTGAAAAGGTGGAGACTGAGAAGTATGCTGTTATAAACTACACAAATGTATATTTTAAAGTCCTGTAAATCATTTCTGATTTTATCTTTCAGAAAATTATGACTTATTTGTTTGATTTTCCACATGGACCAAAGGTATGTGACTCTAGGATAGCTGGTTTCCTAGAAATTAATGCACATAATTATCTATGTGTAGCATAATCCCGGTTCGTGGACTGCATAGGGATTAGCCGGTATAGTTAAAACACAGTTGCTGTTTAGTTTCCTTATTTACACAGGATCAAATCCAAATATAAATAGAACATGTAGAGAGATGTTGTCAGCTGTTTTAAAACAAGAATCCTTAATAGTAACATAATAAGGTTGCATTTTGCAGTCAAGATCAGTATGAAACTGACAAAGTTTAGATGCTAATAAGAAATCTTATCGGAGAGTGTAGTGGACCTTCACTCGCCCCAGGGGCAGGAGGACACTTAAGGTCTGTCTTTAGCCTGGGTGGGGCTCAGGCAGCCCACAAAGAATATAGTCTATAGGCGGGCTCGGGCAGCCAGCAAACAACAGTCTTAAAGCCGCTGGCTTTGGGGAGGGCGGCACCTTCTCCATGGCAGGAGTTGACCCTCCACTGGAGAGGGGGCCGGCAGGGGGACACGGGCCCACCCTACTGCATTGCATTCCAGCCCAGGGCCCTAGCAGGGGCAGGGTTGGGTGCCCCTGCATCGGTGGGGATCCAACTGCAACACGCTAACTCAGCTGCTCCTGTGCCAGCGGCTGCAAACTCCAGGCCAGTCCCCATCAGTGGCCAGGGCTTGGGCCCAGCCAAGTGTAGGATCTCCTCAGGCTGCTGCAGAATAGGCGGAGCGTCCTTCTCCTCTCCAGGTTCCCTCCCAACTGGGCTGCAGGGCTAGCCTTTTCCAGTTCGACACGCCCCTGTACTTCCAGCGAGGGGGGTGGGGTGACCTTGGCTCCGCCCTCCAAGGGGAGGGTAGTGGACCCTCACTCACTCAGTGTGGAGGGAGGCCCCTCTGCCTTACTACAGAGAGCAAAAGGGCTTTGTAAATGGAAAGGACTATGGGGCCTAATACTGATCCCACTGGCGTGACTCGGCTAACTTCAGTCATGTTAGTCCTGATTTACACTGGTGTGAGTGAGGGCAGAGGTCAGCCCTGAAATGTTTAAATGTAAAGCAGTTAGGAGCTCCAAATCTTTGTCTGCTTAGTACATTCAGCTTAATTGGTCACTTCATCAGTCACACAATGCATAGTTCAGCTCCTGTTTCATGGAGTTACTTAATTACTTTTAGGTGTCTGTCAACATTCCACCTGGATGCATGTCACAAATGAAAATCAGTTTGCTAAATTAAACTCCGCACAGTAAATGAAACAAACTGCCTCATTTCTGAACGGCTGCCACCTCCTCACTGACTTATCTATAGTCAGAAAAATCTTCTGACTCAAAATATGTGCCGTTGCACCATGCTGTGAAGATTGATAGATTCAAGCAGGGGTTATTTTCATAACGGGCACCCTTCACTCACTGAAAATACCTCCTGTCTTTGAGAATACCAGCTAGGGACTGTCGGCAACCCCTGTCTACCTCAAACCCTCTTGGCTGATTTCAGCAAACTTTGGAGAAAGGTGTGCTGCATAGATAAATGCTGATTGGTGCTTGTGCCTCTGATGTGTGGCTTTGCTACAGAGTGGTTACATGTGGCTAGGAGTCCAGGCTGTTTCCTACCATCTTTGAGAATGTTCACCAAGCCAGGTGCTGACTTCACAAGAATCCAGTGTTGTTTGCAGTGTGGTTGTAGTTGTGTTGGTCCCAGGATATGAGAACCAGTGTGGGTGAGATATCTTTTATTGGACCAGCTTTGGTGGGTGGAAGAGACAAGCTTTTGAGCTTCACAGAGCTCTTCCTCAGAATAATCCAGTGAGCATGGATCTGTGCAGGATGTCATTTTAATACGCAACCTGGCAGCTATGGTTTATAGTTTAATTTATAGTATCCTTCACTGCAACAGCTGATCTATTATCTTACATGTTCAACACAGTCATTCCGTCTCAGCCTATCACGTCAGTCTTCCAAACCAGGCTGGACTTAGTCACTACTGGATGGAAATCTCCAAGGAAAACAAAATGCTTTAGAAAGTGGTGCTGATAATTTAGTACTCTTCCTTCTGAACCATTATCACAGAATGGTGCCAAGAGCACTATCCTGTTGGATTTACCCATTTGACAAAATTCCTTTTTATTATTATTATTATTATTTATTCCTAAGATATATTCCTTTTAAGGAACCATTCCATTGCGCCTTTTGCAGGATTATTAGTATCCGCCCCAATCAGATTCCACTGTGGTTTATTTATAATCTGCAGTGGAATTTCTCTTGCATGCAGTATTTTTCACTTTCTCCTCTGTTTCTTGGGGATGTTAAAGTGCTGTCATGTTGGACACTGCATTTCTGCAGTGTGTAGAGTGACTCCTCAATATACGAAAGTGTTCAGGGATCCTTCAGGCTAAAAGGTGCAATACATATAGCAGCTTGTATCATAAAATGTATAAGTGATTTGAGAAGAAGAGGCTGAAGGCAACTGACACTTTTATGGTTCTTGTTTCTTCCTTTCCTAGCCGGGGAGCTCTCATCAGCCATGGCAGTCCTACTTTGACCTAATCCTAGTGGATGCACGAAAACCCCTCTTTTTTGGAGAAGGCACAGTATTGCGTCAAGTGGACACTGTAAGTACTGTGTACAGAGCACACTTACCTACATAGTTTCTTTAGGCAGCTTGGAAGGGGAACTGGACCTTTTCTAGACTGGACTCTGCATTGAAATTCATGGAAGGCATTGATTTGGAGTTTGCTTTTAGTTACACCCGGTCAGCCTCATTGCTATCAGAGGTGTGTGTGTGTCAAGGGCAGAACTTGGTCCTTCCTGGCTAAATTAGAATACAGCAAACTGTGTATTGAGAAGAGTGAAACGCAGAACCCCTACATGGGAGTGAAAGCTGCCTTCAGTCTCCCAGGGAGAGACAGGGATCCAAGAGAAGGAAGAATTAGGAAAAAATGGACAGAAAAGATCCACCACAGCATTTGCCCATCACTAAAGTAATTTCTTTCCTCTTCTGTACAGGTTACTGGCAAGTTGAAGATTGGTACCTACACAGGGCCTCTGCAGCATGGCATTGTCTATTCAGGCGGTAAAGCGAGAATAATCTCGTGTGTATTGTATAATGAGCATAAACAGAGATTTAGCTTCTCAGCCTACTTGGCATAGTCTGGGGTTGTCAAGTTAATCTCTCATAGTGTTTCTGATAGTCAAGCCCTTCAGTGTAACCTGGTGGACCTGCCCATCATCCAGTATTGTGCAAGAATTTTAAAGGGCACGGGAGAGCTGTGGCTGCTTTACACCCTTGGGACTTGGCCAGGAATTCTCAGCTGTTTTCCTACTGCAATGCCATGTTCAGCCAGTTGCCTGGTGCACCCAGAACCCTCTGCCCCAGTTTGCGTGTTGCTTCAAAGGAAGGGCAATGGGAATGAGGGTGACGGCTTTTGCAGCTCTTCTGACACGTGAAAAGGAAAGGATCTGGCTCGTTCATTTCAGGGGAAGATGAGAGCCATCACTGACCACCCCAGATACAGCCCACAGCCTGGGAGCCACAGCACTGAGAACTTTGTTCCCGCATTCCTATAGTGCAAATAGCTGCAAGTGCTTGGTTGTGATGCACTAATGTGGAGCAGTCTGGGGCTCTGGGGAGACCCCCAAGGATGCTGCTTTCTGGCCCAGCAAGCGTATCCACTTGGCCAAGATGGCTTCTGGGAAAAGAGGGCCAGCTAGCTGTATCTTGGCTGTTAGTATATGCTCTGTGAGTAGCTGTAGTGACTGGACACTTGTGTTACTGCACTGCAGTGACAAGCATGTGCCTGAGTTGTGAGCATCTGAAATGTGAGAAATCTTTCCCTTCAATTCCTGACCCATCCTGTTTTCATTCCCACCCAGGTTCCTCAGATACAATCTGTGACTTGCTGGGGGCTAAGGGCAAAGACATTTTGTACATTGGAGACCACATCTTTGGAGACATCCTGAAGTCCAAGAAACGTCAGGGCTGGAGGACCTTCCTGGTGATTCCTGAACTAGCCCAGGAGCTGCATGTCTGGACTGACAAAAGCTGTACGAAACTAGGCAACCACCGGCCCGGTTTTGCTGTCACTTCCCTGTTGCAGCAACATTGATCTCGCTGCGGCTGGTCTTTTGTAACTGCGGGGAGATTGTAGCACTGTTTCTCGAGATTGCATTGTTTGTATGTTGTTGAAGGGAAAAGCTGGGCCCCACAAATTGCCCCTTTGATGTCAAAGGAATTACTTATATAAAACCTCCAGGTGTGGGCCCTAGAGCTACATGGATCAGTCCCAAAAAACAAGTCCTGAGCCCCTCTTTATCTGAACCCGCTAGATTAGACACCTGTTTCTCGGCACGTCCGCCCTAGCAGCTGCGCACTCTGCTTTATTTTTCATTCCTGGCCACTGCCGCCTCCTATGAGAAGAGCTGGCAATGTGATGCTTTTGCTTTTGGCCCTTTTTCTAACCCTCTTTCTTCTCTTTCTGGAATTATTCAGCCCTTTTTGAAGAGCTGCAGAGTCTGGACATTTTCTTGGCGGAGCTGTACAAGTGAGTATTCCAACATTCATATCATCATCATAATAATTTCCCTCCACCACATAGCACCTGCCATTTGAGGATATTAGTGCACTTTTGAAATACTAGATGATGAATCCCAGCAAGCCCCCTCTAAGTTAGGTAAGCGGTATCCTCTTATTACACATGGGGAAACTGAGGCACATAATGGCTCTGACTTGCTTAAGGTCACACAGTGAATCTGTGGCACAGCCAGGAGTTGATCTCAGGAGTCCTGACCCCTAATAATCCTGGGGTCTACCCACAAAGCTAGCCTTCTTTCCTCTACAGACCATTCTTCTTAACTAAAAAATACCCCACCCCTTAGACTCCTGGTTTCCAAAATGTTTTCAAACAATGTTGTGTGATTTTTCTTCTGTAAACAGGCATTTGGACAGTAGCAGCAACGAACGGCCAGACATCAGTTCCATCCAGAAACGTATTAAGGTATCAGTTATAAAAACAGCTTCTCACACTGAAAGATCCCAAAGGGCCTTACAGTCTGACGCACATCTATATACTGGGATCACTTCCCTTTGCACTAAAATGCAGCCACCTTTGGGGTGGAATGCAGTAGCTTACAGCATGCATATATTACAGCAGCATTACACAATCGCTTTCTTAGGCAGGGAAGTGAAGTATATCACATTCAACTGAAATTAAAAAGGAGCTTTGGGTAGACAGAAGGTTATTTCCCCAGTTGGAATTTGGCCAGGACATTGGGATAGCACTTGCACTGTTAGGGAAAGTGCCATGGTCAAGACCTTGGTTTTATGCCTGATCTAAAGGTGGAATGGTTTTTGCTGCCCCAAGCAGCAGTCAGGCGGGCTTCAGTGGCATGGCTGCAGGAGGTCCACTGGCGCCGTCGATTTGGCGGTGTTTCGGCAGGAGGTCCGCGGATCCAGCGCCATCAGTTTACCTGCCGCCAAATCAGTGGCAACTGTGGACCTCCTGCAGGCATGCCACCGAAGCCTGCCTGACTGCCGCCCTAAGAGCGACCGTCAGGCCGCCCCCTGTGACTTGCTGCCCCAGGCACACGCTTGCTGCGCTGGTGCCTGGAGCCGGCCCTGCCCTTGGTACCATTCTGGGGCATTGATTCTGTATTCACTCAGATGGGCCACCTACTGCCCGTTTCTGTCACCACCACCTGCAGCATTGTGGGGTTCCCTGGAAGTTTCCCATCTACTGATCAGGCAAACCCTGTTCAGATGACATCACAGCCTGGTGGGATGGCTGCAGGTATGGTGAAATGTAATTGATTCCATTACAGCTTTCCCCTCCATTCGATGTGAATATGGACTCTGGGAGGAGAGGGGGTCTCACTATTCGAACACGTACAGCCTGTTAAGTGCCTCTCAGAATAGAGACCCCTGCAGAATCTGAGCGGCCCAAGAACTCAGACTGCCCCAGTTACGTGACAGTCTTTTCCCAGTCTCTCTGAGTTTGCGTTGCTGTCTGTCTGGCCAGAGCATTTAATCTGCTTTTTGCTTTTAGAAAGTGACTCATGACATGGACATGTGCTATGGGATGATGGGAAGCCTGTTCCGTAGCGGCTCACGACAGACCCTCTTTGCCAGCCAGGTGATGCGTTATGCAGATCTCTACGCAGCATCTTTCATCAACCTCCTGTACTATCCGTTCAGCTACCTCTTCAGAGCCGCCCACGTGCTGGTGAGTTGTAACCCACTGAGAAACCCAGCAGTCCTGACAGGCAAATGCCATTAGAACTGTCTAGTGAGCGTTGTTGGCAGAACTAGATAAACACTGTTAAGGACTCGGGGACATCACTACTGTGGTGCAGAAGAGATAGGAAACTCACATTCGCATATTATGGCTTGGAGGCGCTTAAGCGTGTTATGGGGGTGTCTGAGCTCTTCAGTGGAGGGTGATGGACTCCTGCTTGTTAGGATGGCATTGGCCACCTGAACGCTGTCCCCCTTCTCAGCCAGAGACAGTCACGAGGGCTGCTCAGTGGGGGTAGAAGGAATTAGAAAAGATAAATAGTGGTGCTTAGAATAAAGGCTATGGGGAGCCTCAGAATCACATTGAGAACAGCATAAAATTGGGGATGCATACAGTGATGGGAGAAGACATACAGAGGGATAACATTGGATTTAGTTCCAGTTTTGCTATCCTCCACGCTGGTTTTCCTATGGGAGAATCCCATAAGCTCTAATTAGGCTAATTATTGATCCTCGGTATTGATGTTGTTGTTAATATTTATGTCAATGTCACAGACTTACGTTGTCTCATGAAGCTTTAGATGATAACGGGCCAATTTGTTCTGAATGGATAGCATGAAAAGTCACTGGTCTTCATCTGTAAGGAGCTATGTGCTTCAAAGAGTAGTGAAAACTATTTCACTAGGTCCAGTTTCAGCCCAAAGCCCCCATGCATACCTGCGTTCTAGTATGAGTTCTGTAATGCTACAAGCATACACAGCATGGTGGGACCCGCCTTTCTGGTCACAATCACAAGGGTTACGGATCAGTACAGCATATTTAACAAACTTCAGATGCTTGTTTTTCATTAATATCTGCATATATTGGAGAAATAATGAGAGCATCTGCATGACTGATCACAGCATTCCTCCCGGGACAGTAACACAGGTCCGCTCCTCTCTCTTGTTTGTGTATAGATGCCACATGAATCAACGGTGGAGCACATTCATGTGGACATCAATGAAAAGGAGTCACCTTTGGCCACCCGCAACCGCACCTCAGTGGATTTCAAAGATTCCGACTACAAACGGCACCAACTGACCCGGTCAGTCAGTGAGATTAAACCACCTAACCTCTTCCCCCAGAAGCCTCAGGAAATCACACATTGCCATGATGAGGATGATGATGAAGAAGAAGAAGAAGAGGAAGAGGAGGAGGAATAGGAAGGAAAAATGGAAGCCTCTCTGAAGACTAAATGTGATTGCGGCAGTGATGAGCGGGAGTGGATTCCCATGTTCGGTTCCAGGGGGAATGGGTGTGATTCTTTCAAAGGCACATTTTGAAAGTTTCCAAAAACTTTTTAAAATGAACACTAATCAGGAGGAGCCCCTTGTTTTTAATTTTGTGAATCTGCTCTTTGCAGACGGTTCAGAAAGCCAGTGGATTCTGCACTACAGGAGATTCTAACATTGCATTCAGACTCAACTGCACACAGGTGTTGTCTGTAATGCCTCCCCTGTTACATATTAGGGATGCTGCATGTTTTTCTCTTTTTCTTCCCATTGGTGCAGTTCGTTTGGTTTTCATTGAATGGTGTCTTATGAACGGTTTGGAATTTGTACAGTCTCCACAGAGAAGGAAGGATGCAGTGGGCCCTGTAGCAGACAAAATGGTCTGATAAGAATCTTCCTACTGTGAGTTGTGCCACTGTTCTTAACTCAGCTTTTTTGGATACAAATTCTCCCCGTACTAAATACTGTATTGTATCTAGGGAAATGTTATGGCTTCCAGCATTGAATTTACCCTCTGCTAAGCACAAGTTTCCCCTTTTAAGTGGTTTAATGTTCTAAATTACTCTGGCAATATCTGATTTCAGTGGGATTCCGGTACTTACTAGCATTCGGTAGTTTTGGGTTTGTCAGAAAGTCTTTTGTCCTCCCCTGGGTGGATAAACACTTAATTCTTTCATCATTGGCACGTAATGCATGATTTCTGTTACATTTATAAAACAAGTGACCCTTGTGCCATGCTCTCATCTATCCCCTGTCCTCAAACCCTCCTAGGTTTTTAACAAGTATTATTAGCACAGGAGCTTGAAATCCGATCTTTACATTGTATGTTAGTCATTTTTTTCCTAATTTCTGTTATCTTTTTCTCTGCTCAGTTTTAAGAAAGGAAAGGAAAGCACCAAAGTATCCCAAAGATATAAAAGCCAAACAGCATCTGGAGTGGAAGTGTGCTCTCGGGCCACCCATCCTCACCTGAACTTGGCCCACACTATAAAATCATAGGACCGGAAGGGACCTCGAGAGGTCACCTCGTCCAGTCCCCTGCACTCATGACAGGACTGCGTATTATCTAGACCATCCCTGACAGGTGTTTGTATGATCATGTCATGCAGGGCTAGTCCAATTGCGTGACCCATACAATTCCACAATACAGCTTGCAGCAGCCCCATCTTTCACGGGGTGCTGTCGAACATAGATACCACAGATCTCAGCATGAATGCTCCATCTTTAGCCAAGAGGAAAAGATTTGGCTCAAGGTAGCTGCAGTCTCCAAGCTCCTGTGCTGGAACCTGCAGTTGCTGCAGGCCGTACTTCCATTTCAGAAATGAATATGGTGCGGTCTGCTTCATTTGTCCTACAAACAGTTCTCAGTGTCCTGTCTGTGCCCTTTGGGCCTCCACCTGGTGTTAACTTAAACACACATCCCTTGTATGTTACCATTCCCTGTAAGGTGTGATATGCAGTGCCATTTACCACCTGTCCTGGGTGTGATGTAGCTTATTCCAAACTGCCATTCATTTGTGCAAGGTACAGAACGGGGGCTGTTGTAAAGACTTAGGCCTTTCGGTTCAATCTCATCATTGAATTTGATCTTATGCCAGTGTAACACACAATGAAAAACAAATCATCAGGAGGTGCTATTGCTGGTACGGCAGGCCTACAAGTCAATAAACCATGACGGTTCTAGTATTATCGGCCTATCGCTTTGTTTATGCATCGCTGCTGGAAGGTGTCCTCATCACATCACAGCTGAACAGGGTGATGGAGAGAGATTTTGCTAGTTATAGTGTTGGGGGAGCCAGGAAACCATCAGAGAGTTTGGGTTTTCAGGAGATGATGTCCAGCGCTTTTGTCACTATGTTTTAAGGAGGGCAGCATCCAGCCCCATCCTGAAAGGAACTCAGAAGACGTGTTCAGGGAAGGAAGCTGGTAACTTGGTTGATTAAAGGGCTCCAAAGTGGTAGGAAATGAGTTTTGGTTTAATGATATTTTTTCAGACCCCAGCATGTAAGCCAGTAGCAAGTCCTTGCATGCAAAGGGGATGGATTCTGGGCTCATCCACCCTTGCACCTGTGCATAAATCAACTCTCCTACACAAGGCACACCATTCAGAGCAAGGGTGAAAATCAACACTAAGCCATTGCATTCAGTAACAGAGATGTGATACTGTGTGACACTAGCAGATCAACTACGTGGGTTTTTTTTCCTGGCTGGAGGGGAGGAACAGATTCACAGTGAAACTATTTGTAATGACTTGTGAGAATTGCTCCCCTGCCAGCAGCTACATACAGACCACCCCTTCCTGCAACTGGGTCAGACCTTTCTATGGCGCTGGTTCCCCTGCATCTGCCAAGGTTTCCCATGTACCGGTGGGTAGGAGGGGGGAAAAGGACACACACCTACCTCTCACCACCACCACTGCTAAACACTGCCCAGTGTTTAATGCCAGGGAAGGGCCATCAGAACTGATGCAGAACCTCCCACAGTGTCCCTTAAAGCCACCTGAGATTTTGGTGGGGCAGAAGGGTGGGGATAAATGTTTCTGTTGGAAAAGCTGGGGCACGGTGAGGGGATGTTTTCCTCAATTGCTCCATGAGAGATGGGGATTTTACCCACATTTTAATGTAGCATAGATCACGTGTTTAGGTACATTTTCAAGTTAAACCTTTCATGAGGCAGTGCCCTAGTAACAACACTGTTTTGTCTCGGTTTGTAGGAGTGAGGATGATCACATGGCTTCAGAACAAATCAGACAAGTGCCCATTGATAGGAAATAAATATCTTACCGGTGCAGATACCTGATGCTGTCTTTTCCTCTGAAACAGAATTCAAAACTTAGCCTAAATGAAAGCAAAAAGCCTGTTTGAACTCTGGATTCAGGAATCACATCACTGCACGGTTTTGCAGTGACACCTCCAGCACATTAGCTGAGCTGTCTTTGGAGTTCAGTGATGGTCTCATGGGGAAGTACAACATCGCCCCCTCCAGGAACTGAAGAAGTTTTGTAATTATTTGTATTGCTGAGCCCTACAACACTAGAACACATCCAGCACGTGTTTATGAGAACATTACCAGGTCATTTAATTATACACGGTGCTTTAAACTGAGCTCCCTGAAGCCTTTTTCATGATGCTGGGGGGGTTTTCCTCTTTGAGTGACCAGAATCCATTGCAAACAAGCCCTGAAATCTTCCTAGAGTAATGGTAGCTACTGATTAACTTGAAAAAGTGCAACTTCTCTACAACTGGATGGAGTAGTGTAAACAGAACTCACCCTATGCTCCTAAAAGAGTTTTCTACACACACACATACATATCTATTGAGGATATATAATCTTATACCCTAAAGAGTCTGTTCTCAGAAGAAGGTTGTGAAACAAACCCATACTAGAATTTTCCTGCTTCCTGCCATGACTGTTGGTTCAATTCCAGTACTGGTGGTGCTAAAGGCAGCATGGCCACCAGCTGTGAAGTGGATTAACAAAAGAGGAGAAGCTTCCTGCTGACTCCTCCTGCATTAGCCTCTCTCTTTGTCAGACCTTTCTGAGGAGGAGCCAAATATCCAAGAGTTACTTTCATTTATTGTAGCTCAGAAAGCGCAAAGGACTAGATCCACAAAGAGGCGGTCGGCTCAGTGTTTCAACATAACTTTAGATGCCCTGCCCTGTTGTTTGTAGTGGCTGCCATGACAGCAGGTGCCTTCCTTTAGCTGACTGTAAACTACAGCCTGGGTATTCTCAAGTCAGCCTTATGAATGAGGAGCTTTAAGCAGTGCAGCTGGTTTTTTCACATGCTTTGGCTCCAGACAACAGCTGGAGTTCCCTATTGGGAATCATGTCCCACCAGTTGTCCCTGCAAGCTGGTCAAAGCCAAGCCGATGCTGCCTGTGCACCGCAGGGAGCGAGTTAGGTATGGAAGAAAGGGCTCCACAGCAAGCTGAGGAAGGTGCCACCTAAACTAGCCACTAGGAAAGGCCAAGGGCAGGGGTGTGGTCCAAATCTCTCTCCTCCAAGAGACTTAGGTACCAGGGGGGCATCTGCTCTGCCTGGGAGTCACAGGCATGAACCAGCTCCTGGACTGTTGGTGTCTGAGCCCCCTTGACAAACAACAGGAGGTAGCAGTTCCCGTTAGGCCAGAGATTAGAACACAAACCCCTTAGGTGGGAGACGTAGGTTCAAGTCCCACCTCTGCCCAGTTGAACAGTGCCTTGAACACACACTCCCCAGTGAGTGCCCTAGCCTGTGGGCTTGTCACACTCTGGGCCAGAGCCTTATGCCACGTGGAACGGGAGAGAGACAGACGGACCCACTGAAGACTACACCAAAGCCCAGTGCACAGGACCTTGGAGTTCAAGCCCTACTCAGCAGGCACTGGAAGGAGTTGAACCTGGTTCTCCCACAGGGTGTGATGCCAAAGCAACTAGTGATGTTTTAGGCAGGACCCAGACTGTTAAGGCAGCCTCTGAAAACAGGCTAGGCAGGTGAGGCTCTTAGGCCCCAGCTGTTAAGACCACCCTGGCTCTGTGCATGCTCACTGCCAGCCAGCTGGAAGCCCTGGGGATTTTATTGACAGGAACTTCAGCAGGTGAGCAGGGATTGTGAGGCTCAGCCTTTAGAAGGTACAGCTCTGTAATGGCAGTTAGTACCTCAGTCCCTTTGCCATTCTAGCCGCTATTTATTTCTTTATCTTCCTGGGGCAATGGCTCCCAGGGGAGGGAGCGCACAGAATGGCCAGGCAAAAATACCCATCTGTCCACAGCAGAGAGCTGTATAATCCTGCTAAAATAATTTACATCCTCCTCCCCAGCACACACAACCAAAAGGTAAAAAAGGATGACAAAACTAAAAGAGCACCAAATGCTTTCTAACCAGAGCCCAGGTCACTTCAGGATGCAATCAAAGCAGATGCCGACATATTATAGGCCAACACGCCCCTTCCCCCAAAAACCAGAGTGACTTTCTCTTGCTCAACCAACAGATGCAGCAAGAGTAACTCTGCTAGCACATCAGCTCTTCCTGTTACAGTAACTTCCTGAAGAAGGTGTTTACGCACCGTTCTATGGACTCAAAACAACAACAAGGTAAAACTGAGTCCCCAGGCTCAGCCAGCTGCTTTGCCAAAGCACTTCTTGCTGCCAACCTTTGCTTACAACTTGTAGGCAGTAACATGGGGCCTAAATAGGTACTACTGGGTTTGTCACTCTACCAGAGCAAGGTCCAGCATGAGCCAATGGCTGGAAGTTGAGATTGGACCCCAGGCCTATATTTTTGAGAGTGCGTATAATGAATCATTGGAACAAGGTGGGTTTGCCATCACTGGCCCCTGTAAAATCAAGCGTGGCTCTTCCGATAAAAGAGCTACTCTAGGAATTATGGCCTGGGCACTGCAGGAAGTCAGATCTGATGATCACAATGGGCCTGTCTGGCCTTGGAATCTACTGGCCAGTCTTCCAGGCAAAAAGGAGTTGGGGGGATGAGCCTGGCTGGACAGAAAGGATTCCTGGTCACACAAGCCCAGACCTGGCCCTGCTGCTTTTCAAGGTCGGGCCCTCTTTTCACCATGGGGAAGAGGCTGGGCCCTTGGTGCACAGCTCACACTTTGGGCCCTGAGCCTGCCGTACGAGGAAGCTAGTGCTTTAGCCATATCGGTCTTAGCCATACAAAGGTCACCCCCTCCTCTCAATTGGCTGATTTTGCTCGGCCTTGTTGCAGACCATCCATTCAATGGTCCATTGAACAGTCCGGGGCTATTAGCTGAGGGAGGCACCTCATTTAGCAAAACCACTGCCCCGGCAATGGTGGGGGAGCAGCCAAGTCCTGCTTGAGCTGTGGGAACGGAACATGTCGCTCATCTTTAGACATAGCAACCCCTGCCCCCCCCACCAGGGTGCAGACAGTGTATGTGGCCATCACCCTTCAGCCCCACAACCAGCTTATCACTAAAGAATCTGTCACTCCGCTGCCAGGGCCCATGGGCTCAGTCAATGGCTTTAGCCTGCCCTTCACGTTGGCTGCGTGGCAGTTCAAGGCTGAAGGGCATTGCCTGGGCTCTGGCTTTGGGCAGCAGTTTTGGCTGTAGGCATGTGGCTGAGGGATGTGTTAGCTCAGCCTCAGTGCTTGGGCAGGGGGAATTCATTGAAGTAAGTGGGAAGAGCTGGGCTAAGTGAACTTTTTGGGGGCCGGGGCGGGGGGGAAATGACACCAGCCCCCTGCTGAAAAGAACTGGCTTGTAGGCTGCGTCCTAGGACAGAGTAGCTACCAGCCGCCTCTGTGTCCATGTTCACAAGAGAGCGCTTAGTACTAGCTGTCCCAGTCCGGCTGCAGTGGACGGAAGGCAAGACTCCAGCAGCCACACGGGGTGATGGGGTGGGGGCTCCTGAAAGCAGTTCTGAAAGCCCAGAGCCCTAAGACAGAGTCTGCCTCTCTTCCTACCGTCTTCCCACTTCACCGTGTGGCAGGGGCTTCCGTTCACTATTGCCAAAGTTGCCCTTGGCTTCCTCTTCAACTTCCTGGCCGACTTTCAGTTTTGGTCCCTCTCCTCTCGCGTCTCTCGGTGTAGGGTTTAGGGTGGGTTTTTTGTGGCTTGTGCTGCCCCCTGCTGGAATTCCACTGGTCCTGCTCTAAGCCAGAGTCTGTCTCGTCTTCAATTCTTCCACCTCTCATAACTCTCTCTACCAAGCGGTTGCAGATACTGGACACTGGCAATTCTCTTGAAGGACAGAATATAGCACCTATGGCAGATCTGGCCTTATGAAAGTTACAGCCTGTGGTGCCACACCCGGTGTGTTGGAAGAGAGGGGTACCGTAGGATACATTACACTGCATTGTGCTTTGCAGGACAGGGGGCCTGGCCAGATGGTCAGTTCATGAGTAATAAAATGGACACTGAGTGAATTCTGGCCCTCAGACAGCTCAGAGTTAACAAGCAGCTGCTGGGGAACTGATAGTATTGAAATGGGCACTTGAGAAGAAGCTATTCTGTCTTTCTATGCCATATATCATGTGTCTGGCCTCGAGGATCTAGGCTCGCTTGCTCTGAAGTTTGTCTAGTGGCCTCTCTTGTAGAAGATGCAACATCCCATTGCTTCAGCACTTTACTACCGCACTGGGAATCGGGGCTTCACGTGCAGCATATTGAGGGACCAATTCAAACAGCAGCGGATCTTTCAACAGCTTCTGTCTGAAAGGAGGCTCTGCACTGTGAAAAGCTTATTTGGGGTGCTGTGTGTATTCTGGAGCTAGGGTCACTTAGTAAAGCCAAAGGGTAGTGCCGAGGGATTTCTCCAGCACCACAGCATCTCTCCCTCCCTTTCATACTATGCTAGGGAAAGCTAAAGACATTTAGGTTTTCATCCTCTTCACCCCTCTTTCTGCTTCTCCCAGTAAATCTTACAGGTGAGAGCATCACTTGATCACACTCACACTCTGGCTAATCCAAGGTGTGTATTCCTCTGTAACACGCCCTAGCTCACACAATGGATTTAGCCCAAGTTCTTGGCTCACTCTTCTAGCCAGTGGTTCTCAACTTTTTTTTGAGCTCACGCCGCATTTGCAAACCTCGATGGCCTGTTACCACCCAGTAAATAGCTGTAGAGACTTAAAGCGAACCTTACTAAATACCTTACCCATGCTATATACTAGACACATGAAGGTACTAAACAAGTACCCTGTGCATACCCCACTACTGGCTCCTGTCCCACGGCACTGGCTAGGCATAGCTCCCTGATCCAGGTGTTGTGACCTCCAAGTTTGCAGTAAGGCTCAGATTTGGCCCCCATATGGGATGGTGGGCAGGTCAAATTTGTGAGTGACACTTTAACCTGGCACGAGGGCACAGTGCCACACTCACATTTAGCCTGGCTGGAATGACCCTTTGGCATATTCTGGCACCCCAAATTTTAGGACATGACCCATGAGTTGAGAGACTGTGTTTTAGCCTCCTGCTGTCCTTGCAGAATGGTCAAAATAACTAGAGTGCTGTGAGCAGTGGAGGTTTTGCTGGGTACATCAGCGAGAGGCCCAGGCCCCACTTTGCTCATGTCTCCATTATCTGGGGTTTGTTTAGCATGGTTTCCAGGTTCCTCACCTGTTTACCTACCTGACACCAGTGGCCATTTAAGTAGCTGACTGATGTTAATGCAACAGTTCAATTCACATTGGTGGTGTTATGGTCGGGAGAAGCCCCTGCGTTTTGAACAGCGTTTCCTTTTGAAAGCAGCTGCTGGCTCACGGCGAAACTAACAGGAAGCCCTGGCCCAAGCCTAGTGAATTGTGTTGCACAGCCAGGAGAGGAAGTGGGAGCTAGGAAACACAGTCCGAGCTGTGTTGCTGCCGCTGATCAAGCTGGGACGAATTGACAAGGTAGGTTAGTTTCAGGGGGCCCAAGGCTGGGACGGGAAATTACAATCTGTCCCATGAAAAGGAGCAGTGAGAAGGGAGATTCCTTCAACTTTCACAGATGGTGTTTGCAAAGTGCTTGGATGGAGCATTTCCAGCTGCGGCACCTGCAGTTACTAAGCAATGATGCTTTCTGGGGCACTGCAGTCCCGTCAAGGGTCCCAGCAGCTTTTCTATTCAACGAAAACAAACCCAAGCTGCTGTTCCGTACCCTGTGTGGCAGCTTCAAGTCTCACTTTGTCGGGTGTTTCTTGGGTATCAAGTGACTCAAGCAAATCTGGAGTTGTAGGGGGGGAAGACCCAAGTAGAAATTCACCTGGAGAGATCAGAGCAGCAGGGGCTGCAGGCCGTCTGGGGAGATTTGGTACCAAGATGTGTGAAGCCAAATACAGAGTTGGAGGAAAGAAACAGGCACACCACATGGGGAATGTAACCAAATCGCCATCGCACTGAAGTGAGCTTATTTTCACCTTGTCCCCTTAACCTGATCTTAAGTGAAATCTTAACTCCTGCACCAAGGTAGAAGTTGGACTAGATCAGACTCTGGGGCTGGTCCCCAGATGCAGAAGAGGTCTAACAAAAACCATGGAGCTTGCATCTCTCCCTTTTGAGTTTTGGACCTGTGTAGTGTAGCCCATCAAGACTCCTAACAGTCCTTTCCCAGTTGCTGTGGGAATTAGGAGAAGTCTGGGAGGGGCTCTTCTTTGTACCCCACTCTGAGAGATCCAGTAATTCCCAAGCTCAAAGAGGTTATTACAAAAAATGAAGGGTGAACAAGAAGGATTCGAAAGGTCACTGGCCCTTTCGAGATGAAGCCACAGCAGGATTTACCATGTTTAAAAGTTGTTCTCCAAGTTTAGACATTTGAATTTTTTAAGCTTTAGCTCAGCAGATTGAGAGTCCCTGAAGTTTTCCTGGGGCTGATGGAACAGCTTAAAATATTCTGCCTTTCAAAATTCTCTCCACAAATAGCCCACTTCCAAACAACTGGCTATTTATGACTATGTGATGTGGAGAAGCCTCCTCTAGGAGCTGGAGTTATGGAAACTATTTGACCCTAACTTGCTGCTGGGAAAGTGGCAGGAAGAGGCTGACGAACACCCACAAACTTACGGCAACGCAGATCCCTCCCCACGCCACAAGATGTTCTGTTCAGCTCCTGCAGGCGCCCTGAAGTTCCAAACTGGCTCCAGAAGTTTTCATGAACCCAGGAAACGAGCCACTCTTTACTCATGCTCTTCAAGCCCTTGTTTGCTCGATGCAGTTTGGCATTCCAGCGGCAACGAGCCCAAATCTTGCGTTAGCGAGTCAACCCTTTCCCACGTAAACTAGCTCCTGCGACATGCATCTGTCTATTCCAAACTGTCCCTTGCTCGGGCCTTGTTGAGAGATTCAGCTGCAAGATTGAATTCTTGCCTGAAACGCATTCGATAGAATTCTCCGTGACGGAGCTGGGCTGGAGCCGATAGATGCTACTTTTGGAAGCGGGCCTTGTCACACCTTGAGTCCAGAGCCTGGGCAGGGGTCAGCCAGACGAGCAGCTGAACGGCTTTCCCCAAGAGGGCGATCTAATGGCTGGTGTGATATGCTGCAGGAACATGAATGGACATGAACTACAGCCTGACAGGGCCAAGATACCCTGAACAAGGTCTCTCCCATCTCCCCGCAGCCAGAGTGGGAACATTTCACCTGTTACATAGGAACACTATAGTGGGCACCATCCAAAACTCAGCATTAACATTACAGACGTTAACACCACAAAGGGAAATAGTCTTATCTCTCAGCTGCCATTGGGTGGGAACTACTGCACATGTGCCAAGAACCCCTTTGCCACAGTCTGTGGCTTCTAATACGCATAGCTGGGGTATCTTAGGTCCACAAAACTATTAAGCAGCATTGAGTATGCATTGAAGCGGGGCCTCCCAAAGCACAGGTGAGGATCCAGACCATTTGCATTCCATGACCAACAAAGAACAAGCCCCTGTTAGGTTTCTGCCATCTTTAGTTTTAGGACAACCAGGCAGCTGATACTTCAATTCTCTCCTTAAAAACTACACTTCTTGCTGGCACCACGATCACCGCCTCCAGACAAACGACCATCATCCCACGGACACACACAGGGCAGACTGCAGCAAAATGCCCCAAAGTGGCCATTCAAATCAGAGGCCACTGTGGACACCAGAGACACTCCACGATCCTGCAGCATTAGTGTTAAGCCAGATGGATGCTATAGGGCAGAGGAGAAAACATCTCTAAACACAACGGGGAGACAATGTCCTCACTGCAGGTGAAAGAGCGTTCAGCTGAACTTCAAACCAACAAAAGTAGATTGTTCCCCCCCAGAACACACATTTGCCAGTTTTCATGTCACTACAATGCTGGCTATAAATAACTCAGTTGGGTACTTGCGCTTCACTTCACTCCACTGCTAACTCCAGCTTCATTGAACTTCCGGCAGCTCCAGCTCACAGTAACGTCTAGACTAAGCCAGAGCGCGTTAGCATTTTACTGCACACAGCTGGGCCAAGATCCTGAAAGAGCCTTGTGACTCTCCAGGCTTTGACTCAGTGACATTACAATGCCATGCACCATGGAAAGAATGTGATGTTGCAGTGCAAGTCTCCCTCCCCTGCGGAGGCTTGGAAACAAGATTTTCCAAGCAAACTTTCCTGGGGGTGTGTGTGAAAATGACTCTGGCCATCTTCCAAGCCACAGTGGCACCTACATCTGTGATCCATTAAGGCTACAGCCGACACAGCTCTTTGGATCCTGTTGAGGGTCTGTTCTGAGAGCATCTCTGGTTAATCGTTTCCAGGAACAAGGACGCTACAATACAGCAGCTGCACTACAAAGAAAAGGTGATGCTGACCTGTGTTAGGAGCCCGGACCCAGATCCACAAGTGTATTTAAGCTCCTAACTTCAACTGAGATCGATGGAAGTGAGGAGCCTACATACCTTTTTGTGGCTCTGGGTCCCAGTGTCCATCCCACACATTGTTCCACCACCCGCATGCTGCTCACAGAGGTGGCTGGAAGCCATAGACCTGCTGTCTTAGGGGACGCTGCTTTTCCACATGTGAGTCCAACACTGCCATTGCAAGACAGTCTGGCTCCTGTGCGTTTGACTGTCATGAAAAGTCCCTTGATTAAAAGCCAACAACTGGCTGTCACTCCGTGTTCTGGATACAGTACCCGTCTCTTAACAATCAGAGCATATATAATTCTGGAGGGCCAAGCAGTGATGAAGGCCAGTCCGTTTCCCTGGAGCAGAAAGCTCAATGAAAAGCAGTCCTTTGGTCAGAAGGCTCTTGTGCTTGTTCCCTCTTTGGGGCGATTAGTGCCCTCCCCCCGACGCCATGTGCCCTTGGGGATGCGCAGCAGAAAGTGATGCAGGGGGGCACACAAAGGAATGGACGTCCTGTCGGCCATGAAGACCAATGGAGAAAGAAAGTTCTGAAACCAGCCAAACTGTGTTTAGCAGCCATTAAAGAGCAATCAGTTGGCTTTTCCGCTGGGGTTTAATTATAACTCATGTCTATTAAAGTCATTCCTTTTCTGGAGTATAAAATGACAGTTACCGGAAACCAACTCCAGGCCCTGCAACGCAAGCCTGTTTGTTTAAACCACAGAAACTCTGCTGATGATTTTGATACCGTCAGTTGCCGTGCCAGGGGGGACAGAAGGTGGGAAGTAATGCAGGGGCTTATTTGATGTACCAAAGAGAAGAATGGACGTACATCATCAAGATAATGCTTATACATCGACTGACAATTCAGTGCACTGAAAAACAGTAAAGGCAACTCCAGGGCAGGAGGAGTTATGCTCCTTCCCGTTCTGGAACCCAAAAGCGGATGAGGGATATTGCACTCTGAACATTAAAAGAGCTTCCACTAAAAAGAAGACAATCCAAATGGCGCTGCTTGAGAATTTCTGTCCTGGTCAGTTTTATTCCTGGGAGGTAAGCGGGACAGCCCTAAATATCAGAACTTGGCTAAATGATTAGGGGCGTGGGGCCAAGGGAGAGGAGAAGAATGAGAACTAGTCACAAATACTAGCACTTTCCAAGAGCAGACACCAAAGCTGGGAGAGACACTGGCATGGGCCAACCTTCACCCAGATATCACTTGATAAATCAATATAATGGCTCCAGGGAAGAAGCCAAACAAATGCCACCTTCTTCAGCGAACAGAATCCAAGTAAAAGCCATTTCTGGAGCAGTGCAGTGTGGAAAGAGTGTGGGCAGAGACAGTAGCCACATGTAACCATTCATCTACCTCAACTGGAGACCCGTGTTTGCACAGCTGAAGCTTCTATGGAATTCTACCATCAAACCTTGTTCTGCAGCCTAGGTAGAGATAATGTGAATGAAGTCCGTGAGGTGTAATAGACCTTGTGTAACATGGCAATTCACTACTCTCCATACACACATCTGACCAAACAGCTGTGCAGCCTATCCCAAGTCCCTCATCTGGCTTTCCAGATGACATTAACGCAGAGCCTACAATATACATAGTGGAAAGGACACATTACACATCACTTCTATTTAATGACAAACAAATCTGTTATATTGGAAGAAAAGGGCATAAAAAGGGATTTTATTAGTGGAAGAAAAAGGACACTCCTGCTAGAAGTGTCCTGATGGAACGTCCCACCAGGAGCTAGTCAGCCTGTGTCCAATGCCATCAACTCCTCTAAGTTCTGAGAGACAGGAATGGACTAGTGGGAGTCTTTTCTGTCTCTAACATATATAGTTCTGGGCCCAATCCAGTCCTACAAGAGCTGATGGCAAGACTAACTTCCACGGGAGTGAGGTCAGGCCCTCTGCCACTCTTGGCAATGTAAGAGGGCAGCAACAAGCTGGGGAAGCATTGGTCATGATCTGTGATCAACAAGGAACCCTGATCTGCTGCCATCACTGGATTTCACATGCTCAGCCCCTCTCATGAGCAGGAAATTATCAATTTGTCCTTTAAATAAAATAAAGATGAAGCATGGAGAAGGGAAAATGCATAAACTGGAATGTTCAACAGAAAAATCATCATTTATCTAAAAAGAGCAGAAATAAACAAAATGCTTTTAAACAAAATCACAAAATATACAAATAAATCAGGTACAAAATAAATAGGAGAGATTGGAAATCTACAACACAATTGGAATAATTATAACATTCATTTGTATGACAATCGGTTTATGAAACATATACACTTCGTTCATGGATTTCATTTGTGCTTATTCAGGTTTATGTACACAATTTGAAATACTGTAGTCAGAATACTACATCTCTGATAAAAACCAGAGTAATGTACAATATGATACAATTAGCGAAGACCACATATGATGGAAAATAAGACATAGTGAAAAGGCCTAGGAATAGCAGCATAATCTAAAGACAATTGTGTGAGTTTCAACAGTTGTGAACATATGGTTTAAAGGTGAACTTCAAAGCTTTTCGGTGGAGAGAAAGGAAACGTTTTATGAACAGAAGTCAAAGAAAAACTGTACAGACTTCAATATGTAGCCATACAGGTTTTAAAGGCAAGGTTTAAACGCAGGGGAATGGCTTGGTTTAAGGGATTAGGAGATGTAGACGCTGTTGCGGAGGACAGCTGAATGTTGAACCAGAGGCATTGGGCTGTTAGGTCACAAGAGCATATTCGCCAATAGTTTGGCTTCCAGATTAAATTAATTTGGCGGTGAGACATCTGCCCCTTGATTTACTTACTGATCTGGGATCTCAAGTAGCGTTAAGAACAAACAAAAGCTTTGCAGTTCAGCCCTTAGGGCCCAAGCCCACAATCCTTGCGCCCCTTGAAGTCAGCAGTTCTGAGGACAGGAACTGCAGGCTTAGACTTAGTGTTTTGGAGCCTACGGCAGAAAGCCTGGGAGGAGTCTTGGGCTTGCTGGCGCTCTCAAAGTGGCTTTGTAGCCAGTATTTGAAGTCGCCACTTGGGCTAGAGCTCAGACCCTGAACTCCGCCGGAGCTCTTTTTAGAGTGCCAGCACAAGCCTTGCTAGCCTAAGTCTATCAACCCAGCAGGGAGGATCACTCCCATGGGCTCCAAAATGCTGTGTAGACGTCCCTTTAGTGTCAGAGGAGCAGGTCCTGAGATGTTCCCACTATCCAAACGCCAGGTGAGCGTGCAGCAAAGCCAAGACAGCAAATTTTTGAGTGATGTCCCCTCCCTCCCTGATAGCTGCAGTTATTATGGGTGGAGTGGGGAGAGGATCAGAACAGTACAGTCAGTTACTGCCTTCTGCAACTGCAGGTGAAGATGTGCAGTGTTTCTTCTTCCCCCTAAACTCAACCAAAGCAGTGAGAGGACGGCAGGGAACTAGAGTCAGTCGGAGCAGCAGGAGTGTCAGACTGCTGCGTCCACGTACCAAGAGACTATTATCCAGAATGACACAATGCATTACCGAAGTGAGACTCCATCAACGAGAAATGGCCCAACCATGGAAATGGACCCTAGCAAGTAGGAACCGGGTGGGAGATCTCTAGCTACCACATGTCTGTTGCCTTTGTGAACACATGCTCACAAACCTAATTTCCTTCGTAGTGCTGGAGGTACTGACCTATGGATGGGCCCAGAAGGCATTCATGCAAGTATTTACATATTCAATGACAGGTGTAAAACCCAGGTTACCTGCCTGACACCATCTACCTGGGTTCTGCACTCACTCCAGATTCAGAACATCCCCCTCATCTTCTGCACACACTTCTGCACAGAATGGGGCACTTGAGATCTGCAGCACAGAAGAAACCAAATTTTTGCTCCAAGAGGGGCAAATCAACCAAATGCTGTTAGCCAACCAGGCTCCACTTACCCTTTGTCCAAACACTGCCTCACAAAAGAGGGAGAGCTCTAGAGAGACCAGCACATCCCAGCAACTCCTTGAGAGTCACAGCTGCTTGCAGTCTCAGATTTTGTTCACTATGGGTAGGTCGGGTAGGTCTTCACTACCCGCTGGATCGGCAGGTAGCGAGCGATCTTTTAGCAATCGATTTCTTGCGTCACGTTAAGCCACAAGAAATCGATCGCTAGCAGTGCCCCCGTCGACTCCCATAACTCCAGCTCACCGCGAGGCGCAAGCTGGAGTCGACGGGGGAGCGCGTCGCCGCCATGAGGACGGCAGGGTAAGTCGGCTGAAGATACGCCGACTTCAGCTACGTTATTCACCTACCTGAAGTTGTGTATCTTCAGTCCATCCCCCCCCACCAGTGAAGACCAGCCCTTAGACTCTTTGCTGTTTCTGACTTTCTTTTACTAGTGTCTATAAAATCTCAACCACCACTCTGCAACAGACGGGTTCTTTTCAGAACCCTCCAAACCTTCCCTTCTCTTTGGAGAAGAGGAAAAGGATTGACTCGACAGCAAGCACTTGTCTAAAACGGAATTAGATTTACTTAATAGCATTTCACAGCAGCTGGGAAAGCACTTTACTCTGCAGGATTCCGGCCGCCAGCCCTATTCAAACATAAAAGTCTCAGGAGAAATCATGAACAATAGGTTTGGGGTGGGGAAGGAGAATTAGAAATCCCAAGAATCTTATCTCAATGTGAAGAAACATTATAATGGAATAGACTTGAAGGACCAAAAATGACTAATTAACAATCATCTTGGCTTGCAGATGAAGAGATGAGAAGAACAAAACCAGGCAATGGAATTTAATCCACTGTAGGTTTTTAAGGGTTTGATCCCATCCACAGGTGAGACTTTAAAGCAGCATGTGAATGGGGGTGAGTAGGACGGAAGAGCGGGCTCCATGTGACTCAGAAATTAGGTGTTCAGATGATGTCTAATGTGTCTCACACCGGAGCCAGAAGTCAGTGATAAGGACAGGTAAACATCTCAAACCAGGCTTCTTCACTGGGCAAGAGGCTGCCTCCTACATTCACCTTCCCCAGCTTAGGAGGAAAGAAGCTGGGATTTCCTGCATTACCGAAGTCCTTCCCCTTCTCCCCTGAGGTATGCTCTAGCCCCTCCCCCCAGCCCAGTTTCCCAGGCGTTAATGTAGAAAAGCGATAAACACATGAAATCCAAACTGAAAATCTAACCTGTGCTATTTAGGAGAGGGATGTACCATAGCCAAAATGTGCCTCACGCTGAACATGCCCTCATGGTGTGGGCAGCTAGAACCGTAGGGAAGCAAAAGGTGGAGAGATTAAACAGGACATGAAGAGCAGCCTTTTGGAGGAGCGGGACAGAGCAGGGCAACGAGGAGAAACCCTGATAATCATTTGGGGTGGGGGGTGGTAAATGAGGCGAGTCTGTGTGTTGCTATCAGGCTCCTCACTTGCTTCATCTCAGTGTGCCATTGGGATAGCAACACCTCAGAAGCAACTCTGCCAGAGAGTGCACAAAGGGAGGGGCACTGTGACTAACAGGCAGACGCAAAGCACAGCAGTGAAGCAGTTCAGCTAGTTACTCATTTAAGATCTCCCTCATAGGTGCCCCCTAGTCAGAACCAGGATGAGGGTCACCTTCTGCAATAATTCAGCCAGAGTCAACCATTTGGCCTTTGGCATCACTCAACACGGTGACTATTCCCTGTCAGAAGAGGCCAACCCCCTATTGCTCTTTCAATCCAAGGGCCAAGTACTACTTTGGATCCTTTTGAAGCCACGCGATGGAGAGCCTAAAAAAAGAACAACACACGCAAAGCCAGAGCAGCGTGAGGTACAGCAAGTCCAAGGTCTGTCTCACACAGTGCTACTGAGCATACCTCAGTTATGGCATCCAAGTCTACAATATAAACATTTCTATATAACATATTAATGCCAGTCAGACACCTGCGGTATAAAGTCTCAAGTTACAATGTTAACAAAGATACTGTAACGGTAACACCCACCCCTCCCAAATTTGCTAGTTCTAAACTAATCCAGACACTGGATAACGTAACAACTGGTACACAGGTACTAGTTTTAACCCAATGATTTGCGTAATCAATATCCTATAACATATGGTACGTATATCACATGGGAAAGATTTGTGGGTCTAGTCTATATCAGCACGAGGAAGATGCATTTCCCAGCAGGTCCTGGAGAACTCGGTGATCCCCTCTGTCACATGGGATACTCACCTGGGATGCTAGCGAGCAGACAATTCTGCCATCTGCCATTCACAAACAGTTCCCTTCTGGCTGAGCTCCAGAGAGATCACATGAAGCACGACTGCACTCGAAGGGACCGGCGCATTTTCCTTTGGGCCGCTTTCAAACAGAACACAGCAGCAGCTCCCTGCAACACCACCCCCAAGGCCAAATCCCAGCCTGTGTAAGTGCCTGCCCATTGAGGGGTGCGGAGCAGCAATGGGGAGATATTAGGGGGTCTCCCAGTCATCTGTCTCCCCAGAAGAGGTGAACGCCAAGGGAATATGAAGAGGAGTACAAGTCTGGAGGAAGTGTGTGCATACGGCATTACCACCACACTGCTAAATCTGGCGCCAGGTTAGAGTTTGACTGCTACATATGGAAACAATACAGGGCGCCCCCACAGAGATCAGTATAGGAACTGGGGGTTTTTACTGTCTGGGAGAAGTTGGAGAGAGAATTGTATGGGAATGGAGGCAATGATCAAAGCAGGGAGGTACCGGCCCCTTCCAGCGCTGCTGATGCACCTCAACCCTGATCTATAGCACCTCCAGTTATGCCTATCCTGGGTCCCACACTTAGCTCTGACAACACACATGAATCCTAGGCAGCACCGGCTTTGCCAGTACTGGGCTATCCCACACCTCTGCCAATGTTCCTCAATCCTGGCTTCATTCTCTGCTCTAACCCAGTCCTAAGCAATCCTTGGGGAAAGGCTTCCTACTCTGCAGGGACTTTGAGATGCAGACAAGTGGCAAGTTGAATGATGAGGGCCGTACAAACTCTCACCTGTGATTAGGGTCTGCAGAAGGAAAAGGTTATATGCTAAATCCACCTCCGCACTCCAAGCTCACGTGCTTCATATGATCTCCATGTCACCAGAGTCAGTCTGGTTTGGAGCGAGAGATTCTCATGATAAAGCAAGAACATTCCTTCACTCTTTGGCAATACATGGAATTAAAAATCATGGTTACAAAGATTCAGGTTCATTTCATTCAAACAGAATTCAACCAACAGGAGTGTAAAAATTAATTCACAGTTGTCATTTAAGATATTAGTGTGGAAAACCTCACTTCAAAGAACTTTTGTGCAAAATCTGTACTGACATAAGAAACCATGGTGGAGTGCCCTCCTGGCTCCCAGAGACACCAGCTAACAGGCTGGATTCTGCACTTCGGGTTGCACTTTGATGCGGGTGGAAGAGGGAAACAATGCAGGCCACAGGAGCCAACGTTTAAGATGCCGTATCCTTTCTACAAATCAACGCCTTGCAAAGGGTCAAGGACTGCAGTCAAGTCCAATGGTCCCCAAAGCTTTCAGCTGGTGCTTTGTTTCGTGACAGTGACTGATTGACAGCTCTGCTTTGGGGGTGCCTAGCACTGCACCGTAGCATCCAGAACATGAACACCCCTGAATTTGGACAGCCAAGCGGAGACGCACATAGCGCTATGTCTGCTCCGCTAGGAAGCTTACGGCATAGGAGGAGCTCTTGGGAGCCTGGGGATTTCCACTGCAGCAGAAATAGCAAGAACACTATTTCTGCAAACATGGGTTCAAAAACTAATACTGGTCCTGGAGTTGGGCGTGTCTTCCCTCTGCTTGCAATAGTACCTGCCATGCCGCCTGGTAGCCATTTCCCTCGGAAACCCATCTCTACTCTGCCCCCTTCACATTTCAACAGTAAAAACCAACATACTCGAACAGCAGAGAGCCTGGATTTTTTCACAGAAGCCAGTCTATGGAAAGAGCATGTCTTGTCCCTGAAGCCAATTCACGGGAGTTCCTGTTGCCTCAGAGAGGACATCCATTTTCCATAAAAATCACATCTGTGACCAACCAGCTTTCTGAAAGTTACTTCATCTTCTCTTACCAAATCTGGAAGAGTGATGAGAAAAGTTATGCAAAAACAGCCTGGAGAGTTTGGACTAGTGACCCACAGACAGACAGGAGTTACTCACCTTTGGGATGTCATGGCTTTTGTGGTTTGTGTTACAGGGGAACAAGTATTTTCAAAAAAGCCACAACACAGCATGAAAACCAAGAATCAGAGGGGTAGCCGTGTTAGTCTGGAATTGCATCCGACGAAGTGGGTATTAGCCCACGAAAGCTTATGGTCTAATACTTTAGTTAATACTTTGCTCTAATACTTTAGTTAGTCTTTAAGGTGCCACAGGACTTTTTGTCACTTCTGCAATTCCAGACTAACACGGCTACCCCTCTGATTCTCCCCGTCAGAGAATTTCCTCAGTTTGCATCCTGCCCTAACTCAGCAGGCTTGACACAAAGCATACTGCCTCCCAGGATTACCACGCTATGCGTTGCTTTCAACAATGGTTCACAATCAGGAACATTAGAGCACAGTGGCGACTTAAATAAAAGGGACCAGAGCAAGGAAACAGATCACTCCTCTATGGGGTTAACATAATAACATTTCATCACTCTGCTGTGGCAATGTCAGGAGCCCTCCAGCTAAATAGGGAGATGCTGGGGATAGACAATCAGGTGCGCCAGCGCCATCCGAGGTATGTGTGGTGCCTACGTCCCCAAGTGGCTGCAGTTCTCTTGCAGCGCTGTACCAGAGCCAATGGGTGGGCCAGAACACGCTGAAGGAAACAACAGGCCCATAGGTTAAAAGGAAAAAGCAGCAGCATTTTTTAATACACAAAGTTAAAAAATGAGGGAGTTACGTTTCGGGGCCGAATTTCCCAGCCTCACGATTCCACATGTTAAATGCCATGTATGGAACTACCATTCCCCTGTGGGGGACTCTGTGAACTGCTCTCAAAAGGGCTGGAGCGCCGTCTGTGAAAGGGGCCAGGAACTGCCTTTCCCCCGGCCATCTCTCCTTGAGGGATCCCGAGGACCCATCTGTGGCCCCTTCTCAGAAGAAACAGCAAAATGCTTCCTAAGGCCTAAAGCAAATGGGACAGACCCCCATGCAGCAGCCACAGACTCTGGCTTCCCACAAGGAGTCACTGCCGGGAAATATTGCACTTTTTCAGAAGGTGTTTGCACAGATGTAACTATGGAGTCAAACTCGTCTCATAACCATGGAGAAGGTGCTTCCCACCTGGGCTAATGGAAGTGGGAGGCAGCAGTGACACCAAAGATTCTGCCTTTAAACTCAGAGTCAGATAAAGCTTATCTGAGCACAAAGGAAGCAAATGGTCCATAACAATCAGGCCATGGGATGTTCTTTGAGCAGCGCACTGAAAGTCAACAGTGAAACCACCATGCACCATTTGTTCACTGACAGACTCTGCATTTTCGGGGGTTACAATATACAACACAGTGAACTCCCAATGAACGCCAAGCTCCGAGATGCCTGGGATGGGCAGGTGGAGTGGCACTGATGGCAGTCATGGAGGATGCTACTGTGAAGAGCTAGAAGAACAGCAGATAAAAGGGACGAGGGAAGGAAATCCAGCAGCTCCTCAGAAATAGGGGAAATGCCTGGAGACTAACCTCTCCAGTCCCTGAAGTGCAATATGCTCCCTCAAGCTCCCTCCACAAAACACAGATCAAGCTGGTCATGGAAATTCTTGGTCAGTCTTTGGGGAGATCAGGAAGGCCCTGACTCCACCATGAAATCCATCTTAAAATGGCAAAGGTTTGGAGCCACCTGGAGGATGCTTTGGACATTGTTGTAGCAGCATTTTTTGTCTTAACATGAACAACAATTCTGGGGGAATGGTTTGTCCTGAATTCTATCCCAGCTACTTAACATGCTCTGCAAATATGCTTTGGTTAAAGCGAAGGGCACACAGACTACTTCAGTATGTTAGAATCTGAGATTCGACATTTTGGGGTTCACACCTTCAGTACCGCAGGGGAGGCAGGGAACTTGACCAGGTGATTCCCAGTAATATTAATCCAAATCCCAGGGGAAGTAGGGAAATGTATCCCAGTCTGTAATTTGATGCGTCTGCAGTTATGTCGATTAAAAACCCACCTTCATATTCAAAACACACAACATCTGGGGAGGTTACAAAACTGTAAATGTAACAATCTTGTTGTTTGTTTTACAAGGTACTGTTTGAAATTTCAGATATTATGAACGCATGCAACCAAAATAACCACCCTGTCCCTGAAGCTCAACTAGGGAGAAAATAATGCCCATTTCCCCAAACTTCCATACTGCTAAGCCACAAGTTCCTTGAAGTCTCATCCATTCTTTGTTCTCGGGACACAAATACATATGGGTACCAGTTGCTGTTTTAACAACAGGGCAACAGACAGGACCAAAAAGGAGGGGTGAAAACAGGTCTATGACACTGGAGCTGATTCACAAAGTCACAACAGAACCTATTTGGGGGAGGGGAGGGACAGCAACAATTTAAAACTCTGCAAAATTCTTTTTAAAAACATGATCTCTCTTGAAAAAATAATCAGAGCAGTTTTAAAAACTTCTCTGCGCGCATCTAGGAAGGAGGGAAAATCAAAGATACGGCTGAAAAAATAAACATGATTCTACTTTGCGAAGAAGAATTCCATTGTTCTCCAAGGGGCACTCACCATGCCCAAGGTTTGTTTGGTTTTTGTCTTGCTGTGTTCTCTTTCTTCCTCTTCTACTCCCAGGAAGGGCGCTAAGTCTTTGGTCTCAGAACACTGGACGCAGCACAGCATTGCAAGCACATACTAAGAGCGTTTGCAGTCAAGAAGGAGAGAGGACTGGTCCTGCTGAAGTGATGGGAGGAAAAGGATGCAGATTGTTAGCTCCTAGATGGAGCCTTCGCTGTGCATACTGTGATTGGACTTGTTGTGTGTCACGCAGTTCTGTTCATTCAGCAGGTTTGCTGTCTCATCTGGCAAACCATCATGCAGCTCCGTAAGAGTCAGTTCGATTTTAGTGTTTTCACTGTCCGAGGACTGAGGTGTCTTGTCCATCCGGGATGCCATCAGGGCATTTTGGTACTGCTGTCTTGAGATCTATTTCATGCACACAAGGGGGGTGAGGGTGGGAAACACACAAAAAAGACACAATAACACTTCGGTTTCTAATGCTGGTGTCCTACAGGACACTATGAACATAAACTCTCACTCTGTTTTTCATGGGATCGTCCCACGTTCTGCAAGCCTAGCAGGATAAAAGAGAATCCTAACTTCATCTCATGAGGGGGTAACAACAACATTGTGACGACAATGTTGCCACATGGTTCTGTCCTGTCTCAGTGTTGTGATGCATGGATTTGTCTCACTGGATATACTCTCAAGAGGCCCAAGAGACTTCCAGTTACTCCTAGCTAAAAGCCATTGATGATGTGATGCTAAAGCCCTCAAAGTCAATGGGAGTCTTTCTAGTGACTTCAGTGCGCTTGGGATCACTCTTAGAACCTTCTGTAGGAAGTGAGTCAAACAAGTGTTACAATTCTGATGTAGTTCAGCAATTCATGGTCTCAATGCAGCGTGGGCCAAATCCTGAAGTCCTTGCTCTGATGCTAATGGGCATGTGCCTGAGTAAAATCTGAGCTCTATATAGCCATTTGAAAAATCTCTTAAGTTAGCCAGCTTTTTGGTAAGCTAACCGGAACTTAGGGTTTGCTGTACTGGAGTCAGCATATAGGTCAAATATTTCAATACTTTGCCCTGGTACCTGATGCTCCAGAGGAACGCAAACTCACTAATCTCACACTATACCCAACAGTCATGCCATGCTACACATGGGGAAATGGGGAACTCCTTCCTGAAAACAGCGAGCAATCCCCTTGCACAGCAATCCCCTTCCCAGTTAGATCAGCATGTCGCTGTCTGAAATGATGTATGTGTCCAGATGACCCCAAGTTCTGAGCAGCAACACTAGACAGACATGGGGGGCTGGGAAGATGAAGAGGGTGGAGAGGAGTTCTGTTCCTCGCTCACCAGGATGGTATCTCACAGAGCAATTCCAAGGCATGTGGGTGCAACATAATCTTGGGCTGCCTCTCAATACAAAGGAATAATTGGCCATTGCAGTCTATAACAAGGGCCTACAATACTGACATTGAACTCTCAGTTTACCCTGGCCAGTACTGAACTGTTATTAATGTAAGTCTGTAAGACTCAGTGCATCAGCTGGTTGGAGCATGCATTTCTGTGTTAAGACAACATCACTTTTCAATCTTATTCCCAGTATACCTGGGACCATAATCAACATCTCCAGCATTAAAGATTTTTTTTATTCTTGCCCTTATTTACAGAGCTTAGAATATCTGATTAACTGTGGCAAACAGCAAAACAAGTTAAAGTGCACCGTTCAAGCTGTGTGCTTACAAAGAAAGTCTGAATGTAAGTAACCAATTGAAAATGGTTTTGTTTAAACTAAGCATCGTGATCATTCTGGGACAGTGGGATACCAGCTTCCCACAGCGAAAGGGGGACTTCAGCTAGGTTTGAATTTCCAGGTCCATCACATCGGTCTGCTCATTCCACATGATCTATACACGTTTCAGCACCTTGCCTGCTTATCATGATGGGATACAGAGAGCTGAGGAACAGAGCAATATGCACGTGCCCAGTGGTGGTTAGCACGAGAGGTGGGTCTGACGTACAGAGATGAAGTCAAGACTTCTCCGAAGCTGAGGAAGGGGGACAAGCTGGGAGGCAGATTGGGATCCTAACTTACATTCTGCGTCAATTTTCACTTAGAAAGGAATCAGTTGCAGCTACCAAACTCTTCATTCCTCAGCTAATGAGAGCTGATTCAGATTGTTACAAAACTTCACAGCATTTGATGGGCTTTCAAGACTAACTCCAGTGGAAAACATTTTTAAAGCTTCCTCTGACGAAAATGAAGGGACCCGTCTGATTTCACTGTCCAAACCAAGCAGTGGAGGAAGGTCAACCAAAAGCAGAAAATGGGGATAGGGGGTAGTTGAAAATGACTGCTGCTTTCATAATCCTAGTTGCTCTTTGTAACTCAGGGACATAACAGATCCGCCATCTCCCTCCCCGTGCCTCTCAGCTCTGCAAGGTAGTGCTGCTTTTCTGAGAGGGGATCCCCGCTCTCTCTTTTCCTACCTTGACAAACTGAATATCTGAGAGTGCTTTCACTGAGTAGTCTGGGACGTACACCTGAAGGAAAGATGCATTCAGCTGGTTGTTGCTGCTCCCCAGCGTTGGTGTCACCGCTTCAATGCGATCACCTCGATTTAGAGAGTCCGAATGATTCAAGCCACAAGGACGAGGGGGTGACTTGTTTTCAGCTGAAGAATAGGAAAGAGAGAAAAACTTTTTAAATAAAAGCAGGAAACGGTTAGTAATTAGTTCTCAAATACATTTGTTTACCCATGCTATAGCATGGAAGACTGCACAGATACTTAAGTCACTGAATACACCAAGTACAGTTCAGCAGCAAAATTACCATGAGAGTCAGGACATTTTAAATCCCAAACTAATTCACAGCGACACTATAGCTAGGATAAGCTGTTCATGATTATGATCACACACATTGTACAGTGCCTTTCATCCAGGGAACTTGGAGCCATTTACCAATATTAATTGCGTTACACCATTTAGTACATTTTGCCTACATCACAGGGGTGTCCTCTACTATATCATATCTGGTTGCTTCCCAAGGTAGGGTGCATCCGCTGTTAAAGGCTGAGTGGTTCTGATGGGCCAAAGTGCTCTCTCTTTATTTCATCAGTTTCTGAAATGTTTTCCCTGACACCTACCATGCTTCAGGGTTTGAAAGGATAACTTGGGCTGATACAGTACAGATCCTCTCTCAGGCAGGTGACACAGTGGAACCGGAGAATTACTCCACTCCCTGTGGAGAAACATTCGGATTCTGGAAAGGCCTTGGCATGCTTGCTCCCTGGGTATTGCAAAATCATGACTGATCAACTTCTTGCTCTCACTAAAGAAAAAAAAAGGGCTGAGCTTTGCTCGCCTACCAAAGCATTGAAACCATCCCAGAAGGATGCCGTGGCCAGACCTTACTTATCGGGAAGTTGTTCTCAGTAGATCTAATGGTCCCTTCTGACTTTAAGCTATGAAAGTACTAAAATGCTGCTTTCCTTGTAAAATGATGTTTACTTCCTTAAGTTTCCACCAACGCAATGCCCTACATCGACTGGGGTGTGTCCACACAGCAAAAAATGAAAAAAAAATAAGAAGAAAAAGAAAAAGACCCACAGCAGTGAATCTCAGAGGCCATGTCAACTGACTTGGCTCACAGGGCAGGGCTAAAAATAGCAGTGTAGATGTTCACGCTGGAGCCCACACTCTGAAACCTGGCAAGGGGATTGTGTCTTGGAGCCCAGGCCCAAACAGCTCCATTGCAATTTTTAGCCTTGCAGCACAAGCCTGAGTCAGCTAACCCAGGCTCTGAAACTTGCTGCAGGGTTGTTTTTTTTTGCTGGAAAGATGTGCCCACAGAAACACATTCCAAAATGCAACTTCCCAAGACTTTTAGCAGGTCCTCTTCCCTATCTGGATGCAAATACTCTGCATGTTGATCAAGATATAGACTATCTGCAGGATCCGTGGGGTTTTGGTCCCTATCAGACACAAAGTTCACCAATTCCAAATCAAAGCTAAACCTGGGTTGTTCTGAAGATCTCATTGGGTAGCCACTGCACCAAGTGAGAGGTCTCAATTGGAGACATCATGGTGAAAGCCTTTCTGCATTGACTTAGCAACTAGCAGAACAGCATCTTGACAGCAGGAGCCCTTCTACAAAGGAGCTTTGATCTTAAAAGGTTTCACAGTTTTTTGGGCACTGTCTCCTTTACTTACTCATAAAATTCTTACTGCTTTCCTTGGCGGGTGGACACAGATCTGCCTTGTCACGAGTAGCACAGCCCACTCTCTGCACTGGCCACATGGATATTCAAACCATGCCGTCCTTGCAGGAGAATGAAATATGCTTCTTTACTTCTTGCATTCTTTTACCTTTTATCTCTTTCTAAAGTCCTAGCATCTCAAACTCCTCCTGGCTTATGATGGAATGGAAATGACCCGCCATTTGCCAATTGCTTTTAAAATCCAGTGGCTACTTTACATCGTTCATTTCAAAACAGCAAGGAGGAAAATAAAGGTTTTGAGAAACAGGCAATTCTGTGCTGCAATTTCCATCAGCACGGCAATCATTTTGGCTTCTAAGAGCTATGCGAAGCTTAGACTCAGAGGCAAGAAGTCAGATTTCTGTCAGCCCTCCATATGGATACCCCTTTGTTGTCTTGGGAAACCACTATAAGGCTACAATGTCTACTGTCAGAAGCAACCCAATGCTACTAAGCATCTTTCTTCACAGAAAGTAGTCTGACCATATGCCATCGTTCTGTCTACAGTCTAAATCAGTCAGCCTTTGCTCTCCCATACTGATGCACAAAACGCATATCTATGTGGCAAGAAGAGCCCCTCACTGGTCTTTGGAAGAAAGTTTTTTGTCTGAAGTAGCTTCAGCATCAGTGTGAATCTGACATTGACTCCTGAAATCCTCATCCATCAAGGGCAAGAATATTATTAGAAAAATATGGTGAATGAAGGGGGGAAGGGAATGGAAAGAGTGCATGTGCTAAAAACATGGAGTGGATGGAGGCAAAGGACAGAACAAGAACAGCAAGCATGCAGGAGAGCACAAAAAGCAAGGGTCATAGAAAGTATGGGGGCAAGTGAGGAAGAAAGGGCATGCAGATGGGTATGTGCAGTGTTTTGGAGAGCAAGGGAAGTGTGCATGAAGAAGTGAGGAAACACAGCATGAGAAAGCAAGAAACCAGAAAGGTCCATGTTCTCTGAAGAATAGTGCATTCCCTGCTCCTCATCCCCCACCCCGATGCCCTTCTAAGCAGGTCAGCTCATAGCTAGAAAGTGTGGGTCTTCTCAAATTCCTACAGAAAGGATCTAATGGCACAAACCACAAGCAACACAGCATATTACACATTTGGGATTAACACAATGGAACTTTTTTCAGAATGCCCCAAGACCACAGCCGAGAATCCCGGTATAGTCACCTTTTGTACCACATGTTCAGCAACACAACTGACATTGAGCTACATGGTCAGTTGCCACAGCAGCCAGGGTTACAATATGATTTCATTTCAAGCGGTATTTTCCCCCCCCCCCCCGCATTATTATTTTCCATTATTATTTTATTTCTTTCAGTTGGAAAAAGCTAGGAAAAAATGTCTGGCATTTATATTGGAAATAGTTTGCAAGTGTGAGGGGTACATTTTATTTGTAAAATGGAAAAATAAAAAAAAAGATGAACTGACCACAGCAAAATAATTGAGCAAAAAAGATAATCAAAGCTGCAGAATTTCAAGAAAAAAAATAAAGCCACCAAACAGTTTAATTAAAGAAAGATTAAACTTTTTTCCCTTCAATTTTAGCCGCTGGAAACTTTAACTGGGCATGAAAAAAATCCCCTGCAGGGCAATAACCTGTAGTTTGTTTGGAATGTGCGCAATACTAATTTCAGGACAAAGGGTAAAATATAGCAGAAAGTTAAAATGAGAGAGGAAAAACCCAGGGAGCAGCTGCCACATAAACACCAAAAGCTCAAGAAATGGCCAATGAGAGCTCCTTGTGGTTTGTACATTAAAGTTTGGGGGAAAAGGGTCAGTTTTATTTTTTCAAGCAGACACATATTGTCCTGTCCGGGTTCTGGTGAGAGGTACAGAGAGACAGTGGCATTAACATGAACATGGTAACTTCAGTGGAAAACAAAATTTCAGCACAGCTCAGCCTTTGTTGAGGAACAGTCATTCCAGTACACTCTGCCATTTCCCTCGGGGTAATGTTTTCATTTATCTCCTAACTAGAAAATGCATCCCCAGTGCTCACCATAGGTAAGGTTGGCTTCCAACTTCCATTCTGGATTCCTCTCCTCCCTCTTCCAATCGTTCACAAATGCCCCTAACAAGTTATTTTTGGCCTGACAGATTCCAAACTTGGTCTCTGCCCTCAAGTTACATGTTTTGGGGAAGTTTAAGCAAAATCAGTTCAAGTTCAGTCATCTGAGTCATGCATGGTCTTAAAATAAACACAAAACCCAATCCCCACATTTTTCCCATATATCTCATTCACACATTACGTGTATGAATAACTCAAGTACCGCTACGTGCAGAACAATCACATTTGGCTTTATTTGAAGATGACAGAGTTTATGAGCATGTGAAACAGGATACTGTGTGTCTGAACAATATAATTTAAATTTTATTTGGAGATAAGGTACCTCTTTCTCAGTTAAATTTTATTTTGGTGGCAGTTCAGCAGTATGCTTTCCTCCATTTTAACTCAATCTTCTGCAGAATTGAGACATTTTGTACATTTTTACATGAACCCAGGCTAGGGACCAGAATATTATCTTTTTTTAAAAAAAAAAAAAGAAAAGAAATCACCCTGATACTGTATCAGTATAGGAGTAAGGGATGCAAGGACCTTTTCATTACTATATACATTCTCTTTCAAGAGTTATTACTTTTATTTCATTTTGATGTGTTTGCAAGTTTGCAACTAATTAGTCATAAATGAAAGTTTAGGATACTTACCTGTTAGGCATATCTCTTGGCTGAACTTCTCTCTAACAAGTAAAGGGGTCAGACAAATACAAACTGCAACTGGCTTTTTATTGGCTCAGTGCAGGCACAAGAATGATGAAAAAGAAGCATGCGGATTTACCTGGAGAACCTGCTGCTAATAATTCTGTTCTGCTGACAACAAAGGTACGAGACAGGGACAAGGGAACTAGAAGAGGGAAAGAAAAAGGGTAAGATCATGACTGGGAAGGGGACAGCTATCCACACTTGCCAGGGGAAAGAGTCAATTCACACTCCTTGAAGAAACCAGAAGCACAAATCAATTGCAGAAAAGAAAAGGGGGGAGAAAAGCTGATTAGGCAATTTGTAGAAATAATTAAAAATAAATAAATCAACAAAACTACATACATTCCACTTGGTAATCCTAACTGCCATTCAGTACCGAGATCTCGATTTACACTTCAAGATCCATTCATTTAAAAACAGTACACAATGCAAAAGCAGCAGTCACTTTAGCCCAAGAGGTGAAGAATAAAAATGGAAACCTAGCAAGTCATCTTGGGGGAAGGCCCAACTAGGGTAAGTAAATACAGAAACAAAAACAGGATTTCACCATTCTTCAAATTCTTTTTATCAGACCATCAAAAAGACCCTACAGTTCTCCAAGTTTAGCCATTTTAGGGTGAAGAACATAAGAACAGCCATAGTGGGTCAGACCAATGGTCCATCTAGCCCAGTATCCTGTCTTCCGACAGTGGCCAATACAGGATCCTTCAGAGGGAATGAACAGAACAGGCAATCATCAAGTGATCCATCCCCTGTTGCCCATTTCCAGCTTCTGGCAAACAGAGGCTAGGAACACTCCAGAGCATGGTTTTGCCTCCCTGCCCATCCTGGCTAATAGCCATTGATGGATCTATCCTCTATGAAAGCATCTAGTTCTTTTGGGAATCCTGTTGTAATCTTGGCCTTCACAACATCCTCTGGCAAGAGTTTCACAAGTTAACTGTGCACTGTGTGAAGAAATACTTTCTTTTATTTGTTTTAAACATGCTGCCTATTAATTTCATTTCGTGACCCCTAGTTCTTGTGTTATAAAGGAGTGAATAACACTTCCTTATTTACTTTCTCCACCCCAGTCATGATTTTATAGTGACTTTAACAGTGATAATTTGCACTTATATAGCACTTCCCATCTACAATTCAAACTGGACTTTAGACATTTAAGCCTCAGCTCTCTTGTATTATCTTCACTTTCCAGATGGGGAAACAGAGGCATGAGGGCTGTTAGGGACTGGGAGTCTTAGAGAGACAGGTAAGAGCACCTACTCTTGCTCTTCAGTGCCTCTCTCTGGCTATAACCCAGAGTGCTGAAGGGGAACAGCTTCCAGATATACATGGAGCAACTACAGTCATTTTATTTATAAGAGTTAATCCCACCAAAGCAGCACTCCTGGTGCCATACGACATAAAATCTCATAATAAAATGTACTCTCCGAACATAAAGAAAAATGCACCCACAAACTATTGGTTTTGCTGCTGGAAGAGGGACTGTAGGAAAAATAATAAATACAGAGCCACTAGTGGTCAATTTAAAACAAAATCCAGATGTATGCACTTGGAGTTTGGTGAGAGGAAGACCAACATGGATTTCAGAGTAGCAGGGCCCACCCTGGGAAAAGTGCAATGACACAATCTACAGTGGAGTGCTGGGATCCCTAAAAAGACAGGTGACAACTAAGTGCAAAAGCTGGAATGAAGGAAGGAAGAACCCAGGGCATGACAGCAAAAAAAGAACACTAGGAAGTTCACACTGAATAATAGTGGCAAAAGGAGTAGCTGTGAAAGATTTCCCAGGGTCGTGCTGGGACATGTGAGGTGAGAGTTGATGCTCTGGCAAATCTGCTGTTCAAAAACCTACAGGGTGTCAGTAAGATTGATTTAACTTCAGCACACATAATCAACAACCGCTCCCTACTTTGAATGTGAAATTGCTAACATGTTCAGAAAATGTCAGCTAAATGGCAACACAGATTACTGCTTACATCTCAAATGTCCCAGAGAATTGCTTGTCTCTGGAATTTGATCTAATCACCTGCTCTTACAAGGAAATGATAATACCCTATTTATATATAGCACTTTTCATCCTGAAGGCTCTCAAAGCCATTTAACAATACATACTGAGATTATTAACCCACTTTTGAATTGCAGCTACTTCTTGGGTGGAATATGGAAAGCATTCTGCTCCTGTAATGCCAGAAACAATTTTCTGCATGAGTGAAGGAAAACTTCACTCCATTTGAAGCCATTCAAGGGATTTTAGGTTGGCAGAATGTAACTGCTAGACTAATCCACCAATATTTGTGAAAAGTGTTGTGGGATTTTTAATTCCTTGAGTTGGTCAGAATCTTGGGTTTTTGTCTCTAACTGAAGAGCAGAATTTCCAGCAATAAAATATGTCCCCTGGCACCACGGTGGGGGCAGAGGCTAAATCTTGTCTAAGCTGGACAGGTACCACCCACTGAATCACTAACATCACTTTCTGCAGCACTTGAGATTTCTGGGAAGTCTCCCATTACACAATGAGTCAGCCCAGCCTGGTTTAGTTTGTGAAATTTGGCAGAATCACAGCCCAAGGTGGTACAGATATAAGAGAGCAGCACACCTATAGAGACAACTAAAGTGTTATCTTTACTTCTTGTAATGAGGGTTAGCCCACAGTGAATGTCTAATACATGGTTATGTGATGGAGGTGGCCTGACAGGGTACCTGGCTCACAAGATTATGGTTCTTGTTATCAGGATTCGCTTGGGTCCCAACTAACTTCTCTCATTGCAGCTGCCCATATTTTTACTTACATATATTTAAAAGAAGATACATTTCTGTGCAAGTTGGTTGTATGGGCTGATTTTCAGCATCTTTGCACGATGGGAAAATCTCTCTTCCTCATTCCAATATAACTGATCATTCTCTGAATCTCGGACTTGGTTCAGAAACTTCAGACTTGTCTACATGACAAGTTACTGCCCTGCAAGGCAGGATGTCAATCTACAGTGCACCAGCTTGCCACGGAGTAACACCACAGGTGGACGCTGCTATACTCTGGAGCTTTCATTTCGCTGTAGCAGCGCCCACACGGGGATGTTACTGTGTGGCAAGTTGGCGTGCTGTAGATTTGCACCTGGGCTTGCTGCACAGTAACTCACCATGTAGACAAGCCCTACCATTATTAAAATATATCATTATTGTTTCCTGATAAGAGACATTTTCATTTGACAGCACCATACGTCTTTCTAGTACAGGGGTCGGCAATCTTCCAGAAGTGATGTGCCGAGTCTTCATTTATTCACTGTAATTTAAGGTTTCACGTGCCAGTAATACATTTTAATGTTTTTAGAAGGCCCCTTTCTATAAGTCTATAATATAGAACTAAACTATTGTTGTATGTAAAAGTAAATAAGGTTTTTAAAATGTTTAAGAAGCTTCATTTAAAATGAAATTAAAATGCAGAGCCCCCCGACCCCCATGGTGGCCAGGTCCCGGGCAGCGTGAGTGCCACTGAAAATCAGCTCGTGTGCCACCTTTGGCACGCGTGCCATAGGTTGCCTACCCCATTCTAGTACTTAGTATTTCTTATCTTGCTCCTTCAGCCCCTATTGCTGAAGGAGCAGGATAAGTGCTGCTATTAAAAACAAACAAAAAACCCTAAACTCAACTGTCCCTGTAGTCAACGAGAAAAATAGATCACTAACTAGCAGCCTTCTTGTCTGCTCACAGCCTGCAAGCTGGCAAACCTCTGACAACTGGTCAGATTTCATGAGTTAATACCACAACTAGTATCGACCTCTTCCAGGTGTGAAACACCAGACAGCTAGTTACACTGACTGGATGCTACTATGTATTGTGGATGCCAGCTGCATCAAACACCACAGGGGTCTCTCCTACACAGCTCCCTCCATCCACACTAATAGTGAGAGGCATACTTGGGCATGAAAGAATTTCAAAAGCAGAAGGTAAGAAAACATACCTGGCGATGCTGTGAGGGCCATCACCCCATAATAGGAAAAAGCACCGGCTTCGAACTTCATTCCCTCTTTCCCAGCCTCCACTTCCACTTTCCCCTGTTGAGGAAAACGAGGGAGCCATAATTAAAAGGGGCCTGAAGCATCCCAAAGATCCAGAGGCCTTATAACAGAAAGCTAAAGCCTTGCCTAATGTGGCAGTTTAGGGTTAATTCCTGCCTTCTGCTGAAGTCTGTAAAAATGCACAGACAAGAGTAGAACTTACACCTCAAATTATTCCCATCGCCCCACAAAACTTTCCAGCCTCATATCTACTCCAGCTAATTGAACTCAGCAAGTTGAGTGGGCTCATCATTGCAAAGAAATACAGCAGCTTCTCAGTGGTATTACTTTTGTGCACTTTGAAAGAATGTTTGTGCACCACTAAGCCATTTATTTCCTACTGAAGGGAAGGAGTGGCCTCCAAGTTTCAGAAAGCCCATACTACACACTGTTTGTCCATCAAGACAGATCTGCTCATTTCAGGTAACTGCCCAAATTCACACAAGAGTCTTCTGAACACAGACACAGGAAATCTCAGCTGGGTATGGGAGTAAGCACAACATATTTTGGGAGGCTGAAGTTAAGGCTGTATGCTTTCCCCCGCAGAAAAGAAATCCATAATTCCTGAAAGAGTCCTGAGTCGTCCTTCTCAAGGTTCTTTTGGGTTAGTTGGTTTCCAATGGTTTTACAAATTCCACATTGCTTACTATTCGATACTGACATTTATAAAGGCTCTTATCAAAGCCCTGGCTGGGATAACTTAGTTGGGAATTGGTCCTGCTTTGAGCAGGGGGCTGGATTAGATGACCTCCTGAGGTCCCTACCAACCCTGATATTCTATGATTCCAAAACAGATTACAAACTATACACAAGTACACCACCACAGAAATACAGCTGCTTGTGGTGTGGAACACAGCAGTTATTTAACAGCACATAACCACTTTACAGGCAGAAAAAGAACAGAAGTATCTATTCTAGAAATATATATTTAATGTTCCAAGTATAAAATCAGAAGCTTTAGTAAATACTTAGTGGGACCCTATTTTCAACTCCATTCCCAATGCAGTGGCATAATTAGTGGTTTTTCAGACAAGGGAAGAAGATTCCATATCAAGCTGAAACTACATTTTGCGGGGAAGAAGGAAGAGTAAACAAAATTTAATTAATTACTTGACGTGTTCTCAGTCTCTGCTGGGCAGGAGAGAAGGAACAGACTGGGTCCTCCCACATATAATGGATAAATATGCCACTGAATAGATAGCCAGGTCAAACTGAAGCTAAAATTTAGGTTTTGTAAAAACAAGCTTACACTAAACCTAAGACCACTATACACGTTTCCAGGTGTTTTTTTTCAGTTCAGTTAAAAGCCATTTAAAAATAATCAATCTTTTCCATCTGTATTTTCAATCCAAATTATGCAGCAGTATGCTAGTGCAGTAAAGTGCAATCAAATTATCTAGTCAAATTGTCCAAGAGGAGAGTAGTGCAAAAAGGAATCCAACAGCATAAACGGGTCAGAAGTACATTTGATCTTTATAATTATTTCGAAAACATACTGTTAGTAATTTGTTAAAAATACAATGTTCAGCCTACTAGAATCAATTGAGTAATTACTGACAATTATTCATCACACAGTCACAGACTCCAACCCTGAAATTAGATGTTTGCAGGTGGAATCCTCACTTGGGAGTCCCTTTGAAGCTAATGGTTGAAAAGTTTTGAGCTGGCAGTTAGCTGTAAAAATGGGCCCTCAATTCTGCGATCTAGTTATTCTATTAGTTACACACACCAAAAATGTAATCCTTGCCAAATCTGGGCCACACAACGAGCATGCAGCATGCTGTGCAGCTTGATAGCTGAGAATCAGGCAGCAAAATTCTACATGCATGATATTAGAAGTGTCCTGCCACACTTTACAGGTTTATGTTTGCATTTTTCCCCAACATTGCTTAATGACAACATGGATTCTGAAAAAAAAATCTTTATAAATTGCTACATAAGGTACTGCTGTCGATGAGATGAGCCTATCCATTTCAGAAATCAGTAAATTTGACTATTTGAGATTAGATTAAATTAATTTACAGAACTGTACATCTGTTTTCTTGTATATTTCCTATGTGAAGCTTATTAATATACCTTGGGACATCCAGATCAGAGATTGACCACACTGCAAACCAAAGGGAAGTGCCTACTATATGCTGATACTTGTTCTGGTAGAATCAAACTTTAGTACCACTTTCACAGCATGTGTGTTGTTGTACACTCACTTTCAGATGTGACACAGGCATCTTCTAAAAATAGCACGTTAGTTTTTACTAATCATATGCTTGCTTATTACAAGATGGTTTATTTGCCTTAATGTGTGCTCTTTATTATGCCCATGAAATATTGTATCCTACAGCACTTGGTCTATTATCTTGCCTACAGTGTATTTCCAGCTGCAGTGATCCACTGCAGACACATGGGAGTTTACAGAGCTGCTAATTTCTCATGGAAAGCAATTCATATTACCAAACTCAATCGGATACACAGCTCCACATTTTTGGTGCTCCTTTCCTTTGTTATTACTAAGATCATGGCAAAATAAAGACATCTTTATGTTTAATGCCACATAAAAGAGTCTACAACACTGGTTTACAGCATAAGTTATATTACTATCATGTTGTTTTGAAAGCCATTTTGTAAACACAACTGAACTCAGTCTACGCTGAGATTTGAAAAGTTAGCAGTGTTCCAGCAAGATCCATGTGTAACTACCATTCTTGCTAGAAAGGTGCTACTGGGTTCCAATCTCAGTGTAGACAAATATTCCTATGTCTCTGCTGCTTATCTCCTGAGGAGTGAAGTTCAGGAGATGAGCGAAGACATGAATGAGAAAATATACGTCCTAATTTCAAAGATAAGAAGACAAAAGAGTATTTCCTCATCACCTGGGCCTGTAATTTCATTAGATCATACAAGTTAAACAGGGTCAGTCCAGAATTCCAGCTTGGATGGAGGACCTCCAAAAAAACCCATCGTGCTGGAGAAAGCAATGTTGGCAATTCAGTAGGTGGCGCTCTTCCCTAAATTAATAGGCAACGATTGTGCAGTGATTCTGGAGGTGCAGACTTTCAAACATAAAAAATGAGTTTTTGATCAGTTATCAAACATCCCATGGCACTTTTTGCAAGAAAAAATTGCATTAGCTAAGGTGTCTGGGTCAAATGTCAATTCCAGTTATTGTATTTTGCCTTTTTGCCAGTTTTCCCAACTGTTTCAGTTGGACACAAAATTCTTCTTTGCAGCCTGCCCAAATAATATTGGCTACACTTCTGTTGCAATTTTCAACAAATGAGCCTTTTTGAGAAGTAGGGGCCTATTATCCACACTGTACAGAAGGTTAAAATTGAGGCTGTGAGCAGTTGAACAAGTTGCTCAAGGTTATCAACTTAGCAAGGATCAGAGAGGTAGCCGTGTTAGTCGGGATTTGCAGAAGCGACAAAGAGTCCTGTGGCACCTTAAAGACTAACAAAAGTATTGAAGCGTAAGCTTTCGTGGGCTAATACCCACTTCGTCGGAAGTGGGTACTAGCCCACAAAAGCTTACGTTTCAATACTTTTGTTTGTCTTTAAGGTGCCACAGGACTCTTTGTAACTTAGCAAGGGAGTCAGGAAGAGAGCCCTGGTATCCTGGCTCCTGTACCTTAAGAAGATGACTAATATAACTATTTACTTTAGCTATGGAGGGGAAGGAATAAGGAGACAGATATCATGATACACGTCTATCTAGTCATGAGCCTGACCTGTAAAATAAGAATGAAGTAGTCGACAGGCTTGTTTCTCTGGTAGAGGTAGTATTCTGGGGCTTTCTTGTTCTTCTCATCGTATTTCAGCTCCTGGATGACATTGGGATGTTTTAGCAGCCTTAGGAGGATCTTCTCTGACATCTGGGATGGGCCAAATGCTTCTACTTCTATAAACACAAGACACAACTTGGCATTACACCTCACATGCATGGGGATGAATTGGCTTTAGCTGTTAAGCAACATGGAAGCAGAGGCATACGTTACAGAATTGGAGTTTTCCTGTCTTTTAAGCCTCTTTGGATACATCTACACAGGGATAAAAGACCCACTGTACCCAGGTCAGCTGACTTGGGTGCAGGCTTCGGGGCTAAAAATTGCTGTGTAGACACTTGAGCTCTGGAACGGGCCACCCTCAGCCTGAGCCCAAACATCTACACAACAATTTTTCAGCTTTGAGCCTGGGTCCGAGTCAACTGATCTGGGCCAGTCACAGGTTTTTATCCCTGTGTATACATATCCCGTGGCAGATTTTCATGGAGAAACAAGAATACTCCATGTCCCGAATATTACAAATGTATTCGCCCTCTCTGAGTTAACAACATATGTTTTAGATGATTGAGAATGACCTCCCCAGGATGAAGGGAAAAGGAACCGAAATTTGCCCATCTGAGAGCCCAGAAGGCCATAGTTGTTTGGGCTTCCTCATGGACTGGGAAGGGAAGGGGTTTACAATTGGCGTCCCAAGGACCTGTCAGTTTGGTTTGGAAATTATTTATTCCATTTGTTTCTAGAGGTCTCTGATTGTTCACAGATGTAGAAAATTGCTATAGAAAGGCTCACTGTGTAAACCCAAAGAAGAAATGAAGTAAAGGTGCCATGGCCCACATGGGGACAGCGGCTCAAAGTGAGAGGCAGAGTGCAGGCAAATTCACACGAGTGGGATTAAGGCATAGCACACAGAACACACCTTATAACCTCTTGCCCTTACTGTTCAACCTTCCCAAGGAGAGCTATTTGAAGTGAAAAAAGCCCCGCTTTTTGTGGAGTGGATTTAGGCCAGACACTCAAGAAGTAGACATGCAAATTGCCAATACTTGCTAACGCTGGTTTCAGGACAGGACTTCGGAGACACAGGCCTGTCTGCAGATCCTGGCCTGCATTTAGAACAGTCTAACCAAACTGTAACGTCTGACTTACTCAGCAACGCTTCCACAGCCAGACTTAGATTTAAATTATAAAATCATTTTACATTTCCTAGACAAGCACGGAATCAGCACCACCAAATTAAGTCGATAAAACTCCGTAAAGATGGTGTTTAGAAACCTCCATCGAATTTCGTGCACATAAATGAATGAAGTATTAATTGTTATTAAAGCCGCGTCTTCCTGTTGAACTGTTTCCTTTCGCTAGAAGTAGCAATGGTGAAAGGTGCTGATTGAAAGGCCTGTACGTGGAAAGCCATTGCCTACACACCAAACAGACACAGCATGAGTAATAGCAGGTCAAGCTTCACATACGCTGCTGCTAATGGGTCTTATCTCTGATGCAGAGAAACCAACTCTATGAGGAAAAGAAAATCCAGTTGCTGCAGCCATGAGCTCTCTGTAAAGACTTCCCAGAGGAGGACCAACCATCCCGGTGACATGGGAATGCAGACATCTGTCCACTGAAAACTGGACTGAAGCCACCAACTCATGCTCCACAGGCCAACAAGAAATCCATTTTCAAAACACAATACCACAACCTGTTCAAATTGCATTTAATTTGCAAAGAGAGGTTTTCATTTGGAGTCAAAGCCCCATGGAACAGGTTACACTTTCCCCCTGAAGTCCAGGATCTCTTCCCAGATGAGCTAACAAAGGGGAATTACAATCAGCAGTCCAGTGAACTGGCCAGTTGGTATAGAGTCCTCATTAGTTTGTTCCCTGTACTCTCCCTAGTGGGGTGTACTTGCTAGTCATTAAAATGACTGACTCTACACATGCAGTGTGGCACTTGCATTCAACCTTACCTTTCAGACCAATTTAAAGTTACTGGTCCACCCCTGGTAAATGTCTCAGAGGGTTCATGCCGACACTGAACACAGGAGAGGAGAGAATTTAAAAAGAAAACACAAAATACACAAAAGTGGCATTATCTGTCACCTAGTTGTCCAGCCTCCCTCCCTGCCAGCACTGCCCACTGGCCCGGCCAGCCTTCACTGACATTCTGGCTCTCAGGCACTTGTGTGATTGCAAACTCTGATAAACTGTACTTGCCTGTTGCCAGGAAACGATGCATTGCCAGGAGGAGCTGTGGTGATATTTTAACCTTCATCTCACTGTCTGTCTGTTTGAAGGCAGAGAAGTCCTGCTTCCTGTCCCGATGGGCTACTTTCTTTTTTGTCTTGTTATCAGCTGGGGAAGGGAGGATGGGAAAAGCAAGGAAGCAAAGTCTGTTAGAACAGGGTCCAATATGAACTGCACTGAATGTAGTTGTTATCTGAGTCCTTGTCTACACAACATGGAAAAGTCGATCTAAACTATGCAATTTGAGTTACGCAAATAGCGTAACTCAAGTCGACGTAGCTTAGATCTGCTTACTGCGGGGTCCACATTACGCAGTGTTGACAGGAGATGCTCTCCCGTCAAGTCTTCCTTACTCTTCTCGATCTGGTAGAGTACAGGAGTTGACGGGAGAGCGATTTGCGATTGATTTAGTGGGTCTTCACCAGACCCACTAAAATGACTGCTGATGCATTGATCACTGTGTATCAATCCCCTAGTAAGTGTAGACAAGCCCTAAGACAATCCAAACTGCAACAACCATCTAGAATAACAAACAGGACAAAGAGACCCCCCTACAATATACTTAAAGCCGATTATATGAGTGATAAAACTTATAGAGCTCATCTTGCATTTGCTCCACAGGTGTGGTCTCAGGCAGCTGCTCAGAATCTCATTGATTTTAATGGAATGAAGGAGTCTGCCTGGGGAATTTGGACTGGAGGACCATGACCTGTAGTGTTTATACCTACTGGAAGATTTTGTTCTCAAAAGTTTTACTAATGATAAACAGACAAATCATTTCAGTATCTGCAGCAGTCACTTTCATTCTCCTATGTACATTATAGAAATACCTTGCAAACACTCAGGTTATTTAACTGCAGACTGAGCTATTTAATGTAACTGATAACCACTAAAGAGCCACTATGGTATGCTACCCCCAACGGTAGAGATCATTATATCTATTTTCTAAGAGATAGTGCCTGCCCCCAACCAACTTAAAAGAAGTTATGTTAAACAGTTAAGACAGATAAAGAATGGGAGAAAAGGTGGACGGTATTTGTAACCCAGTTGCACAGGTGCGAAGAGGGAGAGTTAGGTAACTGGCCCACAGTGAGACAGGAAGTGTGATGGAGCAGGGAAGGGACCCCAGATTTCCTGGGTCTCAGTACAAGGCTATCGCCATGATACCTTCCTTCTTCTCAAAATAGATTAACATTAATGATCTTCCACAGTACACTTGCCAGCAAGTTAAAGTAATATGGGCTGGATGAATTCACTATAAGATGGATAGAAAGCTGGCTAGATTGTTGGCCTCAATGGGTAGTGATCAATGGCTTCACGTATAGTTGGCAGCCGGTATCAAGCGAAGTGTCCCAAGGGTCGGTCCTGTGGCTGGTTTTGTTCAATATCTTCCTTAATGATCTGGAGGATGGTGTGGATTGCACCCTCAGCAAGTTTGCAGATGAAACTAAACTGGGAGGAGTGGTAGATACACTGGAAGGTAGGGATAGGATACAGAGGGACCTAGACAAATTAGAGGACTGGGTCAAAATAAATCTAATGAGGTTCAGCAAGGACAAGTGCAGAGTCCTGCACTTCGGAAGGAGGAATCCTATGCACTGCTACAAACTAAAGACTGAGCAGCTAAGTGGAAGTTCTGCAAAAAGAACCTAGGAGTTACAGTGGATATGAGTAAACAGTGTGCCTTGTTACCAAGAAGGCTAACGGCATTTTGGTCTGCATAAGTAGCAGCACTGCCAACAGATTGAGGGACATGATCATTCCCCTCTATTCGGCATTGATAGAGGCCTCATCTGGAGTATTGTGTCCACTTTTGGGCCCCACACTACAAGAAGGATATGGAAAAATTTGAAAGAGTCCAGTGGAGGGCAACAAAAATGATTAGGGGGCTGGAGCATATGACTTATAAGAAGAGGCTAAGGGAACTGGGATTATTTAGACTACAGAAGAGAAGAATGAGGGGGGATTTGATAGCTGCTTTCAAGTACCTGAAAGGGGGTTCCAAAGAGGATGGATCTAGACTGTTCTCAGTGGTACCATATGATAGAACAAGGAGTAATGGTCTCAAGTTGCAGTGGGGGAGGTTTAGGTTGGATATTAGGAAAAGCTTTTTCAGCAGAAGGGTGGTGAAGGACTGGAACGGGTTACCTAGGGAGGTGGTGGAATCTCCTTCCTTAGAGATTTTTCAGATCAGGCTTGACAAAGCCCTGGCTGGGTTGATTTAGTTGGGGATTGGTCCTGCTTTGAGCAGGGGGTTGGACTAGATGACCTCCTGAGGTCCCTTCCAACTCTGATACTCTATGATTCTATGATAAGGAGGGAAAGGAATTGTATTAAGTGGGGTAAGGAGAAATAATTAGGGGCTGAGTAATCACAATGCTCTTAAGAAAAGGAAGTACCTCTTCACTACCAATTCACTTGCAGTGAACAACTCTAAAGAGAAATCATCCAACTTTCCTCTACCAAAGAATGGGAGTGGTACTGAGAGCTCTCAAGGGTGACTTGACATCAATTAAGGAAAAGCATGGAGATCTTGAGAGGTACAATAAGGACAGAGAATAGGATTGTTTGAGGAGGGGAAATGATAACTGAACAAAACTGAAATTTTGCTCACATAAACCATTGGGACTGAAGGATTCCACACAACAGCTATCCTGTCTCAGCTAGAGGGTCATGTACAGATGGGGCCATATTGCAGAAATGAAAATGATGACAGCCAGCATGTGGACTTGTGTGGAAATTTGACCTTCTAGAGCTTAAGCAACATATCATCACCTCTCCCAAAACAAATTAGCTAAATCAAGAACAGAGGTTGAAAGAATTCTCTTTGATGCTTAATGAAAAAGCAAAAAAAATACTTCTACTCACTGTACAAATCAGTTTCATCTAGAATCTCAGACTTGATGATTTCTTCAATCACATCTTCTAATGTGACGATCCCCAGAACTTCATAAAAAGGGTCCCCTTCCCCTTCATTGTTGACTCGCTGTACTATTGCCAGATGAGATTTGCCTGCAGGGAGACAGATTAACAATTATGACTTTAGACTCAGAGATTAGAAATGGAATTATGAGCAAAGGATAAAAATAGAGACTCATAAGAAACTGTGTTTCACATATTCTAGAACAGAACAACCATAGTCCAGAAGATGCTTAAAGGGATACTGTCAGCTAGAAGAAAACATAAAACAGATTTCCATATGAAAATGCTGTTCCTGTTGTCGTCACAAACTGCCTCTACGATTACCAGAGCTGAACAGTTAGACATATTGAACATTTGTCAACACTTAGTGTTAAGTCCATTTCACTGTTTTGTTGATGGTCAGCTTTACTTCCTGTCTTGTATACCAGAACCAGGACATCACATCCCTGTGCTGCTTTGCACAGAGCTCCCATACATGCATTTCCTCACACTCTGTAACATCAGCAACAAAGCTGAAATTGAAGTAGCAGCAGGTAGGCATGTGCACAGGGCAGATGGGGGGAGGAGAGGTGGATCCGCTTGTGTTTGGTGGTGGCAGTCTGACTCTGCCTCCTCCCCCCACACCAAACAAGAGATTGGCAGGCAAGTAGACAAGCCCATAATCTTAAATAATATGACTTACATTTTAAAAAAATTATCAAGGGAGTTCTTTCAGAAAACAGTATTTTGAAATTAGTCTACAAAAATAATTTAGGTTGACGTCAAAGTACGGTTAATTACAGCAAAGAGGATAAAGCTGAAATGTGACATGCTAGTGGCAATGAAGCTCCCTCCGTTGTCATCGCTGGCTGTGCTTATTTCACAGTATACTAACAGCTCTTGAAATCTTCTCTGCCACCTACTGTATCATTTTGTTTCATAGAACATGAGAATGCCATGGACTGAGAATGAAAGAAGCATATTTGGTAACCAATTTCTATAGCCATCATTGAAACTCACTTAATTGCAAACCTATGTAGAAAAATGCCTCAAACTCTAGGATCAAAGAGTTTGCCAAGACACAACCAACCAACCAGACCAAAGCTACATGCTGAAATACAGGTATAGTGGTCTCAATGTACGTAGTCTATTGGGAACTGGGCATTATGTTGCATACCCTCTGTTGGTCTCCAGCCTGGCATCTAAGCTACCCACTCTGCGATCCATGGAACATAACCAAAATAGTCCAACTTTTCTTTCCTTTGCTCAGACCCCTTTATAGGAAATAATGTCTGGAGGCATGAAGATTTGGATTATTAGACTAACAGGCATTCAAACTATCCCAACCCAGGCTCGCTCATGCTCAAAGAATGAAAATATCTTGAACAAATTAGACTATGGAGAAAAACTTATCAACGACTGATATAAACATTGCATCAGGTCAAGTCAATTCACTTCGGTAAGATTTTCACATCTGCTTTCCCAGGGACCCAACGTAAGCAGTTAAAAACAAATTCTTGGTGAATGCTGTCTGTCGAAAGTTAAATTCTTCTGCTATTCCCAGCTTGTAATCATTTAAAAGGAATTTTCCAAAGCAAGGTCTAATATTAGACTCAAAATGAAGTTTCCATTCCACTTAGGCGATATTCTCACCAAACTAACTACTGCATAATCTGATTGTCTTGGAGCTACTCGTTTAGATGCAGATGGACATACTTTAAATACCAGCTCCACAGCACCAATGAGTCTTATCTTGAAGGGACCTTATTCAAGAGTGAATTATTAGAACGATGATTTGCAATTTAAAAGATCAACATGCTCAGTGAGCTGAAAGTCTCACTGATCTCTCCTTACCAGTATTTCTTTCTTTGTGTTCCTGGTGAGATTTCCACATCTCTCAACCTCTCAATTTCTCAGGAGACACCATTTAAAACTACTGGGCTTTGTTCCCCCCAACTGAGATAACATTAGCTGGATACAATGCTATCCATGCAATAACTCTCTTGATGTTAGCTTGAAGATCTGGAGGTAACATCAAGGCAAGCTCCAGAAGTCAAGACATTTATTTTTAAACTAGAAGGCACCACTCTTTTCAATGAGCTGTTGATTTCTATCATATCTCAGGATGGATAGAAATGAGCATGGAGTCATTTAGATGTTCACACAACAGAACAGTTTAGTTCTTAATAAATAAAAGAAAGTATGCTCAGCTCTACACAAGACAGAGGACAACAACGTCCCTTTCCCAAACAATTCACCATCTACTGAATTGTTTCAGCTCTAGATTATATAAACACAGCCTTTTACTCCATATCTATTGTCTTTTTCAGAATAAGGAAGAACTGGTTTATCTAATTTTACATTTCAAACAGAAAATAAGAATCATTTACTAAATGTGAGGTCATGGCGTTAAAGACACATCTGCCAAGCCATTTGCTATCACTAAACATTTCAAAGTGTAGAACATTCTCCATGACAGAATCCATCTCATCTTTGTATCTGTGGCATCCTTGTTATTTTGGTGGAAGATTCTTAATGCGAAAAGGTGAGCTATTCCACCAACCATCCTTACTTAGGCAACTTTCTTTAACGTGAACTATGAGGGATATTTTTAAAGATGGGGTTGTGCCCTTTTTCACTTCTTTATGATGCAAAAAGAAGGTCAGAGGGATTTTTGTTGTTTTCCAGGTTTATTTTTTGGCTTGTTACCTCAGAAATATTAAGTATGTCAAGACTGCTCTTCTCTGGCTTTTCTGGAAGACTTTGGCAGGTCATGTTATTGAGAGAGCCAATCCTTTTGTTGAAGGAATGGGTTGTGGAGTGTAAATCTCTAGCAGATACACACTATATCTATTCTAGACTGTTAGTCATTGAAGTAAAATCGATGTTAATAAAAATATACACCCTACTCCCAGCATTTTTTATCATTTTTTTTTAACAACAGTTTGACTACAAGTCCCATCCCACCTCATCTGGCTGACTTGCACTCTCAACGCCTGTGGTATCATCATTTCACTGGGTTCCCCAATCATCAGTCTTTCAGCCTAGACAGCAATTAGCAGGGAAAAAAGGGCTAAGAGGAAAACCGTACGCCATTCAGGCCTTCTTTATACATCATAAAGATGCATTATAAGGCACAGAACCAGGTTATTCTTCCCTTGCAGGCCACCTTTAACAGACCTTCCAGATTTATTAAGCAGAACCAAGCTCCACCTTTATTAAAAGATTACATATAGTAAGCAACCCATTTTTGGTCAAATCCTTTAGTGATAATTTAAAAACAGGTTTCACTGCATCTTGTGAAGCTAAAACTAAAATATATAAACTTAACAAACAGCCGAGTAGTGATGTAAATCACAGAAACACCTAACCAAACAGACAATCCATAACGATTTGTTAGCATTTTAGGTACAGAACAAAATTCAAAAAGAAATATAGAGCAAACATATATGGTATTCTCTTACCTCACTTAGATACTTCAAATGTGCCTTTTGTCATGATATACAGTAGCCACGCATCTACTACTTCTATCTTGGTTTACGTGCCCACTCTAAGTGTCAGTCCGGTGAGATGCTGATTCTGTCAATCCTGCTGAACTGCATAATGGCACAGACTCCTTGAGAGAGGTGTGATCTAAGCAGACTACTGGGAGACAGGAACTCCTGAGTTCTATCCTCAGCTTTATGGACTCTCAATGTGGTTTCAGGCAAGAAGTTTCACACCTCTGCCACAGTTTCTCCACTATAAAATGGCAGTTAGAGTAACTACCCACAATCTTGCTCCAAGAGCTAATGTTTGTAGTGAACTTTGAAGTTGAAATGTGTTAACTGATAAATAGAACAAGAAGGAACGGGCTTAAATCTGTAGCAAGGGAGATTTAGGTTAGATACTGGGAAAAGCTTTCTAACTATAAGCATAGTTAAGCTTTGGAACAGGCTTCCAAGGGAGGCTGTGGAATCCCCAACACTGGAGGTTTTGAAGAACAAGATGGACAAACACTGGTCACAGATGGTCTAGGTTTGTTTGGTCCTGTCTCAGTGTAGTAGGACTGGACTTGATGACTTCACAAAGTTCCTTCCAGCCCTACATTTCTATGATTCTAATTATTCAAATTATCACTAGGGATGACAATAGCTTCTAAGAAAGAATTTTGTTAAGAGCAAATCCCATCTAATCCTATTGTTCAAGAACGTGCAATACTTTGCTCTCTAGGTAGCATACCAGCATAGTCAGGATTTTGCTCTGTCATAACTTTTGTCTTCAGCATAATAAAAAGTATTTTAAAATCCTGAAGGCCCCTAACTGAAATCTCAGTATGTCAGTGAATTTTCTAGGTACAATCTTTGTTAGATGGGAGCAGATTCCTTGAAGTTTTCAAAGGGACGTATTCCAAAAAGAACGGAAGGGAGATCAGCATCAGAAATTATATTTGAAATACAGAACATACCCAGCAATTCCATTTCTGATTAGGGATCTTCATATTTTACATTTGAGAATATAAATGTGTGTTAGGTTTTCAGTACACCGAGATGATATGTGATCAGAATACTGATATGGACTGACATGGTACACTTCTGAATGTGACCAAATTCAATAGCAGAATGCCAGTATTAGCCTCAGCAGCACCAGATTGTTCAACAGTACTATGCGGCAGCCACTATTTATACCATCACCACAAATAAAACAACTTTAAAACAGACAGATGTCAGGAAATAATTGAACCACAAGGGAGAATACCCCCACTTCCTTCTGGAGGCTTTTAACTGGGAAGAGATGGAGTGAGAATGAGCTGTCAAAGGATAACCTTGTGTTATGGGTGGATAACTGGAAACTCCTGTATCTCTGGAAGTGTAGGGTTTGCTAACTTTGCATCTAGAAAGGAGAGTGCTTTATGTAAATTCCACAGAGCAGAAGATCTGGTTGGGCTATTTTATTAAAGCCTTTTAATTCAGTTTTATTAAAAAAATAAGGGACAACATAAGAATTGACATATTGAGTGAGAACACCATTCCAACGAATCTAGACTGGCCAAGACAGTAGCCAACCACCAGGTATTTCAAATTAAACCACCCATCAATAGATACTTATATAGTAGCATGACTATACGCAGGAAGCTTTTTCCTAATCCTATGCCATAAGTGCTTGATGATTGTCTTAAAGCTTGAGGGTTTGATCTCTTTTGCATCAGATAAGATGTATAAATGAATGGGGAAGATTTTTCTAAAGCATAAATGACAGACGCCAAACTCTCCTTGACTTTCACCAGGAGTTTGGCGGCTAACTAGTTAGTATTTGTGCCTTTGAAAATCTTCCCTGGCATCTTTAAGATATGGTGATTTAATCCTTGTTTGAATCCTGAACTCCCAATAATAACTTGAGGCAATGAGTTTCACAAGTTAATTGTGCACTGGGTAAAAATTACTTTAATCAGTTTGAAGTTTGTTGTATAACTTCAAGTGAGTTAAAATGTTGGTTCACAGATTCTATGTCCAGAAGGGACCATTGTGACCATCTAATCACAGGCCATAGCATTTTCCTCATATAATTCCTGTTTCTCTTTACCCATGTATTCAGTTACAGACAAGAAATAATTATGTAAATTGCTTTCCCTACATTTCTATTCTGCTACATAGTGGATGAGCATTAACTCTTTTCTGCTTTCTGAAATCCAAATCCTTGTTGTTTGCTTTTGCATTTCACCCGCTTTGAACAGGGAGACAGAACTATTTGTTGCACTTTCTAATTATTCTTTGTTTCACTATCTGATTTGCATGCTCTAGCAAAACTCTGGATTCAAATCACCGCACGAGAATGTTAAAAGGTTTTTATCTGAACAAATTCAAAGGTTCAATAGATGCTTCCTTTTCCCTCACGCCAATCCAACCCCTCAAAACCAGAACAAAAAACACTTTATAAACTCTAAATTTGAGGATGAAAACTAGTTGCCAGTAACACTAACATCCACAGTAAAATCACCCAGAATATGTAAAGAAATGACTGAGAATCAGGTTGCTAGCACGAGGCAGATAATGATTCTCAGTATTCTATTACACACAGCTTTACAGCTTCAAAATCCTGTACAAAAATACTGACTAGACAAACACATCAGCTCTTTTCTCATATTCAAAATGCCCATATTACAATAACTTCCTACTATTAAATCCCGCCCTACCTCCTACAATTAGATTGTTCTGATCTAGTGGGATAACACCAAGACAGAGAAAAATTAAACTGAGTTTCAGGAAAAAACTTCCCAACAGTGAGCTGTATTAGTAGTGAAATGGATTCCCAAAGTAAGTGGTGAAAGTTCAGTTGATTGGGACTTTTAGAACTAGACTGGATAAATCCATAGATTAAAAAGTATCCTGTATCTATCAAAAAATCCTGTATTGGCTCTAGGCAGATGGAATAGAATGGATGATCTCACAGGTATCTTTCATCTTTAACGTCTAATATTCTTTCATTCAGTGCACACACTCACACACTCCAACTCAACTGCTGTAGCCTACAATTCAATTTGCTTTTGTATGAAGCTGGTATCCCTGGTGAGGAGGCATTCTGCCAGCCGCCCTTGAAGTAAAGGCATTGTTAGAGGCAGCTGCCACCTGCTGCAGTTAAAAAGGTAATGTAGCAAGCAGGTCTCAGGCAAAATAAGGTGCCATGGCCTCACCCATAAAGTAACATCCACGTCAGCAAAATCTGTAGAAGGACAAAGGTAAATGAGAAATCGAGTCCTGCTGTCAGAAATGAAGTCTTAAGGAGAGATCCAGAGGAAAGAGAGGACACTTGGGAGTCTCAAGACCAGAAGACTCTACCACACATAGGCGACAGGTCCAAAGCTAAGAAATGGAAGACATTAATCAGGGAACACTATGGACATCCCTGCATGAAAAATGATCCTCTATTTGGCCCATATGTACTCCATTTGGCCACTGGTCAGTCAGGCCACCTTTAATTCATAACTGACTGTGATTCTGACACAGATTAGTAGCCATGGTTCCATGGTGATTTAAAGCTTGCTCAACTGAATGGGTTACAGTCAGAACTGGCCAGCATAGCTGACATCTATCCGGTAAATTGGTACAACTGCCTCTCAAAGTTGGGCCCCAATATCTTAGAGAATGTATCCACTGGGTATCCACTGGGTCATGCTGTCAGAGATGATGAGACTGGAAACAACACAGAACAAGATTCAAAGAGCAAGTTACCTGAAAAGCAAAATATTCTATACAAACTGCGCAGAGCCAACTTGGCAAGATTGTTGAAAGGGAGGGACACTTTTCTATGGGGCACGTGAAGTTATCAGAGCACTGACTGGTTCAACACAGAAACAGGTCAGGAATTTAAAACACCAGGGAAATACTTCAGAAGAATTAAGCAAACTAAAGCAGAGAGAAGGGGTGGCAATTTTAATAAGGGAAAATATTGAGTCTGGAGAGAGACCTATCAGTATTTTGGCTAACTCAAAAGAAAAAAATTCAGATAAAATTTAAGGACAAACAAACATACAGCATTAAGATCATTCTTGGTCGTAGTTCATCCAGGACAATTTAAGAGACACTCAGGTATTATTTAGACAGTTTTGATTCCCCCCATCCCCGACTCCATGCTGCAATTTCCCATTGTAATTCCCAGTGTAAAGTGAGTCTTTTAGAAAGACTCCTAAAACAGACTTCATTTCCATACAGATTTGCCCCTTTACAAGTCAGTAAAAAAAATCTATTTGTCCTATGTCTAATGAAACTTTATAAAACCATGCTAATTTTCTTACTTCTTTGTTTATGGAAGACAGTCCTCACTGATGTCAGCATCTCTCTGGGACCAATAGCAGCCATTAACTAATAGAAATGTAGCCAGCAGGGGGAGCACAAAACATTAGGTTGTGCTAAACTAAAACTAAGGTACTGTAGGGATTCTCTGGATAAAATACTTCATTCTCCAGGGCTGCCTTTTTCAAGGGAGAGACCACAAGGAAGCTGGATCGGGGAAGGAAGAAAGGGATACAATTTGCCGAGCGCAGGGCCTTTTTCTGGACCCTCATCCATTCCTGCACGCAGGCAACGGTCCTCTGGGAAGCATCCACTGACTCTTTGGAGCAGTGGGCATTCTCCAGGGTTCCCCATTCACTGTCCCCCTCTTTATCATTGCTTTGCCCATGTGACCTGCACCTCCATCCCCCCTTTTTGGTATCCTGTAATGGTTGATTTCTGAAGTTTGTGGCAGATCCCTCACCTCAGACCTTTCACTGCTTTTGGGCTCCTCTCACTGAGTCCAGTTAACACATAGTTCAGGTGAAGGCACCATTAGGGGGACCAGATGTCCCAATTTTATAGGGACAGTTCTGATTTTGGGGTCTTTTTGTTATATAAGCTCCTATTACCCCGTCCCGATTTTTCACATTTGCTGTCTGGTCACCCTAAGTACCATGCTAAGTCCAATTTGAAAAAATAAGAGCAGAGAGGTCAGGAGATGCTTCTGAGGAACAAAAATCAAAGTCTGTAATGCTGAAGAATTCTAATTGCCTACATACTGAAGTAGCTCATATGTCAAGTTGAAGAAAGCAAGCATTCTGCTGCTGTTTAAAAGCCAACATCACAGCATAACCTACATTTAATCCTACTTTGCCCACTTCCTAGGGTAAGTACAATTTAATTTGGGGCGCTTCTAGATCCCAGCATCCACAATAGCACTGGATTTTAAATCCTGTAAAGTACTAAAGGCAGCAACAGAAACAGGTTTAGACTTTAGGAAGAGGTTAACTGAGGATATCGTGCTTACATAAGGATGTAAATAGTGCTGAAAGCAATGTATCAACTCAAAAGAAAGCCCAGCCAGCCTCTCAGGAGAGAGGGTAGTGGAGGTGGAGAAGGGAAGCAGGGGTTGGGTATATTTCCTTTTTATTATCTTCTCTTGCACTTTACTTTTTGTCCATTAAGCACATTCATTTTTAAAAATGACTTTTAACATAAGCGCCTTTGTGTTCCTATGATCTTAGATGATTAACATTCAGTTTTAATAATCTGACTTTTTGCCATTTACGTTGTTCACATTTTGCAATTAGGCTGACCATTAAAACAGATCTCATCAGCTACACTTTCAGATATTCCTGCACTACCATAAGGCCGCATCATTTCAGTTGCAGACTCTGAAGGGGAATGTTTAATTCTTAAAAAAACAACTACCGACTGAATTTTTTAATGTGCCAAATACAGTGGAATCCCGCAATACCGTGCCTCATGATAGTGCGAATCCGCTTGTAACGCGGGGCGCGCGGGGCTCCCGATGGCAGCAGCGCGTGGTACTTTGATGTTGCGTGACCCCGCTTTTACCGCGGTTGATATTTTTGGACCCCGACCGTCGTGGCATTGCGGGGTTCCACTGTACATACTTTAATAGAAGGATTCATAAACAACTTTGAATAAAAATGTTTAAACAACATGAGAGTAGAGGCTACAATAATGTGTGCAGTTTGGTTACAAACATGGCTAAAGTTAGTGAAACTACTTCCAATGTACACCAGCATGAAATCAGTACCAGGACAACATATATATTATCTTTGTATAATGTAATTTACACAGAAATATACATGATATCAAATATCAGTTAAGCATGGCAGACTGCTGCAATTACTATTAAAGGATTGTTTAAAATTATCTTTACACTAGACAGAAGATATCCTAGAAGTCTGCCTAAATATTTACAACACTCCAGCTCTGTAGTTCCTGAACTATGGAATGTATCTACACAAAACCACTCTTCCGAGAGATTGTTCCGAGTTAATTTCATTCTTCTGGAGGTAAAATGAATTGCTGTGATCAACTGCAGATGTCACAAATGCAGCAAGGATCACTGTGGCCATTTCAGAGAGAGAGAGGATGGGGTATCACCTTTGGTTGGCCTTAGACAGAAGGGGATGTTTTGGTAGCCGTAGATATTTGCATATCTAAAAGTAACAAACAGTCCAGAAGGATAGGTGATTGTAGAGAATTTTGATTGAGGGGCATATTGTAAAAGTGGCAAGTTTTTCCACTGTACTTCCCTTGCCTTCCCATAAATCACCTCCAACTTTCAGTTTCAGCCAAGTTAATCTTCATCAACATGCTGATGGCTCCTAGACACTGGGACAGCATGCATGATCATGAGAAACCCCCTGTGAGCTGAAACATTTGTGCATGTGAAGGGAAAACTCATTTAAACTATCTGAAGACATGCACAAATTATCTAATGTGGCTACTAAGGGCTTGGCTACACTTGAAATTTCAAAGCGCTGCCGCGGGAACACTCTTGCGGCAGCGCTTTGAAGTGCGAATGTGGCCACATGCGAGTGCTGGGAGAGCTCGCTCTTGGTAATCCACCTCCACAAGGGGATTAGCTCCGAGCGCTGGGAGCGTGGCTCCCAGTGCTCAGAGCCCGTCCACACTAGCGCTTTACAGCGCTTAGACTTGCTGCGCTCAGGGGAGTGATTTTTCACCCCCGGAGCCAGCAAGTTAGAGCGCTATAAAGCACCAGTGTAGTCAAGCCCTAAGAAGCAGAGAATAAATGCCTGAGGTTTCAGAAGAGCCAGGTGTCTGTCCTAATACCTGAGAAACAATGTTTGATCAATGCATCACAAATTGAGAACAACACTGTCTATGGAAATAGACAGCTTATATAATTTTTTTAAATTGTTATTTCTTACGTCAATTTCATGCTGACAAAGAAATGTTACTTTCAAGGAAGGTTTTAAAGTAACACATCAAGATGATTCCAAATAAGCTGTTTGTTTACACCTTAGTTCCAAAATAGAAAGATCACTATAAGTTGCCTTATTGGTGAGAAGAATGACGACATTAATCATAAATTTGAGCTTATTTTTCATATGGCAGATGAATGAAATGTTGTGACTGGTTTTCTTCTAGGGTTTTTTCAAACTCTGTAAACAGGTGATACAATGTCATCTCAAGATCTCTTCACCAGAGAAGACCATGTTAGCCTCCTCAAATGGTCTCATGTGTACAGATTCTTTGGAGAGAGGAGAGGAGAGTGTCCATAGATGTCAGTCGCTGTGATATGGAAAACTTTGAGTATTTTAAAATTATTGATTTAAAAATGGTCTTTTCCTAACTTGACACTCGCTAATAAGTGACCTAATTCGAGCCTGACTGCACCATGTTGCATGCCCCAATACAGGCCGTGCATCTGATTTGTCCAAAGACCTTAGAGAAAAGACTGAGTAAGCAAAGTTTACAAACCATACGAATCAAGAGTAAAGCTCAGGTGCCTCATCTTTCAGGAAGACTGATTTTCTAAAAACGCTTCCTTAACTCTCGTTCCCTGACGCCCCTACTCTACTTGCGCTTTACTGATGACATCTTCATCATCTGGACCCATGAGAAAGAAACCCTTGAGGAATTCGACCATGATTTCAACAATTTCCATCCCACCATCACCCTCAGCCTGGACCAATCCACACAAACAGTCCATTTCCTTGACACAACTGTGCTAATAAATGATGGTCACATACACCCTACCCTATACCGGAAACCTACTGACCACTCTACTTACCTACATGCCTCCAGCTTCCCTCCAGGACACACCACTTGACCCATTGTCTACAGCCAAGCTCTAAGATACAACCGCATTTGCTCCAAACCCTCAGAGACAAACACCTACCAGATCTCTACCAAGCATTCTTAAAACTACAATACCCACCTGGGGAAGTGAAAAAACAGATTGACAGAGCCAGACGAGTAGCCAGTAGCCACCTACTACAGGACAGGCCCAACAAAGAAAAAAACAGAATACCATTAGCCATTACCTTCAGCCCCCAACTTAAACTTCTCCAACGCATCATCAAAGACCTACAACCTATCTTGAAAGAAGATCCCTCACTCTCACAGATCTTGGGAGACAGACCAGTCCTTGCTTACAGACAGCCCCCGAGCCTGAAACAAATACTCACCGGCAACCACACACCGCACAACAAAAACACTAACCCAGGTACCTATCCTTGTAACAAAGCCCGATGCCAACTCTGTCCACATATCCATTCAACTGACACCATCATAGGACCTAATCACATCAGCCACACCATCAGAGGCTCATTCACCTGCACATTGACCAATGTAATAAATGCCATCATGTGCCAGCAATGCCCCTCTGCTATGTATATTGGCCAAACCAGACAGTCTCTACGCAAAAGAATAAAGGACACAAATCTGACATCAGGAATCATAACATTCAAAAACCAGTAAGAGAACACTTGAATCTCCTTGGCCATTCTACTAAAAACTTGAAGGTGTCAATTTTAAAACAGAAAAACTTTCAAAACAGACTCCAATGAGAAACTGAGGAACTGGAATTAATTTGCAAATTGGACACTGTAAACCAAGGGTTAAACAGGGACTATGAGTGGCTATGTCATCACACTAATTGAATGCATTTTCCTAGTTAAGTCTCTTTCACAGATTCTTATCAACTGTTAGACATTTTCACTACAAAAAGGTTTTTTTCTCCTGCTGATAATGGCCCATCCAAATTAAACAGCCTCTTAGAATTGGTACGGTAATTTACAACTTTTTTTTTCCTTTTTCTTTGAGTGTGTATAAATGCATCTTACCTCTGTTTGTTCCATTCTATGCATCCAATGAAGTGGGCTATAGCCCACGAAAGCTTATGCTGAAATAAACTGGTTAGTCTCTAAGGCGCTACAAGTACTTCTCATTTTGTTTACGGATACAGACTAACATGGCTGCTATTCTTAAACCTGTCACTGATTTTCTAGAGTCCCCACGCCTAATCCCCCTGGAGAGAGGAAGTCACAGCATCAACCACCAGCCTTTGGCTAGTCTCGTCTGAACCTGAAAACAGCCCCACTAGGAATTACTGCAATCCAACCGCCTGACTCCCTGACTGCCGTTCTAGCGCCTATCCGAATATCCAGAAGATGGCCAGAGTTGAAGATTTTGCAAATTCCCCATTACCTTAAATATTAGGGTTTTTTCCTGTTTTTATCTTGCTTTAGTAGCTGGGAGATGTCCCAGCCTTTGTATTTTTAGGGTGTGGAAGAGAAGATTTGGCTGTGCACATGCACGAGAGAGCATCTAGAAAGTCCATATGGGGAAAGGGCCAGAAAAAAGTTCCCCATGTTTAAACAGCCCTAAACATTGTCCCTAGCCTTTGTCAGAGGGGGGTGATGGATGGCAGGAGAGAGGTCACTTGCTCATTACCAGTTAGGTTCCTTCACTCCGGGGCATTGGCTACTGTCGGTAGACAGGATACTGGGCTGGATGAACCTTCGGTCTGACCCAGTATGGCCATTCTTATGTTCAAAGATACTCATTGAAGTGTGTTCTGTCCTGTATTTAAAAGTCACAAGGAGCTGTCAAGGGTTTGTTTATTGGAAGTATTCTATTAAAGTCCGTGTTATAAAATTGGTTTCTTTTGGGCAGAATTAGCCACCACATAATAACTGGATTCTAAAAACGGAAACCTGACAATTGGCTCTGAAATTGTGATTCAGACATTAGATAATAATTTGGTTTGAATATTAAGATACTTCACCGGCTTTAAAGTCACAGATTTGATTGACTTTGTACAAGTCTTTCATCGGGAATTATAACCAAACAGCCACCTTCTTAAAATCATCTTTACTATTTATAAAGATTGATTATTTTTAATATTAATTTGATGATTTAATGCATATGACGATTGAATGCCAATTCCATGTTGAGACTAATTTATTGGTTTGACCTTGATTTGTGTTTAGGTTAGTATGAATAACAGCTTAGCTTTGATTATACGTTTTCTTGATTTTATTTTCTTGATTTTTAAATATTATAATAAAGTTTATTAGAAGATACCCGGTCATGCTTCTTTCAAGTAACAACATAGGTCCAGAACCTTTGAGGACCGTGCCGGACACTATCCAGTTAACATAACAGCCTGATCAGCTCCCCTAATTAGTCTTTGTTTCTCAAAAAGGTCCAGATCCTGCTGCCATTCACTGACATGAACAGCAAAGCTTACTTCACATCAGTGGGACCAGGACCAGATCCTTAAGCCTAAACTCACAGAAACAAACACTGGGCCACTTCTGCTGAGGGTGTGAAGCTGTACTCCTGCACATGCACAGCATTGATCCACAAGGGATTCTAGCCCACAGCAAGGACTGAGTGTTACTCACTAATTGGATCCAGAAGATGACCGTCCTTGATTGGCTTCTACTGTATGAATCTACTCAGCCTAGACTCCTAGATGTGGGCACTAGAGCAGGTTGCTTTGCAAAGAAAGGTACGTCTGTATGTGACTGGACAGCATCATGGTGTAAGGTTGGCTAGAAGCTAGGTATTGGAATACAGGCAACCAGCAAGACATTTCGCTCTCAGGGATACTAAAAGCAGAGAGAGATACACACACACAAAAATCAAAGGTTTGGGATAAGAATAAGCTTCAGACAATTTGCCTCCAACTGAAAAGATGGTATATGGAGGAAATTACAGTCTGAGTTTCACTTTTGTCCAAAACTCCCCAGTATTAGCATAAGTAAACATGCTCCCCTGACTCTACTGCTGCATTTGCCCTCTGTTGTACATCCAGCCAGACAAACCTCCTTAGGGAGCTGGTGGCAGCTCCCTGATCCTGAGCCACACAGCCCCAGGCAAAAATTAAAAGATGCAAAAGTGCAACTTTAGTTTAAGCCAATTGAGAAAATCTTTGCTCCACCATGCCCCGCACTGCCCCCGCCACACCCAACACCCCCTTTTTCCCTTTATGCCAGTGGAGAAGACTGAAAGGGGAGGCTAGTGCAGGAAGAGTTGAATCTACCTATGCTAGTTTTCTGCTGGCAGAGAATTAGTGGGTAGAGGGGCATTCGCTATTCTCTGTCTCTAGCTGTTAGGGCCACTTTGCACAGATTATGCAACACAAATGGCTTTAGTTGATCAGAGAATCTGGCCCAATATCACTCATAACATGCTTTACATTTATAGCACATTTCATTTAAAGATCTCAGAGTGCTTTACAGAAAGAAAATAAGTATTATCCCCATTTTACAGATGGAGAAATAGGCACAGAATGGTTATGGGACATACCCAAATCACAGAGAGAATCAGTGGTAGAGTTAAGAACAGAGACGACGACTACAAAAGGATGTTGCTACTCACTCCTATACAGACTCTAATATCCTTTTGGTTCCCACCCTTGTTAAGGTGTTTTGCTGTAACACTTATTTATCACGAACAATTGTCTTAAGCCAGCATGAAGTCACACAAGGATATCACACTGAAAAATGAACACCTAACAAAGTAACTGGGGTTTTTAACTTTAAACCTCTTGGACTCAACATATTTTAAGGATTGTATAAAACTTAGTTAATTCAGTAGCTTTCCAGTTATTGGCTGGGAGATGACCTGGTACACATTCAATTTTTGTCTGGACATTTATTCTGCACTCACTATCATATTATCCGAGGGCGTTTCCTGGGAAATTCTTCACTAGTTTCCAGAGGCATTTCTGACCCATATGTCAGTGCTTTGATCTCTGCAAAACGGTGATAATTTCAGTAATGGAGCAGAAATCTATTAGATATGGCTTTTTAGACAGGCTGCCTGGTTAACATTTGAGGAGTTTAATAGAGCCAGTCCCCTGAGTTTCTTTGTTATCCTGCAGAAGCTTGTATTTGATGCTGCTATTTTATCCCCTTCCAAAATGAACCTGAAAATATCTGTACAGAGATGAGGAGTAAAATTGTTAAAAGCACCTACGTGACTTAGGTACTTATGTCGCATTGCTTTTCAGTTGCACTTTGTTACTTTTGAAAATTTTATCTCAGAACAAGGCTGACAAGTGAAGGGGATAGGTACCAACAGAGGAGCAGAAGAGGATAGAATAGGAAACGTTAATGCTAAGTCTGCCATGATTAGGGATGGCACCGATCACCACTTTAAATCTATTGTTTTTGAAAGTTTGTTCATATACTCTGATGAAGTTTTGTGTCCTAGAAGAGCTCTTAGTTCAGGTGTGTTTGTCAAAGGTATCAGAAATCATTTTTACTCCTTTTCTAGCACTCCAGAGGAAGCGTGTCCTCTTATGACTCTGGCCTTCAGTTTGTTTATTTTTTTAGCTAGGATTAAGCTGAATTCCTCTAGCTCCCAGTACACTAACTAAAACAATTCTAACCTCTGCCAGCAAAGATATGAGCATTAAGTCACTCAATATGCCCACATACTTCACAATTATTTGCTGTGACAACTCACAAATCCAAACACTTTGGATATGTATTGTGATGGAGTCAGTCCAGAAGGGTATGAGAGTGTGCTGGAAGGCAGGTATATCAGTCTCGGGATGAGCAGGTCCCTGTTCCCTGGATAGCCAAACAAAGGCTACTCCAAGCTAATCAAGACACCTGACGCCAATTAACCAGTTAAGGTAGGTAGGCTAATGCCAGCACCTGACCCCAATTAACTGGAAAAAGGGCAGTTAAGGCTGTTAGGCTGATGGAGACAGGTTTAGCCAATCAAGGTCTCACTCAGACTGCTTAAAAGCTCTCCTTTCCAGTTCCCTGGGGGGAGCCAAGGAGAAAGGAGCTGGAGGAGAGGAAGCTTTGCTGGGACCTGAGGTAAGGGAGAAGTGGGAGAGCTGTGGCCCAGGAAAAAGTAGCAACTCTGTCAGTGAAAAGTTGGCTGCCAACAACTGCTACCATTAGGGTCCCTGGGCCTGAACCCAGAGTAGAGGATGGGCCCGGGTTCCCCCCAACCTGATACTACTGATACACCTCATGGAAGGGGAAGGCAGGCCCCTAGCAGGACAGGAGGCTATACTATCTTGAAACAAGCCCAGAGGGACAACAGAGACTGTGGGAGTTCTTTCACCAACAGCTTTGCTGGCTGATGATGAGAAGGGCTCTGTAGACTGTAACCCTGGCCTGGAGAGAAAGGGGCTGCGTGGAGGGTCACAGTAAGCCTCTGAGGCTAGCACAAACCACCTGGAAGCGCAGGACCCACAGGGACAAGTCCAGAGCTTTGCCACAGTATGTACAAAATCTTACAAAAACCTTCAACACATATATATCGATTAAAACCCCAGACTATTATATTCTGGGAGATGTAACCTAAATCTACAAAGTGGTACTTTTTCAGTATATAAACAGCAGCAGAAAAGATATGCAACACCATATGCAGCTCACAAAGCAATACCCCATGATAATTATCTGTACAGATACAGTACAAGAGAGATAGGGAACAGATCACAGCTTGGGAAGGTGTGTTGGGCTTTAGCCAGTGACCTTTAATATGCAAAAAGCAAAAGAAATATTTCAGTCTAAAACTACCCTGTATTACATCTAGAAAGATACGATTTGCACGTGGAATAACCACATTATTCATCCTTACCCAGCTGGAGCACTTCTACACCAAAGACTCACATACCTGGCTGCATATAAACATTCTACAATTCTTCTTGATTCATCATTGACTAATACTGCCCCAAATACTGTATATAAACTAGCAGACATAGTACTGCTATGTCACATGCCTACAGTGATTCTGTTTACAGATCCATATAATACGTCAATTAACTGTATAACCATACTACACATAAAACCTGCACACACACGTGCGTATTTCTGTTAGCCTGTGTGCTTATATATGCTTCCCTATAACTATTCCTATGAAACAGTTTTTAAAATCACAATATTGCCACCATTTCATTAGGAAGGAGGCCAACATCTGTGAAATCAAACTAAAGCCACAGAATGACCCATTATAATAAACTGCAACCACAAATTGTTATTAAGACCTAAACCCTACAATGTGCTGTGTAAGCTAAATAACTCTAACCACTTCCTCATTTCTGTCGGGGGAACAGATACCAACCATCTCAACAAGAGGAACACTATAGACTTCAATACCCTGCATTTTTCCGATACACAGACAGAATTTAAAGAGGCAGAAAGAAGAATAGATCAGTTAACTTCCACATACTGCTGTGTACACTTAAAGGTTCCATTCCAGGCCTAGTGAAAGTTCACATATCTGGTAGTGCACACTGTACTGCTGTCCTTACAAGGGTTAGACAAACAGATTAGCAAATGCTGGCAAAAAGGAAATGCACGCTGAGTTCATGTTGGGGCTATCACTTGGCTATTTCTGGAGTGCTTGTAACTAAAAAAAGATCCAGTTCACACGAGTAGTTATTTTACCTTACTGTCCCACAAGAACTAAATGCATTTTTTCCGATTACATTTTCCCACAATAAAATACACTAGAAAATGTGACAAATATTCCTATAAAAGCACTTTTATCAATATATATAGAAACCTGGGTATAAATAGAAACGTATAGAAGAGTATGTTTATATATAGACATGTACATTTCTAACTAAGGCTAGTCCATGGGATTGAAGTCATGTCTTAATTCATTCCAGATAATTTTGTTTTTAAAAATCAAATGTTGAATTTACAGCCATCATCCCTATCCTGCCGCTTCATTAACAGCTAGCCAACAGTTCAGTTTATCTGAATTAAGTAAGGGTCATTATACTCGAATAAAAGGGATTTTAGAGAAGAAAGGCAATTTTCAATGGTAACATTCCAGATACTTTTCTGGTATCTCTTGAGGAAATTAAACATCAGCAGAAGGGACCTTCACGTGACAAAAAAAAAGGGAGAGTAATTTGCTCCAGCTCTTTTCTAAAATATGAGAGCAAATATCAAACAACTGAAAATGCATGGATTCCCAATCCTGTTTCTCCTCGTGTTAAAAACCACCAGAGCAACACAACAAGGGCAGCAGTCTATTATCAGTCAGAAGAAGAGCACCTGGATAGAGAATTCAGAAACCAATTCACACTGTGGGAGTTTACATTAGCCTCCTATTAAAAAATATCAACAGAGAAGTTATTAGGAATAGACATCAGAGATCCTTGCGTGCCAGCTGATTGCAGTGCAAGGTACGGTGGGGATTTTCTGAAATCAAGATTTAGAGTCTAATGAACTTCAGTAGCAGTCTCCCATCAGTCTGACAGATCGGCGTCACCTTTCATGCTTAGTTCTCATGCACAGTGTTACCATATTAGGCTGTTTTCACTTCTTATTTGAAAAGCTGAAGTGTTTTTCTCCTCCGTAGCCTTTCCTACCATGCTGGGTAACTCTGTCAATCAAAGATCTGGAGATGTGTTGGACAGTGGACAAATAAATACAAGATTCTTACCACGACTGCGCTTAAACAGTTCTCTGCATCCTAATGAATTTCAAAAGCCCTTTACAAACATTACTTATTTTACAAGTCACTCGGCCCCAGCACTGCCACACAGTCCTCTCTGGGGAAAGATAGTAGGTTCAACAGTTACCACACGTATGCCAGGCTGTAGGGGGAACAGTTACACAAACTAGAGATAGGCCAAGTCACTGGGGTAAACAACCTCAGTTCACACCCTCTTGTAGAAAGTCTATGGACACTTAAGAATTACAAATGATCAGAATCTCCATTCTACATTTCATCCAAGAGATGACATCTCTGATAGCTGAGGCATTAATACCACTAACAGATGAAAACCACTTACTGCTTAACCTGTTCCTGGAAGCATTCTGGGATTTCCTTAAAGGTCCCCCATCCAAGCAATATCACCAAAGCCAGCCTGGATTAACAAATGCTATATGAGGAGATCAAAGCTTGAGGCAGGATGATGAGAGGCCACAATAAAGGATGATACTCTTCTCACCAGTGGTGTCAGTAAGCAATGGGCCCACTGGCACAGGAAACACTGAGATTAAAGGTCACACAAATAATTGCATATGACGACTGGCATTCGTAGCCAATGAGTCTATTCTCCTCTTGATGCTCAAGATGATGCTCAGAAAAGATGTGTCACTTTCACTGACATCCATCAATGCTTCATATACACACACATCTCTTGCCTGCTTTTAGAAGCATATGTAATAAAACAGACTCCAGTAGGAATCTACAATTATAACATAGGTTTATGGACCCATAATTTCAACCTGTGTGCCTCGTGCTGAAGTTAGTCTCTCCAGCTTGTAATTGCCAGGATCTTTTGGTAGTTACTCTTCAAACTCTTTTGTGGGCTGCCCAATTAGTCTTTTACACTTGACTTGCCAGAGTTTTTGTTCCTTTCTATATTGCTCAGTAGGATTTGACTTCCAATTTTTAAAAGTTTTTTTTTTGTCTCTAGCTACCTCTTTTACTCTGTTTAGCCATGGTGACACCTTTTTCAGTCCTCTTACTTTTATATGAATATATATACAATTTGAGTTTCTATTATAGTGTTCTTAAAAAGTGTCCATGTAGCATGTCACCACGTGACTCCTACGACTCTTCCTTTTAATGTCAATTTAATTAGCCTCCTCATTATTGTGCAGTTTCCCTTTTCGAAGTTAAATGCTACCGTAGTGGGTTTCTTTAGTATTTTCCCCACTACAAGGATGTTAAATTTAATTTTAATATAGTGGCTATTACCTGGATGGAGGTCGCTAGAGGGAGGGCAACATTAGGCATCCTACATAATATGCTTAACTGGATGGTTTGTATCTTTTACACATTTTTTTTAGTATCTATAAATAAATGTTAGCAAATTTCCCTGGCCCTCTTAGCTGGCCACTATCAAATGGCAATTTCCTGTAGGCATCTCAGTACAAGTGGATCTTGTGGGAAAGATTTGAAGGAAGAGTCTAGTGGCTTTACAGACTAGGCTAGGGAATGTGTTCTGTGCATAGGGGACAGTATGAAAGTGCTTGTGGAATAAGAGGACAGCTAAAACTGACTCTGTTTGTGCAACTGTTAAGAAAGGAGCAGCACAGTGCCTTTACTCCTTAAAATCACCCCATCAAACTTGGTAACAATTTCTGGATCAGATGAACAAAGAGAGCATCTGATAGCTATTGGGTGAGCTTCTGTAAATGTTGGCTGGCATTTGCAGTTGACTTCCTAAAAGGAAAAACAGACATTACATGAACCTCTATTATAACAAGCCCTAATCGAGCCCTTTGACAGCAATTTCAGGGTCCAAATATTAAATGAACCATGGAGACTCAACATCCCTCTTATCGCTTGATTGTGTGTGTTGGTGGGAGTGGACAGGGGAAAGAGAAGGCAGGGAGGACGTGGGGGATTGAAGCTTGCTCAATTCTGCCCATTCATTACTTGTTCTGGGGGTAAAGGGCTTCAGTCTCCTCGACTATCAATCTGGTACCTTTACTCAGCACTGAACTCATATCAAAGACACATCGCTTTCCCCACCCATCTCTTGCTCCTTTAACCATCTTCCAGCAAAATATGAAGCATATGTGCAAAAAGCAAAAATAAACACAGCTCCTTCCCCCATGATGAGGGCCTGATATACTCTCTGAAACTCTGTGAGCAGGAACTCAACATAAAAAACCTCATACCTTTAAAAATGAGATTTCCCCAGCCATTAGCCTTTACTGGCACACCAGTTCCTTGGTCATAAAGGAGGGATAGTGGAGTTTTTCTCTTTTTCACAAGGTAGGGTTAGTCAGACAAAGAATGAGCTAGAGCTAGAAAAAAAGGTATTGATCACATAAGGTCAAACACTAGATGGGACTGTTACTAAAATGTCTGAAGTAGGGGTGGGCAAACTACTGCCTGCGGACCATTTTCATCCAGCCCGTGAGCTCAGGCCGGGGGAGCAGTGCCAGTGGCCCTGCGCTCCCGGCCCAGGATGCCAGGCCGTGAGCTGCAAGCCACGGGGCCCCGCACTCCTGGGTTGGGGGCTGGGCCAAGAGCGGTAAGCCGCGGGGCCCCACACCCAGCTGAGCACAGTAAGCAAAGGTGGGGGCTTAGGTGGTATGGTCCCGGGGGGTGGTGGTTAGGGTGGGGGTTTGGGTCTCGGGAGGGGGCAATCAGGGAACAAAGTGCAGGGGAGGTTAGATAGGGAGTGGAGTCTCGGGGGGCAGTTAGAGTGGGGGGGTTCCGGAGGGGGAAATCAGGGGACAAGGAAGTGGGGAGTTGGATGGATTGGGGCTTCTAAGGGAGGCAGTCAGGGGGCAGGAAGTGGATGGGGGTCAGATAGGGGGCAGGGCCAGGCTGTTTGGGGAGGCACAGCCTTCCCTACCTGGGCCTCTGCACAGTTTTGAACCCCAATGTGGCTCTTGAGCCAAAAAGTTTGCCCACCCCTGGTCTAAAGGTACTAAAGGAAGGTGCAGATAGCAAGAAGGTAACTTGACAAATTGCACTGAACTGAAAGAAAAATATCACCTCAAAGTAGCTTAATGTTTTCACAGGGAAAATGCACTTAAATGTTAAAAGTTGGTTAACCCATGAAAGCTTATGCCCAAATAAATCTGTTAGTCTCTCAGGTGCCACAAGGACTCGTTGTTGTTTTTGCTGTTACAGGCTATCATGGCTACCCCTCTGAAACCGGTTAAATGTTTAAGGATTTTAAGAATAATAACTATACAGAAGACACTAGTTAATGGAAGAGCCATATCAGGGTGGGGTGAAATGGTGAGATAGTATTACCACAAGCTCTGGGTGACTGATGTCAACGTGGAACCTTTAAGTGTACACAGGACCCCAAGAAGCACGTTACTTACTACAAGGTGAGTGTGGAAAGCAAGTACCCATGGGACGAGGCAAGAATCATCCAGTTAAAAGGAAGCTGTGATGTTTGAGAGATATAACAGATGATAGGACAGCCTGTGAGAATTCATGCAGCCCAAGAGAATTGTGGAGCTCCCCATACTGTCAACAATTTGCCTCTCTCTCCTCTTCATTAACTAATCAGTTACCCCTGAAACAAGAGAGGGCCTTTTATGTACAGGAATCTCTCCAAACCATACTGACTTGCCCAGTGGGTTCCGCCAAGCTGCCCGTGAGAAAGTCTCTTGAACCCTGTAGACAATGCAAGCAGCCCTTTTTCCATCCCTCCCAAAGTATTTAAAGATTTGAATTTTCCCATCTCTGTTTTGGTTCATCTCTCTCTTCCTATAAATAGAGAAGCAGCAATGCATCCATCTCCTCTTCATTTTTCTGGTGGTCTAACATTGTATGCATGCTGGAATGTTTTTCTAGTAAATGATAAGTGATGTGAAACATGTCAAAGACAAAGGATGAGTGACCTTGAGCTCAGAAAGATGGGAGAGAGGGGAGCCTTCTCCTCTTTCCCAAGCGGCAGGTATCTTTTCTCTGGACCAAAGGGTTGTGTTTTGGAAACAAATGTATCTATTTCTGTCATTTCCTTTAGACTTACAGTCTTCATGGGACTGACAGTGAGACTGACTACAGTGTCTGAGAATGACAATTCGGCCCCATCAGAAAGCATTTCCCATCTAAATATCAGATTTTCAAAAGAAACGTGCTCCTGCTGCTAATGCTGTGATCCCAGAGCCTCCTCTTTAATCCAGAGACTAATAATCGAGTTAGCACTTTGGGTAGAGGGCCAAGTCTTCTGAATTTTAATTGGACACGTTGCTGAGGGATTGCAATAGAACTCAGCAGGCATTCTAGTAGCCATGGGAAAAAAAGGGTGGATTGGCTTGTTACCTTACTTTGAGAAGAGCTGAAAGAAGGCATGTAGCCTTGAGCCCCACACATAGGTGATGTTGTGACTAATTATGGAACAATGAAAGGTCTCAAGAAAGCCAAGAAATCATAGAAGTGAGAGAGGAGGAGCCAGGAGTGGGGGGAATAATTGTTGGGCTCTGTTGGTTTGATCACAGAGTTAGCTTCATACATCAGTCATACCCACTCATGAGTGTAGAATATAAGACACTACATGATCAACAGTAAAATAAATATTTCAGGCTCTTCACACTGCAGTGGTGAACAGGCAGGTCTGCTGTGCTACAACATTGCCCTCTACAATCTTTTCAGGCAGCGTGGAGAGGAAGAGAGGGAGAGAATTAATGAATTCCAGAATGGTCCTCAACATCTTTTTATGAACAAGAACTGCAGTCAAGGGTTTTAGATGGAGATTGACTGAAACCTCAAAATCTGGCTCTGGATTTGAACACCCCAATGGTCAGAGTTAATTGGATTTGGAACATCTTAGAAATCAACAACATCCTGTAAGGTCTGGACCAAGCTATGCGAGCCCCCTGAAAGTAGAGGACCGTAAGATGGAGCTTTGATCTAAAGTCACCTGTCCACTTTCTCACCCTGGGGAATGCCAAGTTGTGATGTTTCCTCCCAGTACCATAGGAGAGTCGTTGGAAGTGTCACACAGACTGGTTGGCATGGTGAATGAGAACTAGCTACTTTAACTTTCTAAGCAGTATTCACCGGGCAGTCAGGTTCTTGTAGGGCTGTCAGGGATCTTGACTCTTGGCTAGCCTAATCCATTAGAAGGTAAATCCCTTCCAGAAAACATTCCTTACTGCCTGAAAAAACTCCTTTGGCAACTGATGGCCCATACTTTAGAACAGGAGCCTGAGAGGAATGTTCCCTGCTGCTCTTGATGGGGGAAGGTAGGATATAGCTGGTGCCCCCAGCCTCAGCACATGAAAATCTCCAATGAACAGCCCTGATTTGGCAGGGGAATGGGAAACATCACCGAACACAGCACTCAATGTTCTAAAGGCTCAGCATAGAAGGATCTTCCAAGCCCTGTTCTGTCATGGCTGAAGGAGAAGGGCTGGAGAGCAGAAAAACCACCTAGGAGAAATGTAAATGAAACAGCTCGTGGTGGAGAAGGAATGCAGAGGAGAATGTGTCTCCCAGAGTGCAACCATGAAGTTTGGGAAGGTGGAGGATGCTACCTTTGTCCTGAGAGGGGAGCAGTGAGGGCTCAAGCTCTTAATTCTGGCTGCTCAGTGGAGAGCTCAGCAGAGTATGGGGGGAACTCACCAGCTCAAGATGAAGGGCACCCAGACTCCCAGTTTGCTATCACAGCCATGGACCTTGTTCCACCTCCCCTGAAAAAAGGCAGAAATCTATTGAAGGGGGGAGTGTGATAGCTACCCCAGAAGTTGCTGTATTTCAGAGGTGCTCTATGCATTTTTAAAGCAATTTGGGGTACCTCAGGATGTAAAGTGTTACAGCAATGTATTAACAAAAACTCACCTCCTTATCCCGCCATGAGTCCTGAAGTACCTGCTTAACCAAGGTTCACAGCGTACTCTATCAATGCACATGTAGAAGAGTCCTTACTCCAGGAACAAAACAAGATGTGGCTTCCCTAATTGATATTAATTGACCTCTTTGCTGACAGTCTCAGAAGAGAAGCCAAGAACAGAGTAGACTACAGAGATTTAATGACCCTCTTCATCTTCAGGCAACAGGAGGTGACAGTCAGTACTCGAGAATTGGAATGACAGCAGTTATTGCCTGTTTTCAAAGCCTGATTCACCAGGAGATGGATTCACTACAAAGGGCAGCAACTCCCCAAGAGAGGAAAGGGAAGTCAGAAGGGAGCTGCACATGTTGAAACTGGAGAAATTCCAATGCTAGCCTGGTTGGGGGGTAAGAGACCACCTTGTTTGAAAGCTTATGGTTAGTTACTTCTCTGTTGGCAACAGCTATGGTAACCAGAGGCAGACCCAAGATCTAAGAATGCACCCTCCTTCATAGCTTGATTTTATAAGTGGCCACCTCTATAATGAAGGGTAGGGAGGACACAACAAAGATAGGGAGCTTAAGTGATCACAAATAACAACTGTTATAATTCACTCCTCTCCTCCAAAAGTACTGCATCTCAATATTCAACAGAGTGCAGGGAGCCCTAAAAGGAAGCTCAGTGCAATGGATCAGCCAACAATGGACCCTCCAAGAGAATTAGTTCAGAGAGTAACAGGACTTTGCGTGAGAGATTTTCCCCCAAAATCTTCTGATTCCCTTATAGCTTCTCATTAGCAGCTTTCCCATCAGGGAACCTAGCTACTGTTGTTCCACTGAAAGGCTCAAGTTTAATTACGCTTGTTACTGAAACCCTCATTGCTCAAATCCTCTTCTCTTCTTCAAAAAGCAACATCAACTGACACCCGTGTTCCTGGCCTCTTCTGCAGGAAATGCACTAGTCTACCATGTACTACATAGGTTCTTATATTATGCTCATCACTGTTGTACTGCCAGTGTAGTACTGGCAGCTATAGGGAATCACATAGTAGACTCTGCTTATCTCACCATCCCTTATATAAGAAAGATCTTTCTTTAGGCTAGCAGCACAAAGTATTGGATCTTGTAGCTCTAGCCCAGCAGACATTTTCATTGTAAAGCTGCAATTTCACCATTTAAAAAAAGACATGTACTGACTAGAAATTTTTTAAGAGATCTCTTCTTAGAGTGAAGGCACAAAACCATTCAGCCTTTTTTACTACTCTAGAAGTCCAAAGGCAACTTTGCTGTGAACAGGGAAGGAAGAGTGGGAGGCTGGATTGCATGTTGCTTTTGGCAGAGATGGAAAAATCATGACTGGGGGTCATTTGAACTCTCCCTTACAAGCTCTTTTACACTAGGGAGCTTAATGAAAACTGTAGTGGAACAAAAGAGATTCCAGTTGCTACATCTGACTACAAAGAAGAGTCAAACTTTTAACATCTTACAAGTAATTTCAAAAGGTATTAGACCCAATGAATCATTGCAGTTTCCCCTATAAAAACCTGCAGCTCTGTCTGAATTAAAGTCCAATCTAGCTGTTAACCCCTGCAATGCAGAATGACCTTTTTATTTTCCACTGCTCTTGCAATTTTCCAGCAGTTTGAGTTCATTTGGGCTAATTGTCCCAACACAAGGCTGCGGATGGAAAATGTTGCTGCTAAGTTGTTCCATTCACAGCCATTTAGGCCTTCACTGCTTGCATCAGGTTCTACCTATTTTCTTTGTTTCCTTTGGCAGCACGACTTCAGGCCTCCAGTGCTACCCTGCTTTCAGCAGTCACACGCCACAGCCTACATAAGCAAGCTCTAGGAGCAGGCCATTGACCTTTCATCTGGAGTGCTCCATCAAGTGCACAGGGTTTGTGCCTGGGCACCTTTCCTTGGCAGCACATCATGTGCCAATAGCTGAGTGGAGGCACATAGCACCACCTGGAACTTGCTCTCCAATCCTTTGTAAGAGAACACACTCACTGACCCCTTTGGAAACTGACACTCCTTGCAGTGTAATTTAATCATGGAGCAAAAGCAGTCACTCCATAGTTAACGTTGCCATTAAATTTCCATTATAAGTTGGATTTTCGACCCTGCCTTTAAAATCCTCCCCCTCTCCCCCCAAAAAAGCATATCAACCTCAAAATTAGCATTTTGTATCCAGCAGCGAGGCTGAATTTTTGTACCAAATTGAAAGTTAATTGGACAAGAAGTTCTTTAATTCTGTCACTACAAACCAGAACTGCTAGATTCAGTTTCAAAGCACATGCACAGAAAAGAGGCCATGCTTCTACACACCTAAGAGATCTGCATGAGGGGGATAGGGAAATCAAAAGACATTTGTCATCCTGTGACCCTGCTGAGGTCTAGAAGCGAGAACCCCCACCATCCACCCCCCAGGTATGTCTACACTGCGGCTGACAGCGAGCCTCCTAGCCCACATAGACAGACTCGCACTAGCTACATCAAGTTAGCACAATTAATATAAGAGTGTGGATGTTGCAGCACAGGCCTCGGTCTGAATACTTATAAACTGCTCACAAATCCCCAGATAGTCATTGGTTCAGCCAGGCTATAAATACTTTTCCTCTTTCCTCATTAGTCAAGGCCTCCAGCTCCTTAATCATTTTTGTTGCTCCTCTCAAAATTCTCTCGAGCTGGTTGTGATCTTTCATGTAGAGGAGGCCCCCGGAATTGCTGGCAATACTCTAGGTCCAAAGAGCGGCCCTAGGAGACAAGCAGTGTTCTTTACTACAAAAATACAAGTGCTCTAGTGCAATGGATGGTTATAGAGAAATAGAATTCACTATACTCCACAGGGGAAGGCAACCTGCGGCACAGGTGCCAAAGGCAGCACACAAGCTGATTTTCAGTGGCACTCACACTGCCTGGGACCTGGTCACCAGTCCGGGGGACTCTGCATTTTAATTTAATTTTAAATGAAGCTTCTTAAACATTTTAAAAACCTTATTTACTTTACATACAACCATAGTTTAGTTCCATATGACAGACTTTTAGAAAGAGACCTTCTAAAAATATTAAAATGTATTATTGGCACACAAAACCTTAAATGAGAGTGAACAAATGAAGACTCGGCACACCACTTCTGAAAGGCTGCCGACCCCTAGTACACCCTATGTCCAAGTGAACACTCCAGTTTATGCCTTCCAGCATTTCTTCAGCTAGCCCCCTACAGATGGCACTGTACCATCATCTACAACATTCTTGCTGGGAAAGCCCAGGCTTGGAGCAGCTGAGAGTTCCTAACACACTGAGTCAGCCGTGAACAGCCAGTTGATGCCACATGGAGTTTCCCACTTTCAGATGATGAAAGCACCAAGGATATGATGATAGGGACACAAACCAATGACGGTGGCTGGGGGGGCACAATGCTCTTGCACATCAAAACCTTTCTGTTCAAGATCAGTAGGAGACCTAATGGAGGGGGCCAATTATTCCACATCAGCCTTCCACAGGATTCTGGCACCTTCTCTGAAGCAAGGGATTCTGGCCACTCTCAGAGACAGGGTATTGGAGAAGATGGACCGCAGGCCTGATCCAGTCTGACAATTCCTATGAGAGACAACAGGGGAACCTCCCAAGAAACCAGGCATCTCATGGGACATACGTTGGACTGACATGTCGGACATTATATGAATGCAATAAAATCTACAGATATTTTTCCTAAATGATGCCAGGTATTTATATTACCTTCTCTGTGACTGTTTTACATCCAATAAAAACACACCGGGTAGAGAACATAGTAGTAGAAGTTACCCTTTGCTCTTGGTGAGAGGAATAATTCATTAATCTGGCACTTCCCAAGACATGCGTGAAAGGGAGAAGTACTTGGTTCACACGGGCTCATATTTATTAGCAATGAATTCAATCTATGGTGTTTTTTACCTGCTGCTTCTTAATTTATTGTCCCCTCAGCTGAATAGATTTGTAAGATAAGCATTTCATCTCAACAGCTCATGACTGCTGAATCTTTTTTGCTTTTGATTCACTACTCTTATTAGTTGTGGGCAAAATTTTGCCCTTACGTGCACATACACAGTTGCTACTGACTCCCAAAGCAGATTTTCATTAACTAGTGATTTCAGGTGCTGAGCATCAGACACCTTAAAGGTGTCTGAGTTTCATGAAGTGCTAAGCAACCACTCTCTGAAAACTGGGCTCATTATGGCTCTTAAGTGACTGAAAATTGAGGGACCCATATATCACTTTGCACTTTTGAAAACCTTGGACTATGATAACATAACAGTGTCATTTTATTAACATAATGGTGTCGGTTTGCCCACCACTGAAATACACCCACCTCTGGGTGAAACACAGCAGCTGTTTAACAGTACACATCAATACTCTGCAATAGTTTAAGACCTGAAAGTGAAAGAGAATACTGCAATCTACTGAAGCTGCATAAACGAATTTAGGATCACAATGCAATTAGACATTGACCAGAGCTAATTGGCCTTCAGTTTTACCAACCAATCAAGAAAAGGCATCTCCATTGCTCCAGCACTCCCTAACACCGTGCTGAAGCACTGACCTTGTACAGACCCAGGTGAAAAAGAACTTCCATTTCCTGCAGTATCACGATTGTCTTTTGACTAGCACTGCCTAGCTTCTGAGATCTGAAGAAATCATAGCACAGTGTATTAGGGAAGTAGAATGACATTTTCCTGTATTATTGTTTAGTAATATCATCACTCACTGTAGCTTTCAACAATCAGCAGCAATCCAGGTCACTTGGGAAGCAAGAAAGAGCAGACACTAAGAATTCAGAACCTGCTAGATTTCACACTCCATATGAAGAAAATAAAGCCATAGGTAGGGTAGCCATTCAAATAAGCACATAGCACTTTATCTGAGTGACTGTTAGCCAACAACGGGTGTTACACAGCACAACACAGCTTTCTGAAACACGTCACTTCCAGGACAAGCTGAAGAGATTCTTCTACCACAAGATGACTTAGCTAGGGTGCTTTATCATCCACAATTTGATCTGGGCTATAGATGGATGAAATCATGAACTAAAATATGTTTCTAAGTTCAAAATACCTTCCCCTTAATCTTTTGTTAATGTAAGAAATACTTTATTCTGTAAAATAAATACAATTTCATATGATAGTTATTTTAGTAGGTCATAGTTTAAAGTATCTGCCTTCTATTCCCAGCTCTTCCACTGATTTTTGCTGACTGACCTTTGGAAAAAGTCACAGCTTCTCACTATCTCAGCCCTAATCAACCAAACTGGGCTACCATGAAGCTTAATGTCCATAAAATACTCTGACTCCCCTGAGGACAGTTGCCATGTATTACTGTATGTGGAAGGAAGATAAACATATTTCACATCCAAAAGGAAAGCTGGGGGAGGGAGGCTGACAGTTCTAGAGCCCTCAACACCCACAGCGGTTCAGAGCTCTGGGGTCCCTACAGTGGCTGACAACTCCGGGGCCCTTGCTCTTCGTGGCAACTCACAGTTATGGGGCCAGCAGCTGACATCTCTGGGGCCCCAGAGCCCGCAGCCACTGAGAACTTCAGCCCCGCCACCCTGCAATATGGGGCTGACAATGAAAACGTCACAAAAATCTCTGAAAGTCACAGAATCTGTAACCTCTGTGACCAAATCTCATCATCCTTACAACACAAAACCAAGGAGACATTCAATGACACTGAATGGGTGAAACAAAAAGTCAATAAAACCAAGTACTTCCTCATATAATGTACAATCAGATTGTGGAACCCAATGCAATGTGGAAGTCGTTCAGGTCAATAATTTAGAAAGATTTTTTAAAAGACTGGACATTTATATGGGTAATGAGACTAGCAAGGGTTGTCATAGGTAACACTAATAAACATTTTGGAAAGAGTTTAAAACCTCATGCTTCAGGGATTCAGCCACCCTGTATTAGAGATCAGAATATGGACAGCAGATTATCCTATACCTGCTACTGTAGGGGTCTTACACCTTCCTCAAAAGCATCTGGTTCTGGGCTCTGTCAAACAGGATATTGGACTAGATGAACCTTGAGTCTGATCTCAGATAAAATGTTGCCCCTACAGTCCTAATTCTGAGCAGGGCCTTAGAGAGTGGGGAGAGAAGACTGCAGCTTCCCCTCTGCAAGAAGCAAAGAGATAAGCACCCCTTTTCTTTCCCCAGTTCCTGAACGCCTTGCTCCCCACATTTTGGTTGGTCTGATGAGAGCTCCCCCTCTTGCTTCATTCTGTTTTAACAACTGCTTTTGACAAGCCCCAAGGAAAGAGATCAGCTCTCCCCTTTCCCATACAGCTAAATTAAACATTGGCTGGGAGATGTTTTGGAATCAGAATTAGTAATGCCTGAATCAACCCCCCCAAGAGAAAATGCTAAATGAGTCTTGGCTTCCTAAATATTTAATCACAAGCATCATCAGTGACTAAACAAGTAAGGAAATGTTCCTAAAGAGGCTTGTGCCTATTCTGGGAGGCTGAATTGGGTAAGCAGCTCACCTCTGAAGTAATGAAGCCATTTCCCTATTCCCACTTTCCAAAGTGATCACATTGCTGCAAGTATCAATTGGCTTATTTCTGATTTCCTCCCTCTCCACTCACACCCACAATCTCTTACCCTGGCCAAATGAGAGATGATGAGATAGTCGCTGTTGGCTCTTTCCAAGAGAGTCATAGTTCAAAGATAAAACGAGGAATACTTGTAGCACCTTAGGGACTAACCAGTTTATTTCAACTGGGGGCAGTCCGGGGAAAGGGAACGGGGTGGGAGGGGAGGGTTGGATAAGTGGGAGTCCTGGGGGGCCTGCTGGGGCTGGGTGTGGATAGGAGTCGAGGCTATCTACATTAACAGTGAGGATGCAATGGCATGGGAGGTATCAGCCTGCCCAGAACCCGGGCTTGTGTGCCTTTCTTTCCCTCAAGTGGCTAGAATACATTTTAAGCTTTATGAGTCTGCTGTTGCCCCTGACCTAATAGCCCTGGTCCTTTAGCTCAAACAGTTGAGGCTCATACTTTTAAATTCAAATGCAGAATTCTGGGATGACTCAAGTAGGGTCACTATTACATACAACATCGCTACTAGAGAGAAACGACAAACCCCTGCATTGCGTTAGTGTGGGCTGCATACTCTCTTAGCCAAGTAAGCTAGTCCTGAATTGCCTCCATTGCTTGAACTAAAGGACCAATCTAGTTAGCGGAAAAGCTGTAGCAAACTCAAAAATCTCTATAAATGATTTAGCCACTAGAGGGCGACAGGCAGCCATGGCATGCATAATCCCTCTAGCAGCGGAAGTTCAGCAGTTCTAATCCCCATGTGTATCTGCTGGAACAGAACTGGGGAGCTCTGGATCTAAAGCAGAGGTGGACAAACTATGACCCGTGGGCCCATCCTGCCCGGCCCCTGAGCTCCCAGCTGGGGAGGCCACCCCTGACCTCTCCCCCACCTTCTCCCGCTCTCTTACTGCACCGCATGAACAGCACTCTCGGGGGGCGCGGAAGCATGCTCCGTGGATCAGCGCAGCAGCGTGTCTGGCTTCGGCCGAGCCGCTGCCGCCAGACATGCTCCTTTGAGCGGCATGGTAAGGGGGATGGGGCTGGGAGGTTGGATAAGGGGCAGAGGGGCCCGGGGGCAGTCAGGGGACAGGGAAGTGGGGGTGGGGGGTTGGATAAGCATGGGAGTCCTGGGGGGCCTTCCGGGATGGGAGTGTGGATAGGGGTTGAGGCAGTCAGGGGACAGAGAGCAGAGGGGTTGGATAGGATTGGAGTCCTGGGGGGTGATTAAGGTCGGGGGTGGGTCCTCAGGAGGGGATGGTCAGGGAACAAGGAGTTGGGGGAGTTGGATGGGTTGGAAATTCTGAAGGGGGCAGTCAGGGGACTGGAGGGGGGCTGGATTGGGGATGGGGTCCCATGGAGGTGATTAGGGGTGGGGGGTCCCAGGAGGGGGCAGTTAGGGGACAAGGAGCGGGAAGCTGGATGGGTTGGGGATTCTGAGGGGGGCAGTGGCCAGGCTGTTTAGGGAGGCACAGCCTTTCCTACCCGGCCCTCCACACAGTTTTGCAACCCTGATGTGGCCCTCAGGCCAAGAAGTTTGCCCACCCCGATCTAAAGCATGAGTCCTAGTGTTTGAGACATGGAAGCAGGTCCATTGGCTCAAAGGCAGGAGCAGACTCAAAACATTGTTTGTGGTCTAGCCCCAACAAGGGGACAACAAACCACAGAGTGTTAGGGTGGGTCATAACTGCATCGTCTTAAGTCCTCTAGCGTCGCAGCAAGCATCATGTCGGACACCTTGTTCGGTTGCAAACCTTCTGCCATTATGTCCACATAACTCCTATGCTGTAATTATATCTTATGTCATCAGTAACAATGTCAACATAATTACTGCTTATATTCAAAACAGCTCCTATTACACATTAATTGTTCATAAAAAGAGGTTGCAACTTTTAGTAAATCTTCTTCCCAACTACTCATAGCAAAGAATCACACAAATTTAATCTAATAACTCAGACTAAGCCAGAAAAGATGTTAAAGAGGGATCGAAGACAACTTTATACATTGGAACATTTTTGGTCACTTGGTGCTTATAGAAATAATTGTAACTAACTTCATACTGGACCCCCCCATCCCTAAAAAATGCAAGTTCATAAACTACAATAAAGCATTTGAAATCATTCCTCAAGCTCAAAACAGAAATTTTAAATAAATATAAATATATGGAGATATGCCTATCTCATAGAACTGAAAGGACCTTGAAAAGGTCATCGAGTCCAGCACCCTGCCTACACTAACAGGACCAAGTACTGTTCCCTGATAGATTTTTTGCCCCACATCCCTAAATGGCCCCCTCAAGGATTGAACTCACAACACTGGGTTTAGCAGGCCACTGAGCTACTCCTCCCTCCCTGAATGTCTAGCCTTGTTAACATTAAATTCTGAATGTAACCTCAGGAAACAGGAAAACAGTTTATTCCCTCATGCACATTTTCTTGGTGTTGCTGATTTTCCTCTTATCGTTGTTACCCTTTAAAATGTCTCCAAAGAAACTGGATTTAGTAACGAGCTAACAGATTGTCCTCAGACTCAACCACCTTGTTCACTGAACAGCATGTCTCCTGGGATCTGCAAGTGGTACCTTCAAATAGCCAGTCTTCCCTTTCCCTGCTACCTGGTTCTGAAACTCAACCAACAGAGGATGAAGTTTCAGGGCTGCTCTCTTCTACCCTTCTCCCTAGCCCCCTCCCCACCCCGCCCTTCTGGGGGTGCATTAACAGAATAAGATCGGGGTAGTGATGGCCTGTTAGTGATAAAGACATTTATCATTAACAGATCTATTTTTTTAAGCTGTTAAAAAAATAAAACAAGTGTTTTAGTGGTGGTTAAGAACATGAAACTGTCTCGACAGGTCTGTCTGGGACTGTGTGTATATCCTGAAGATGATACAACAAGTTCATGCAACTTTGCAGGAATTTCCTAATTACAGGACCCTGTTTTAAATTAACTTAAATCCATTTCTGTCGCTTGGCGTTTTCATTCCATTGAAGGGATTTGTCGTTCTTGTACATCTGTGGAATGTTAAAGATTGTTTTTAGAAAAACATTTTAAGCTGTCTCCACTCCCCTTCCCCCCATTTTATTATAGCTTATATAAGCTATAATAAAATGAATGGGATAAATACAATTTAGGCCTAACAATTTTAAGGGTGCAGATTTTTCTGTCCAACTCAAAGGGGTTTTTGGATCAACTATTATAGTCAAGAATCAGAGGGATAGCCGTGTTAGTCTGGATCTGCGGAAGCGTCAAAGAGTCCTGTGGCACCTTAAAGACTAACAAAAGTCAAGAGGACCACAGTTGTTAGTTTTGTTGCCTGTGCAGCATAGCTGGGTGATGTCTTTTGGGGAGGTAGATTAGTGGAAAGAAGAATTTTCTGTCCTATAAAGAGATCAGACACTATAGCCAAGGCTTCAATTCTGCAAACACCTCTGAACATTCTTAACTTTAAGCATGTGTGTGTTCTCCCATTAAACTAGGTGGGGTTCTGCTACAACTCTTTCAGAAAAAAAGAGTCACAGCTCTAACAGAAATAGTTATAATGATACAAAAATCAGTGTGTGGACCAGGTTGAACAAAGAGAATTCGGTTCCTCAGTGGTAGGGAATGGAATTCCAGGAACCTGAAACTTTGATCCAAAGATATTTTGCAATCCATACTGGATTCTTTACTACTAACAGAATGCCCTTTGCTAAATGTAAGTAAGCAGGATCAAGATGGGAGCAGGACTAGGGACTTACTTAAGATCTAAACTCTCCTGTTTACCTCCACTGAAACTGATGTAAGTATCAAAATCTCAGGGTTTCCCTGCTCTCACTGCATTGGTTTAGTGGTCAGTCTCCTGCCTGGAGAATTGTTTTTCCTTTTTAAATGGAATTTCTTTCCGTGGCTGCTTCAGCAATTTTCAGTCAGGAGACAGCAAATAACAGCAGTGAAAAAAATTATCTTCAAGGAGCCCGGCAGATGGGGAACTGTTTACTTCATCCATTATTGACCACAGACGGCACTGCAAACAGTTATTTTATTCTAAAATTGCAGTTCCTATGGGCTCCATCCTGAGCACTCAATCCCCAATGAATGGGAGTTATAAGTGCTCAAAGCCTCCCTGAATTCACACCCTGATTCTATTGGTATCTGGCATTAGACAGAGTTCCAACCCAAAGCATTTACACTTCATAAGTCAGGACCTAACAAAAGCATAAGATTGGCTTTAAAATAAGGAGTTTTTAAAAAGTACCAATTCTGAGGAGTTGGGAGGCAGCCTTCTGTGTTTTGCGTCATCAGGGGTCATATTGTTAAGCTTTTCTCCACTACACCATATTGGCTGCTGCTTCTTTTAAATGGAAGCTGAGATTCACTCACGTAATCAGATCCAAGAAGCACGTGTTCCCCATCACCAAGTGTTACCCTACAAAGCTGAAAACCCAAGCAGCACAGGATGTGGGCACCACAAAATTAGGAAGAGCAATTTACATTAAAAAGTGACTCAGAGAACTGAGTCAAAAGAAAGATGCTAACGGCTCCTCAGATGAGCAAGTTCTTTCATTTCTGATCACTGGTTTTGGGCAAGTGATTTGAAAAGCTTAATGGTCCTGAAAGCATGTCTGCTGGTGCCACCAAACTTTCTGTGATCCGAGCAAGCGAGGAGATGAGACATCAGACCTTCAGATCCTGACATTCTTCAAAGCACCTTGCTTCTCCATGCCCCACATGTCAACTGGAACAGGATTTTAGAACTACGATCTCGTGAACTGCTAGAGTTAGAGATTATTACGTTACACAGAATTTGAAAACTTGGATTCCAAACCTGATTTCAGACGGAATAAAACACTGGTTCCTTGCTCTAAAGAAGGGTGACAGGACAGCAAATCTGAAAAATCAGGACAAGGGGGTGGAAGGTAATAGGAGCCTATATAAGAAAAAGACCCAAAAATCGGGACTGTCCCTATAAAATCGGGATATTTGGTCACCCTACTCTAAAGGTTCTCAAGATATCAGTCTCTATAATCGAGTCAAAGTTCAACTGGGGAAAGCAAGAAAGATGGTAACAAGGGTTATGGGAATTAAAGTTCCAATCTCTTCCAAACTAACAGGACTAGAAATATAAATACATTTATCAGTGGAAAGCTGGGTTTTCCAGCCTGGCAGAGATACACAGCAGCCTTAGCTGCATACAAGATATCGGACTTTAAAACGGTCATTAGCCTCTCAGTCTCACTGGACTAGTCCATATCTAACAGCAGCAAGTCCCAGGTCAAGGTATTTTTCATTTGTTCAGTCCAAGAATCTCAATGTTTGCTTCTCTTCCTTGCAGCCATCACGCACAGACTCCCTCTGAATTCACCACTATTATCCTTCAATGGAAAAGTGCTTTATACAGAAAAATCCACAAGGACAATACGCAGGCAAAAAGCCAGCCCCAGATTTGGCATGTGCCTTTGCAGGAGTCAGTGACCCTGACACTGCTACGTGTTGTTAAAGCTTCTTAGTTTGATCCCTCAACTTTGGAAAACTTGCCAGGTTTTTGCATAATTCCCCCTCTTCCCAGCCATGCCCCCCCCCCATGCTCACTCCCTGAGTTAATTTTATGTCAGCCTCCTGGAAAACAATGGTGAGATGCTTGTAGGCCGAAGCTTGCTGCAAATACAATTCCATAGGACCAAAGCAATTAGCATTTGGCAGAGAATTCTATTTAAGCTCCAAATCCTATGGCCAATGCCACCTTCTCCCCACCTCCTAGAAAGGAGAGCACTTCGGGGAGTCCATGCTGGGCTCAGAGCAAAATATTCCTGCTTTATGTAAGCTTCATTTTGGAATCAAGAGCGTTGAGTTTGAACCAAGTGGGTTTTCCATGAAACTGGAGGATTCGTTTCTCCACGGCTTCTTTTGTCATTTCAGTTGTTCTGCGTACGAGGGCAGACGTACCAAGTGATCACACAAGCCTATCACCACAGAGAGCAAGTCAAAAATCATAAGCTGCATCTAGCCCACCTCCTTCACCCCAGCCTGTAAAGGATTGTCCATTCCCAGCAGTGTTTTCTTCAGGATTTTGCCTAGTCCAATTTTAAATCATCAAACAAGGAGGAGCAGATTCTTATCATTTTTATTAAAAACCAAAGAAACCTTTAACCCCTCAAATGCTGGTATGTGTATGTAACACATATGCAAGGCCACCCAGTTTAATATACTGTGTTCTACAAGTCCACACAGCCAGACAGGTGCCGGTATATTGTTTGTACACAAGTCTGTATGCTGGGCATGCTAAGTGGCTTATATGATTACAGTGTAATTTAGTGGACAAGGTCCATCTGGGCTGGGAACTTCTACAGCACATTTAAGAAAAACAGAAATTTAGGTCCATAAGGCAGTGTGTGCCAGAAAGATCCTTGGGAAGGTTATCCACAGCCTGTTCGATAGCCACTTATGGGCCATTTCCCAAAGGAGCTGAGACCCTGTGGAGAGGAGGATGGGAGGAAGGATGCATTGACTCGTTTTCCTACTCAGGGCTAGAGGAACATTCAGTTTGCAGCAAGCTGGGATGTGACTCTACCCGGAGCTAACCGACCCCACGCTAGCTATCCACATGGACCCTGCTGCCACGCACAAACAGTTCATTAGTACATGTTGATCTACTCCTGCTTCGAAATGGGAGAAGGCCATAAACACACAAGGGAAACATTAGTGTGCAGCAGTAGGATCCACGAGGACAGTTAGGCTAGTGCAGGACAGAGTCACACACCAGCTTGCCACAAACAAACCATTTGAGTATACAAGCCTTCAGAGAGGGCAGAAGTCTTCGGCAGAGGAAAGGAAAGACAGCACTTGGCTCCCATCTTCCATCACCTTCAGCATAGAAGGAATTTCTTTGGGGGGAAGAGAGAGAAGATGTTCACTTACCTGATCTCCCTCTACCTTTCCCTGTTGAGTGCCTTTTGAGCAGAAGCACGTGGAGAGAAGGGCAAACTCAGAGCCTGCCCATGTCCCTCCAGAATGGCAGGGATGGTCCCTGTGAAAGTGGGATTGGAACACACAGCCCAGCTTCTCCTTACTCTGAAAAAAGCAGTGACCAGAGAAAGAATTATGGTCCCATTGAGCAGAGTAGCTCAGCTATATTCCCAGCAGGGAGTGGACTGACCGAAGCGCAGTGATTTCTGTGAAGATGGAATGGATATCTCCACGAGCTCTGAAATGAGAGAGGCAGTTGGGTACTGGTCAGTTAAAACTCCCCCAGGATTACACTCTCCCAACTCCAGTTGGATTTTACTTGAACCGACTATATACAAACATGGAGACGGGCTAGTCTTGTGATTAAGACTGATGATGGGAGACAGAAGACCTGCCCTCTACTGAGCACGACTCTGGAAAAGTCACTTCCTCTTCATTTCCTGGGCTTTCCCCATCTGTTAAATGCTGAAATACAGACCTACCTCACAGGTCACTGTGGGGCTTAATTCATCAGTGTCTGTAAAACACCTTTTGACCTTGGAGAAAAGGTATCAGAGAACGCAGTAAAGACTTATGTTTATCTTAGATTTATATAACTGCTTTCAGCTCAAAGAGCATCCAAAGTGCTCTACAAAGTTTACAAACTTTGTATACAAAACATTACATCCATCACCAATATTCAGCCACCTCCAGCTTTTTAACAGTGCAAGGGAATGCTACAAAACAGTTTCGCTTCAGGGGTGAAGAACTCCAACATCCAGTTAAAATTACAGAGCTCATTAGAAAACTGGAACAACCCAAATAAGAATTTGGGCAGGATATAAGGACAAACTTTTCTGAAATATGCCATGAAACCTTAAACAGCCACCAGAGGTCATGATCACAGTATTACCTCATCCTAAATATGGCATCTCCAGGCTCAAAGCACCTACTGGCACCATGACTGGCACTGGCTCATTACTGCCAATTCTTAGAGGAAAGAGTGAGACCTTCCGCTACACTCAAACCTCTTTTTGCAGCATTTGCTTTTAATTTAATGTCTTCCATCCAAGTACCAATATAGCCCAAACCTGCTTAAAACTGTGCAAAATAATGGGATTACTGCCTGAAATAATTTGGATATGGGATGCAGAGGGCATTATTTTTTGGTGGAAGAATATCATGGTTTAACTGAAGGGAGTCCTGATACATCACAAACTGCATAACAAAGGCTGCCTTGTGTGCTAGTCAGCAACACAGAGCCAACAAAACATCTGAAATATAAACTCCAGAAAATCAGAGTTCATCCAAGAAAATGCTTGACTAATGACCCTTAACTACAGGAACATGAGCACTAACTAGCCATGCCTGCTCCAACAGTACAATATGCCTGGCTGATTGCACACTGCTGTGTGTGCACCACAGGAGTCAAAGACACTCTTTTCTAATGTACCAATTGTTAGTGAAATTGGCCACTTTAGTCACCCACAGAGAAAGTTTATGCAATATCTGCCTTCACAAAGATTTAATGTCAGTACACTGGGCACAGATTGGCACCTTTACGAATACAGAGTTGATCATTAACCCTTAGAATACTAGCATTTTCCTGACTGTCATCTAAGTACATCCTTAGGAGAAGGTCAGCTGGAAGTGACTGAAAGTAGTTCTCACCCAATTTCTCTTCAGTGGCCAATATGAAATGAGCTTGTCGATCTCCAGTTTCTACCGGTCAATGGTCCACATGATGAAAGTACCGCCAAAGTATCTAGCATCCTTTTTAGCCGTCTCAGTAAAGACATAATGACGAAATTGGTTTGGAGACAAGTCCTACGGGGCAGTGCTGAGGTTCAGGGATGGCAAGGTGAGGAGGTATGTGTACTGTGTGTTGCTAGCACAGACTCTGCTCTATTTGTTCTCTAGATAAATAGAGAATGTCAGTCTCCTGTCAATCCAATAATTTTTACCAATGATAAGGTCTCTGATAACTTTTTAAAATAAACACCGAGAAGTTTTAAAATAAACTACATTAAATATTCAGTACCCCACGGGGACATGCATCTGTAAGCAACATGATTTTCTTCTAGAAAAACAGGATTAAATCCAAGCACTATTCTAGTTGACTAAATGGGATCTCCTTTGCATGGTTCTGTAGCACTGTCTTCAAAGGGTTTGGTACTACAATGTGCTGAGCATCCTCAGCTGCCCTTGATTTCAACAGGCATGAGGTGCTGAAAGCCCTCCTTCAGAGCTCAAGAGCAGCTGTAAAAGAGGCTCGTGAAAGCTGTCTTCCCAGCGGAATCACCATTCATTTTAATCAGTTGAGCACTGTAATCAGATTAGAGGTGATCGGATTGAGAGTAGTGGGATTAAACTCATCTATTAATCCTCAAATCTTACTATTCACAGCTCAGATGTATTACCCTTTATGAACAGGATGGACTCAAACTCAATTTTACAACTTGTCATGCTTAGAAAGGAAGAGGAAGTGAACATGAACATCTTGTAAATACACATACACATGCTCCCTGACTCTGGATCATTTGTGTCACAAGCTTACTAGAGTGCAGAAACACAGTTTTTATTAGTTGAATAGCTCCATAGCTGTGCACTCTACAAAGGTGGGAAGGGGAAAGGAATCTGTCCCTACAAGGAGGGTACAATTTCTCCAGAAGAAGGGGAAATTTTTACAAGTACCACACACAGCAGATTTATTTTACATGCTTGATTTCCTTGATTTGCTGAAATTATATTATTTATTTATTTAAATTCTATGTTTAACTAGAAACTCTCTAAGATGTGAGGGCAGGGAAGGTGAGTATGTGGGGAAGGCAGAATTCTCTCACAAAACCTAGCCAGAGCTGTTCTAATGTCCTGGCAGAATGTTGTTTTACAAGAGCAGCTCTTGTATTCCATCGAAGCTATTCAGGCATTTTTTTGCAACATCTCCCCAGTATGCAAGCACCTCAAGACATTTTACAATGCAAAGCAACAAGACCTATACCATGGAAGCATTTGCCTGTCCATCCACTAAGGTCACATATTCAGAGTTCCTATATAAGCATGGAAACAGTGACTTAAGACAGCAAAGTTAAATTGCAACCACAAAAACTTTGCCAATTGATAGAAACATCCATTTGGAGATAGCCATATGTGATTCTGCCCTCCTCAATACAAGACCTGGAGAGATTAAAGTCACTAAGCAGGCCAATTAACTGCCCAGGCTACACCTGAGGAAGGAGACAGGAAGCAGGTTATTAATTGGAAATGAGCTCAGCTGGACAGAACAGAAGGGGCCTGTATAAAACCCAGGAGCTGTGAAAAGACACTGCAAGGAAGCAAAGTCTATAGTCGATCTCTTGGAGAAGGGAGCTTGGACTGGCAAACTCAGGAAGAGGGGGAAGCCAGGTAAGTAAGAAGTTCAGGAAAGGAGCTGTGAGGGCTGAGAGAGTAAAGCCCAGAACTGCTGGGTTGAGGGTCTCTGAACTGGAATCCAGAGTACCATGTAGACCTTGGCTCCCCTACCAGCTATTGCGAAAATGGCACCCATCATGGCACTACTGGAGAAGACTGCCTGAGACTGCAGAAGGACTTTGGGTAACCCCTGGAAGAGGAAACTATATAGTGACCAAGCCAGAGAGCCAAGTCACAAAGAGGAGGCTGCGGTTCCTGGAAGAGGGACCACAGGGGGAGATGATGACGGGAGGGACTCTGCTGGAGGAGGGTGCAACATCTAGCCAAGCTAATCCCCAGAACGGCCAGGAAGAGGTGTCACGTGCAGCCTGTGACACCATACAATAAAGCTCATTTGTGAAATGGGGATAATAAAGGTATGATTAAATGACCTGTCTAGCATTACGAAGTGAAACTCAGTAGCAGAGCTAGGTGAAATCCAACTGCTAATTCCTGCTTCAACTACTATATCAAACTGCTTCTCAATGATTCTACTAAGCCAGTAGTTCCCAAACTTTAAGAACCTGTGAACCCCTTACACCAAAATGTCAAGTCTCGCAGACCCCCTCCTAAAAATGAGTATTTCCAGGGATTTTCTCCTTTACTTGAGTATAAATTATAAAAATAGTGACCTTGGAAATATAAAATTTGTTTTTATGAATGCTTGTTACACTCTTCTAAGATCTCACTTTTGTAGCTTGCATCACTTTGAATAAGCCTGTTACAAGACAAGGCTCTATGTTTCATCAAAAAGTATCAGACATTCTGAAATAGCAGGAAGGTATTTAAGAAGTGAACTCAAAGAGTTACTCATAGAAAGATTTATACGATTTGAAGAGATACCAGAGTATACTCCTACACAAGCATTCAGGTTTTGAGCAGTCCAAGCAAACAACACACATTACAACAAAGCTTAAACTTGTTCTTCAGAATAATTTTAAAATCAACACTAGCTGCCTATTTAATTTTAAAAACAGCAAAAAAAACCCACCTCCAGCTCCATTTTTAATAAGGAGTCTTGAAGTTTAAATCTCCTCACTGTGATAGATATGCTGGCTTTGATCTGCTTATCTCTTGGAAGTCCAGGGGCTCCAGGCTGCTGGCCCTGCTGCCCGGGGTCCTTAGGTAAAGCTCTGTCCACCCATTAGGGATTCCCCCCTCACCGCCCCCCCGAGAACCACCTGTAACATTCTGCAAACCCGTTTGGGAACCACTATATTATGCTACTTACAGTCAACATGAATCACCCACTCTTTTTGAAGATTACCATATGATTTAACATCCTTTCAGAATTCCATTCGGTGTATTCTTCCTAGAGTCAATTCCCATCTCTTTTCCCTCTCTCATAAACCATCAGTAATCAGATCATGGACTAATCTCCTAATAAACTTAATTGTGTAATTCCTGCAATTAGAAATTCATAGATACTTAGAAAACTAAACTTTTTTTTTCTGCTTGTCCAACATTAAAAAGACAGCACTATTGAGATTTCAGAAATTTGGCATAAAAACAATGGACATCAGGGATCTTGAATAAGTTAAAGACTTAGGGTTGTAGTTGCACAGTTAAAGTTACACAGTCTGACACCTCCGTTCTTCTGTAAGAGAGAATGAATATATTTGGGGTGGAGATGCCATGCATTAGCATTCTTTATTGCCCAACTCCCTTACTAACATTCCCAGAAATGCTCTTCCACTATTTCAGTCCCATGTAAAAAAAGAAAGAGGAGTCTGAAAAGGACTCTGAAGGTCTGAAAAGTTATCAGCAACTACAAAGTCAAATGGAATACATGCAAAACACAAATTCAGAGAAATCCACTTGGCCTCGTTGACTTTTGCATTAAAAAAGATTCTATTATTAAGTCAACTTGTAGTGCTCAGAAGCTCATGCACTGAGTGGGTATCCACTGACCTATCATTTCCAAGGACATCAACAGAGTCTGAAATTTCTGAAACTGGCAAAGCGCTGGAGTCTGCGTGAGTCACAAAGGCTGAAGCATGGCAATTTGTGACTATTTTTTTGTTCCAAAGGCTATAAGCCAGCAGGGCTTCTAATATAATTATTGTTCACAGAGACACATTAGGAAACATTCTCAGCATGCAGCTCTGTTCCCTAAAGCAAACCTTTCTATCTAAAATGTTAAAGATCCCTCCAGCATGTGGATTTCTGAAATGTGAGAAAAATAAGAGCAAACTGAATTGCTCTTCAAGCTAATGCAGCTCGGCATTTCTAAGCTTATTCCACTATTGCAGATGAGCTAAGGCACAAAATAGAAGACAGTGTACAGGATGTACCAGCCTAGAATGAAGACCGCAATGACACAGGTGTTACCGATCACACAGGAATGCAGCCAGATAATGTCCTTCAGTCAAAGATCTTGAAGTGCTTTACAAAACATTGATAGTTCTACAGACATCCCTGTGAGGAATAAACTTCTCTGTGTTCTCCTTTACCAGCCTGTAAAATGGGAGTAAACAACTAATCCAAAGCCATACAGCAGATCAGTCAAAGTTGGGACCAGAACCCAGGAATACTGACTGTCCCTTGCTTTGACCATTACAGAACACTCTCTTCCCTGGAGGGTTACAATGGAAATGTCTCCACAGTGCGTGATGTGAAGTGAGCATGTAGCCAAGTAATCTGGGTCTTTGTAGTTCACATCATACTCTTAAGAGCATGAGCACAGAAACAATCCTGATAGGAAGACAGGTATAGCAAAGCATACATCATACATGCAACAAGTCTGCACTTCTGTAATGGGAGAGGAACTCCACCCAGCTACTTTAGAGTAATTGTTAACATAATGCCAACATGAAGTTACAGCACAGCCACCTAATTCTAAATGAAGAGAAAGTGGAAACTGTTGACCTTAAAGTATTAAGTGCTCTTCACATCAATTATGTATTCCAATGAGGTTAGTGGGGCAGTTTCTTTTGGCTCAGCACTAGATGAAGCCTTAGGCATAATATTCTCCACCTGAAACCCAAACAACTGCCATTTACATTAATGGGAGTTTGATGTAAATCTCAGGATTATACCTTTAATGTAAATGTTCTTACATTTACAATTAAGTATCAGTAAAATAAATTGTTGTGATCTCTTTTTTTCAGGGACGTGATTGTATACAATATTTTCACACACAGCAGGCTGGTGCACTTAACAATGCAGTCAGGGGGAAGGGAGCAGTTGGATGGGGCAGAGGTTCTGTGGGAAACGCGGGGGTTGGATAGGGCGTGGGAGTCCCAGGGGTCTGTCAGGGGGTGGGACAGGTGGATAGGGGACGGGAGGAAGGCGGGGGGGGGGGGCCCGGGAGAGCAGTTAGGGTGGGGGGATCTCGGAGGGGTGGTGGTCAGGTAACAAGGAGCAGACGGTTGGATAGGGGGTGGGGTTCTGTGGGGGCAGTTAGGGTAGGGAGTCTCGGGAGGGGGTTGTCAGGTGACAAGGAGCAGGGGCACAGATAAGAGATGGGGTACCACATGTTTGGTTAGGGGTGGGGGGGGGCTGTCTCTGGAGGGAGCAGTCAGGGGACAAGGGGGGTTGGATGGGTTGGGGCGTCCGAGGAGGGCAGTCGTGGGCAGGGCCACACTGTCTGGGGAGGCACAGCCTTCCCTACTCAGCTCTCCACACAATTTTGCAATCCTGATGTGGCCCTCATGCCAAAAAGTTTGCCCATCCCTGCCACAGACTGTTCCTATTTTACAGATGGGAAACTGTGGTAAGATCAAGCTTGACAAAGCCCTGGCTGGGATAATTTAGTTGGGGTTGGTCCTGCTTTGAGCAGGGGGTTGGACTAGATGATCTCCTGAGGTCCCTTCCAACCTTGATATTCTATGATTCTATGAATGTGACTTGCTCAAGATTACAATGGAAGTCTGGTGCGAAGCCAGGAACAGAACCCCGGCAGTCTGATTCCCACTCCTGTGCCACTAAACCACGGTCCACTTTCCACTTGACTTGCACTGGCTAATGGCTGGATTCCCAAACACTGCAGGGGAAGGGAGTTAAAGAACAATAAATCCTGCTGTTGACATTTTTAAGAATTTACTTTTTTTGTTTCAAATAAAACCTAGATCTGTAGGCTCAAACTACATGGCAGAATCCCTTCAGACTTGGAGCAAAACACCGCAGCAGCAGGAAGATAAAGGAGCTGGACACTATTTGCGCTGGTTCCCATCTTTCCAGTGTCCCACAGCTAATGAATAGAGAAATCTGTATCCACTTTCTATCTGCGATCCGCAAGCATGGTCCGCGGATGCAGATACCTGGGTATATAAAGTAGATATTCACAGATTTGCAGAGTTCTAATGGTCTCAAAACTTGGATAATAAATAATTCACCGCGGAAAGGAACTGGCTACCGATTTTTTCTCTCTCTCTTCCCAAAGGGGATTCATATACCAGGAATATTTACAGGGGGCAGGTTACAAAACTAGGGAAGACTGTAATAAACGCTGGGTAATAGCAAGCCTGGAGATTCCCGTCCCCATCTCTAATTACACCCTCTTCCCACTTCTACTCTTTCATTTTTGTTATTGTTGCTCCTTTTTCAGCTCCCTTCCCTAACTCCCAAAGCTACACAGTGATCCACGTGGGGATGGGGGAATCAACTTGTGGCCTCAACAGCTAGGATTGGCATGATCTCATCACTAAGAAATAAAGGAGCAAAAGAAGAGAAGCTGTAGGCCACTAGGTTGCTGCCCAAACGTCCCAATGGCTCTCTACATGAAGGCCCACAGTGGGAGCAGGGAGGGAAAGCAGCTGCAGATGGCCTTTCGGAATGCTGCCTTTCCATGTCTGAAGGGACAATCGCCATGGAGCTGTGGGAGCTTTTCCCCTGGGGACACCTGAGCTCAGAAGAGGATCAGGTAGAACAGGAGTTATCAGATTTCTTCAGCACTAGGTTTAAGTGCAGCTTTCGAGATGAGGCCATGAGGAGCCTAGTCTCGGTCCCGATCTTCCATCTCCTGCACTAGTACAAGGCCCTGGAGGAGTCTGACTGCCAGTCGCAAGCGGCTAAGGCACAGACTGCTATCAGCACGTCAGGAAGGCAGCATTTCACCCCCCAAAACAGCTCTGGCACCAGGATGACATTGGCTGCAATCACAGTCAGCATTCTGTATGTTCTATCACTTTCCCCTATCTTTTGCTGGTCTTGCCTATTGATATTGGAAGCTCTTTCGGGCAGGGACTATATGCTACAGCACCAACACAATGAGGCCCTGATCTTAGTTAGTCCCTAGACATTAGGCATAACGATGCTGTCCCAGGCAGCCTGTTTTCTCTCTCTCTCTCTCTCTCTCTCTCTCATTTGAGAGCAATGCCCGAGAGATTACTGAACTCACATGCATTTGTTCCACTGCTGGGATAGATAAACTGTCAATTGCCTCAAAAAGAGGGACTACATGAAAGCTATTGCCATTGAGGGATTGTTAGAGTACTCTAACCAGGGAGGACACTGAGGGTTACTTACCAAGACAATCTATAAATTGCAACTGTTCCCCTCAAGGGAAACATATTTTTCAATAGTTTTTAAATACATACTTTTCAGATTCAGGGGAAAAGCTTTGATTTATGATTGACTCTAGACTTCTGGTACAGAAGTGTAAAGAAAAGTAGCTACATACTGCATGTTGCAGCCACTTGAAGTAAAGAAAGTTCACCCACTTCAATTATACCCACAATTATGCCTAGCTAAATTCAGTCAGGATATATTCTAAACTAATGTGCTATCCAGTTGATTTTTCTAGAGAACCATTTCATAATTATGATTGCAAACACAGCATCTCTAAGGCATAAAATTAAGGTAGCCTGACTTGCGCAGCTGTAGGACAATTATCTTCTCACTCATAAAAATACCTATCAGCCATACCATCTTCAGGCTGTTCTCAGAGAGACCACAAACAAGTCTTGAGTGAAAGACATCCAAGAAGAGAAATTCTACGCAGGAGGGTAAAGCTACCCATCAAAATGCAGATAGCTGCTAAATCATCCTTTTTTAAAAATCCTTCTTTAGAACCTACCTCTGCCTACATATCACTCCCATGTCACAGATTAGGCCAGTGGAAAGCTGCAACTTCTGCTTTTCTGCTCAGTTCTGTTCAGCTTAGAGCATGTCTACACTGCAATTAAAAACCCATGGCTGGCCCGTGTCAGCTGACTGGGGCTCGCAGAGCTCCAGTTAAGGAACTGTTTAATTGTGGTATAAGATATTTGGGTTCGGGCTGGAGTCCAGGCTTTGGGACCCAGTGTGGGATGTGGATCCCAGAGCTCAGGCTCCAACCCAAGCCCAACTGTCTATACCTCCTCTCATTCCTAAACTCCTTCCCAGAGCCTGCATCCCCTCCCTCCGCATCCCCTCAACCCCCAAACTCCCTCCTGGAGTCTGCACCCCTCCCTCTGCAACCAAATGCTCTCCCAGAACCTGCACCCCTCATCCCTTCCTATATCCCCATCCCCTAGCCCAGAGCCTGTACCCAGAACCCAAATTCTGTCCCAGAGCCTGCACCCCAGCCCTCTGCACTCCCTCCCAGCCTGCACCCACACTCCATCCCAGAGCCTGCACCCCCCCACCTCCTCCTGCACCCCACCTCTTGCCCAAGCACAGAGTCTACACCCAAACCGCATCCTGGAACCTGTACCCCCCGCCCCGTCCTGCACTCCCACCCCCTGCCAAAGCCAGGAGCCTGCACCCAGCACTCAAACTCCTTCCCAGAGCCCAACCTCTCACCCTTCTGCACCCAAACTTCCTCCCAGAGCCTGCAACCTGCGCCCCTTCTGCACCCCAGAGCTCCTCCCCCCACCCAAACTCCCTCCCAGACCCTTAGACAGGGGGCACGGAGTTTGCAGGGGGACAGGTTCTGGGCACCACCAAAATTTCTACAAACCTGCCACCCCTGCGCGGCGGGGGCTCTGCACCCTCCAGGGAAACTCAGGGGGCAGGAAGGGGGAAACCTGGTCTGGGAAGCAGCCCCCAGGCATGACTGGCCCCTGGGGTCTATAAAGGTTTGTTAAAATTTGCCCCTCAATAAACCAATGTTCAGGGGGGAGGGGCAGCAAAGTAAAAGTCTCGCCTAGAGCGCAAAATATCCTTGCACCGGCCCTGGTTAGGTGGCAGGGGCTCCATGTGTCCCCAACTTTCCCACTTTTGATTTTCACATTTTCCCCAAAATCAATAGCCTAGAACATTCCCTGAAATTCTGAAATTGACCGGATGCAGCATTCAGAAATGATCACATTACTGATGAACAGAAATGCCACCACCGTGAACATAGGGCCTTGCAAGATCAGTCAAAAACAATCTGTTGGTGTTGCAGTAAGAGGTGGCTTTCTTGTCAGGTCAATACAAAACAAATATCCCAGCTGGATGTATCCTGCAATTAATACTCAGAAGGCTGCCCATTTCTGATCTTTTGAGATCCCATGTCTTGTGGTTTTTTGGGGGGGAGGGAAGAAATATTAACACCATTGCCACAGCCAGACTCCAGTTAGTTACCATTCTGCTACTCAAAATTCCCTCAGTGGCTTCAGGCCCTTACCATAGCCTTTACTTCTTGTTCCACACTGTGTAGTGTAGTGTTGCTATGAACTGTCAAACAGATTCCATGTTCCAGCCCAGAGGTGAGTGCAATTTATACAACCAAATGGTTGACATCAGAAAACTAAGAGTCAGCACTTGTGAGTCCTACTCCCACCTCTGCAACTAACTTCCTCTGTGATCTTAATAAGTCACTTCAGCTCTATATGATTCTGTTTCCCTTTCAGTAAGATAGGGATAATCAGGAATGTTATTAGTTTTATAGTGAACTCCAGACAGAAAAGAGCATACTACTATTTCAATGGTGGTGTGATGCTGGCAAACCAAGTGCCAAAGTCCCCATGTATCGAGGGGACATTGCCAAATACATAGCTGGAATCAGTCTGGCTCACCTGTGTGCTAGCACTATTAAAGCAGATACTTGAATTACAAGAATGTGCTTAGTCTCTACTGAATGCTTGTGAGTTGCTGCATGCATTAATTTCTCTTATGGCATATGTATCCCATACTGTAAGGTAATATTTGAGCAGTTGTCTTGTGAGCCTCTGTGACTGGTAAATCACCAGACAGGAGAAAGACATTAACTAGTGTGAAGAGCTGATCTTTAATAAAAGGTGTTATGTTCGGCCCAACAGGAAAGATCCATTGACAGGTTGTGCCCACCTTCCCATGATGATGAGTCATGCAAGTGGATTCCTCCCATCAGCTGAGTTTGCAGATCAGAGCACATTGCAGGAGGGAGATAAAATCCCCATACAGAAGGAACTGATTATCTCTATCCTATTTGGACTCTGCGGGGCTGGGTTTACTCTGCCTAACCACAGATACCCAGTGCTTAGCCTGGGTTAGCCCCAAAGGGCATATACAGCTTGCTTATTATAGAAGCTTCTACTACCTTTTGAAATTTAAGACTGGAATTATTTGTGTGTATATTTGTTTATCTGTTTTAACTCTGTAAATAACTCATTTCCTTTTCCTATATAACTAATCTTTTATATAGTTTACTATAGGATTGGCTACAAGCACTGTCTTTGATGTAAGATTTAAAGTGCAACTAATGAGGGGTAACTGACTGGTCCTAGTATTGCTGTGATTGTTGGTGTGTGAGATCATCTATCACAAGGTACACTCACCCGGGTGGCAAGATAGACACCAAAGCCACGTGTGAAGCTACCATCATCTCTTACCAGTGAGTGTGGCAGGGGAGGAGAGAGTAGACACAAAGCCTACCAAGAAATGCAGTTAGGGTACTGAGATCAATCTGATGCATAGCTTGGTGGAACTTGCTGAAATCAAGTACTGCTCCTCTCTATTCAAGAGAAAGAGAGAGATGACATTTTTGCCACCCCAAACTTACAGTTTAATAAAGACATTAAAGTGTATGAATGGCAACAGTCAGGCTCTTGAGGGAGCTACTGCAAGCCAAAACTTGTGTCCAATTCCCCATTTGTAAAATGAAAAGATCAGTGCTCATGCTGTGAAGTTTATTGTAAAAACTCATATCGGAAGCACATGAGAAGTATTTATTATTATACCACTAACCTAAGGAAGTGCAACTGTGGGTGTGCCACATGGCTGGCTGGGGCAAGTCAAAACACATTTTGCACATGAATGATGTGTTGTTAAGCAGGGTTTGAACAGACCTAAAGGAAAAGAGTGTTTTGGTGGCTGGAATTGACTGGATTGCTTTTGCTGCCTGTTTCCATGGCTTCCACTTCAAACTTCACCTTAAATGAAGCATTCATTTATTGTGCTAAAATATCAAACCATTTAAATGTCACAGCAGAAAGCTAGCGGAACAGCGGTGGATTTCTGTAGCGACTGAGGAATGGATTGACTAGCCAAGCAGAGCTAAGGAACAAGGAGGAGATTGCACGGGATTTCTTTCACACTAACAGGGGCTTGACCAAAGCTTTCTGGGAACAGCCCAGATTCAATGCACGGTAACTGCTGCCATGCCACTCAGCTGCTGGGATTTGTGTTTTCTCTTTAGTGGCATACAGTGAAGTTGCCAAAGGTCAATCACAGGTGCTGGCACTCATCCATGCAGGTTCGCTTCCCTTCCCCTCAGAATGAATAGCAGCAGAAGTTGACTACAGGAGAGTAATGACATACTCTTACTAGCAATCACAATTTAACCCCATCTTTCACAGATAAAGAGCTCACACCACCTGATGTACCTGACTCTAATTTGTACTCCCCCAAATATGCCAACCCTGGCCTGAAGCACTCTGCTATTCCATTATCCTTTTTGATTCTTGGGTTTAATCACATGGAGATTGTGATAAGACTTTTTTTTTGTAAAAAAAAAAAAAAGGACAGGCCTGCAAGTGTTCATGAGAGGCATCGCCAGAGTTATGCCCAGTGCTCTCAGAGGCCATTAAACATTTGTTCACTCTGTACATGCAATGCTAGTACAGAGTGCATAGCTCCCCTATGGTCAGGAAAGCAGCGATGTACAATTATCCCCTTACGCAGCCCTGTTAGTTTTAAATGTTATTCCCTGTGTGGGGAAACCAGAAGGGATGATAGTAGAAGATTTCAACACTGACTTGATAAAACCAATCAAGTGGGAGTAAAATTTGGTAGTAAAATTATACACTTCCTCCAGAACAAGAGGATCGCATACACCATTGCTCACATAGGCCAAGCACTATATCTTAGCCAACGTAATGTGCAAATGGCTTTTTGGGTTTAAGGATCATCTGAGAAGGTATTCCGGAGGCAGAATCTCAGAGTGGCTACCACCAGTGACTGAGAATTTAGCTGTGGAAGTTGAAAGAGCTGACATTTTGGAACTGATCACATGCAATACTCAAAAATTATCACATTACACCCAGAGAGACAAACACCATCAAGCTGAGGGTAGATTTGCTTAGCTCAGCCAACAAATACAACCAAAACTTTATTACCAAAAGGGTTTGTTTATATACAGTGGTGGAAAGCGTGTCTGTAAGAGCATTCTGCAGATACTGAGTATTAACCCAATGACATAATGCCTTTCTTTAAGGGGCCTTCACTTACTCCGATGTCTGGAAAGTGAGATGCCAAAAACTACCACTGATAGTATTGCTGATGGTACACAAAGACCTTCATTGTCTAGAACAGGGAACAATGTGTATACTGGGAGTGCTGAGAGCCATTGAACCAGACTGGAAATGCTGTATATCATAGAAACCTCTTCAAGGCAGGGGTGCAGTAGCACCCTCAGAACCCCTAGTTCTAGCACCTATGGTCTAGACCAGGGGTCTCAAACTCAAATGATCACGAGGGCCGCAAGAGGACTAGTGCATTGGCCCAAGGGCCACATCACCAACACGCCCCCCTCGCTGCCCCCGGCCCCGCCCCCATTCCACCCCTTCCATGAGGCCCCACCCATACCCCACCTCCTCTGAGTGCGCAGCTCCTCCCCCCTCCCTCCTGGAAAGCGCTAAGCACCACCAACAGCTGTTTGGCAGTGGGAAACACCTGGAGGTAGGCGGCATGGGGGGACAGGGAGCTTGGCAGCTGCAGGAATAAAGTAGGGGGAGAGAAGGGCTGTGGGAAGCTTCGCAGGCCACAGAAAATCACCCCGTGGGTCACTGTTTGAGACCCGGCCTTAGGTGAACTATTCCACCACCTAACAGATCTGAACCTCAGCGTTACACACACGATGATACAAAAGTGTAGTCAAAAATGAAAAAAATGAAGAGTAATATAGTATGCTATTAAATTTATTAACATTTTTATTAACTTCTTTACCTCTGTTAAAGCTCACCCCTGCATTGGGCTGCACCCCAACTCCACTCTTGCTCTTCCAACCCCTTCCCCAAAGTTCCCCCTCCTCCCCGCCCCTAGTTCAACCCCTTTCCCAAATTTCTTCTCCCCCACCTCCCCTGTGCGCGAGGCTTAACGCTCCTGGTCCCTCTGTCCCGGAAACCACTAAGGCACCAGAGAACTGCCTGGGGGTAGGAAGAGCAGTGGGGAGCAGTGCGCCGGGAGCAGCACGCCAGGGGTGGGGGAGGTGGAAAGCTTAGCAGCCACAGAAAACAACTGGGGGAGTCCCCATGTTTGTGACCCCTGTTCTAGCCCATGAAAGTTTATGCCCAAATAAATGTGTCAGTCTCTAAGGTGCCACAAGTACTCCTCGTTCTTTTTGTGGATACAGACTAACACGGCTACTACTCTGAAACCGGTCACCTAGAGATGTGTGGCTGTACAGCTCAAAGCACTTTGATGCTTCTCTGCTTTTTTAAAATTCTCCCTATTATGCAGTTGCGTGAAATGAGGCCCGGACCAGCCAAGTGACTTGCCCAAGGTCACACAATGAAGTGGCAAAGTCAGGAATAGAATGCATGTCTGCCCACACCTTGGTCTTACCTACTTGACTTCCTTCACTCTTTAAAAGACAAAGCACCCTTACCAAGTCTCAGCAGGGAGTTTTGATTAGGTGTGAAAAGTTAGCAATACAAAACTCAATGCTTTGCCCCCATTCCTATATTTAAAAGGGAGAGTGTATGCTAAGATCACCCTCTGATATTTCAGCTCTTCTCAGCCAGATGTCATCAAGAAGCCACCAGTAAAAGTTCCTTGTTGGCTAACGCATTATGAAAGTAGAAATGACAAATGTTTGTTCTGGGAGCAGGGAACAACTGTAACTCCAAGCCCTCCAGAACTCTTCTTTCCAGGAAAGTTCAACATTCAACTGGTTCTAGGATATATCCAACACTATGCAGCTACCACATGGAGACACTACAGAGCCCTATAGGACAGGGGTGGGCAAACTTTTTGGCCAGAGAGCCACACTGGGGTTCAAAATTGTGCAGAGGGCTGGGTAGGGAAGGCCCTGCCCCCTATCCGACCCTCACCCACTTCCCACCCCCGGACTGCCCCCCTCAGAACCCCTGACCCATCCAACCCCCTCTTCCTTGTCCCTTGATCGCCCTCTCCTGAGACCCCCCCCACTCTAACTGCCCCCCCAAGATCCCAACACCTCTCTAGCCCCCTGCTCTCTATTCCCTGACTGCCCCCTCCCAAGACCCCCCACCCTAACCACAACCCCCCAGGACCCCACCACCTAAGTCCCAACCCTGCCCAACTTGTTTACCTGCTGAGCCGGGCACGGGGCCCCGCGGCTTGTGGCAGTCGGCCTGGCCTCCGGCTCGGGAGTGCGGGGCCGTGTGGCCTGCGGCGGTCAGCCCGGCACCCCAGGCTAGGAGCGCGGTGCCCCACGACTTGCCACGGTTGGCCCAGCACCCCAGGCCGGGAGCGTGGGGCCTTGCGGCCTGCCGCAGTCAGCCCAGCCCCCGGCTTGGGAGTGCGGGGCCGCGCGGCCTGTGGCTATTGGCCCAGCACCCCCAGCCGGGAGCACGGAGCCCCACCGCTTACCGCGCTTGGACCAGCTCCCGGCTCGAGAGCACAGGGCCCGCAGCTTGTCAAATCCGCAGCTTCCCAAATTGCACCCCCCGGCAAGCTGCTCCAGATCCCCACCTCTTCTCTCCTCTCTTCCCCCACTCCCTGCTTCCTGCTGCTCTTCTCTGCCTCCTCCCCCAACTCTGTGCTGCTTCCTACCCCCAGGTAGTTCTCTGGCCGTACGGCACTTTCCGGGAAGGAGGGGCCAGCAGTGGTAAGCTTCCTGCAGAGAGGAGTGGAGAGGCCGCGGGGAGTCTGGAAGGCCTCCTCCCCTCTGCAGGAGGCTTACCGTTCCTGGTCCTTCCCTCCCGGAAACTGCTATGCTGCCAGAGAAAGAAATAAAGGCGGGGGGGAGCGGAGAGCTTGGCGGGCCGCAGGGAAGGGCTCGGCGGGCCGCATGTTTGAGATCCCTGATCTAGACCCACAGGTTCTCACGCTGGGAGTCAGGACCCCTCAGGGGTCAAGAAGTTATTACATGGGGGGGTCACGAGCTGTCAGCCTCCACCCCAAAGCCTGCTTTGCCTCCAGCATTTATAATGGCATTAAATATATTTTTTAGGTTTTTTTAATGTATAAAGGGGGTCGCACTCAGAGGCAGGCTGTGTGAAAGGGGTTACCAGTACAAAAGTTTGAAAAAGATCCAAAATATTTGGCCAGACTTTTCCCATATGGTTTGCCAGTGCAAATGCAGAAGGCCAGGTTGATCCTATACAGTAACTCCTCACTTAATGTCATCGCAATTAATGTTTTTATGTCGCTCATCCATTAGAGCAGCAGTCCTCAATCTGTTTCAGCCATGGCCCCCTTCCCGGAGCAGCGTCCGCTCGCGGCCCCCCGAGATATGTGTACCGAAATGTCACCGAACAGAAAACTTTCACTTTCTGTGGCGGCATTTCAGTGGTACCAAAATAGACCACTGCCAAATTCAACAGTCTCCCCCGCGGGATCAGCAGCAGCACTGGGATCTCGCGCACCCCACTTTGATGACCACTGCATTAGAGAACATACTCATTTAACGTTGCACAATGCTTGCTTATAACGTTGTTTGGTCGTGGGGGCTTGGAATCAAGGTGGGCCGGCAGCCCCACATCATCTCCCCCCACCCCACCCGCACCTCCCGTCTGCCAGCAGCCACGCAGATCAGCAACTCCCCTCCTGCTTCCCGCTTCTCCCGCCTGCAGCATTCAGCTGTCTGGGCGGGAGAGGGCAGAGGAGCGAGGATGCAGCGCACTGCCAGGGGAGAAGGCAGGAAGAGGCGGGGTGGGGTGGGGATGAGGACAGACCTGGGGTGGGGGGACAGGATGGGGGTTGAGCACCCCCAAGCACTTTGGAAAGAAGAGCAAGAGGCAGCCAGATGATCCATCCTCTTTCACCCTCTGATTCTACCACCTCAACCAAGCTTTGCAATCATCATTGCTGAGTACAGCATTATATTGTTTTTTAAAATGGTTTAAAACTTTTACTGTATATGGATATAATGTCTTTTCTCAGGTGAAAAGTTTCTTCCTGGACCTTAATCCCTTCCCCCATTTACATTAATTCTTATGGGGAAATTGGATTCACTTAACATCCTTTCACTTAAAGACGCATGTTTTCAAGAACATAACTACAACGTTAAGCAAGGAGTTACTGTACTCTATTCCGAGGCTCTCTTTCGGTTCATGGGCACCATCTACAAACCATCTTCCCACCCTGAGGGACTCTGTAGATGTCTTGAAGATTCTGTGCAAACCCTTTTCTGAGTGCGTACTTTGAGCATTTAGGCCTCTCTCTCTCCTGGTCTTACCCTCCAAACACACACCGCTGCTCCTTCTCACACTGACTTTATTCGAGGAAATAGTTGGTTTCTCAAGGTCCCGAGCTCAGACATTTAAACAGAAGCAGCTTATGCTTGTTCATATCCAGAGAAGGGTGATTTATAAGTAAGGACATGATTTTGTCACAGATTCCGTGACTTAACAGACCCCTGTGACTTCCACATCAGCTTCAGCCCCACGCAGGGCTCCAGCTGTCACACACACACCTCATACAGGGCTCCGGCTTCCATGATTTACAGTTTATTGCCTGGATCCTGCCCATGAATTTTAATAAAAATCCCCATGCCAAAATTTAACCATATTTATAAGGCATCAATAAATGCTACATTAAATAAGGTCTATGGATGAGATCTGTGGAGTAGATAGCGTATCGGGGTACATGGCCTCTGTTTGTTCTACCTATTTAATATGCCAAAGGTTACTTTGAGATATGGATGAATATTGTATTTATTCCTGTAACCAAGTATTCATCTTGACTTGGTCAAGTTGCATTATTTGTGGGGTTGGCACAAGTTCGCAAGCACTCAGTTATCCAGAGGAGCACGTGTGGCTTATTTCACTCTTTAAATTAAGGAGATTCTGAATAGATTTCAAGGGAATTTTAATCACCTGCTTTTTTCTCGTCTCCCTCCTACAGCAAGTTGCTCTGCGTACAAAATGTCAGCTTTTTGACAGAGAGCTGAGCTGGGAGCTCCTTCAACAACACTTCTCATAAATAATTAAACTCAAGTTTGAAGATTGCCAACTGGTTCATTTAATGGTATTGTTCTAGGAACCCAGCAGCCTGAACAACTTTCCATTAGGGCCAAGAAGAAATCATGAGGTCTTAAAGATTCAGTGGCCATCGTAAATATGTAGAGGAAAACTGTTCCCTCCTGAAATTATTGTGTTACTCTTGCCCCCACAATTCATATGGTGGGTTGATTGTGCCCTTCCTCCTCTTTTACTAAACACCACTATTAAAAAGTTTTAGTGTAATTCAGCTTTAATAAATATACTTCGCCCAGTTTCTGCTGTTAGTTACTGCACCTCCCATAGCTAGGACAGCAAGAGCTAGACCAAGGGTCTCCAAACGTTTTTGATTGCGCACCCCATCCGAAAAAAAATTGAGCACGTACCCCCATTGGGGAAGCCCCGCTCCTATCCACTCCCTCCCCCGAATGCCCCCCTCAGATCTCCTCCTCTTGGTCCCCTGACTGCCCCCCAGGACCCCACCTCCTATCTAAGCTTCCCTGCTCCTTGTCCCCTGACTGCCCGCTCCTTGTCCCCTAACTGGTCCCCTGGGGCCGGTCAAGCCGCGGCGCCTGACTCCTTGGGCAGGTCCACCACGACACCTGGCTCCTTGGGCCAGGGCCGCCACAGACCCCCATGGACCCCAGCGCACCCCAGTTTGGAGACCACTGAGCTAGACTACATGAATGAGTTTCACTTTGATAGTTACACCTTAAAATACAGCTGCTACACTGTTTGCAATCTCAAGGGAAGGGAATATTCAAAATAATTTCTAAACCGAAGGCTTTGCAGAATGAATTTCCACATCATTCAACAGAAATCTGGGAACTAAACTGTCTAAGAATCCCTGTTTTAAATCAAGTTATGGATGTGAACACAAAAAGAGTACTGCAGCCTACAGTCATGAAGATTCAATTAACAATCCACAATAAAGACCTACTAATAACTAACTATTTCCTTACAGCATTTACACAGCATTACCATTCAAGATTCAAAGGAGGCAAGGGGCTTGCTTAGGAGTGGGTTGGAACTTAAAGTCAAGAACACAGTTATGAGGTGGGATCCCCAAGGAAGAAAATGTTTCTTTAATTGTACTCTGTTTCTCATAACAGAGGACATCAATAGTCTGGACCTCACTGTTGGATGGAACCAGATATTTCCATTACACTGAAAAAACAATGTTCACCCCACTAGTTGTATCCAGAACAGTGGACGACCATGTATGAGTGAACTTCTAACATACTTTCTCTCCTGCTTTCATCTCTCAACCTCTTGTTAAAACCTGAGATTTGAAACAGGAAGTGAAGCCGGTAAAGTGTGAATGTGATATCATTATGAGTGGTTGGTACTTCAACATGTTTCAAGGGAATGGTGAGAATTAGTAGTTATGACAACTGTTCTTCTACAGGAAACATGAGCATTTTTAAAGCTAAATGTAACCACGCAAATAAGGGACTGTAGTTGTAAAAGGTAAACTGTATAACTGGAGGTCAATATTTTTTGGTTTTAGTTACAATGTAAATACCATTAACAACTTTCTATTCTTTCTCCATGTGCCCACTAACCCTTCAATAACCTACATAAGAACATAAGAAAGGCCATACTGGGTCAGATCAAAGGTCCATCTATCCCAGTATCCTGTCTACCGACAGTGGCCAACACCAGGTGCCCCGGAGTGAGTGAACCTAACAGGTAATGATCAAGTGATCTCTCTCCTGCCATCCATCACCCCCCTCTGACAAACAGAGGCTAGGGACACCATTCCTTACCCAGCCTGGCTAATAGCCATTAATGGACTTAACCTCCATGAATTTATCCAGTTCTCTTTTAAACCCTGTTATAGTCCTAGCCTTCACAGCCTCCTCAGGCAGGGAGTTCCACAGGTTGACTGTGCGCTGTGTGAAGAAGAACTTCCTCTTCTTTTAAGCCTGCTACCCACAAATTTCATTGGGTGGCCCCTAGTTCTTCTATTATGGGAACAAGTAAATAACTTTTCTTTATTCACTTTCTCCACACCACTCATAATTTTATATACCTCTATATTATATAAACCTATTATTTACTATTTGTTAAGTGGTAAGCACTTTCTTTAGTTTTGGATATTCTGTGTCCTAAAACTCTTGAAATCTAAGGTAAACAAATTAGACACAAAATACAGAGACAAAGCCAAAAAGCAAAACATTCTTTTTGTGCCTAAGGTTCTATATTAGTGGCAGAACTTTTATTTTGCAGGTTTGCATGGCTGCTATGAGTTTTCGTGAGCAGTAAGTGTTAATTTTAGGTAGTGAGATACTGACTTTGGAAAGGAGGGCGGAGCGGGGGAGGGAAATGAGTATTCCTGAACTTGGAGCTCTTGGCACTTAAAAGAAAACTTGATTCTCACATATCACACATTGCAGGAGTCATAGCTGCAATTTAGTCTATCCATAACTTCTGTTTAATGATGTGGGATCAAAGGATTATCCAAGTTTTGCAACTCACTGAAGCGCATTCTAGATTTGGACATAAAAAGATTTTAAGTGTTTAGTTCTGAAGTCAAATATATTGTGACTGAAAAAGAAAGCTGAAGGTTCATTAGTTTAATGATGTTTTGGAGCCAAATTTACTGTCAGCCATTATGTAATCATCCTTTTTGATTTCCCAAGGCAAGGATGACGTGTGGCCTGGCAAAGACAAACCTTCATATTACTTAACAGCTGGAATAATCCAAGACAGAGGGATTGATGGGGAAGTGAAAATAATAAATGAACAAAAGTTAAACAATGTTTTCTGCCTGGTAGGGAAGTGCTGAATTTTCCATGCTGAGTCAATAAAGGAAAGGTAAGAGGCCTTCTTCTCAAGCAACAGAGCACCAAAGAATTCCATCCTTAATTAAATGTGAACTGAATCCAAAGTACAGTAACTGGAAACTTTACCAAGGGCTGGTCTTCACTAGCGCGGGGGATCGACTGTAGATACGCAATTTCAGCTACGTTAATAACGTAGCTGAAATCGGCGTATCTACAGCAGACTTACCTGCCGTCCTCACAGCGGCGGCGTGCTCCCCCATCGACTCCAGCTTGCGCCTTTTGGCGAGCTTGACGAGACGCGATAAATCAATCGCCATAAGATCGATCTCTCCCGGCTCTAGTGAAGATAATCCCTAAAAGGAGTTTAATTTACTCTTCCCATTTAAGTGGAAACACAGCAAGGACAGTCCACAAAGCCAGCCCTCGATCATGGAGGCCCCGTTTTGGGGGACAAGTAAAGTATCTACTTACAAAAAGTGTATTTGAGGCAGAGTTAAGGTTATCCAGTGGTACATCATCCCCTTCCAGAACAGAGAGTTCAGAAAAACTCAAATCTCTGAAAACCAGAACACAGAGAGAGTTAAAGTATGTGCCAAGGTAACCTTAACTCTGCCCTGCTGGAGCTGGCAATAGCCAATGAGAATTATCTGTGTGCACTCCAGGTACGTTCATTGTGTTAGTGAACTGTATTGAATGATGGAGAAACTAGAAAAGCTCGGCAGAGCTTGAATGTGGAATGAGAAGGAATATCCAGGGGAGATGGGCAGGGGGGAGGACTGAGAACCTCTCACTGCCCCTCACCCTGTTTGTGAGACAAAGGAAATAGGTGAAAGTACCCTAGGAGATGTGGGTTGACTAGTTTCAACGCTCAGCTGTGTAGCATGTGTTACTAATTGTACTCAAAGCTGTTTGCCATAAGGACTGTCAGTAGTGAAGGGTGGGATATGAGAGCGGTCTATGGGTTTAATAATGGGTCCATGAAAGTATATTGTTAGATGGCATCATAGGCAGAGGGGTGAACAGGTGGAATTCTTTCTGTGAAAGATGCTAAGTGAGAAGGGGAGAGAAAGAGGCGTGAAGTGGCCCATTATTCTCAGTGTGATGTTCTCACCTAAACGAGAACACCCCATGAAAATAAATACAGCCTGAAACAATAACTCAGATTTGCCAACTGCTCAATTCACCACAGGCTAAGTTCTGCATTTAAAAGGCTACACCATGGCACACTGTAGTGCTGTGATCTAGACACTACCTACACCAACTGAAGGCTTCTCCTGTCCGCATAGGTAATCCGCCCCCTGGAGAGGCAGTAGCTAAACCGGGGATGAGATCAATATGGCTCTCTCTCAGCTGGGGGGAGGGAAATTTTTCACACCCAAGACATGCAGCTACGCTAAAGCAATGTAAGTTCTTAGTGTAGACCAGCCCCCTAGAGGTGTTCTCTTCCCCCCTGTGCATTGTTCATGCTTGTGATATGTACCAGCATGTCTGTTCTCAGCGCCCCACTCTGAGATAGCCAGACATCCCCTACCCCTGGGGAGTGAAGGCTTCCCATTCCCCCTAACCTCTCTCTCTCTCTCTCTCTCTCACACACACACACACACACACACACGGTTTGGGGCCTGACAGGCCTCCTACCCTCTCCTCCTGCATTCCCTCCCAATCCCCACTCCCTCCCTACGACCTGAGCTCCCTAATGCATCTCCCCTCCTCCTCCTCCTCCCTCCCCTCGCCACAGCACTAACCTTCTCTCTTTCCAACAAGCATACACATCATTTTCTTTTTCACAAACCAGAGCCTCTTGTGAATTATCTACTCTGGTCAGAATACATTTCCCAGAAGTTAAATAAAAACACAAACCACCACCAGAGTGCTGGAGAGTACCAACATGTCTACAGATGGTCATTCTCGGTTTTCTCCAAGGGCAGGACTTAAGTTACATTGCCTCAGTGTAGCTCAGTTTCGATACCCATAGCATCTTCCCTTAAGCCACTTTGGTCACACACAAGTGGACTGGCTAGGAACCCTCCTATAGTCTTTTCAAACATTGCAAATCTGATGGGTGTAATAGACTTTAGCATATGCCAGCCAAGAGCTCTCAACTCTTCCTTTAATAACGCTTTCAATTATTGCTTCCTCAAAGAAGGAGTGAGTACCAGGTATGATCTGAGATAAACATCAAGTGACAGAGATCAGTTGGTGGGCAAGTAGAGCCATGCATAGAGCCCCAGATGCCAAAAAAAAAAAGTTGGTAAAATCTGCTGACTTTATGAAATCCTGTTTTTACTGAAAGTCTAGCTCAGGAACTCCTAGCTCAAATAACGACAAATTTGGTTCACTGACCCTGTCCTGTACCTCATAAGGCGTAACAAATTCCAAGGCAATCTTAGTAAGCATGCAGATTCTGGCACACTTCAAGTGGACCTTTAAGCAGAAAGATTTCTCAAACTCAACTATAACAGAGTTGGTGCTCCACTATGATATCCAGAAAGCTGTTTCACAGACCTAGCCAAAAACACTAAGACTGGGCTCCAAAAGTCAGATCGCTTTTGGACCCTTCTTTAGGTTTTGTTCTGTATTTGCAACCCCTATGGCTGCAGTGCTGTGTAAGATATGAGGATCTGAAAGTGAAACTGACTAGAAGCTGACACATTTTACTTATCCAACCTAAGAGAAATGCTGAAACCAAGCAAAAAGCTTGAACAACAGAAAGTGTATTAGATTTCCAAACCTTCGGTTTTAATAATCAAACTATAATCTGTCATTCATAACAGACTGAACATTTTAAATATAATTTTCTAACATGACAGCATCATTTAATGGACAAAGACACAAATCCAGAGATATTAAAAGAAAAGACCTGTGTATTTAGAATGGTAGTGAAGTAATAGACAACACTCCTGCCAGCTTTAACAGCTGTTATATGTCCCGATAGTTCTTATGGTAGGGACCACTCCTAATCGGAAACATTTTACAGGCTGGTTTCTTAGATTCTGGGTGATTTAAGATTAAAGTGAATAAATCCGCTTAATTCTGGCTGTAAATTTTTTTAGAACACTAGAGACTCATTAACTAGTAATGCAGTAATGAATATTTGTGCAGTAACTTGCTGCCTTGGCAACAAGGGACCGTATTTATCAAGCGTGAAATTAGCATTAGAAAGTAGCCTTCTGTGGAAATTTAAGTGGAAGCTGTTGTAGCACTGTAGTTCACTATGCAAAATTGTAACAGTTATTGTGATCCAAACTAGAAAAAGAAGAGTAAAGTAAAAATAAATCTCTTCTTACTTACGGTGGTGAAGATTAAGAGTAGCTCCACTTAAATCAGATTAGACTGGTGTAAACCCAGCCTGAGAAGAGAATCTTTACTGCTGAAGTGACACTTACCATATTGCGGTAGTTAGGGATCAGACTCAGTTTTCTAGGGGGCAGTTTAATTATTCATTTATAGGACATTTCTACAGCACTCACTGTAATTTCTAAATGTCCTTGATATGAATGTTCTAAGAAGAAGTCTGAAACAAATCTGGTTTGAAGTTGTGTAGGCAGTTAGTCCTTCAAGGGGATTAAATACCTTGGGTAATTAAAACAAAGGAAAATAAAAGGGCGGCACATTTAAGTGTTCAGTAAATCTTTGAAAGTGAATTTTAGTGCTCTTGAAAAAGCTTCAATAGGGAAAATGTTGGAAACTGGAGTAATCTATCCACAAATATAGTCTAGGTAGCTGAAAGGCAAGTTTCACTGTATTCTGACACACCGAAACTCAAGACCGTCTGGGAGGGACCCATAGCTAGTGGCAAGAGGACTTCTTACTGTTTATTTTATCAATTTCTTCCAAAACCTCCTCTACTGACACCTCAATGTTGGACAGTTCTCAGTTCCTTTGTCACCTACAAAGAATTGCTTAGATGTGGGAATCTCCCTCACATCCTCTGCAGTGAAGACCTCATTTAGCTTCTCTGAAATGGTGTTATCTTCCGTGAGTGCTCCTTTAGCACCTTTATTTGCCAGTATCCCCGCTGATTGTTTGACTGGCTTCCTGCTTCTGATGCACTTTAAAAAATATTGGTGTTAGTTTTTGTGTCTTTTGGTACTTGCTCTTCAAGTTCTTTTTTGGTCTGCTTAATTATACTTTTACATTTAATTTGCCGGAGTTTATGCTGCTATTTTCCTCACTAAGATCTGATTTCCAATTTTTAAAGGATCTCTCTTTGCCTCTAGCCCTTTCTTTTAATATGTTGTTTGGCTATGGTGGCATTTTTTAGATGGCTTTTTTATTATTTGGGGGCATACATTTAGTTTGAACCTTTATTATGTCATTTTAAATAGTTTCCATTTAGCTTGCGGGCATTTCATTCTGGTGACTGTTCCTTTCTATTTCTCTTTAACTAGCTCTCTCATTTTTTGTGTAGTTTCCTTTTTGAAGTTAAATACTACTGTTGTGGGGTTCTTTGGTATTTTCATCCCTACAAGCATGTTAAATTTAATTGCATTCTGGTTGATGTTACTGAGCGGTTCAGCTAGATTCACCTCTTAGACCAGATCTTGTACTCCATGTAGGACTAAATCAAGAATTGCCTCTCCCATTGTGGGTTTCAGGACTAACTGCTTCAAGAAACAGTAATTAAGTTTTTATTTCTCCATCCTGTCTTGAGGAGACATGTACCCAGTCCTATGGGGATAGTTGTTAATCCTCCATTATTACTGGGTTCTCTGTTTTTGTAGCCTCTAATCTCTCTGAGAATTTCACGAACACTGTCATCCTGGTCCGGTGACTGGTAGTGTATTCCTATTGCTATACTCCTATTATTCAAACATGGAATTTCTATACATAGAGATTCTATAATGAAGTTTGGTTCATTTAAGATTTTTACTATATTTGACTCTAGCTTTCTTTCACCTATAATGCCACTCTCTCGCCAGTGTGACCTACTCTGTCATTCCTATATATTTTGTACCCTGATTTTACTGTGTCTCATTATCATCATTCCACCAAGTTTCTGTGATGCCTATTATATCAATTTCCTTATTTAATACAAGGCAGTCAAGTTCACCCATCTCAGCCTTTACAGTTCTAGCATTTGTCTACAAGTACTTACAGAATTTGTCTATATTTGTCTGCCTTCATGTGATGTAACTGAATGGGACTCTGTTTTGTTTGACTGTTTCTCTTCATTTTCTAACTGTACTTTATCAACTTCTATTCTTTCTTCTCCATTTGGATACAAATCCTCCTCTAAGGGATGTCTCTGTCCAAACTGTACAGCACTAGCCTGAAGGAGTTATGTGACAGGGCTTGGGCTGGGAATTTCTATTTTACCCAGAAAAATCAAAGCCATGAAACCACAGGATGAGGAGTTTAATCTGCTTATTGTAATGTACTTCAAAGAATGCATTTTTTTGGTGGAGCTGAGGTATTCTGTTCATTAATTCATTTTGATTTTGGATGCGTTCAAGAATTACAGTAATGCTAGAATAGCTATAATATTAAAACCCAGGAAGACTCAACAACGGAAAACCAACAGCCTTGGAGTGCTGGCTGTAATGGAATGCACTCTTGTATTCACACCCTATTCTATACCCTACTGTAGTGATCTTTGTACAAAATATGGTTTGGAAGGTATCATTTGAAAACTAAACCTGCTGGTCAATAAGATCATGATAAATATCTATATAGTAATATTACATATAAAGTTATGACCTCCCCACACCTTCCCGGAAGATGCTGGTCACATGTTCAAACCCACATTACCCAGATTAGGCAGAACTGGTCAAGCACATCTTAAGCAAAGGAATGTGTATTTACTTCAATTTACATACAAGTTGGAAACAGTCCTCAGTGAGAGCGGGAAGACAGAAGACAAGGAAAATCTGCATTTCAGCTAACAGAGATAAGAGGACACAGCATGGAACTTCCTTTCCTCTAAGTATACTTTGCTTTGAGGGGTAAGCCTCAAGAAAATGCACTTCAAAGCGGGAAATGGTCTATAAAAGTGAGGAGCAAACACACCCCAAGTTCTTACCTATCCATCTCTCTCTTTTCACCTAAGATGACAAAAGAAACAACTCGAGTTTGTTAAGTTTAAAAAGCAGTTTATCTTTTTCTTGTAACCATTTCTGACTTTAATGCCTCATTTTTTGTACTCACTTAAAATCTCTCTTTATAAAGAATAAAACAAGTTTATTTACTTAATTAAAACTAATCCAGTGTTGTGGATTGTGTGGGTAACTCCATTTAAGGTAGCAAACTGTTATATGTGGAACCCGTTAGAGAGGCAACAGACCTAATATATCTGGATAATGCAGGGGAAGACAGGACAGCGCAGAACACACCTTTTTGAGGGAAAATCCAGAACTGGGACTGTGTTGGGGTCACCCTGCAAGTGGTAACCAAAGCTATTGGAAGGTAGAGTGTGGCAGGTATTTGCTGACAGGCTGCTGGGGTCAGAGTTGCTGGACCAAGTCTAGGGCTATATATAGATACCCAGAATGTGACATGCATGCTGTTTAGCTGTTTGTGAGGAGCCCAGGTTGGGAGCTACAGCAGCAAAGCAGTGTAAGGCATCCCAAGTTGCAAGGCATCCCAAGTTGACACAGCTCCTCACTGGTCTAGATCGCACCCCAGAATGTCATATTGGCCTCAGTTTGCAATTCCCTAATCTGAACGGCAACTATCACATGAGTGTTGGCAAATCACAGCTGCTAGTTAGTCCTGGCAAAAACACTGTACTACATGCAAGGTCACTCTGTTCAACAATTGCTAGGCCTCATTCAGAGCCCTGTGCTGGAAACTACTTCCTATTAAAGCAGGACTGCAACAAAATGAGGAAAGGTCTAAAAATATATGATACCGGGAAATGTCTTGGAAAATAAGAAAACCAAGGAGACATCTGTCTACAGATAAGACACACACGAGGGCATGAATGAAAGTGACATGACAAACTCCATCTGGATAGATCAAGATCATTATGGTGAACTAAGGAAGCAACTGGAAGAACTGGGTGAAGTTATACTGCCCCCTCATTGTGAGTGTACAGTCATTTGTTGCCAATGATGTGTTTTGTTTGGAGTCCCTCTTTTTCTAGGGAATCAAACATGTCTGGATAAAGCATTAAACATATTGAGGGAAAGAGGTGGGATGAGCAGATAGTGTGGGAAGAGATGGCTCAATTCCAACACCCCATAACAGAATGCACCAGGTTAACTTTTAACAAGAGAACTCAATGTTTTGCTTATTAACTATTGTATAGGACGGACTGCCATCCAAGTCAAAACAGTCTCATACATAATCAAATAAGATCATGTAAGGCAGCCACAAGCTAGTTTTCACAGGAATTAGATACGCTGTTCAAGAAAAGAGGCAGACAATACAATATATAACTTCAGCCTGAAAGGCCCGGGTCATCCATGACAATCATTTAGCTGCGCTTCATTGAACAGACTATCAAGATACGTAACTTCATTGCCAGGAGGCAAATGGATGGGCAATGTAGAATTAAGTGGACTTACTGCTTCTTGCACACTATTGTAAATAATTTTTAAAGTCCTGTAACACCAGACTGTTTCCCATTGATGTCACCTTTACAGCATGATTTAACCACAATGGTTTAATCACCAATAGGGGCAGATTTTTTTTAAACTCCTTCCTTGCCTTTTAGATGAAATCAACTCTCTCTTTTTAACTTCCTAAAGTTAACCTTAATGCAAGAACGACTAACTATTGACCCAGCACCATACAAGCAGAAGGGGCAAAATCTAGGCTATATTGAAAAGAACAGAAAAAGTCCCATTCAACAGAGTCATAATTTCTGGATAGAATTATTGCAATCTTGGGTCTCTCTCCAGTTTATAGCTTCTTGATGTTCCTAATCAGCAATAAGTGTTCAGCAAAAGCCTTTAATTAGCGAAGTTACCTTAATAAGAAAGGGAATTCTAAAGATGCAAAAAGCTGCCTAGGAAGGTTGAGTTAGTTAAGAGACTCCTGGATGGACACTAACATTGTCCAGGAGACTGCAGGAAAAAGGCCACTGCCCAACAGTGCAACAGCTGTCACTTACTGCTGTGCTCACCTCCGCACAAAAGGCAACACAAAGCCCCCAACAAAAATTTGAGGATCAGAAACATAAATTATATCAACCCATTTTTATTAAACCAGTGACTCCGCAATGGAGATTGCCAAGAAATGGGAGGATATTGCAGTAAAGCACAATCATCCACAGTGACTTTACAAATTTTCAAATGGAAAACTTTACTGCAAGATTTTCAACGTCACTAACAGAACAAATATTTTTGGGTGGACTCCACTCTATGTGCACCTGACCCTTCTTACAGTTCTGCACGCTGGCCCAGCAGAATCTTGACGCAGTTCAGGGCAACCACACCAGTATTTCCCCTTTGTGAATCAGTAAGGGCACCCCAATTTCAGACTTCAGGCTTCCTAGCCATTGCTTTTCTTGGGTGGAAATCCACATCTCTACCCTACCTGACCAGACTATTCACAAGGCTGAACAGTTCCCTGCCTTCACTGTGTTATTCCCAGCAAAAGACAGTCTGCCTAAGCAGACCTGCTTGCTTTCCCTTCAGACACCGTTCACAGTGTAATGTGTACAGTTACGCCACCACTGAGTTCTTTCAATGCAAGTTTAATTATCCTTTGGATAAAAGCATTCCAGAGGACACATAATAAGAACAATAAAAACCTGCTAATAAGCTTACCAGAGATCACCCCAACTCTAACATGGGTTCTGGCAGGAGCAGTCCTTAAGCCCCTCAAAGGTGTCTCTTCTATGGTCACAAGTTCATAACAGCCACTGCTCAGAACTAGCACACTCATGAAAAGTTTAGTCCATTCTTTATACAGTTTGGGCATCTGATCTGGAATTCCCAGGAGCAGGTAATCAGGAGACAGTGGGTTTTTGTCCCCAAGGCACAACTTCAAAAGGCCTGACAAGTACCTACACTTCACTCATATCTGAGAGTTCCTAACTCCAAAGCAGTTCTTTGAAGTTCCTAACATTTACATTGATCACATCCCTAGAAAAGTTGCATACAATCCTACAATAATGTAAACAATTGCATTTTAATGCAATGGACCTCAAAAGGTATTAAACCTAATTCAATAAAATTTAATTTAATTCAATAAAGTTTGAAAATGCTGCAAGAAATTGCCATGTGTCACTTTTCACATAGCACAGTTGTAACAGAAAAGCTGTTTCACTGAGACATGTAGAACTTATTGCTAAGATTATGATCAAGTGGAATTGGATTTTCAAAAGATGATGAAATAAAAAACTTAATTTGGATGTTGCATGTATTACAAACAGATGTATGTCACCATGGCACTGCCAAGAGCTAAATGAATTTTTGATTTGAAGCATTTCTTGCTCACCAAACAGAACCACTTTTTAAAAAAATCAATACACTTGTGTTATTTCAGCACTGAGCAACAGTAAATCTATTCTCTATTTAGCCTGAAATCCAACATGACTGTCCTGAAGACAGCTTTTAACCTTTCTGTCTGTCGTCAAGATTTCACACCTTTTTATCTTTTGGAAATATTAAATTTAGGAGGCACTGAACTGAGACAATCTAACATCTTTGTTGGCAGTTTATATATAATCTTGGTACAGATCTTCCCCAAAAACATCTCCATTAGCACAGCTTCCTTGCTGGTGCATGTACAGTATGACAACATCCAATTATCTAAGCCTTGGTCAACCTGAGAGAGGGGGGAAGGTTTCACTTTCTCTTCCCTCACCCTTTTGCAGGATTCCAAAGCTATTGGAAAGAAATATATAGAGGTGATTAATCCAAAACTGCAATGTCTCTGAGGTGAAGAGTGGAAGGTTCTTAACAGCTCAGGACAGAACCCTAACCAAGCAAACTGAAGAAGAGATTTAGAGACGCAGAAATGAAATGTAGGCAGTTACCCTGGTCAATAGGTTGCCATATAATCTTCAGGCTGCATCTACAACAGCCACTGTCAAAAATGGATCTAAAATTCCACTCGTAGAAGATATAATCATTATTACCATCATGCCTGGGAGCCATAGTCGTAGACCATAACACCATTTGTCCCATCCCAGGCATTTGTACGGACACAGAACAAAAGGAAGCGCCCAGCCCCCAAAAAGCTTGCAATCTAAGTGTAAAGTAAGAGCCAAATAGATATATATAGGCATAACAACATAAGAATGGCCGTACTGGGTCAAACCAAAGGTCCATCCAGACCAGTATTCTGTTTATCAACAGTGGCCAATACTAGGTGCACGGGAGTGAGTGAACCTAACAGATAATGATCAAATGGCAGTTGGGGAGCACAAGGAAACAATGAGACAACAGTGGCCAGCATGAGAGGCAATGGTCTTAGCACTCCAGCAGCCTAACCACTTTTTTGTAGACATCAGCAAAGTTTTAAGGAGGATTTCAAAGGAAAACAGTGTGGGCTTTGTGGATGTTTGCGGTGACCTCCCTCAAAGTACAAGAGGCAGCATGGAGAAAGCATGAAGGTGCATGTTTGAAAATGTAACAAGTGGTCAACAGAAGCTTACATCATGGGCTGATCAGAGTAGGAGCCAATCTTTCAATACTGAGTGAGAAATTATAGGTAGTGTGGGGATACACCATGAAAGTAAAGACAAAGAGCTTATGGTTTGGTCTGATAGAGAAGGGGGAGCCAGTCGAGAGATGCTAAGAGAGGGGTGAGATGGTCAAGGTGACAGCCTAGGGGAATGATTTCACAGCTGCATTCAGAACAGATACAAACAGGACAAGGCTACATTTATCTATCAAGGCAAGAGAAAAGGATGCTGCAGTAAATCGAGATGCAAGATGAGAGCCTGATTGAGGGCTTTAGTTGTGTGCATTGACAGAAAAGGTCACATCTTAGATATTCTGCAGAAAGAATTTTCAAGAAAGATACAGCTTAGATTGTGAGGACCTAGCCAGATCTAGGTCAAAGATGACCCCATGCGTTAGGCAGGATAGTGGTGTTGCCCGCAGTGGTCAAGGACAATGTATACAATTATATAAAACAAGGTTCAGGCATTGACCACTGAGTCCTCTAATTATGCTCTGAGCAGAGAGTTAGATGACAGCTTTAAAAACAGCTGTGACTTTTCTATACTATACATTTCCACCTCTGCTACAACCAGTTGGACAGCACTGGTAGCAAGTTTGAGAACTTATGTTTGCCAAGGAAGGCAAAACCATAGCGACGCAAATAGTCAGGACCTCGGCCATAGCCCTTTAGTGGAAGGCAACACTTCCAACAGCACATAATGTTGGGAGCCTGAAGTATTTGTTGAAGAGGTGCCAGCCTTTTGTCCATTGTCTGTATTTCTTTACCATCACCTACAAGACTCTGGATTCCTTGGAAGCTGCAATCTGAGTACTAGCTAAGTCCAAATGTGCTTAGTCTATGAGATCAGAAACCAAAATACTACAAGTAGAAAGAAATCCACATACATTCTAAAAATCACATACCCAGCTTTCCCCCTTTTTGTCTGGCTAATCAGCTCTTTTGGAAACTGAAAATCCACAATTTCTGGAAAGACTCCCTTCTGCACTGAGCCAAATCATTATGGTCCTCTCTCTCCCACCCCTTAAAAGGGAGTGCACAACACACCAATTCCCTTTACAGCACCATAAACCATACATCTCAGACCACTCACTCTCTTTCTTTATATCTTCTTTACAAATCTAAAGAAAAATAAAATTACAAATATGGAATCTCTTTAGGCTTAACCTTCAATGAATCAACAGTAAGAACAAGTTGTGCAGTTACCTACTCTCTGTATCTCACCAGAAATAAATGATTTAAGATGCAGGGGGAAAAAGCGCACATTCTCCATAAAACAGAAGCTCAAGATTCAGAACATTCTGAAACTGAGCAACTGTACGATCCAGGGTTTTTTTAACGCTTACACAGTCAAAGCCTACATTTCACTGAGGTATTTTTGAGGCTGCAGCACTGAGGAGAAGTTTGGGGACGGTCCCTAAATGAAATGAAAGCAGAATATGTGAGAAAAGCATGTTTTGGGAAGAGAGGAAGACTATCAGCTTTGGGAAAAAACTGTGGGGAAAAAACACAAGACAAACAATCACGAGTAAAATGCATTTCTCATGATCTACAAACAATGCAGAAGTTTTGTCTATAGTCTAGACAAGAGGAAAAAACAGCTTCCTTTCTTGCTGGATAGCACAACTAGCAAAGTGTGGCACTGTTCTGACCAAAGCAACAGCTATATTTGATATTTAAAGCTCTCATTTTGAGACACATCCAAAAACTACTCTCCAGACATTTCTTTACTTTTCCTTATTTATTTTTTTCCCCCCAAAAAAACAGATAAGAGGTCAGACCCTGGCTTCACTGAAGTAAATGGGAGATTTGCAACTGACTTCAATGGGATACAGGATTTCACCTAAAATCTTAGTCTGGTATCGCTGAGTGAAAAGGTCAGGAATCAATGCTGGAGTACTGTACTTCTATACTGTAGAAAGGCAGGACACTAAGCGGATGTGTTTACTGAAATAGGAAGTCAATTAAACTCAAGTGTATTTATAGCTGACGGTATTCAAAACCAGTGAACTTTTTGGCATATGTTCTCCAGAGGTGCTTGGTTTTGTTTTTTCACTACTCACCTCTATCAATTCCATAAATTACTGCTCCCCAGACCGAATGTTAAACCAGAGTGCTTATACAGCAACTGGGAGAGTTGCTAACCCTATCGTTTCCCACAGAGCTACATAGGAACTCAAAAGCATCTATGAGGTTAAAAACATGTTTTCCCATACACTTCTTTGCAATAACAATGAGGGCAGTGTCGAGCTAACCCACAGCTGAACAACAAAACAGTCATATCTGCAGTCCTGCACATTCTTGGCTATAGCTGTTTACAGGTTTGTGATTCATAATTAATACCCCCAATGAAAACAATTACTTGTGTCTGAAAGCCCTAAAGCCACAACGAGCTAATTACCAATAAAAGCTCTACAGTCTCAGTTAAGCTGTGGGAATGTCGCTAGGCACAGCAAATAGCCCAATGGTGAGCAAAAGTTTAAACTCTCTGGGAACTTTTTTGTTAAATGTTCTATAGTTTTACTCTTCCTCTTTCCCTCCTAGCCTCCCTCCACCCCAGGCTAAAACACACCCCCAGCAAATAAGAATAGTGCAGAGAGATTAAAGAAAAAGTGTCCCAAGCAGAATGTTAACCAGAGGCAGAACATTCTTAAAAGGATCCTAAAGGAACTTCAGGGCAATCTTCATTCCTATTCAGGGCGACAGCAGCTATTTGGGGCAATATTAGTCTGTTTATCCAGAAAGGATGGCTGATTTGCATTCTTCCTTTCAGGACAGACCAGCTGGGATCCTCTTGAATTTGTTTTGTCTTTTTTATATAAAGTCTGTAGGTGAACTAAGTACCATGATGTCAACAAAAAATTGACACAATGAGAGATACACCCCTTCCCCAACTCACTCATTCTCTTAACTGAAGTGTGACAAATAAAGGAGAGACAGGGATAAGAAAGAGGTCACCAGCATTTCAAAGGGGTTTTGTGGCAGCCTGTAGAACTGATTTTCTTAGCGCAGTCTGCTCTTATTGATGCGCCTAGATAATACTGATAGTTACCCGCAACTGAGAAAGTCTAGTAAAAAAAAGATGGAATGAAAACATATTTTAATTAATAACCAAGGGCTAACCTCTAAGTAGCTGGTTTAATAGAAACTTGGTCCTTATGGAATCAAGCAAAATTAGAAGTACTTTTTGGCAGGCATGGGGGAACATTTAACCACTGTGGAAAGTGGTTTCCACTAAGGGAATCTTCAATCCTCTACATCCACACAGACTCTGAATGTGGAGGATTTCTGAGAGACTTTAATAATCAGTTAACCAGCTCTGGGGTATATCCATGTTGAAAACTCAGCCTTCATGATTTGAGATTTATTGGAAGGTGAGTGGGATTCTAAGGAGCCCAATGAAGAGGAACACTGAAAAGTGGAAGTGTCCAGGGTTTGCAGTCTGCCATTTGTATGTTACCATGCAGTCACCATCTACATGGACAATAATGTTTTGTCAGGATGACCTACTGTCTGTCTTGTCTTCCAAGCCCCTCTGATGAGAAAACAGGGAAAACACATAACAGTGTAAAGGTAAAGTAGTTTATCAGCCACAACTTGGGATGCTAATGTCAGCGGTAAGACACTGGTTACTTTATGCTGATCCCAGGTGCAAACAAGCCTATATGAGGGAGAAGCCAATTGGTAGAGGTTAATAAAGATCTCCTGGTTCACCTCCCGCTTGTCTTGTTGTCAGTTCCCGCTTGTCTTGTTGTCCCACTTGTTGTCAGTTCATACCAACTACGTCCGCGATTTTCTACTCGGTGTCCCCGTCGCGACGCCCCATGTAATAACCTTGTGACTCTCTGAGGGGTCCAGACCCCAGTTTGAGAACCCCTGATGTACACCATTCTCCAGGAGCGATTTGCAGAGTGCAAAGCAACTGATGTCTCCGGTGATTTTGTGAAACAGTGCTTCAGTGACATTGCCGAGTGCATTTCGGGGGAGAAGCGGGAGGCAGAAAACAAAGTCTGAAAAATGCTTCTCTTAGAAGTGCCATTCTTCAAAAGGAAGAACTGAAGAGTCTGATGGGGACAGAGTAGATCATATGTTACCACCATCATGAGTACCAACTAAAGATAAGCACTCAAAGGCAGTTACCTAAGCAGAATAAAGATTGTTTTAAGATGATTTTTGAAGAAGTTTTCTTACTCAGAGCTACCACTTGTGGTATTTTCAAAGTGTATCTTAAAGTTTGATAAAACCGAGAAATTCCAAAGAGATTGGGTCTTTTTTCTTTAATTTATATTCCCTGCTTTGTGAAACTTCCTGTAAGCATAAATTTTAGAATAGATATTTCAGATCACATAGATATAAATACCCTCTCTTTCACTGGTTGGGCTACTAAAAAACAAAAATTAAATCACACAAGCTTTGAGAACTACGGGAACAGCTGATACACCAAATGACATATTTATCATCATCATCGTCAACAAAAAAGGTTTCCCAGAATTGCAGGAAGTGATAGTGACCAGGTCTGATAAATGAAGCAGGTTTCCCAAAAACTGTGATGCATGAAAAGATCAAGAGGAGTTATTTCTTGAGTCAGACAATTAATGTTCTCTTCCAAGTAAATCTCAGCGTTTATCAGGGATGCATAACATCTTCCTGTGTTCTACAGGGTCTATATAAAGAACGTATTTAGATGTTGCTCCAAAGATGGCCATTTTTTTAAAAAAAAATGAGTTATAGCCAAGCAACAGATGGAAGAAGAGAAGCAATCTCTTCAAAATATTCCATTTTACATGTTATTTAGAACCCATCTGCCTGAACTGAGATTGGTCCCAAAGAAACAAGAAAAGGTTTAATTGGTCCCTTAATCTTAAGGGCATCTGGGCTGATGAGTTTAAGATTATTTGTTTGCTGAAGGAGAAGTTGGGTTGAGTTTTGCCCTGCGACACTGGAAAAATTATTCTGGGCTTCAGATGGCAAAAATGATCACAAGAATTGCCCAAATTTTTTGGCCTGGCATGTCAGCTCGTACTTCCTTCACAGAGGGTTTCATCCCTATTAGAAAAGGTGAGCTGAGGAGGTAATCTGTGAGCAAGCTTGAAGTGGGGTGTCTAACCAGGATTCTTTTATTTCTCAAGCTACCGCAGTGGTGTCTGATCCCTATCATAACTCACTTATATGGTGGAAGAAGATTAACCTCTATCCCAAGCAGAGTTTGAATAGCAGAAAACCAGGAGAAATGGGCAGAAGCACCAGTGTTTGGGAACTTTCCCTTGCTCTAAAATGCTCTGAGTGTAGATGGACCTTCTGGCTTTAAAACTTAATCTATTTTCTGGGATACTTTTCTCCCTTAGTTCTGGTCTTTGCCTGAAGAATTACAGCTGATGATGATAAAAGGAGCTGCCCGAGGGTGCCGTATATAGGGTTCTGTTTGTGACGGTGCACCCCATAAGGCTTTATGGGGAGATGCTTATAAATGTATATATGATATAACTGGAATGTGTGTTTTATGCTACATATGCCATATAACATCTCTCTGAATCTATTCACCCTATTTGTATGCATGTATCATTTTTGTGTTCGATGTTATGAATATTTGCTGTATACTTGCTTGATTTCTAAGTAGCTTTAGTAAAAACGTGGTCAGTTTCTGCAGAAAGGAATGTGCAAGTTAAGTGTCCAGTCAAGACACACTTAAGACAAAATAGCTTGGGAGGCTCCAATCCAAATAAGTCGTCTACCTGAGGACATTCAAGGTAGCATGTGAGCAATGGCTGCTACCTGCAAGTTCTGAGTCATCTATGGACATGTGACTGGCCCATGTGACTTCAAATCTCTATTTTGTAACTGAATGCTACACGGGGGAGGGAAGGGTGTCCACCCAGAAGAGAAAGCCTATAAAAATCCCTGGGAGACCCCTCCATTTGTCTTCAGCTGGCTTAAGAGATAGCCTCTCCACTCCCAAGGATACCTGAAAGAAACTGAACAAAGGCAATAACTACAAGGGGGTGTGAGTGATTGCTGGACCCGGACAAGGGGGAGTCTAATCTGTAAAAGGAAGCTCACTGAAACACCTCTGAGGGTGAGGTTTTTACCTGTATTCAGTTTTATTATTGTATTAGAGATAGATCTGCATGTTTTATTTTATTTTACTTGGTATTCACTTTGTTCTGTCTGTTTCTACTTGGAACCACTTAAATCCTACTTTCTGTACTTAATAAAATCACTTTTTACTTGTTAATTAACCTGGAGTATGTATTAGTATGAGGGGTGGGAGGAAACAGCTGTGAATCTCTATCAGTGTTAAGAGGGTGAACAATCTATGAGTTTACCCTGTATAAGTTTTATACAGGATAAAATGGATTTATTTGTGGGTTTGAACCCCATTGGGAGTTGAGCATCTGAGTGTTAAAGACAGGAATACTTCCTAACCTGTTTTCAATTGAGCCTACAGCTGTTAGGGGACATGGCTTAGATTTGAGTTTGGGTTTGAAGCAGGATAGAGGGCCTGGCTCAGACAAAGCAAATCTCTCGAGTCCCAAGCTGGTTGGGCAAGGGAGCAGGGGCAGGAGTAGTGTTGGCACATCAGTTGGCAGCCCCAACAGGGATTCTGTGATCCAACCCAACCCATCACACCCACCACCCTTGTGCTCAAGGCAAGTTCAGAGGCAAAGCTTCACTCTAACAAGGACAGAGTGCAGGCAAAAAAGCAGCTTTATATAGGATGGATAAGATTAATAAATAGTTAAAGAGGATCAGTTTCCCTCCCTCTCCCCCATCAATGGCTGAGCTGTAAGTTAAGGAGACAACTGACTCCACAGTTAAGTTTGCAAGACCTTTTCCATTCTAAATTTGACTGTACATTACCATGTTGGATGAATTCCTTGCTGAATATCAGATGCCATGCATCAGACATCTCTTAGCAATTAAGAGGGGTTGTTTTTTTTAGCAGCCAAAACTATCTGTTGTACCTCCAGGATATTACTGAAGGGTGGATAAATAGCTGTGGGATGGGATTAACAAGGCAAATCAGTGATGTGATGATGCGTGTATAATTGCTTCTTAATACTGAAAACCTGAATGTGACAAGACAGAGTTTTAACATTAAATCAGACTCCACTCGCAACTACAGAATTTCTTTATACGGCTCATCTACTGAGCTTCACTAGTTAGTATATTCCTGACAGACACAGGATTATTCCGGTTAGTATCTGATGAGCTATTTAAATATTTAAACACTAGTCACTCAATCTAAGCCTTTGGCAAAGAGGGAAAGCCAGATAATTCGAACAAGCTGCCTGTCAAGACAGAAGTTGAGAAGCTCTCCCAGAGAACAGAAGAGGCTAAGTCCCTCTGTGTGTTCCTGGAAAGCAGAGGAACAAGAGCTGCTGATTTTCTTACCCCATGCTCTCCCGACTATCCGCCACTCAGTCACCCTTTTGGGGGCTGCAGGTGAGTTGAACTGCTGCAGGAGCTGAGCAATGAAGCTCCTTTAGCAACCAGAAGGATAGTTTAAGGCCAAGCTGCATAAAAACTCAATAGCCGTTAGCACAGGAGAAGGGGGAGGAAGAACCCCAAGAAGACAGATGAAAGGATGCTCTCCCAGAGGGAGGTATGCCTGGCAATTGCAACTGTGGAGACAGAGCATCTCAGTGGCTGGGCCAATAACTCCCAGGTGTGGTTCTGCTCCCAGACTTGCAAAGAAACTGAAAACCCATTAAAGGATCTGTAGACCTGATTATGAAAGCACATGTTATTTTACAATACACTAGCTATACGCTCCCCCACAAAATAGGATCACCTTCTTTCAAGTTACCACATGAATTTCATAAGGTTGGGGAACATTTTCTAATTTTATATTGAAAAACTATGACTCAATCTTATTTTCCACCTTCTGCTCAATATTAAAGGCAATTTAAAACTTGTGGTTCTCTTCAAAAATTCTCATTAGATATACCAGTACCCTAGCAAAATTCCAGGATAAGTAACTAGATTCAGGGTACGTCTACACTGCAATTAAAAACCCACAGCGGGCTCCTGCTAGCTGACTTGGGGTCTTGGGGCTCTGGCTAAGGGACTGTTTAATTATGGTGTAGAGTAGACATTTGGGATCAGGCTGGAGCCCAGGCTCTAGACCCTGAGAGGAAGGAGGGTCCCAGAGCTCAACTACAGCCCGAGCCAGAACGTCTACACTACAGTTAAACAGCCTGTTAGCCAACACCAAGTTAGTCAGCATGGGCCAATCACACAGGTTTCTAATTGCAATGTAGATATATACTCAATGTCCCTGAATTACTCTGCTGATTTAATGGGATATGGTGTTCTTCACTTCCTGTCCCTAGGTCACTTTGCAATTAGAATTCTATTTCAAGATGTTCTGAGCAGCATTTTTATTGGCCTGCCACCATATTATTAGCTCTTGGACCTAGCAAGCTAAGCAAAGTCCTGGTCACTACATGAATGGGACACCTCAAGAATGTTGCAGGATTCAGTAGGATGTACTCTTTCCTGACTTGAACAGAATTATCCAGCTCATAGACGAACAAGACATGTTAAGGAAGAGTCAACAAGGCTTTTGTCAAGGGCAAATCATGGCTCACCCACCTATTAGAAGTCTTTCAAAAGGGGTTAACAAGCACATTGACAAGGGTGATCCAGTGGACACAGTGTACTTAGATTTTCAGAAAGCCTTTGACACACCAAGTTAACAATGGAAACATCAAGCGGAGGATGAAGAAAAGTCATCAGTATTTTGCAGTGGGAAAGTTTAAACTACAAAAGTGACCCAGATGACTTTTTAAACAGACAATTCTGGGACTAATGAAAGAAACAGAACAGATTTCCCTTGAAGCAACAGACACCACAATCTATCTCGACTGTCTACACACAACTGTCCATGAAGTTCAAGCAAAACGTGTTTGCCTTGCTGCCAATATGTCAGCTCAGTCAACCAGATCTTAAGATTTGACCTTCTACCCATTTTGACAATGTTTCCAAGCTAAACTACAAGTCATCTATACCCAAGCTCGAATACCCTGCCTCAGGGAAAGACAATTAGGGGATGGGAGGAGACTACTGTGCTGCAGCATGTCTAACTAATGAAAACTAAACTAGGGCATAGTGCACAGCAAATGGCCATAATGAAAGTCAATTAAAAAGGAGAGAGGAATTCTGACAGCTTCTGTAAATTCAGGCTTGTTCCAGGACATCTGAAGTCCAAATTTTCCACCAAAAAGTCTGTTCTAGAAAGTGGTAAAATCCGATCCTAAGGAGGAAACAACCATGGCCCATAGCACACAGTTGGGAGACCCATTCTATATTCCCAGCATTGCCACTGACTCACAATGTTGATCTCCGGCAAATCACTTTATCTATATTTCCCTGCCTAATATGAAGGGTGATACTTACTCAACTTTGAGCTCTAAGGATGAAAAGTGCCATATTATTTATTATTTGTATTTCTATAGTGCTTAGAAGTTCTGGCAATGGACCAGAACCCGACTGTAGAAACAGAGAACAAAACAACAAAACAAAAAATGTCCCCAACTGAGATGTACAATATAGATACTAGTAGCAAAGGGATTCCTTAGAGATGAAGGACAAAGATATCATCTCCAACTTCAGGCTATACCAAGAAAAATATCTTGCTCTCCTGTATGGGACTCTTGTTCGTTCTGTGCCTAAACTGAGCGATTCCAATAGGAGAGCAAAAGCACATTTTGTAAGAATACTAGCTAATAAGTATCAAACTCTTATGGAATCTCTAGACACCTTGCCAACAAGGCCAAAGTATGCATTAGATTTAGCATCCTCAAAAGAAAGTCTTTGCAGATCTTGGATGGGAGAGTGAATTTCAGAGCACACCTGTCAGCAGCTCCCTCTCTTTTATTCCAAGGGAGCTCCAGCTCAAGCTCCTCCACTGACATCAGGTGCGACAGTATAACACAAAGGAGAGTCTCAGGTAGGACGGTCCCTGGCAATTCAGAGCCATGGGGCAGGAGAACAGATACTTGACACAATTCTTTGGGCTCTCAAAGGAAAGAATAAAAGCATGTCACAGCAGTCCTGTTCTCTCCTCTCCAGAGCGGAGATGTCTGTCAACACAACATGAAGACCCACAGTATCAAAGGCAGAAGTGACAAAGAGTCCTGTGGCACCAGTATCAAAAGCAGTTGACAGAATCTGATCTTTATATATTGCCAAGAGAAAACAGACTAAATGAAGCCAATGCAGTTTTTGGGCCACACCTGGGTCAATACAAATTGATAAAGGTCAAGGAAGGTGGAGGCATTGCGATATTTGGGATCTCATCACAACCTTATTAGCAATGAAAATCAAGGATTGTCAACACCAAGGCTGTACCTTTTGAGTGGAGGGCAAACACATGCTTCATCTATAGCAGAGGCTCTCAAACTGGGGGTCAACCCCCCAGGGTGCATGGAATGTATTCAGTGGGGAATGCAAAGCTTTAGGGAAAAAATTTACTGAGCACATTTTACCCACAGAAATGAATAACTAACAAAGCTCCAGACATGTCAGGTCCTCAGATGGTGCTGTGCCTTTTGATGGATTTCTGTTAAGCTTGCTATAGCATTATACAAAGTCATTACCATCTGCACGTTAACCCATTTGCTACGATACAGCGTGCACATTTAATTGTAAGCATTGACCACAATCATAGTTTTGCTTTTGCTCCAGCTTTGGTCCCCGCTCCTGTCAGAAGCAGGACATGGAGCAATGAAGTTTGAGAACCCCTGGTCTAGTGTAAGGGAGAGGAAAGCGCCAACTTCCCCAGCCTCACCCTAACCCCACTGTTCATGCACCTCACCATCCACAAAGAAAAATCAAAACAAAAAGGTCCTTGTCTTTGTTCCACCAATGATCTGATGGCAGTCCTAGCCAGTCCTGGTGTATGGCTGGGTCTCTCTAAGGGGCATCCTAAACCTTAAGGGCTGTTTTATTTTTGATCTGTTTCTCACAATAGCCTGGGTGTTATCATGCCTTTGGACTCCCATTAGACACAACCCCTCCTATTCGTGCACCTAAGCTCAGACCACAGAGTATTTCAACATCAGACCGCAGGACACCCCTTGTTTCATCTCAGAAGATTTTACCGATCAATCTTTAACAAATCAAGCCAAGCATTGCATGCAGGCCTGTAGTCTCAGAGTCCACACCTCTGTATTAAGCATTAGCAGTTTTTACACAGCTAACTTGTCTGTAAATAAGGCTATGGCTACACTACGAGGATTTTAGCGACACAGCTGTGCCGCTAAAAGACATGCGGTGTAACTGCTGTTTGTCAGCAGGAGAGAGGTGTCATGCTGACAAAAAACTTCTACACACACCCGCCCCGAGCGGCAGCGACTTTGTCAGCAGGACAGCGCTCCTGCTGACAAAGCGCTGTTCACACTGGTACTTTTTGTCAGTAAAACTTCTGTTGTTCGAAGGGGTGGTGGGTTTGTTTTTTTTAACGACAAATGTTTTGCCAAATAAGTAACAGTGTGGACAAACCCTTAGGTACAGTCCTTATGCTCCAGGAAAGAAGCCAATGCAGTCTTCCACAGAGATGTTTGGGTAGAGCTTAGAAAAAACAACCCATCCTCATTCATGTTTTTAAAAAAAGGACACCAAGCCCGAGACTCTAAAGTTATATCTCCACCTTTGCTTTGAGAGTACCTGGTGCAGTCTTTCCACTCCCTTTTGCTGATCTATTCTAACAAACAGCCAGGGAACTGAAATTTACAAGAAACCTGCTCTTAGACAGTGATCAGTTAAAGCTGCTAAGCCAAATGCAACACACACACACGCACTTTCAAACACCTTAAAGGATTTCATTTGACTCTAGACTTTTCAGTGTCAGTTACTCCACTGGACTGATTAAAGGCTCAACTTGACAGGATTTGGCAGAATTCTGCAAGAGACTGGATTAGATCTCCCAAGTCAATTTAATTTCGCATTAAAATCCACAATGCCATTTCCAGTCATTTAAATTGTTCAGCAGATAATTTAATCTAGCTATTGTAAACTGGCTATTCCAAACCTAGGACAGTTGCGTTATGATCAGCTCAAGGGAACAGCAAATTTGAATACTACTTTTCATTCTGGCAAGTCTAGACATCAGTAGGGAGTTTTTCACAACTAAATAGGGACCCATTTTGCACTCTGTTCCATGGCATTTTAGCTGAGCTTTAACACCTCTGTCATTTGGAATCCAAGTGACATCTGTAAGGCCTAAGGCCATACAGCATCACAGGAAAACTCACTGCCCTACAGAGTATCAAGGGCTCCACCTTGCAAAGTACCCAGCAGTCTGAACCCCATCCAGCACAGCTTGTAAGCACAAGCTTCACTTTAAACACATATGTATGTACTGACTTCATCCACATCAGAATTCTACAATTAGGGATCATCCCTAGTTCAAACACCAAAGAGCTGCTGGCTTGCCCACATATTCAGCATTAGCCATTAGCTGGATCTAATCCAGTACTGGAAAATGCTTTGAGATGCCTTATGTGCAGTTATCGTATTTTAATTTCTACAGCAGACAACAGTCCAGTGCTCTGATTCTTATGAGTATTATGCAGTCCATATAAATATGTGCAAGTCCAGATATCTAACCTCAACCACAGCCAAGAAAGACTCACCCCCCCAAATACCACTCGCTATGTTCTTGCCTCCCCCAAAGCCTGTGACAATGCAGTATGCCCCCAACGTCAGTAAATTAGCTATCTGGGACCAACGGGTTATCAGCCAGATTCTACTGTGCTCTTGCCAAAGTTTCTTGGATTGCACCTTCTTATTCTCTCCTGGACACAGGAATCCAGACAGCTGAGCACACCACGTCCACTTCCCTAGAGGAGTTTGTGCAGTTGCAAGAGATTAGAATAAAGTGCACTCATCTGAATTGTGGTCTCACCTAGAATTCCAAGGCCCCCAAACTGGAAAAGTTAGGCAGCAGGTGTGCCAAGATCATTGCCTATCGTGATGACCAGCATTGTCTCACTGTTTCCTTGTATTCCCCTGCCTGTCTATCCATCTGTTGTCGCCTTTCATTCTTATATTGTAAATTGTAAGTGCCTTTGTTCTGTGTTTGCCAGCACCCAGCATAATGGGGTGCTGGCCAATGGCTGAGGCCCCTAGGTGCTACAGGAATATAACTAAATAATGGTTTACAATCCAGTAAATAGGATGGGGGCAGGGGTGGAAAGATAACAGCACGTTAGCAGAGTGAACACAATGACTGTTTGCCAGAATCACATTAATAGTTCCACAATCCCCCCTCATCCCCAACTTGTGTATGTTTATTTTAACTAATTAGTTTTTGGGTGGGTGAGCCTGGAGAGACACTAACGGAAGGATTGGAGCCAGCAGCCAATCAGAGGAAAATGAACCTTCTAAGCGAGATTCTGAGGACAGTGTTAAGGTCCATGATGAGGCTGCTTTTTGCACTTGTGCTGGCTGGAGATTCTCTGGTCCTTGGGATTGGCTCATTCGTTCTTCCCCAGCATTCCTTTATTCTCCAAGCCCACACAAGTGGGATACAAGTAGGGATACCACCAGGTCCTACTGATCTCAGAGAGAGGAGGGGGTCTCTTCTGCACCATTCTAGGTCCAGGGAACACGGGGTTGGGAAGTGCATGAGGCAGCATTGACCCATCAGGATGGATATGTTTTATAGCTTGATCTGCCTCAGTGGAATTGGAGTTTTATCACTTACTTCAATGAGAGCTGGATTGGATTCCTATTCCAACCCTTTATTAATCTCTCCCCCTCCCTTCCAGCAAATGAGTACACCTCATTAGTTGATGGCACAATATCTGAAATCCCAACAATTTAGTGAATTTGAAAAGCAGTCAATTGCAACTTCATTATTTTGTAAGTAAAATTTATGATTATCATCATTCCTACAACAGGAATACTTAGGGCTTGTCTACACTTACTGGAGGATCGACGTTGCGGCAATCAGTGCATCAGTGGTCACTTTACCAGGTCTTCGCTAGACCCATAAAGTGACAACAGATCGCTCTCCCATTGACTCCTGTACTCCACCTGACCAAGAAGAGTAAGAGGAGTTGACAGGAGAGTGTCTCCCATCGACATCACGTAGTGTAGACCCCACAGTAAGTAGATCTAAGTTACGTCAATTTGAGTTACACTAGTCATGTAACTTAAATTGCGTAACTTAGATCGACTTTTCCCTTTAGTGTAGACAAGGCCTTAGAGAATACCTGCCATTTGGAGGTTATTAAAATGCTTAAATTAATTAATTTAAGCTCAATATCTCTGCATGGTCCTCTTTTACACAGACGGGAGCCAAAAACAGAGTTTAAATAACTTGCCCAAAGCCACAGAATCATTGTGATTGAGTTGGATAGAGAACTCAGATCTCTCGATTCCAAATCCCATTTTTTTCCAATCAGTTAGCTACAAACTATTGGTGTTTCTACCATGGCTGTCTGAATTACAGAGAACAATCAGTCTTGAATCAAAGTTAGTTTCTATCATCAGCTTATAATTAATGACTGCAGTTAAAGCAGATGCAGAACAGCTTTTGTCTTCATGCTGAGTTGGTCCTACTCCGGAGAAGGCAGCACAGAAAAATTGTTTTGACAAGCCAACTGAACAAACATGATATTGGAAGTCACTCAGAGAGTCTTCTTTCTGCAAGGGGTCTATCTGAACCTGATCAGGAGGATAAAGTACAAGTGACCTGCTTAAGTACACACACTCTGTAAACAGAAAGGATTTAAGACAGAAAAATTAGTCCATGGACAGGAGACAAAGAGTTCGCAGCTCACCTCATGACTAAGTTGAGATATCTAAAAATAGACATGCAATATGGCACTTTTCTTTTAGTGGATTTTATGCTAGTGCAAGTTGTTGGGTTGATAGCCATGGAGTGCACTGATCCAGCAACGGCCTTGTCTACACTACAGAATTTTTTTAGACAAAAGTCAGCTTTTGTCACATCTTGAGCATTCCCCAGGCCGACCTCACCACATTTAGGGCATATGTTGAGCTGTGCGTTAGCCAAGAGACAGCAAGAAACTGATTTGTATCTTAAAGAAGATATATTTTACTATCATGATTCGATGCTGGGAAGGCGCTAACAATCATGTTTCTGTTTATTGTTTTGTGTGCTTCAGCAGATGAGGCCTTCTGGGGATCACCCTACACACCAGCAGAGCACCTCCATCAGATAAGGAAGTGACCGAGAACATGTTTCAAGAGGTACTGAAATCCTCAGGCTCGGAAAAACAAGACACGATCATAGAGAGAGACTGTAAATGAAAATCATAAACTAGATAGGCAGGTCAGGAAGAAGAGCCAGGAGTATATTTTACAGGGCCAGAAGCCAATGATAAAAGTGATAGAGGAGCAAATAGAGATGTGGAATCCCCTACTCGCAGCGTGGCCAGAGTACATGTGTGCTTGTTCCTCACCACCACCACCCCACAGCAGATAAAAACTGGTTGGGATGCCCTCCCCAAACTCTTCACACACATTCCTTGCATCTTCCCATCCCATCTCAGGACCCTAGTTCACTCCATCTCTTTGGACAGCTTCCAAAACGATAGCTGGAATTACACAGTTATGATAGCCTACATCAGGATACTGCCCTTCCCTGTTACAGCCCTTTCCACCAACCATTTTCTGTGTATGTAAATTGATATTTAATAAGAACATAGTCTCTGAAAGATATTTATTTCTCTCCTACACAGGGTGGTTGCTGCTGGAATTATCTCACAATTGAAACTGGTACAACTGCAAACTACAAATCACAGTCAGGAAGCTATCATCAAAATTTTCATGCATGGCGGCAAGTTAAAGCATAGCAGAGTGCTGTATAGAAAGACATTACTGGTGCTCACTGTCAAAATAGTGCCTCAAAGCCTTCCTTATCCAACAGTCCCCTGTTGTGCTCTTCTAATAGCCTTGATCTCAGATGTGCAGATTGGCTGCTCCAAATCAGCCACCAGGCATCCACCCTGGGGGAAACTTTTCACCCTTAGCATCACAAATACTATGCAGCGCACAACAGGCTGCTATGATCACACAAATATCTTCCTCACTTAAGTCTAGCCTGCCTTAAAGGCAGCATCAGCATGCTTTTAATCTGCCAAATGCATTCTGCACTGCTCAGCCTATTACTGAAGTGCTCCTTGCTGCTATGCAGCAACTGTGAAAAAACAGGACAGGGAGTGGGGGGTAATAGGCACCTATATAAGAAAAAGTTCCAAAAAACAGGACTGTCCTTATAAAAACAGGGCATATGGTCACCCTATGCACGACCAGCCATGATATATTCATAACAGTGACCACAACAGTAGAGAGCAATGCAGAATCCATCCTTTCTGACACAAATGGCTGGTGCACAGTAAACGGGGGCTATTGAAAAACGGCACAAAACATAATCAGAAGCCCATGGAATGACGGGACAGAAAAAAATTGCATCATGGGATACTGAGCATGCACCCATGATGCATTACAATCGACTCTGCCTTCCCACAACTCTTAGCTGCAGAAGATGGTGAGTAGCACACTGGGATAGCTACCCAGGGTGCATTGCTCTCACTGTCAATGCTAAAGCACCAACTGGGGAGGCACTCCACCAACAGAAGCAGCATTGTGTGGCCATGCACAAGCGATGTAATTATGGCAGCTTTGGATCATTGGCGTAACTTGCGTCGACAAAACTCTGTAGTGTAGACAGTGACAGTACAAGCTGTCCCCTGCTGCTCCTGCTTTGACTAGAAGGGAAGGAATTTTGTTGACATTTTTGAGACCTTTCATGTAATCACAGATGAACATCTTTTTTTGGTTGTAGTTTTATGGAGAGCTGAGACATTTGAACAATTTTTTAAAAATTGCATCCAAAAAAGTAATTGTGCACCGAGGAAATTCAATAATGGAAAGCTCAGCAAGAAGACTAGCTGCAAAGGATGGAGAGAGAGAAATCCCAGCCCAAAGTGTTCAGCCACCCTACCACACTGGAGGCTGTGCCAACCCCCATATGAGTCATTCAGCCCTGAAGGGAGCACTCTGGACAATGAGTCTCCGCATCACTCAATCCAGAAGAGTCACTCCTAAATCACCATGGGGCAGGAGAGGCCGCGCTGCTGCTGTTTCCCAGCCCTTCCACACAGCGCAGGAGGACGGCTGTAGGAGGGAAACAGCAGCATCAGCGCGGCTCCCCACCTGTCCCTGCTACTGCGGAGGCAGCCACCACCCTGAGCTTGGGCCACTCAGCTCCCGCCATGCGGCAACCGGTTCTTTCTGCTTTCGGCTGGCGCGGGGCCCTAGCCGAGCCCAGCCCCTTGTGTACCCTCCGTGGCTGCGCCTCCCACCCACGTCCTCCCGGGCGTCCGCAGTGGCAGCAGCTGGGGAGCCTGACAGGAGTGGTCCCTGGGCAAGAGGGGGAGACTCTGAGGTGAAGAGGCTGCTGGCGTGGCCCGAGCGCTGGAGACTGACAGGCACCTGCCCCTAAGCCATAGTGTAAAAAAAAAAGAAAAAAAAAATGTTGAGCATCGCTTTTTGGTGCCCCCAAATCTTGGCACCAGAGGCAGCTGCCTAGTTTACCAAGTGGTTATACCGGCTCTGTCAGAATCCCAAAGTGGGTCACAAACCCTTTTAATGGGGTTATCACTGCTGGTGTTGGACTTGCTGAGGCCTGGGGCTTGCCTGGCCCCACTGCCCAGGGCTGAAACCTAATCCTGGATGATGGGGCTCAGGTTGCAGGTGTCCCGTCTGGGGTCAAAGCCCTTGGGCATCACCTTTGGTCACCCCACTCAGGCTTCGCTTCCCCCTCCTGGGGTCGTGTGGTCATTTTTGTTGTCAGAAGGAGATCATGGTGCAATGAAGTTTGAGACCCCCTGTTCCAGACCACGTTTCATCTTGAGAAAAGAGAAATTAAAAGTTCAGCAAGAGAGCACTGTAGTAACAAATTAATACCATGAGCCAAGTTATACTTCTGTAACACAGATAACAAAATCATTTGTTATTGCCAGTTTGCTCATGAGCAAAACATTTGCAGGTTTCTTTTAAAGTAGCAGCAGCACAGCAATGAGGAATCTGGTCTAAAAAGTAAGACTAGTCACAGATATAGCAGATCCATCTTGGCAGGTACAGCACTATTTGTCAAGATCTGCCTTCCCAAACCTCAACGTAAGTCCGTTTTAAACATACACCAGTCATAGGGCTGAACCTTTAGGTAACAGAAGCTTAATCTTTAATGAAGGTCAAGATTTAAAAACTGGAGGATGTCTGACAAGCATGTAGAATGAATCTGGTGGAGATCCAGACAGCCTCTCAAATTCTCTTCTTGCGCTCTGAGATTTTAAACGAGAAAAATTATGAATTCCTAGGAGGATACATGTCAAAGGGTATGACTTTGTTTCACCAAACTCCAGTATTTCCTCTGTCTATGGGGAAGATAACTGTTTGTAAATTGCCATTTTTGTGCCTAGAGAACTGCTACTGGCCCCATTAGCCTTAATTTCCAAATGGAAACGGGGAGGGCTCCTACATAGTCCCATAAATTCATATTTAAAAATACATAAACTGATAGAAGACAGAGAGAGAAAAATCCCTTAAAATTCCTATGGTACCATTTGTATAACATTCAGAATCCATCTCTCTCAGGTGGCACTGGTCCAGAAGAAAGGAAAGTGTTTAATTTTCTCCTTAGGCATAAGACTGTCAGACTCCAAGTTTACATTATCTTTTGTCATTTGAGCTGTTGAAGGAAAATCTGTGTTGACCTCTGTCCTCTGAAGTTGGAAAAAATACTTCCTGGCTTCACAACAAAACAACAGCTTGAAGGATTGCCTGTTAAGTGGAGAACTCACCCTACATCAAACAGCTGGACTGAGAAAATATTGTTCAATTTGGATGAATCCTTCAGTGCCTCAGCAAACAACAGTCTCACTCAAGAGAACATGAATGATAATACTATGGTTTAAAAAATGGGGTGTATATTCTAGAGGTGATTTAGAGTTTTCTTCCACCTTACACTGAAGCAAAAGGACTGACAAATTATGCACAGACATCACTCGCAGCTAATTTGGTCCTGAAATCAAAAGGTTTGTTTAGGGGCTCAGCGGTACTGGAAAAATATAACCTGATAATTTTAGATGTAATATAACAGTGAAAATATGACAACATTAAGAAGTTCACTGAAGAGATTCCTTCTCCTTTTGATTAGAGCATTATAATTTAGAATACTCTCTAACAAGTTGGGTTGGGTTTGGCTTCCAGGCCTGGATGTTTGACATGAAGCTGTAACTCCTGTTGTAGGAGACACTCAAGAGAAACTCCTTGCCCCACGGAATGGTAGAGGTTACAGAACAAGTCCCAGCCTAATTCCAACATACTAGTGAGGCATTAGCACTTCAAGAAACCTTTGCAGGGTGAAAAATTCTGCTTCTTCAGCTATTCACTCCTGACTCAGTCCACAACCATCACGAAGGGACAGAGGAATGTCGCCCACTAAAGCACAGGTTGAACTCTCAGGAAACTACAGGGTAGAGCTCAAACACTAGTATCTGGGAATCTTTTCTTGCTCTAAAATGCCCTGTGTGAAAATACCTGCACAGCCACTCTAGCCCTGTGCCACACATGGGGCTCTTACTCCAGGACCACCCCCACCTCATCCCCCCTCCACTGCACTGCGCTGCTTTGTAAGGAAGTGCCAAAAGCCTAATAAAGGTGGCAGCAGAGAGGTAGGTTGCTCTAGCACAGTGGGTGTCAACCAGGGGTATGTGTACCCTAGGGGTACACAGAAATCTTCTAGGGGAGTGGTTCTCAACCAGGGCTCTGGAGTCACCTGGGGGATCTTTAACAGGTTTCAGGGGCGTCACCAAGCAGGGCCAGTGTTAGACTCACTGGGGCCCAGGGCAGAAAGCTGAAGCCCTGCTGCATGGGGCTGAAGCCCAGGGCCCTGCCAACGGGGGCTGAAGCCAAACACTGAGCAACTTAGCTTCATGGGAGACCCTGTGGCCTGGGGCCCCAGGCAACTGCACTGCTTGCTACCCCTTAACACTAGCCCTGGCTTTTATATGCAGAAAACCAGTTGTGGTGGCACAGGTGGGCCATGGAATTTTTATAGTATGTTTGGGGGAACCTCAGAAAGAAAACGGTTGGGAACTCCTGTTCTAGAGGGTACATCAACTCATTTCGATATTTGCCCAGTTTTACAACAGGCTACATAAAAAGCACTAGTGAAGTCAGTACAAACTAAAATTTCATACAATTACTTCTTTATACTGCTCTATATACTGTACAATGAAATGTAAGTACAATATTTATATTCCAATTATTGTATAATTATATGGTGATTTTTCAGGAATAGTGTGCTGTGACCCTTTTGTATTTTTATGTCTGATTTTGTAAGCTAGTAGTTTTTAAGTGAGGTGAAACTTGGGGCTACACAAGACAAATCAGACTCCTGAAAGGTGTACAGTAGTCTGGAAAGGTTGAGAGCCACTACTCTAGCGTGCATATGGAGGAATTCAAGTTTACATTTTCCTGCAGATTCCATTGGTTTGAATGGTCTGCTGACAAAAGACAGGTTGCTACTTCTGCTCTGTGGTGTTAAAGCAGCAGAAGGCTGGGACAGTTGGTCAGGCCGGGCAATGTTTATCTGAGCACTGTGGGAGCTGGTCCACTGGCAGAGGCAAGCTGATGATGTGGACTAGAATTCTCTGCTGCATGCCTGAGGAAAGCCAATGGAAGGTGTAATAAAATGAGGAGTTGGGGTGGGCTGTGAAGACTCTCAGAACTGCAATCAGTGCAAAATTCTGAGCACAGAATCCGCAGGCTTCAACAACAGACACACAGGCCATCAGGTTCAGATTACTAAAAATCCAATCCAGCTAAGTTCCCAGCAGTTAGCATGAAGAAATCCTCACACTCTAAACCCAGGAGCCATGTGTGGCTCTTCAGAGGTTAATATGCAGCTCCTTCCATACACACCAATTCCAGGGCTGGAACTACAGGCACCAACTTTCCATCGTGCTACAGGGTGCTCGCTGCTCAATCTCAGGCTTTTCCTCAGGCCCTGGCCCCACACTATCCCTTCCCCCATAGCTCCCATCCCTTTCCCTAAGTCTGCAGCACCCTTGCTCCTCCCCTGAGCCTCCTGCACACCACAAAACAGCTGATTGCGTGGGTACAGGGATGAAGAGTTAGGTACAGATCTGCGCTGCTGATGGTGGGTGGGAGGCACTGGGAGCGCAGAGCTGCTGATGTGTTACTGTGGTTCTTTGGCAATATACATTGGTAAATTCTGGCTCCTTCTCAGGCTCAGATTGGCCACCCCTGCTCTAAACCCGTTATGGAGAACAGAGGGTAAATGCTCTCCACAGAGTAAACTTGGATCAGGGTGCAATGTTGCAGCAATCCAGCAGAGGGAGACTGAATTCAAAGGAAAATAGCATTAACCATCTCCCTAGGGTGGAAGGAGCTGCTCCAACCCCCTATAAGTTAATTAAGTATGCAGAGCAGTGGATGCCCGTAGGCAGGAAGGGGGGGAACCCAAAACAAAAGTCTACTCTTCAATCTACATGACAATTTTTGACTCCACTATTCTGCTGATGTCAGCAGAGAGGAAATAGGGGAACAATCTGTTGAAGCAGAGCCTCCTATGCTAAGCCATGCTGTGGTTATCCCCATTCCCCTTTTGGGAATCAAATCAGCATTTTGTACTGCAAGGGACTGCTTCCTTACTGCTGGGGAGGAGGGGGTATCATTCCTGTGTGGGGCATTAAACCAGGCTCTCCTTTCACTCAATCACAGATCCAACACAAGCTATCAAGAGCCAGCTTTATAGAATCAATTATAAGCTAAAAAAAACCAGCAACCAAATAAGTACGACAATCTCGTGCAAGATCTTTTTGTTCCAGAAGATTTTCCTGAGATTATGTAATTTTTAAAATTATTTCTGCTCCTAACCATGAAAATAAATATAGGCTGATCTCATTAAAGCTTCCCAAAGCCTTTGATGTAATTTTAATACATTACTACACTTCTGTTCCTGAAGCTCTCTTGGGCTGAACTGACACAGTTTTGCAAATGTTCTGCTCACAGGAACTACAGAACATAAACTGGCATGAGTCAGCCACCTGCTCTGTGCTGTTTTATTTGCGGGCACTTCTTTTTAAAGTTACATTTTCTTGATGGTTTAACTTTAATATTTATTATCATTTCATCTGTCTTGATATGTGAACTGCGAATACTTGACCAAAATGTGGTCTAGTTTCACAACAGCTTACGTCCCACTGTTAAAGTGCTGTTTTGAAACTTCTTATAGTACCACACTTCAGTGAATCTCTGCAGAAATCAGTATGCCTCCTGAAATACCAGGATTTCCCCCTCTACTACAGACGACAACAGAGTTTTAGGAGGGAAAGCAGTTTCCGAGTAGGTGCTATACTCAGCAGTTTCACGGGCCCCAAAGAAGCTGGATCAGGCCTGAGCGAGTCCCATTGTATCCAATCAGAATCAAAGATTTTCAAGAACCAGTTGCTGGACAATTGGCAAATTGTGTTACAACATTCCAAATGCTGTAGGTAACAACTGATTCAATATAAAGGCTCTTTAAACATTAAGGGGAGCCAAGTCCACACCCTTTGTCAGATGCTCCTTTCTCACATCTCTCATTTGCAAATAACTATTTTAATTTTGTTCCACTGTAAGTTTTGCATCTACCTTCAAAATAAAAGCACCATACCATAAGTTACACATAAGATATTCTCTAGCTCACTCCTCTTAGTCTGTGACAGTAAAGGAAGGTGAAAACTGAACCCATTCCTGACTCAAAGTAGCTGTTTTCAGGGGAGGGATAGCTCAGTGGTTTGAGCATTAGCCTGCTAAACCCAGGGTTGTCAGTTCAACCCCTGAGGGGGCCATTTAGGGATCTGGGGCAAAAAATCTGTCCGGGGACAGTACTTGGTTCTGCTAGCATAGGCAAGTGACTGAACTCAATAACCCTTCAAGGTCTTTCCAGTTCTATGAGATAAGTACATCTCCATATATTCATCTGGGGATGTATCTCAGAGATAAAGTGCATGCTTCTCATGTATGAGGCCCTGGGTTTAATCCCCAGCATCTCCAACTTCTCTGGGACAGGGATAGGTCAGTGGTTTGAGCATTGGCCTGCTAAACCCAGGGTTGTGAGCTCGGCCCTTGAGGGGGCCATTCAGGGATATGGAGCAAAAATGGGATTGGTCCTGCTTTGAGCAGGGTGAAGGACTAGATGATCTCCTGAGGTCCCTTCCAACTCTGAGATTCTATGGTTTTACTTGTAAGTACCAGAGATTTATGTTGTCATCATACATTTGATTTTTCTTAGAGGGAGAGTAGTTTGTGGAAAACCAAAGACACTGATTTATTTTAAAATGCTGCACTGATTTATTCACCACAACTAGCTGACAAAAATCAGTATCAGTCTGGGGTATGTAAAATCCCCTGGGCTGCAAAAAATAGATTGTTTCACAGATCAACCAGAAACACAATTTCTCTCCAGTCACAGACACACAGACTGAGAAACCACAGCTTGTCTTGGTTTCTAAGTCACAAAACGCTACAATCCTCCAACTGCTTAAAGCAAGGCACAACAATCAAAATGTTCAAAGACTACAGAGCCCTTTTCCCAGTCTGAGAGCTTAGGTGGTGTTTGCACTAATCACGGAGGAGAGGACAGTGCAACTGGCTTTAGTTTCCTAGTGTTTCAAAGCCTAGGGAGGTTTTTATGGGATACAACTCTCACCCCCCCACCTCCCATGAAGATACATAGTACCAACATAAGCCACTTTACTAGTGCAGTGTGTGTATGCTAGGGGATTTTCACAGCTGTTCTGCATTGGTGTGGCTACCTCAGAGAGAAAAACTCCAACACAAATGAAGCCTAAATGGCTGTCATCTGGGTCACTGGACCCTGGCAGTAGATGAGTGGGATGCAAATATTACGTGGATTTTACAGCAAGGAATAGGGGACAGGAATATGGACACTAGGACAAAATTTATCCTTAGTGTTCCTTTAAGAACGGCCAGTATTACAACTTACACACTCAATTTACAAATTCAAATCAGTGAAAAGGGGGAATTATCCCTTTCCACACAATGGAGATGACAGAGGGAAACCAAGCAACTCTCTCCCAGCCTCAAAATGGCAGAGCCAGTAGCAGCCCCAGCTCATACTCAATTCAACTTTGGCATTTTCCATCCTTGTTCCTTTCAGCATACTGTAGTTGTTTAAGAACAGGCTTGGGTGGAGAAAGAAAGTGGGGGAATATCACAAGGCACAGGCTTCCTAATTCGCAAAAATGGGTGTTTTGTCTGTGCAGTGGGTTAGACTTCCTGGCTCCCACTCCTATACTCAGTACATATTCCACTTTCAACTGAGATCTCTTCAATGATTCAGTAATGACCCTGATTGCAATCCTCTAGCCATGGAGAAGAGGGCTAGATTTATTTCCGCTAAGTACATCCCACACGAAAATGCCACTGAGTTGGAGATCTAGCACCAAACTAAAGCCAGTAATACTGTCGTCACCGCTGTCAACAGTACTCACACAGCTCTAGAGTTCTCAGGTTAGAACAATGTATTGTTTAGTCCTGGAAAGTTTTGATCAAATAAGGAAGATGATCAATTACTTGCAGCATTTACCACTGAACTGAGGAATGGCAGCTTTATGTAAATTACTGTTGCACTTGCTTCCAGGGAAAAGCTTAGCTATGCAACACACATTGCAGGACACACAGTTCCTATGACACATAAAAACAGTTAAGGAACCCAGCTCCTAGGTATAAACTGCAGCCACAAATGGGGAATTAGGTCACAGGCAGTATTCCAGGTAGTCACAAGGAAGAAACCTGCTGTATTTGAAGATTTCACACCCATCTTCTATACCTACCTTTAAGTGTCCTGATTTCCGCTTAAGTTTTACCAATATAGCTACGTTAGTTGAGGGAACGATTCTTTTTTTTTAAATGGGCATAGCTATGCTGGCAAAAGCCCTGGTGTAAACATCGTTCTACTTGGATAATTGTGTTTATAACACCATAAGCTAAACCAGTATAAGCACATGTACACAGGCAGAAATGCATGCAAATGAGAGGATTTTGCTGGTATAACTATACAAGTGTAATTATACCAGGAAAGCCCTCCTCTAGTGTAGACAAGGCCTGAGACTCCTGGTCATCACTCCCTGCACTGTGGTATTAGGAGAGCCACTGTGCTTTACCTTGTGCCACTTATTCTTAGCTTGCCGACACACTAAAGGTCACCAGCCATTTGCCCTACAATTCCAACAAAGTTAGATAAAGTGATGGCATATTTGTGACATGAAATATTTCAGTGCCACTTCACAGCATCCAAGAGAATTCCCGATTAACGTAGGTGTCATTACAAAAAGGAGGACAGACACATTGTATTAGGTAGCAAACATTCCATTATCTCTACTTTGTCCTATGCCTGTCACTGAGCGTTGGTCCTAATCAGTCATGATCACAGGAGCAATGAATGGGAGCAGAGATCTGCTGGTGCTCCGTGAGTCACATGTTCTGTTTACATATACACATTGGCCTGGCTCCTTTCCAGGGACTGTACTGATCACTATGGTGGACCACGTCTCCCAACTTGCATGTGGTTTGCCCTCTCCCACTTCCCTAAGATCACATTATCTTGCAATTCCACAAGGCCTCTCACTCTATACCACCTTACAAACTACAAGAATAAAAAGGAATATGCCTAATTTTAGGCTCACTAAAATGTTTTAGACTAAGATCACTATTCATGCACGGATACTAGGTCTGGAAGAATCTTTGATGAGACACTGGGCACAAAAGTAGTCTTCAATTTTTCTGGAAGTGGCGTAGGAGGGTCCTCGTCAATTCAACTTATGTTTGATGCCATCACCACCACCCCTCCAAAAAAAACTCATCACCACCTCCCATCTCAAAATGTCATCAAGCCAGTCAATCCTTCCAAACAAGAAGGGCTACACAGAAAACTAACTGGAAGCAAAGACACCCCCTAGGATACATACACGGGGAAATCACATGGGAATGAAAGAGATTCCCCAAAATGAGGCTCCCAACTCCTGCTAGCCAAAGAAGCAAATGATAAATATTTATCTATAGATCAGTTAATATAGGCTATAACTAGCACAGCGCAGCTAACCACTCCACACAGACTGGAGGAAAGAGCTGCATAGAGATACTGATCACTAGTCCCCAACAAGGAGGCTCAGAAGGAGGAGAAGCAATGTTTCCTCCACCTCCCTCAACCTCTCCCTTAGAAGCTGGAATAGATAAACTTTCCAAGTGAGAGTTACAGAGTCCTGCATGGCCAGGATTAAGAAGTAAAGGGGGAGGAGGGGGAGTCAGATAGCTGGAGCCAACTGGCCTGTATGTGGCTGAGATGAAGGTAAAGTTTTAATTTCGCTTCCATGGATTTTAGGAACAGCAAGAGCCAGGACTTACTTAATTGGGATTGCTAAAAATAGCACTTGCATACCTAACCACACAGGACCACATGCAGTTCTGTTTTCCTTCACTAGATCAAAAGCAAGCTGAATTCCTCGGTGAAGTAATAAAGGAGGCACAGACTGGTGGTTAAAGCACAGAACTAGGGGTCAGGAGATCTGGATTTGATGCCTAAATCTACAGTCATTTCAGCTCTGAGTGGCTCAGTTTCCTCATGTATGATGGAACCAACAAAACTTGCTTCCCAAAGACATGGCAAAACTAGTTCACTAATGCTTGTAAAACGCTTTGAGTGTCTCTAAAGATGCTATAGTAAAGCAAGTATAGTGCAGTTGCTGTGATTTAGAATAGTTAAAATCCACTCCACAAAATCAAGTATCAGTTTGGCAGGTTGCAGTGTGTGACCTGTTTCCCCACCCTCCAGCTTTCCTCAGAGCCATCTGTAAAGAAAAGGCACTGACGGACAACTGTACCTGCAGCAGGATAGAAGCTACGTACACTGGTATTTTAATTAGAGCTGTCAATTAATTGACAGCTCAACTCACACGATTAACTCAAAAAAATTATTCGCGATTAATCTCAGTTTTAATCACACTTTTAAACAATGGAATACCAATTGAAATGTATTAAATATTTTGGATTTTTTCTATATTTTCATATACATTATATTCTGTGTTGTAATTAAAATTGAAGTGTATATTAATTTTTATTACAAATATTTGCACTGTGAAAATGAAAAATATATTTTTTAATTCACCTCATACAAATACTGCAGTGCAAACTTACAAATGTAAATTTCTTTTGTTACATCACTGCACTCAAAAACAAAACAATGTAAAACTTTAGAGCCTACAAGTCTACTCAGTACTACTTCTTGTTAAACCAATCATTAAGACAAATAAGTTTGTTTACATTTACAGGAGATAATGCTGTCCTCTTATTTACACCACCAGAAAGAGAGAACAGGCATTTGTATGTCACTTTTGTAGCTGACACTGCAAGGTATTTACATGCCAGACATGCTAAACATTTGTATGCCCTTTCATGCTTTGGCCACCATTCCAGAGGACATGCTTCCATGCTGATGACGTTCAGTAAAAAAAATGTGTTAATTAAATTTATGATTGAACTCGGGGGAGAACTGTATGTCCCCATCTTTATTTTACCCACATTCTGCTATATATTTCATGTTACAGCAGTCTTGGATGATGACCCAGCACATGTTGTTCGTTTTAAGATGACTTTCACTGCAGCGCTGACAAAACGCAAAGGAGGTACCAATGTAAGATTTCTAAAGATAGCTACAGCTCTCAGCACAAGGTTTAAGAGTATGTATGAAGTGCCTTCCAAAATCTGAGAGGAACGAGGTGTGAAGTATGCTTTCAGAAGTAAGTCTTAAAAGAGAAACTACAAAATCCAAACCACCAAAAGAGAAAATCAACCTTCTGCTACTAGCATCCGACTCAGATAATGAAAATGAACATATGCTGGTCCGCACTGCTTTGGATTTTTATCAAGCAGAACCTATCATCAACATGGACGCACGTCCCCTGGAATGGTGGTTGAAGCATGAATCTTTAGCACATCTGGCACGTAAATATCTTGGGATGCCAGCCACAACAATGCCATTCCAAACCTGTTCTTGCTTTCAGGTGACAGTGCAAACAAGAAGCGGGCAGCATTATCTCCTGCAAATGTAAACAAACTTGTTTGTCTGATGACTGGCTGAGCAAGAAGTAGGACTGAGTGGACTTCCAGGCTCTAAAAGTTCAGATTGTTTTATTTTTGAATGCAGGTTGGGTTTTTTTACATAATTCTACATTTGTAAGTTCAACTTTCATGATAAAGAGATTGCACTATAGTACTTGTATAGGTGAATTGAAAAATATTATTTCTTTTGGTTTTTTTACAGTGCAAATACTTGTAATAAAAATAAATATAAGGTGAGCACTGTACACTTTGTATTCTGTGTTGTAACTGAAACCAATATATTTGAAAATGTAGAAAACATCCAAAAATATTTAAATAAATGGTATTCGATTGTTTAACAGTGTGATTAGTTGCACAATTAATCACAATTCATTTTTTTTATTTTAATACTTCCCTGCCTGAGCACAATGGCCAATTTAGAGGAATTCTGTCCTCTTGGGACTGGCCAGTGCCCTGGCTTTACAGGAAGTTGCTAGGGCTCTGTGACAGGAAAGGAGATGGGAGAGGCCTCTGAGTTCTCCAGGTTGAGCCATTTTCTCCCTACTCTGCCTCCCGTGGCTCAGAACTCACCCAACACTTTGCAGGAGACTTCCCTCATCTTCCACTACTGCTGCATCTCACCCTCTGCCACACATGGAAGCAGCAGATTCAAGGCAGCTTAGAGACAGCTGTGATCGGGGCAGGGACTTCCTGCACAGAGCAGCCCTGTGCTCAAGAGGGTGGCCAGCAGGAAGGCAAGCTAAGCAGTGCCCCTTTCAGCACCCACTGGATCAGCCTGTACTCTCAACAGCAAAAGGGAGCCAGAAGAAGAGAGGGAAGACCACATTTCTGAGCTCCCATCCCTTACAGTAGAATGCCAAGGGTGAGTATAACACACCTTACATTTGGATTGAAGGGGTTTCCTTCCTGATCCCTTCATCAAACTAACTTACACGTCTCTCTCACATACATACACAAAAGCCTCCTGCCAAGCGGTCATCACAGGCCATGATGCCAAAAGGCATAGAAGCCAGTGGCTTTAAGGCCAGCACTTACTTCTTCACCCATATTTGAAAAATAATATGCCTGAGAGCTATAGCACCTTTTAACAATAAGCAAGGAGGAGCCACACCCTGAGAGTGGACACATTCATTGAGAACCACAATTAGTTTTCTAACAATTCCCCTACTGCTACAATAGCCATAAACACAGCAACAGAACACTTGCAAGCAAACCTTAAGTGTTCTACAGTTTTCTGCTATCTTTGATAAATGAACTATCCAAGGAGCACCCTTTAAAAAAAAAAAAAAAAAAAAAAAAAAAACATAAATACCGAGATGTCAAGAAAAAAAAAAAAAAAAAAAAAAAAAAAAACCCAACAACCAAGGAGAGATACCAAGACACAACATAAAATATTTAAAGGGGCACTATCAGAGCAAATCTGATCCCAAGTTTAGGATTAGTAAAATAGATTTTTGCAAAAAAATAAAAAAACAAAGGACCAACAGAAGTTTCTTCTCTACTCTTCTACCTCAAAAAGTGCTCTCATATTTGCATCCCAATAAAGTGAGCCACATGCTAGTGCATGAGAACCTAAATGAAACCGGCCTGAAGACAAGGGTGGAATTCGCTTGTTTTACTTGTCTAAGGAAAGACAAAATTCAAAAACTAAAGGGAAAGCAAAGTAATGTTGCCATAGGGAACAAAAGTAATTTTCAAAGCTACTCTGAACATTCACTCTCGCACTGCAGGTTTTAGAAGGAATTCTGTTTCCTCTCCGAGGAGCCGTTTAGGAGTTTTACAAGGAAAAGCACTGGTCAAATCCAGACTTTTTATAAGCTCTGCCTTCACACTGATGCTATCAGCTAGTCAATCATGCACATAGTAAGCAAAGGAGCTTTTATATATCAATCCACTTTCCCTATTACTATTACATGCAGTTCTGAAGCTCTCAAAAGAAAAGATGATGGATGGATTACAATGCAACACTTGTACTGAAAAGTGATTAAGGAACCAGCATGACAAAATTCAACCACTAAACAAGTTCCAGCCTGGAGATAAGGAAACATCAACAGATGGGCACATGTGCCAGGTATCATGCAACTTCTAAAATAGCCAACAGATGAGCCTCAGAAAATGCGGAAAAGAAAGGCTCACAAAGATGGCAGCTTCATTAAGACAGCTGATCCCAAGCTCATGCATTGCTTTCATCAATTTTAAAATTATCTTGGAAATTCTGGAAGCCAATATAAATTCCCAGACACCAGAGACATGCTGCGTCCCTTGCAGTTCCATAACCATTGTGTTTTGCACTTTTGAGAAGCAATCCTACTACATGGCATTGAACTATTTCTAGTACAAGTGTAAGCAGTGTCAGGAATGAGATATATTCTGACATCTGGTGGCGAACTATGGGAATTGCAGTGAGCCTTAGAAAATAAGTCTGGGGCTGATCAATTTGCATAGACACACCCACTGCGCCTAGCCTGAGCCCACAGCAGCCCACATGGCCACTTCGGCTGATGAGGGAGCCCCAGTTTCTATGTTATTGGGGCAGGAATGATAAAGTGATGTTACTGTGATTATGTGAATGAAGGACTACGGACATGTACTTGGCCCTTGTTATGATGGAGGGACTCGCCATCATCTAGGGAGCACTCACTGGGCAAGGGCCATGCGTTTTCAGAACATTGTGAAATTGAGAGAGGTGGTGGACAAGCACCTATACCTTTTGGTGAGGGCTTTGTCTGAGGGCCTCCCAGGCCTATTGCACCCTGCCTCTTGCCACTGTGGAATGTCAGAATTGAATTTTGCTTCCATTAGGAGCCTGGTTTCAGGCTGCTGAGCTGAAAATTGCTTTGGGCTCCCCTACTGTGAGCTGAAATCACCTAAGAGCTAAAGAAATCACTGAGCACTGTCTTAAGTAGGGGGGCTGGAAGAAAAGTGCAGCGTGGCTGGTGCAGCAGAGCAGTCTGCGTGTCGGCTAGCAGGACGGCTAGCGGAGTTGTTGGTGCTGCGGAGTGGCTGGTGCGGCAGAGCTGTCCGTATGTCAACTAGCAGAGCCGTTGGTGCTGCGGGCAGAGTGACCGGTGCAGCAGAGCTGTCTGTCAACTAGCGGAGGCGTTGGTGCTGCGGGCAGAGTGACCGGCGCGGCACAGCTGTCTGTGTGTCGGTTAGCAGATCAACAGGCAGAGCGGTTCGTGGGACAGCCAGCGGAGCGGAGCAGAGCCGATTGCGGGGAGAGCTGCAGTGGAACCTCACAGAGAGGCGGCGCAGTCGGCTTCGGACCACGTAAGGTGCCCCTTGCCCTACCCTCCATTTCCACCCAGGCCGGGAGGTAAGACTCTGCAGATTAACTCCGGAACTCTGCACTGACCAGGAACAGAGACTCTTGGGCTGAGGGACTTTTGGATGATTTTTGGATTGCTGGGCTCCAGAGACTTTTGGGCTGTGGGACATTTCGGGACTATTGGGTGATTTTTGGATTGCTGGGCTCTAGAGACTTTTGGGCTGTGGGACATTTTGGGGACTTTGGGTGATCTTTGGGCTACTGGAATCACAAACCTAAAGAAGGGGCCACAGCCCAATCGGCTGGGGTGGCGGTTTGCTCAGGGGTTGGTGTATGACCCTAGTTGTGGTGTTTTTTCCCAATTTCATGATGTCATTTATCTCCTGTTAATAAAAATTTCTGATACACCAATCTGTGCTTGCGAGAGGGGAAGTATTGCCTCTTTGAGGCACCCAGGGGGGATGTTAGGATTTTTCCCAGGTCACTGGGTGGGGGCTCGAGCCAGTTTTGTCTTGTGTTGTTAAGAGGGGACCCCTAGGTACTGAACCCGGCCCTTGCTGCTTTAACCCGGCCTGGCAGAAGGGTTACACAAGGTTATTGTGTGCAGACGGCATCAGAAAAATAGGCTTAACCCTTCCTCCAAGATCAGAATTTGGCCAACTGCAGTACTACTTTAACATCTAAATGTGAGTCTAGCTCAGCAATGAGGCATTTTAAGGATAGCTGGATTTGTTCAACACCTGATGACACACACAAAGAAATAGATAGAGATTGGCGCAGTAAACAAATTAAAAAATTCCAACATTTTGTTTTACTTGTGTCCTCAATGGATGTGCTTACCTCAAACATTCATTAATACTAGTACTCTAATCATTCTGCAATGAAAATGCTCATTCCTGGATGTCTCAAAGGTGACAATATACAAACAGGCAGGAGTAACCCAAGCCAAGAGGAACAAAGAGGAAATCTGTAAATACTAAAGAGAACTGGGTCCTTAGATGACAGATGTTGCTCAACCGCTCTAAATCAGATGTCACACTGGAGTCTGTCCAGACACATATAAAGACATACTAGTAAGTGCCAGACACCTACTATGCAGTCTAGATGGAATATTAATGGACCCCATCATCTGCTTGATCCCCAAATGTGGTGGCTAGAGCCGAAAAGTGATACTGCTTAAGTATCAGGAAAAAGCATAGTTGCATGTTGTTAACTAGAGCAGTTTCATTACTATATCCCACCAGCAACACGAATCACGAGCCCAATCTGTTGATTAATAGCTTTTGCCAAAAATGGGGGGGAAATGGCAGATATGAACTGGGACAAAAGCTGTCAAGTTAATCTGATAGCAAAGGTGGCATAGTGAATCAATGCCAAGGCCTCCAGGCATCCACAGAGAAACCAAGTAAGATTAAGACTAGGCAAAAAAGTGGCTATAGATGCCCAAGATAGAAGAATGCATAGGAACAGCCACGGCCACCTGACCTGAATTTCTCAGAACTTCCTAAGCAGGAGATCCAGAGAAACAGTCAAAGGCAGCTCTCCCCACCATGGAGACAGCAGCAGATCAGCATTTCAAAAACTTGTCAGTCTTAAGAATGTTTGACAGATAATGGAAAATGCCCTGGATTGGATGGATCAAAGATCGAATGTTAACTGGGATACAGCGCACATTACCAGCTCAAATGTAGCCCAGACTGTAATCACTAGAACTTGTTTGTGGCAGCTCAGGAGCTTATATGAATTAAAATCAATGGACTCAGATCTATTCTTAGGGTGCAGGTCTAAGGGTTTTCCATTGTACCCATCATCATAGCACATCAAAATCAAGCTATCACAACCTGCACCCTAGATAGTTTCTGCACATTCAGCCTGTAGCCTCTATGCCAGTGATTCTCAAATTGGGGGTCAGGACCCCTCAAGGGATGATGAGGTTATTACATGGTGGGTCATGAGCTGTCAGCCTCACCCAAAACCCCCTTTGCCTCCAACATTTATAATGGTGTTAAATATATAAAAAGTGTTTTTAATTCTTAAGGGGGTAATGCTCAGAGAATTGCTATGTGAAAGGAGTCACCAATGCAAAAGTTCGAGAACCACTGCTCTATGCTAAGTCAACTGCCACTCCAGGTCACAATCGAAACACTCTGGTGGAGGAATTACACCATAAACAGAGACAATGTACATCTACTCTGTGTCTGGAGGTCTTTAGGAGCACCAAAGCAGCTTAACAGATCACTGAAAGTAAGTAATGGGAAAACAAAATGCAGAGTAAAATGCACTAAAGTTTAAAATAGCACTACATCAACATGCACTAGGTAACTTTTAGTGTGCACCAGCAGGGTCCACATGGACACTTCGCACATGATACATTGGTGCACACTAGAATTTACACCCCAGCTGATGTGTACTACTACACCACGTGAACAAGCCCAGAGTCAGGAGTGTCCTAGTTGCAGGCGGAAGCATGGGGGAGAGACGTGGAACATTCAGAGGCAAGTTATATGCCTCTATGAATATCCTGAAGTTAGAGCAGGGGTCTCAAACACATGGCCTGCGGGCCGCATGCGGCCCGCCAAGCCCTTCCCTGCGGCCTGCGTTGCTCTCCTCGCCCAGCTCCCCCACGGTTCCCCTCGCCAAGCTCCCCGAGGCCCCCCAGCCCAGCTCCCCGCGGCCTCCCCCGCCCCACTCCCCGAGGCCCCCCCCGCCCAGTTCCCTGTGGCTCCCACCAAGCTCCCCGAGGCCCCCCACCAAGCTCCCCACGGCTCCCACAAAGCTTCCCGCAGCCCCCACCTCCTCCCTGCCTAACTCCAGGCGCTTAGCACTTTCCTGGAGGGAGGTGGGAGGAGGCGGGGCAGGGGTGGGACCTCATGGAAGGGGTGAGCTGGGGGCGGGGCCGGGTCAGTGATGCAGCCCTCAGGCCAATGAACTAGTCCTCATGCAGCCCTCGTGGTCATTTGAGTTTGAGACCCCTGAGTTAGAGCAAGCGCCTATTGCTCTGCTACTTATTGAAATGAGCATCTGCATTAGATCACTAAAAATGATTTAGGTATCTAGATTTTAAGTATAATTTCCCTCTTAAATTTTATACCACAGCAAATGTAACTTATGGAAAGAGCCATGACATTTATATTACTTTGCACTATGTGATGGGGGAGGGAAGCAATAGTGGGGCTATTGCAAATCTTTGTACACAGACTGGGAGGGATACTGTAAAAACCTATTACACTTCTATGTGTCACCACTGTTGGGCAGTCAGCAGTGCATTTATTAAGAATCTCTCCCCAATCCACCCCACTTTCTAGATGCATGGCACCCAGCCCCTCTGACATTCAAGTTTATAGTAGTGAGAGGAAGAGATAAAAGCAAAGACAAATGACAAGAGCTTTGTTTAATTTAGTTTTATTGTCATCTTCGAAAAAAGGTGTGATGTGCCAAGAAGTGTCCTGGTGCACGTGATACACACGTGCAAATGGCTCTCACTGAACTCTGCGCCTCTAATGGAAAACTGCCTTCACACTGTGTCTCTGGTTGCACTTCAATGTAGTCAGCTTTTATAAAAGTCAAAGATTATTTCTTAGATTTCCAATAGGGAAATTAGGAATTTAACAGTAATACACTTATTCCAAGAATCACAAAACACAAACTGCTAACAGCAGCGAGTGAATCTTCTGAATCATGTCTAATTTTAAAGCTTAACTGCAAATCCAATCCTTTAAGCATTTAGTTCTATTCTATGTAGGTTCCTATATCATGCTCATTACGGAGTATCTAAGAGCCTGCCTCCACAGCATCCGAGCATCCTTCCCATCATCAGTCTACTGGCTTATTAATTTGTTGCTGTAGGGCAGGTTAGAACTGCCTTGTCTGACCCAGGGGGCTTCTCGCACCAATTTTTCTGCTCATCAAAACCCCACTCAAAGCACTAGAGCTTTGGCACTGAATACTGGTCTTAAAGTAACAGACTCAGGCAGGGAAAAAAAAAAACAAAAAAGGGCAAGGTTAAATTGTGGGCCTCGTGACCTTTGCACCCAAGAAGGGAGAAAATCCACAGAATGCCTGACTTGAAGTTAAACAGGTTTGACAGCCACTCACCAGCCTTGATGCAGAAGGGAATTCACTCAGGGTATGTCTACACTGCAATTAGACACCCACAGGTAGCCCATGCCAGATGATGCAGGCTCATAGTGCTCAGGCTCAGGGGCTGTTTCATTGCAGTGTAGACTTTTGGGCTCAGTTGCAGTCCAAGTTTAGGGACCCTCCCCCCTTCTCAAGGTCCTAGAGCGCAGGCCACAGTTTGTGCCTGAACCTCTACACTACATTTAAACAGGCCTTTAGCCCATGCCCCCAATGCCCAAATCAGCTGGCAGAGGCCAGCAGCAAGTTTTTAATTGCAGTGTAGACGTACTCGAGTGTCACAAATCAGGAGGTGGTGGTGGAGGGTGCATGTGCTTAAGGAGGACCACAGTTCATTGAGCACATGACTTCAGCTGTCACTTTAAAAGCTGCGCATTCCCCTACGATCCTTCTGCGTAATCAGATTAATAGGTGGCAGGTTTAAAACACACATAAGGAAGTCCTTCACACAATGCAGAGCCAACTTGTGGAATTCGTTGCATGGTGATATAGTGAAGGTTAAAAACATAACTGGATGAAAAAAAATTAGATAAATTCATGGAGGATGGGTCCATCAATGGCTATTAGCCAAGATAGTCAGGGACGCAATCCACACCCTGGGTGTATCGAAGCCGACAACTGCTGGTAGCCAGATTTCAGTGACTGCGGATGGGTAACTCAATAAATTGCCCTGTTCTGCTAATTTCCTCTGAAGCATGTGGCTCTAGCCACTGTTGTACGACAAGATACTAGAATAGACAGATTATTGGTCTGACCCAGTATGGCCTTTCTTATGGGGAAAACTGAAACACAGAAGTGTTAAATGACTTGCTCATGATGATGGCAAAGCAAGCTTCTAGTGGAGCCACGAAGAGAACCACCCAGGGGTCCTTGGCTGGCTAGAGAGCCTAGTCTCTGATTGCCCTTAGTGCAGGGTGAATAGGTAGCTCCTCTCTGCCTTCCCAAATGGCCCCAGATGGATTTCATGTGGCATAGCAAAACTGGAAATATTTAACACCCATATTCAATTAAAAACTGAAGTTTTTACAATTTGAAAATAAAAACCAAGAGGCACAGGATAAAAGGATTATAGCGCCTCTGACACAGTAGGAAAATTATTAAAAACTCGTATGCCAGAGCAGGATTAGAGAGCATGTGACACTGGACTCTATGGCAGTAGTTTTAGTAACCATTAGGCTGTTCAGAATAAGCCACCATGTACTAGGCAGTTAGTCTTGTTCTTACCTCCCCAACCCCTTGCCCGGTTGATAACTTCATGCCCCACCAATGTTCATTCTTCTTTAGAGTAGCATCTTGTGCGAGAGATCCACGTGGAGAAAGAAAAGACTACCCACCTACTGGGCAGGAGAAACAAATAGCTATCAGCATGATCTGCCAAGGGCCTCACGGCAGGAGGAGCAAAAATATGAGTTATTAGAGTGACTGTCAGCCCACAGCAGGTTAAACACATCAAACACCAAGGAATCTTAGCAGAAGAGTGAGATTAAGCTGCATAAGTGTTGCGCATCTTATGTTTCACTTATATTATGAGACCAAAAAGCCCATCTAGATCAAACACCTCTGAATTATAGCAATTACTTAAAACTTATATAAGTCTACATGGACAAGGCAGAGGAAGCAGGAGGAACTATCCCCCATTTCACAGATGGGAAAACTGAGGCAGAGAGAGAGAGTTATGTCCAAAGTCACACACCGAGTGCATCAGAGCTGTGAACTTGAACTCAACTCTCTCAAATTCCAGTCCACTGGCTTAACTCCAAGACCATCCCCCATCCCTTCTGTCCTGGATTCTTGCTGTCCTCTCATTACTGTGACTTTGGGGGGATAGCATAGTATGGGGATACCACCAAAATCCCTCATCACAAAGACCTTTCTTCCAGTAAAGAAGAACAAGAAACTGACCTATCTGGAGCTCATTGGGTTGTTTTGGGCATAGCCAGAAGTTGCCATTCCAAAAGTCATTAGGAGACACTCCCTAAGGCCCATCTTGGATGCGTCTGCTGCATTTTCAGACTACACAACCAGGGAGCTGAGCAATGCCTGCAGTAATCTTCGTCAATGTTGTCAAACAGCCAAACACTTTTTGAACTACCATCAGGCCCCCCCCCCCCATTCTTTGACATGCGGCCTCACTAATCACTGATTGAAAATGGAACTTGCATGCCAGAACTGGGTTTGATTTATTCAGCATTTGGGCCCAAATCCCGATTTACAGTCAGCTCCTCAGTATCCTCCTGCTCTAGGTCTGTACAGAACTTTTCAGTTTTTACAGTTCCATCATTTGCACTAATAGCTCTTACTCCTTCCACTTGTTTTGTGACAAATTCCAGCAAAGAGATGCGTATACACACACTATATTTTAATACACACTCAAAATTAAGGCCTCTGCCAGAACCAGATTCTGGTCTCATCTGTTCAAAATGGAAAATGCCCCACAGGAAGCTAGAAGGTCTTTTGGCTAATACTGGCTCCAAGAGCATGTTTTTTCTGTCTCCACCTGCTGGTTTACCCTGCTGTCTGGACTGACACAAAGAATTTAGTGGAACTAGTGGTAATATTAAAAGGATAATAGTTACCAGGCCTCTAGCCTCTGCCCGGCCCCCTCCCAAACTGCTTCTGACAAGTTCTCTTCATCTGATAAACTCATTTATTATCCACTCAAGCAGTTCTTAACTATGAACCTGCAAGTTCTCCTGCTCCAATTCTTTCAATAGCTTGACTCAGGTCCTAGTGAAAGTATGTTCTTGACTTCCTCATGTCACCTTTTCTCCTTCTGAAGGAATTAAGAGACACCTCTTTGTTGAAGATGATCTCGCATATGTAGCTGCACGCTAAGTCCTACTCTACCTTTATTGTCTGCAGTGTTTTTGCACCGGGTTAAGTAATTTTTGTCAGTTTGTGGTTTCCTGATCTTCCCCAGAGCCAAGCGCTGTATCTAAGAGTGACTGGCCTCCTTAAGTGAAGTGGGTCCAACTCCTTTAGTGACAAGACAGGTGCACCCCAGTTGGGCCTAATGAGGGAAGGGACAACACTGGAGCTAAAGGATAAGAAGTAGTTGAGAGGCAGTAGTTGGAGGAGGAAACGCTGCAGAAGGGGAGTTTGCTCCTGTAGGGGCCTGAGGAAGGACCAGGTTCTCGGAAGGAGTACAAAGCTAGCAGAAGGAAGCTGCCTGGAACTCTTTGAAAGTAAGCTGGTCTAAGGAAAGCAGATACAAACTGTGAATAAGATTGCGGTTACCCTGGGTACACTCAGGGAGAGCTGACAAAGATTTTGAAAAACAGAGTACCCTGAGACAGGAAGATATCACCTTCATTGACCATTTCATTGTTGAAGGGATAGTGAGGGCTGAGCCCAGGAAAAGAAGCTGAGTACCTAAAGAACCTAGTGCAGAGCTCAAGGAGTTAAGTGAGGTCTTGAATTTTCACTTAAGACTGTGGACAGAATTATTCAGAATAGTAATGAATAAAGTAACAGCAGTTGCTTTATATGTTGAGAAGGTGTCGGAGGAGTAATGAGGAGACCCTTGCATGGGTCATAGCTCATATCTGCAGTGCCATATTTGGCCTACAAGCGTGTTCAGAGACATTCTCGTGGGGAGTATTCCAATTGGAAATCAAATGACTAGCTCATGAGCAGCAGTATGGCAAGCTCCCCTCCAAAATGGTCCCCCATCTCTAGATGAGGGAGAATTTCTGTCACTATACTGTAAGACCCTGTAAGTCTAGAACGTAGGCCTGCAGAGATACCAAGTGGCAGACATCTCCAGGCTCCCATTCAGTGGAAGCTGTAACCCGCTTGCGCTCTGTGGCCCACAACCTGTCGTGGACAAAGACCATGCCTCAAAGGGTCTGACGGGCCTCTGAAGAAGAGCTCAGTTTAAGCTTGAAAATTTATCTCCCTCACCAAAAGAAACTGGTCCAATAAAAGATACCATCTTACCTACCTTGTCTCTAATATCCTGAGACCAACACAGCTACACCAACACTGCTTACAAGAGTGGAAGGTACCTAATTTTAAGAAAATGTCATTTATTGATTGAGCACACTTAAATCTTAGAGTTATTTCTACTTCCCCTGAATGTTTACAAGGATCTTTTCAGTCCAGGTGAACCTGACCATACAAGGATAATGTAAAGGACTGAAAGCAAATAGCTGTCAAATGCAAGCTTGGGAGGAGGGGGAAAATACTGTCAGCTTTTCATTTCTGATCTTCATTAACAATATTCAGGCAAATATTATTTCAAAGTTAGTCAGACCCCTTGCATTTTGGTACATTACATGAATGTCTCTCTAGTGCACAGTATCTTTCCTGTTTCCAAATTGGTCTATCACACACATAAAAAGTTCCCCTTCTCTGACTACTTCCCTTCAGGCTTCTGGGATGGAACCTGTTTGTTCCAGGGGTTGACAGCGCTGCTACTCTTGGAAGCTGTACTTCCAGATTCTTTCCTTTATTGGAAGGCATGAGGTTGATGATTTAGAGGAAGAAATGCAGTAAAGCCTCTTGCAGTTGGACCCTGTTCAAACAGCAGCCCAGCAACAAGTTCAAACTCAGCTTTCAGAGTTGCAGTCAGTAATGCAAGTGCTCTGAACACTCAAATAGACATGCTGCTGCTCTCCCCCATTCTGAAAGGGGAGGCTTGTTTCAAAAGGTACATTAGGCACTGTCCACTTCAAAATGCCTGTTCTGAAAAGCAAAGAACTTGAACTGACTGTATTCCTTACGGATGAGAGAGATATTTTCCAGATAAACCATCCATTCGGTACACAGAACAGGTGTGTCATTTTGTACAGAGCAAGGAGGAAATGCTGATTCCTAGCAGCAAAGCATTAAGCTTGGTCTGGGGGAGTCTCCCCCTTTTTCTCCCTCCCATACCTTTAATGGGAGTAGAGATTATTTCACATATTTTTTGGTTACACAGGTGGTCACTGAAGCACAATCATTACTAGACCGTCAAGCTGCATTTGAATGCTAGTGACATTTTTCCATGCAGACAGGTGCTCTTCACTCAGTGATCTCAAAGCTCTTTGATAAAATGGGGTAACTCCATGAGGAGATGGAGGTACACAGGAGTGAAGGGATTGCTCAAGTTAGATAGGTCATGTCAGAACAGTGGGTTCCCTTGGCCTGCATACAAGTCAAAGCGGATACTGGCACATCACCTGTACAGTGTGTTCAAGTTAAAAACTCATGTAAGATACAAGATGAGCTGCCTTAAAGACTGGTGCCCTCTATCTATCCATGCTGTACCAGCCTGCTTCAAACACTGACCTCAGAGGAGGCTATCTTTGGACAGTGTGAATTCAGTGTATTTAGCTTTCATTAGCCATCTGCTGAGACTACTAACAGAGGGACAAACTGATGATCTGGTGTTTTGATTTCACTCCATCCCACGGCAGCTATCAGTCAATACCAATACAAGTTAGATTCAAATGCATGACCAGTTGGTGAGAGGTCACAAATTGTCCTGTATCCCCTTGGGCCTCCAGGTGCCCAACAGTTGGGCTAGTTGCAAAGAAGAAGCTTCTACCACAAAGAATAAGACCCACACAAAGTGCTGCATGTAGGTAAAATGCCACAGCATTGCATGGACATGAGTTTCCCTTTCACCTCCAGCACAGGAGCTGGACACACTATCATCTGAAAACTATCATCTCACTTTTCTTGAAAGTAAGCTCATACAAAAGAAATCCTCTACCCAGCTATCAGAACAAGGGACTATATTTCTGTCAACATCAGCGGAAAATTGTTACAGAAGGGCCTACAGTGTGCATGCAAAATACAACAGTTGTGGAATTCAACTTACAGATGTTTACCTTCAGCATTCAATAGCTTTGCTTTCAGGTGGTCCACTTGCCCTGACCCACCTTAGGAGCATGTTTCCTAAGTTATACTCTCCTCTGGGCAGGGATCTTGCATTTGTATGTCTGTTAAGTACCTAGGTCACTACTACCACTTAACAAATAAACCTCCTGTTTAGTGTTCTAACATGACTTCGAGAATTGGTCTCAAATGGCAGAGCTTACACATCACATCACGCAGTTCCTATAACTGTTCGCACAATACAATACTACAGGCAAACTTTTTGGCCTGAGGGCCACATAGGGGTTGTATGGAGGGCCAGGTACGGAAGACTGTGGCTCCCCAAACAGCCTGGCCCTCGCCCCCGCACTTCCTGCCCCTCGACTGTCCTCCTCAAAACCCCCAACCCATCCAACCCTCCCGCTACTTGTCCCCTAATTTCCCCGCCCCCTATCCACACCCCCACCCCCTAATGTCCCCCCAGACTCCATCCCCATCCAACCCCCTGACCTCTGACAGGGCCCCCAGGATGCCAATGCTTATCCAACTGCCTCTGTTCCCCTGTAATTGCATCACATATACTGAGCCACCTTATCTCAGAGTAACCAATTCCATATGGCACCTGCAGAGGAATCTGTGCACTGGATTTCCCACTCCGGCACAGCCTCTGGTCCGTACTCGTGGGAACATCCCTGCCCACTACCGCCCCCTCCCAAATTTCATATACTAGCTAAAGGCCAGCATTTGTTTGGTAAGTTTTTCCATGCCTCTTATATTGAAAGAAGTTTTTATTCTGTCACAGCTCTAATATTAAAGTAATTAGAATGGATGTCAGGTGTATTTCAATAGACCGGTCAAGGGTTTAGAGAGAGAAATCAAGCACTCAAATGAGGGACAGTTAGCCTTAACTCTGCTCCTTTGTGCATATGCCTGAACTTATAGGTAAATACAAGAACATTTTGAAAGCTAAGCTAATATAACAGGAACCAGGATTTACCTAGCCTTGGGCAAAAATAAGTCAATATCCCTTGAAGATCATATTCCACCATAAGCACCAGAACTCTGGGACAGAATAAAGTTGTGAATTAGGCCTGCTTGTAGGATACTAAATTTACTATAAGTCCCCTACTGGTTATAAATGTAACATTGCACGAGTCCTTACTTGCTGTCAACAGAAGTCCTAGCCGGCAAGAGCTACGGCATTCACTTCTTAATGCCCATAGCCACACCCACTTTCCATGATCGCTTACAGTTTTATCAAAAACAGATTCACACTGACAGAATATTTTCTCTTTGTAGATGGTTAAAGATTGCCAACTCCAAGTTCACCAGCAATAAAGCTGGCAATTGATCATCCTGGTTTCTTATATGAAGATGGGACTGGAGGTTTGTTTTCAGCCATGAAGAACTGCACCTTGAACTTCGCAGTGCAAAGGGCAAGCAGAAGAATTCCTGTGACATACCTGGGAGGCGGAAGGAAAGCAAAAATGATGATATTTTGTGGTTCACTTACATGGGTTCACTGGCAGCACATAGCCTAGTGAAGGGGCAGAGTCAGCCTTTTGTTACTGTGATTACTGATAGACAGATAAAATAAAGCTTTACTCACCACCATAAAGATCAGAAGACGATCTGCAGCTTGTATTTCGTATCACCATAAAACATTACACCACCATAAAGAATTAGAGAACTCTTACGTTCGCTCTTTCCAGCGGAAAGCCAGAGGAAATGAACAGAATCATCAAGTGATCCATCCCATTGCCCATTCCCAGTTTCCAGAAAACAGAGACAAGGAACACTTCAGAGCATGGTTTTTGCATTCCTCAAGATGACAGAAAATATCATAATGCCATGATATAAATCCATGGTATCTACACACCTTGAATACTACATGCAGTTCTAATCACCTCATCCCAATACACACACACAAATTGGAAAAGGTGCAGAGAGAAGCAACAAAAATTATTAGAATTCTGAAGTAGCTTCCCTACAAGGAGAGATTAAAAAGACTGGGACTGTTCAGCTCAGAAAAGAGACAACTAAAGGGGGACATAATAGAGGGCAATAAAATCATGAATGGTATGGAGGCAGTGAATAAGAAAGTGTTATTTACACCTACATAACACATGAACCAGGGGCCACCCAATGAAATTAATAGGCACCAGGTTTTAAACAAACCTAAAAGAGTCCTTCACACAATGCATAAATAAGTCCTTTTTCACATAATGTGGAACTCGTGGCCCAAGAAAGTTGAGAAGGACAAAAGTATAACTAGGTTCAAAAAAGAACTCGTTAAGTTCATAGATACGTCCATCAAAGGCAATTAGCCAAGTCAGTCAGGGAGGCAGCCCCGTGCTCGGGGTGTCACTAGACCTCCAACTGCCAGAAGCTGGGACTGAACGACAGGGAATCAATAATTTCCCTGTTCTGTTCATTCCCTCTGAAGCATCTGGCACCAGCCACTGTTGGAAGACAGGATACTGAGCCTGACGGACCATTGGCCTGACCCATTATGGCCATTCTTATGTTCATATTTAGAAAACATACTTCATCCAGGATCTCCGAGTGATCTTCAATCTTTGCCAGATAATTAAATGCAGCCACTTCTGAAGATGACTGGGCCTCTGTTTTAGCACTACGTAGTACAGTTTGGGTTAGAAAATAAATTATTGTATCCCATTGAAACTGCAAGGGGAATTGAGGCAACCAGAATTAGATTAGCCAAATCGACACTGGACCAAGGTAGTGGGATCAACATCACCAGCAAATTAGCAGCACCATCAAATATTTAGTGTCCACAAGGAGACACGTCCTTTGATTTAAATCTCATCCAGAAAACAGCACTTTCTGAAACTGCAACAGTTCTTTGGGTATTCTCCCAGCCAAGTACAATCTGCTTTCTTATGAGGTCACAGTTCAAATTGGTGCAATATACAAGCAAGATCATCCACAAAGTATTTTCCAACGAAAGTCTTTTCAAATCTGGTTGGCTCTTACCAGTCTTTAAAAGAAATCTAAATTTCAAGAAAATTTGTTACTGCAGACAAATACAATTAACTGCTTTGCTATTATTTTTTACTGGCCTTTTTACAAAGAAACAGTAACACTAATATGGGTGAAAGACCAAGATTAGGACTTTTAAATATACAAATCTTACTTCAAGAATAGCCAAGACAAGCACTTCAAGACAATAAGTATTTTAACTTCTGATCTGCCAGAAAACCTAATTTTGAGAGAAAGAGTGTATATATTCCACACACATTATGTAATTTAAGATATACCGGTATTCACTTGCAGGTCCAGCTCTACCCTTTTTGCCACCTCAAGCAAAAAAAAAAAAAAAAAAAAAAAAGCAGCCCGAGCACCCCATCACCGCAGCGAAAAAAACCTGAACGGAGCGGAATGTGCTGCCCTACAAATGGACGGAAGGAAGGCTTTCCCCTACTGGGAGCCTCCCCAAGCAGATGCTTCCTAAGCTGGTGCATAGAGCTGGCCCTGTTCACCTGGAAGACAGTCATCCTATGAAATATTTCCTGATCAGTGAAGAAATGAGCCATGCACTTCCTATGAAGTTGTTCTGTTCAATGTGAATCGGCTAGGAAAGTTCTGTCTGGTTCCCAGGTAGTTAAAAGCAAGTCAACTGCTCTAACAGCTCCCGGGCTAATAAAGGGTCCTCTCGTGTTCCTCTAGAGTGGAAACCCAAGAGACAGATGGTCACAAGCAATGGAGAAAGCGCCTTCAGAACTTCTGCAACAGACTTGTATAAGCAAAAGAAGGAGACAACTTGGAAAGGAAAAAATAAAAAACAACAAGAACAAAACAAAAACCAAACACCTGAAGCTTCTCTAGATGAGGTGACATCAAGAAAGTTAATGGTGGCCAGCTACAGAAAAGCAGGGGGGAGGGGGAGTCTAGTGCAGAAACTTAAGGATATTATGTTCTGGTTCCAAGAATGTCAAGTATATTATTGCTGTGTGAGCTTGGGTCAAAGGGCATCACTGTGACCTACACCTTCAAATGCCAAAACTGGCCATTTCATCTGGAATTCCGAGCTGAGAATTGCTTCTTTGCATTTCCAAGAGCTTCTGCCTTAAGAACTTGGCACACTATTTTGTAGAGGATGAGAGACTGAAGCCTCTGACAGGCTTGCTCTCCCAGAGCTGTACAGGCTTTGCAGTTATATTTCATTTCAGGAAACTCTGAGTTAGGAGGAGTCTTTAGTCATTTCTCTGACTGCACTCATGCTTAAATCCCAAGGACCCTGCAGATAAGTCTGATCTTCATTAATATATAAAGCACACATATGCTTCTGGACATATTGATCTATCCTTTCCCGTTCCCTTTCCCACCAGTAACAGACCTGGTCCATGACTCATTTTAGTATAGTTCTCTTCCTTCTTCCACCTCATTAGGTACCCTGTCGTGGTCTTAGTTCAGCAGAGAGGACCCCTCTGTCCTGCTCTTCAGCAGACACTAGTCGCCACACTAATAAGCTCCAGTTTATCTCAATCCTAGCAGAGCGGAGGGAGAAACTGGGTCCCACTAGCAGAGAGATTACTAAAGGGTTATTTCTGCATACAATACCCAACCAACAAAACAAAACAAAAAACCTACTAACAAATGCACCTGAATTGATCAAGTGACCTTGGCAGGAGCTAGGTTGGACTGGCCAGCTGATCTGGGGCTGTTAGCCATATGCTGGTTAATGCAGCTCATTAGAGTTTAGTATTTACGCTACTGTTTGTAACTGGCAGGCTGCAGTTTTGAACCTTGTCAAATCCCTGCGAGTGCCAGGTCACGCTCACCAGGTATGGCACGGTTCAGAGCACTGCACTGCTCCAATGTCAAGGGCTACTTTTATGAGCTTGATTAGTGGAATTGGGAAGGACTTGAAGTTAAAAGTGTAATCAGTCAACACAGGCTGGGAACTGCAACACAGCTTTGGAAATAGACACCTCAGAGCTCTCATTTTTCATTAATTCACATATTAATGGAACAAACAGTGCTGGAACCAGACAGATGCAGGTTTGTGGCCCCCAACCCAGACAGACTGGGTGGTACACTAGGGTGAGTCGGGGGTGGAGGTGGCGCTCCTTTCTTGAGCACCGCTGCATGCAGTTGGCCCAAACCATCTGGCATCACTGTCCGGAACCACCTGGCATCTCCAGTCCCCAAACCCAAATGTTCCTGCGCACTCCCTCAGGAGGGAGGGGTGCCCCACAGTTTGAAAACCTCCCATCTAAGTCCACTATATGCAACCCCACTGAATTTAAATGCCAACTGTTGCATTAACATTAATGTACAATGCAGACTGTTTAGATGAAGTGGGATTTCAAATTCTCAAGATCTTAATTCCTTTACCATCAGCACTGGAGAAAAACTTAGCAAAATGTCTGCTTCCCAAATGGAGAAAGAGCAAAATCAACATCAGCTATTCAACGACATATAGACTACGCTGCAGTCTTCTAAATAAGCTAAAGATGTTTAGAGCTGGCAATATCATCTCTGCAACATAGCAAGCTAAACCACCTAGTCATCTCCACGTACTCCTCCACCAGGTTGCATATTTTGAAGAAATTCAACAAAGATTTAAATGCAATTCAGAACTTGCTGAGCAAGGTGTGAAAGGGTTAAACTACCTCATTTCTTCATTTACGATGGTGGCCCGTATTGCCAAATGGAAGGACTGCTGATGAATTCCACTGTAATCAGGTAAATGCTAATGATTCGGAGAGCATTTCAGTGGAAGAATTCTGATATACAAGGCTGACAGAGGGGCCCTTATTTGTCCTACGCCCCTGTTTTAGAACACAGTACTAAAGAGGTTGATAAGAATTGATAAGATAAGAGTTTCTCAAGCTCTTATTTCTTCTATCATATTCTTCCCCAGGGATCTTGTGATAAAGATAGTACGCGATAATACAGTGTAAGATTATCACAATGCATATGCACAACAGAGTCAAATTAATGTTGCACAATAACCCTTAATTCTAGCATTTTGTAACTTCTAAGTGCTTGACTTTCCACTCAGTTTTTTTTTTAACATAGGTTGCATGTGTGTAATTTTAGAGTTTTTGAAAAATGCAACTTGAAAAAAAAAGAATTTCATCACGTGGCATCATGTTGGAACCATCAGCTCAAATGCCAGAGTCCTTCAATGGACCCAATGAAATACTTACAGAGGATGACAGCTTACTTCCGCTATGCGGACCAGCATAAGAGGGGCATGGGATACTATCAGTGGGTTTCACAGCTCCATGCTGACAGCAGAGGAATGGCAAGAATCAGGAATCTTGGGTACCATTCCAGGTTCTGGAGAGGAATTTGCTCTTGTACTCACAGACACTTCAGCCTATTCCTCCCCACACACCCATCTCGACCCATTCTGTCCCATCCCCTCCAATCTGTCCCCGGACCAGTCCTGTCTCTTTCCTCACTCCCCCTCACCCACAGTCTCTCACGGTTCTTTGTCCTCAGTCTCATTTTCCCACTTCATGGATCCTCATCCAATCTGTATCTTGCCCTGCACAACCTCCAACTGCCTTCTACTGCCCACACCTCTTGCTTCCATGTGCTCCCATTCCAATTTCAGTGTCATCCCCGCATTCCCTCCAAAGGCTCCTTTTCCTAGACTCTTTGCCCAAGAGTGCCAGTCCTCCCCAGACACCCTGACCCCTTTTCAGAGATGTCTTCCTTCCCCCATCTCACCTCCTTGCCCATCCAATCCTAGACTCCTCACCCTGGCTCCCAGACCCAGGCTCCCTGCCCACCCAGTCCCAATCCCAGCCTCCACACTCACTCAACTCTTAGTCCATTTTAATTCCTGCTCTACAAGCCTCCAGTCCCCACCCTCACAGACTCCTTGTCCTAGCCTACTACCTAGGTCCAGCTCTTGTCCTCTACACGTTCATATTAGGTAGTTTACTCCTCCACACTGCCTGAGTCCAGCAGAGTGATCACTAAAAGCACAGGAGAGACAGGGTCCCTGCTCAGTTCAAGTGCACAGCCTCAGCTCTGGTCACTGCAGATCAGACCTGCAACAGCAGGAAAGTCCTGCCCAGCCCACCGAGGACACAATAGTTAGGAAATTTAGCTGCAAAGCTCTCGCAAGACTCTGCTTGGCATGTGAGAGCTGCACATTTTCAATGACTGCCTTACAACATTCCAAGAGGACAGTGCAATGGATTCAAATTAAGCGACTATGGGTTTGGATTACAGAATACCCTTAGACACTGAAGTAACTACATTAAATTTGACTGTGCTTCAGTTGTAGCCACTTGAGTCCTTGGACACTATCCCCTGCAATGTTACAAGGATGTAACTTTTTTGTAATCCAGATCAGACTGCTGGAGCCTGGAAATTACGATCAGCCTCTTCACAGCACTCCTGTGTGCCATATCTTTATTTCATCGTCTAGCCTATTGCACTAGGATCTGTGAGACCTCAATAGACACTTATTTTATCTTTACTAGAAGAAAAATGATTAAACAAAAAATGAGTGGAGATTTTCATTCAAGTCATAGAAATAAAAGGAGAAGATGTAAAGTGTCCTATTTAATATTTACATGACCCAAATCATCATATTGCCTGAGAGACTTCTGTTCCATCCAACATGGATATTCAGAGACTGGGCAACAACGCTTCAAATATCAACAGTACTTACGAGATATATTCAGGGGAAGGAAAACTGCTCACAGCCTCAGGTTGCAGGCTGGAGAGGGACAGTGGAGTAGTCTACTCTGCAAAGCTCCCTCCTGTTCTATTATCCATTGCTTGTTCCACCCCTCAGTGTCAGCTACTGTGGCTATTCTTCCACCAGCACGTAAGGGATTCAAGTAAGTAACCTCCATTAATATTAACAGATGTTCTCTGCTGAAGCACCAATAGAAGAAAAAATAGACTGTCAAATTACACAGGGGAGCCGTCTCGCAGTTGTGAGTTATATTCTTTGTTTCTGTACAACGAGACCAAGAATTGCCCCAACTCATGGCCCTCATCATTTCAAGGCAAAGCAAAGATCTTTGGAAACAACACCTCCCTGTTGCCCATTAAGTGTGGCCACCAATAACCTAACCATGGTCGTGCTGCAAGGATTCACCACCACCATCAGTTCTTTGGATGCTCCTGATCTCCATGACACAGATCAGTTCCAAGACCAAGAAAGTGACTGACAAAAATGGTATGTGGCATGATCTTCCATCATCAAGGAAGGGACATTAGCCTGTCAATAAATTCAGAATGTCCTGCTTTGAATTTCCACCCGAGGCGTTAGTCACTTTTCCTTATTTGTTGCACAAACAGGCTCTTGTAGAGATGTTCATCTCACAAACATTTGCTGCTAACAAATCAACACTCCTTAGTGAGGAAGTGAGCAGCTATCCATTACATTAGACAGTAGACACTCAAGACGGAAGATAGAAAGACATGCAGAGTTTGAAAGGAGTGACTGATAGTGACTCCTTAGGGCCTTGGGTGAGGGGACAGCACCTAGTTACTTATTAGCTAATCAATTAGTTCTTTCAGCCATGAGAGCTGACTTGTTTTTACACCTGTGCTTAGCACTGATGGATAGGGAAGAAGCAGCCAGATAGAAACCTGGTTAATTCCCCAGCTGAAGTGCAGACTCACTACCATCTGCTTCAATGGAGGAATGTAAGGGTTTGCAGACTTCATAAACAAAGTGCAGGAACAAACAGGTGACTGTTTGTTCCATCTGAGTGCAGACCCAACAAGTTACTGATCATTTGTAAATTCAGAGAATCCTGGGAATATCATGGATTCAAATCTCAGCTGTTCAAGGAAAGTTTTAAAAAGATGCTGATTTGCTTAAACCTCTCCTTACCAGTCTCCTAACCTGGACCTGATGCCCTGCATCACTTCTGAGCAGAACCGGCACCTGTGATTCTGACATGGGAAAGCATGGAAGAGAGGGCTGACTCAAAACAGCATGCTCCCCTCTTTCCCTAGGGCCTGCAGATGCTTCACAACAAGGTGGGGGATCCACACCTGTTTGGAAGACAGGAGAACCAGTGAGTTCTCATATTCTTCTACTCCTCACTCTACCCTGTCTTAGCAAGTTCTGCCTGCAGCAACCCATATCTTCCCTCTATACTGTGTGGGACTGAGCACATGGCCCCAAGGAGTCCTGCAAGTCCAGCAGCAGTTGTACCCTCCGGTAGCACAATAATGCAAGAGCTATGCTGTCAGAGACACATAAGAACAGCCACACTGGGTCAGACCAATAGCCCATCTACCCCACTATCCTGTCTTCCAACAGTGGCCCATGCCAGATCCTTCAGAGGGAATGAACAAAAACAGGCAATCAAGTGATCCATCCACTCCCAGCTTCTGACAGTCAGAGACAAGGGACACCCACAGCATGGGGTTTCATCTCTGACCATCTTGGCTAATGACTACTGATGGACCGATCCTCCATAAATTATTTAATTCTGTTTTGAACCCAATTATACTTTTGGCCTTCACAACATTCCCTGGCAACGAGTTCCACTGCATGACTGGGTGTTGCATGAAGAAATATGTCCTTGCTGTTTTAAACCTGCTGCCTATTAATTTCATTGGGTGACCCCTAGTTCTTGTGTTATATAAAGAAGTAAATAACACATTTTCCATCCATGCATGATTTTATAGACCTCTCCCATAGCCCCCCTTAGTTGTCTCTTTTCCAAGAGGAAAAGTTCCAGTCTTTTTAATCTCGCCTCATCTGAAAGCTGTTTCACACCCTTAATCGTTTTTTTTTGCCCTTCTCTGTACCTTTTCCAATTCTAATATACTGTATATCTTTTTTGAGATGTCGTGATCAGCACTGCACTCAGTATGCAAGGTGTGGGCATAACATGGATTTACATAGTGGCATTATGATATTTACTGTCTTATTATCCCTTTCCCTAACGGTTCCGTTAGCTTTTTTGACTGCTGTTGTATATTGAGTGAAGGTTTTCAGAGAACTATTCACAATGACTCCAAGATTTCTTTCTTGGGTGGTAACCAGTTAAATTTACACCCCCATCATTTTATATCTCAAGAGGCAGAGTGGTGCCATGTGGTATTTGCCCCTCATATAGATCTCATTCTGGGGCCAAAGGCAAGAGGAGACAAATCTGCAGCCTCAGAGTGCTAAAAGCCTCCTATTTCATGGAGTCAGACTTCCATCCCACTGCCCACCACCAATGCTCCACTCCCCACAAATAAAACATTTCACAAATCCAAACTGAGGCTCCGTATTTCCACTTCTTTATGCAGGTTATTCCTCTATAAGGCCCATGGAACCCTTTTATTAACACTGCAACAGGCAACTTTAATGTACATTGTTTTCCAAGAAACAGTTTTACAAGCCTCTTATAATCTCCACAGGGGATTTATTCAGATTCTTCTCTTATTTAGGCCTATGACCACAACCATAATAAAGAAACTAACTGCACAGAAAAAAAAAAACAGATCCTAGTGGGTTACCTGGTGGAAAATGGGCATTTCACACCCATTAGTTAAAGCCTGCCCATGTGAGATTATAAATTACAGGTTGGCTGGATTGGAGCTCATTTGCTGACAACTTAAAAAATTAGGAAAATAACAGCACAAAGTTTTGAGCTATAGTTACATTAAAGAGGTACCTAGCTTGAGTGTAAACAGAGTAAGTTTCTGACTTGATCTACTGTCGCATGAACCGAAAACAAGGAAAATACATATTTTTGCATCATTATGCCTCTAATCATCCACTACTCTACCCTTCCAATAGAGAAGACAGCTAAAGTAGAGTCCTGATGGACTTATATTAAGAACACACACCTATAGATTACATAGGTCCTATGCACTGGATAGTGCCTAACCTAGGAACATGGGCATCAAACATACGCACTACTGAGAGACAAGATGTCTAGTATGTGAAACCAAGCACCACTCCTAGATCACTATTAAAACTGACAAATCCCAGGGAGGGAAAATTCTCAGGGTCCAGACTAATTAGCACTGATTTTAATGAGGAATCAAACACTTTCTAGTACTGCTTTGAAATATGAAAATAAACATAAGAGCTTCATTGCTTCAGAATTGCAACACACAGTTACCTTGTATTATCACTACATTTATGGAACAGATTATTCATTCCCCATTCTGATCTTTAGAATAAATGTAGTAGCAAACAGATAAAACAAGATCAAAACACAAAATTCAAAGTCCCCAGATCTTCTACTGCAGCAGATATAAAGACACTGATTGAGAAACTGCTGCATACCAAAGCTGTAAAGGGCACTATGAAAGCTGCTGTACAATGGTTCATGTTAAGCGTGCCAGTTTTATACTATTAGTATTACAACACAATTCTTGCAGCTTTGACATGCAGGGAGCTAGAAATAGATTGCTTTGGATTTAGGATCACACATGTAAAGATCAGCCAACAAAAAGAAACAGCAAGAACAAATGCCAGATAGCATTCTGCTAGGGCCTAGGGAAACAGTGTCACCAAAAACACTTGTCAACTGGGAAAGGGATGCAAGTGGAGAGATGTTCACAAGGTTCTTCCCAAGACATAAGATTTTATCTTTCCCTAATTCACACCCCACCATGGATTCTAGGCCACTGATTCAACTCCTTGTACGCTACATTCCCTTGCTCCTCTCCTTACAGCAACAGAGCCGATATTAACACAGAGTGAAGTTATTCCAGTCTGTGGAACCTACCCTCACATTAATGGAGAGCATAGTTCAGTAATAGTAACAAGCATTACATACATATGCATGCCCTTCTTTTGTCAGTGCACAGGAAGAAGTCAGGTCCCCTATGTCTATGGAAAAGGCCTCAATTTGTATTATATTCTTTCTAAACAAACGGGGAGAGAGAGAGAGAGAATGCTGAGCTCAAACAGTGTGTGCAAGTCACATACAGAAGGATCTGACAGCAGTTATTCAATGTCTTGTGGACAAGAGCAAACTGTTCCATTTTCACAAGCTTTTTTTGAAACCATCCTCTCAAAGAGAAGCTCGTCTTCTGCTTACTATTCTGTAAGTAACATTTATCCACAAGCTACGAAATTAAATGAGAGTGGTGGTGCAGCTCCATTTGTTTCTTATTTTTAACTACACTCAAAACATTATAGATTTATAATTTGCTCAGCACCACACCATACAGGAGCACAGTACGTAGGTCAAGTCAAGTATAAAACCATCAATTTCTCTTTCAAAATAATCAGGGGCACAGACCCCACAGGGTCCCCATGCAGGTGAGTTTTTCCAGCTTTTCCTTGTAAATTTCCATTCTATGTTGTTCAGGTTAGAAACAGAAAAAAAAAACCTCCATCCAAAAATGAGCTTCAATCCCTGTCTGACAGACTAATGTGTTTCAGAGAAAGCAGGTCATTTCTTTACCAATTTAAGTACTCACCCTATGACAGCACTGGTACTTTTACTTGCCCCTGACAAGAAATTGGGGACAGCGTGTGGGGAGAGGAAGGAAGGAGATGATTAAGATATCATAACCTTTCTATGGTCCTAGAAATGAATGAAGTTCAGGATAGCAAAATATTCTCCTTAAAACTAGCTAAATTCTCATGAAAACGTGGAAGTTTCCCCCAGGGAAGTGTTCCTCAAAAGATTTGGGAAATTCTTGCAAAAGTCAGAACCTATCAGGTGAGTTATGAGGTGTTTATGCTAGTTTCAAAGGGCACAAAACAGGCATTTCATCTCCAGCATATCTATTCTTGAACATGACTCTGGATTAGGACAGAGCTGGTATTTTAAGGAAACATTTTTGGGGGAAAGAGTAGGGTGTATTTCAGTTTTAAATGGAAAAAGCACTAACAGAATGGCTTGTCTACACAACAAAATTGACAAGACATATCGATTCTGTAATAGTTTAGCTATTCCAAAGTAACTCCCCCATGTTGGCACTATTCCAGAAAAGTCACTTATTTCAGAACATAAGAACGGCCATACTGGATCAGACCAGTGGTCCTTCTAACCCAGTATCTGTCTTCCAACAGTGACCAATGCCAGGTGCTTCAGAGGGAATGAACAGAACAGACAATCATTGAGTAATCCATCACCTGCCATCTACTCCCAGCTTCTGGCAGTCAGAGGCTAGGGATACCCAGAGCATGGGGTTGCATCTGTATCTTGGCTAATAGACATTGATGTATCTATCTTCCATGAACTTACCTAATTCTCTTTTGAACCCTGTAATACTACACCATCACTTGGCAACCAGTTCCACAGGCTGTGTCTTGTGTGAAGTACTTCCTTCTGTTTGTTTTAAACCTGCTGCCTACTAATTTCATTGAGTTACCACTGGTTTTTGTGTTATGTGAAGGAGTAAATACTACTTCCTTATTCACTTCCTCTGTTCCATGCATGATTTTATAGAGCTCTATAAAATCCCCCAGCTAAAAAGTTCTGATTTTTTTTTTTAAATCTCTTCTCATACGGAAGCTGTTCTATACCCTTAATCATTTTGTTGCCCTTTTCAGGGTAGAGTGCTTGCATGGGGGAGTTATTCCCGAATACCTGTGTGACACTGTATGGAATCTGGGGGATATGTTGTTATCATTGATATCATTATTGCAAGGAATGTGACCAGATATGCCCTGTAAGGTATCTTGAAAATGTTATGATCTGCAAAGTATGATCATCTTGTTTATATGTTTGTATCACCTTTGTATTATGAGTTACAGATATATATGGTATATCTGTATTTCCAAATTTGTGCTGTGTTTCTGGGTAACATCTTCAGACAGATTAGCATCAGCACTAGGCCTGCTTGATGGTCCATCAAGGGACCTCAGCTGTACAACGAACCCTTTGAAATCAGCCAAGGACTGCACCTTAAGACTCAGCAAGGCATTCAGGGGAATGCCTATAGACAGAACTCTAAGCCCTTTCAATGCCATGTGCTATGAATTTGTGTTTTAAACAAATGGCGTACCAGACACATGATAAAAGGACTATAAAGGGCAGCTGCATCATCTCCATCTTGTCTTCAGTCCTGCTTCTTACCTCTGTTTTTGTAGTAAAGTTCCTCCAATCTCTGAACAAAGGACTGAATGACACATCGAAGCTGTGGATGTATTCCAGAGGGACTTTCAAGCCAGCAAACTCATCAATACTGCTAAGAACCTGATATATGGACTCTGATGTCTTTTTAGGTATGTGACCGCTTTACCATTTAACAATTCTCTTCTTGTTCTTTCTTTATTATAAACTTTAGCTTTAGACACTAAAAGATTGGTTGGCAGTGAGGTATTTTGGGTAAGATCCAAACCTATACTGACCTGATAAGGTGGCTGACCCTTTGGGGTGAGAAGAACATTCTGTACATGTGAGCAGAGTTTTCTAAATAACTTCTCACTGTACTGAACCTATGTGCTGATTGTCAGCCAGAGAACTGGAATACAATACAGGGGGCTGTGTGATTTCATTTTTGCTTCTTGATAACCAACATGGGGGATCAGAAGCACAGTTTGTGACTGGTTGGGGGAGTTCAACTTCCGTGTTACTCGCAAGACCGGTGGGATCTGCTCTCCCTTTAGCAACCTGCCCTGACCTTGGCATTTCCAGTGAGGGTTGCTCTCGGCACACTGGGTCACAACCTATGTTGGTTAATTTCCCTGTGTATACAAGACCTCAGTGACTACAATGGAAAGATCTCCAGAATACATCTTCTAAGATGCACAGAGGAAGCAAAACAAAAAAGATATCTATTTTATCATAATCCTCATGAATCACAACAGGGACTATTTGGTCACGGTAGCAGGGTGGTCACCTGCTCCAGCCTGGAAGGGGTTAAACAGCCCTGGAGAGGACTGTGGCTGGGGGAAAGCAGAGAGCAAAGGCTGATTAGGAAGGCGGTCACAGCTGGGGCCAGGCCCAATCAGGCCACAGCTGGTCCTTATAATAGGGCTGTAAGCCAGGTGCTCAAACAGTTTCTCTCCAGCATGGGAGGGAGCAGGGTCTGGCTGCCTGCAGGACAGGGTACCTGAGATAGAACAATGCTGGGGGAATAGGCAAGGGAGCGGGAGAGCTCCAGCCTACCAACTCCCCAGCCTGTAGGCCTGAAGTGAGGCCTAAGAAAGGTACGGGGCTGCAGGGAAAGGCAGCAGGTCCAAAAAAAACCCAAAAACAATAAACCCCACAACCTTGCCTATGATAACTGGCTGTTACACTGCAGTCTGCCCCAGAGAGCAGGGGCTTGATGATGACTGGCAGTAGCCCTCGACTGAGGCAAGGTGGAGATAGAGGGTTGGGGGTCCCCAAGGAGGGGAGACCCAGAGGCAGAGTGTGGGGGTATTGCCAGGGGGCAGTACCAGGGTCCGGGAGGGACACGGGGGACAGCGAGAACATAAGAAGGACCATCCTGGGTAAGACCAAAGGTCCATCTAGCCCAGTATCCTGTCTACCGACAGTGGCCAATGCCAGGTGCCCCAGAGTGAGTGAACCTAACAGGTAATGATCAAATGATCTCTCTCCTGCCATCCATCACCCCCCTCTGACAAATAGAGACTAGGGACACCTTTCCTTATCCATCCTGGCTAATAGCCATTAATGGACTTAGCCTCCATGAATTTATCCAGTTCTCTTTTAAACCCTGTTATAGTCCTAGCCTTCACAACCTCCTCAGGCAGGGAGTTCTATAGGTTGACTGTGCGCTGTGTGAAGAAGAACTTCCTTTTATTTGTTTTAAACCTGCTGCCCACTAATTTCAATGGGTGGCCCCCAGTTCTGCTATTATGGGAACAAGTAAATAACTTTTCCTTATTCACTTTCCCATGCCACTCATAACTGTATATACCTCTATCATATCCCCCCTTAGTCTCCTCTTTTCCAAGCTAAAAAGTCCTAGCCTCTTTAATCTCTCCTTATATGGGACCCGTTCCAATCCCCTAATCATTTTAGTTGCCCTTCTCTGAACCTTTTCTAATGCCAGTATATCCTTTTTGAGATGAGGAGACCACATTTGTACACGGTATTCAAGATGTGGGCACACCATGGATTTGTATAAGGGCAATAAGATACTCTCCGTCTTATTCTCTATCCCTTTGTTAATGATTCCTAACATCCTGTTTGCTTTTTTGACTGCCGCTGCACACTGCATGGACGTCTTCAGAGAACTATCCATGATGACTCCAAGATCTTTTTCCTGATTAGTTGTAGCTAAATTAGCCCCCATCATATTGTACGTATAGTTGAGGTTATTTTTTCCAAAGTGCATTACTTTACATTTAGAGACACCAGCCTCAGAGAGTGCTCCAAGCTGGAAGAGCTAATTCCCAGTCAGCCAGCAGGAGGCGCTGCAGGAGTGAGTCACTGTCTGTTACAGTCACCCACACTGAAGGGCAGGGCTTAAATTATCAAATCTGCTTTTCCCAACAACCAACCAAACAACAAAAACCCTGCTAGCAGCAATCTGGTGGGATTTCAGCTCCTTCAACGAGAGAAACAGAGCTTTCAAAGTCATTTTGACTCCTTGATAGGCACACCACTACTCAACCAAATTTGAGACCATCTGACCCTGACCTTGAGTCAAGCAACTAAAGAAGACCGAATGACCTTATTAGAAAAGAACAGTATTGCTAAGAAATGTGAAATCAATATTAACTCGCCAAGAGTTACATTTTGAATCTAGACATCACATAATTCAATTTCCCAAAGCTCTTTTACACTAGAAAATCTACAAATCCAAGAGTCAGGAGACAGGTGAGTCTGAGTCTTCCTTCCCTCTTGATAAGCTCCAAACCGCTGGTAGGAAATAGACTGTAAAACTTCAAATTACTAGCTCAAGTAGGCAAGGTGAACAAAGGAGACACTTACTAATGTTTACCAACTAAGATAGCTCATTTGTTTTTAACCAAAGGGAAATCCAAAATTTGCAGCTTATGGAGTCCATCTTTAAACCCAGTAACTGGTTTAAATTCAAGTCAAAACATAGGGATCATTTAAAGCTTAGCACACAAATCAGATGCTGAACGGAAATTTAAATGGCAGAGTTTATTGCCTAGAAAAATCCCGGGTGCAATTTACAGAGTTTATCAAAGTGCAGGAGTTACCATGAGAAAAGGTTAACTCTAATATTCCCCTGTTTACCTGGGCATAGTGCTCCAATGAGCTCTCCTTCAGTAAGGTTATCTCCCAGTGACTGAACTTTTCTGTAGTACTTTGATCACATCTCCCAGGATATGACAGACTTCAGGAGATCCACACTGCTCTGCGTTTCCTAGCAAGGGTCTCCACAAACATGCAATTAATTTGGAACTTCATTTCCCGGCCCTTTGGAAAAATTTCCCTACGCAATGTAAGCAGCTGTTCTATTACTTTACGGAGGAACAGAGTTGAAACTTGCTGTGCCATTGTTTACGACAAAAGAAATCCAAAACAGAAGTACAGATGTGTCTGCCAGGAGAACTCACCCCACAACTAAGGCAAGACTGGAAATTCCTGGGGTAAACATTACAAAACTCAGGGTAGCTTTGATCCAACATTTAGACAACCAATGCACGTGCTATGCCACACGCCAGGAGGTACAGATCAGTAAGGATTGTGTATACATG
>ML677382.1:8669165-8710751 GCA_007922305.1 Dermatemys mawii
CTGGGCAAACTAACATAAAAAGCATGGCACAGAAATAGCCCAGCTGAATCTATGAATGAAGTTTAAAAGCCTTGTTTATCTCAGCACGTGTGTGCAAAGCCCGGAAGATTTTAGGGATCTACAGCAGCAACCCTATTTCCTTACTCTCAGACTAACTGAAAGAGAGTGTGGACCACAAACAATTGGGGGGTGGGGAGTTTGCAGATCCATATCAGCAGAGCTCCTATATGTGGACAAATAAATGTGGGGAGGGGCAGAAAAAGGTTTTCCAGAAGCCCCACACATCAGCCTTTGAGGAAAGGGGACAAACAAATGCCCATCTGCAGCATACTCCTCTACTCTCAGCCCAGCTTGCTAGGGAGGGTAGCCACAGATGCCATACACACACACACACACACACATATCCATTCTCCAGGTCCATGGTCCCACCTTTCTTGAACTCCTCCAGCATGGCATCAAGCTTGGTGTCGTTGAAGACGAAGTGCAGAGGGTGGTTGTAGAAGCGAGTGATGGTCTTGAGCGGGGTGCAGTCATCTGGGTCCACAAAGGCCAGGTCCTTGACAAAGAGCAGGTCCACAATGTTGGAGCGGTCGCCCTCGAAGACAGGGATGCGGGTGTAGCCACTCTCCATGATCTCAGACATGGTGTTGAAGTCCAGAACCGCCTCGGCGGCGATCATGAAGCAGTCTCGGAGTGGGGTCATCACATCCTCCACCGTCTTGGTGCGTAGCTCCAGTGCCCCTTGGATGATGTTGAGCTCCTCCTTGACCAGATCGTTGTAAGGGTCAGTGACTCGCAGCATCTCCAGCAGCTTCTCACGGTTGTAAACTGTGCCGATCTCCTGGCCCAGCACACAATCCAGCAGCTTGCTGACAGGGTAGGAGGCCGGGAAGGTCATCATCATGAAGAACTTGGTGAGGAAGATGGTGTTGGCACCTACGGCCAAGCCATGACGGGAGCAGATGGCCTGCGGCACGATCTCGCCGAAGATGACGATGCCGATAGTGGAGACCACCACGGCCACCAGCCCGGAGCCGGCGATGTCATCCAGCAGGATGGTGAGGGTGGTGTTGACCAGCACGTTGCCCAGCAGCAGGGAGCACAGCAGGTAGTTCCCCTGGCGGCGCACCGGCTCGATGCGCTTGGCGTAGTTCTTCTCCTTGTCGGTGCCGCAGTTCTGCACGATGCGCAGCTCCATGGGGTCCAGGGCCATGAGGCCCAGGTTGAGGCCGCTGAACATGCCCGAGAGGCAGAGGAGCAGCGAGATGAAGATCACCTGCAGCCAGAAGGGCAGCAGGAACTTCTTCTCCTCGCCCACGATCATCTTCGTGTCCTCGCCATCGTGGTAGATCCAGGTGGTCTCGGTCCAGGGCTGGGGGCCGGCGGGGCCGTCGGCCCCCGCCAGCCCGCCCCCGGAGGGCCCGGCGGCCCCCAGCGCGGCCGGGCCCGACACGGAGGTGCACAGGTAGTAGGACTTGCTCTTCTCGGTCTTGCGCAGGGGCTTGATCTCGATCTCGATGATGCCCGAGGTGCGGCGGTTGAGGACGATGTGCGGCAGGATGATGATGTCCGAGGTGCGGATGCCGCAGCGCTGCGGGGAGCTGCTCTCCGGCGGCCCGTCCTCCTGCTCGGCCGGCGGCCGCCCGCCCCGCCGCCGCTCGTGCTCGGTGAAGGCGATGCGGGACCACGTCTCGTTGTTGATGTTCTGCCCGTAGACCCGCAGCTTGACCCGCGTCCGCTCGCTCACCCGCAGCGCGCCCCCTTCCATGAAGGAGACGTCGTCCGTGTCCTCCAGCCGCAGCCCGATGATCACCGTCTCCTCCGCCTCGCTGCCCCCGGCCGCGGAGGAGGAGGAGGAGGAGGGGACGCCGGCGGCGGCGGCGGCCGGGGGCTGCTCGCCCAAGCAGCCGCTGAGGAGCAGCAGCAGCAGGACCCGCGCCCCCCGGCCGCCCCCCGCCATGTTCCGAGCGGGCAGCGCGGCCGAGCCCAGCGCCATCTTTAGTCAGGGATCAGAACCGCCGGGGCCAGACATAGCGGGACGGCTGCATCCCGCGGCGGCGGCGGCGGCGGCGGGTGCCCGCGAGAGCTGACAGGCGCCGACTGCCGGGCCCTGAGGGGAGCCGCTTCAACCCCTATCCCAGGGACGGAGCCGGCGGCGCGCGCGGCCAATCAGGGCAGGCACTGGACCACCGGGCGGGGCCCAGAAGCCGCGCCCCCCCTCAGCCAATGCCGAGCTCCCAACCGGCGAGCGCGTGACTCCTGTGTGTATGAGGCAGGGAGAGGGGCGTGGCTGCTGGAACTCCGCGAGCCAATGGAAGAGAGGCTCTGCTTCAGGGGGTGGGGGCTGCCAGGGGAGCAACCAATGAAGGCGCGCGCTCCTCCGCGAGTCTGGGCCCCGGTGGAGCTGGCGCGTGCTTGCAGGGAGCTGGAAGGGGATTTGGTGGCACCGGGGCCGAGGCATCCGCCAGTCGCCTTCGGCAACGCCTCTTCAGACGGGTCTGGAGCTCGAGTGCACCTGTCTAGCAACGCTCCGTGCATTTGCGTGTGCACGCGTGCACCCGTCCGTGCGGCACGCCGCTTCATTCACACTATGGAGCACGCACACACCTGCAGAACCTGTGCAGCTGAACGTGGAACACGAGCATCTCCGTGCACGTGCGCCCAAAATGCACCCGCCTGTGCGACTTAGTGTAGCCTCCTAGTACTGCGTCCACCTCTGCATGCATGTAGTAGAAGCTTCCGCTTGTGCATGCGTCTGTAAATCCATCTCCTTAACCAACTCTTTATTTACACTGAGATAATACACACGGGCTTTACTCACCTCCCCCACCCTCTGCACGGGGAGGTGGGATGTAATTCCCATTTCCAGCAGGCATCGCTCACGCTGGCTGCCTCGCCTGCTACCTACAACATATAGGCTTTTTGAATTTATGGCAGATGGCTGGTTCCAGTGCTGTGCCTTTGCTATCACAGCCAGGCTATTTCTAGCATGGTAGCTGGATGAGAGAGCCAGCACCAGTCTGCCTATCAGAGCTGCCTGGGAATCACATCCCTACTTCCAAGTGCAGAGGTAGCCTTTAACACCTTGCTCTGCACAATCATCCGTTGAGTAAATCCAGGTAGTTCTTTCTGGGTCTATATTAATCTTGTTTAATGCAGACAGCTATCCTAAGAACATAAGAATGGCCAGACTGTGTCAGACCAAAGGTCCAGCAGGTCCAGTATCCTGTCTACCGCTAGTAGCTAATACCCGGTGCCCCGAGTGAGTGCACTAACAGGTAATGATCAAGTTACCTCTTTCCTGCTATCCATCAACACCCTCTGACAAACAGAGGCTAGGGACACCGTTCCTTACCCCGCCTGGCTAGTGGCTGGATAGCCATTAATGGACTTATCTACTGTAAATTTGTGTCAGCCAAAGCAGCAGAATTAGAAACCGGAACTGACAAAAGGAGACAGCTATTCAAATACCAGCAGCACGTACTATTGCAAAGTGGAATCCCTATAGCTTACCTGAACATTGCTCCTGCTGAGGTATGGGGAGGGGACAGAAGCTTCCCTCAGCTCCAGTAACTCTATTTTCATTAATTTGCTCGGTGTATATTACGCAAAACCCTTGGCAATAGACAATTCTGCATTCAGAGCTTGGATCCAGACCATGCATCCCATTCTGTGGTAAAGGGTTATTGCTTTGAGATATTTTCTACCCGGGACCAGAAGTTGTTTTAGTGGTTCTCCAGCACAGAGCCTCTGACTGTTTGAGGTAGCTGTGCGACTCCCTCTAGTGGCAACAATAAGTATTTGGAAATATGGTTAACTTATCCATAACAATTTACAGAACAATGGATGGAGCATGATCCCTGATAAGGAAACTGAGATAGAGGGGAAGGAATTTGGCTGAGGACACACAGCATGTGCTCGAAGTATTTCAGCATCTAAGAACTTTGTTCTAGTGGAAAAAATCAGGGCAGCTACTTTCTCAAGGCTGGGCTATCTCATGGCTCCAAAGAGGGCATTACCACAGCATGAAGATGTCTGTCAGCACAGGGACATCTTTGGCCCCACATTCAAAACATCTGATAATCTATCCTGTGAGGATCCATTGCATTGGTACCACTCTCAACTGGCCTCAAACACAAGGGCAAGAAAAGAAATAGTAAAAAGTCTTCAATGGCAGGCTAGGCTGAGTCTTAAGTCTGAGAAGAATCATCATTATGATGAGTCCAGGAAGCATACTGCTCCAATTTCTGTCACAACAGAATAGTGCTAAGGGCCCCTTCATCTCTTCCTGAGCTGCCAGGCTCAAGATGACAATGTTAGTTTCTTCATTAGGTGGAGAGTGGGTATCCTCAAACACTGCCAGCTGGGCTTATTATCATATTCCAGGGCAATTGCTCTTCTGGGAAGGTTTGAAGTCATCAAACACCATCTGCTCCAAGGACCAGGAATGAGTCTGTATCCAGATCTCTGTTCAGCACATTGTCCATGGGCAGCCACACTGCTGCACAAGGTGGGCTAGGAGCCTCAACAGGACAACCTAAAGCAAGGATGACTTGGCGCTTCCTGATGACTCTGCTGGTACCTTGCATCCCTTGGTCTATCCTGTCAATTTCAATTGTGATGCCTTTGGAGCCAAGGCCATCCCATAGTATCTATTTGGACAGAGCTTAGCACAATGAGGCTCCACTCCTGGTTGGGGCTTCCAGCTGCTGCTGTACCTGTGAAACCACTAATAATTAGTGAGGATAAAAGTTAAGTAAGATTAAACAAAGAAAACAATCATGCCGCAAATCAGAAACCATAATGTTCAATCAGCCTCAGAACGACTATTTAACGAAGTTCAGCATTAAATACAAAGGTTCAAATGGCAACTGGGCATCTGCTTTAGACACAAATTGTATTGACTCCATATTCAGACATATAACAAATTTCTGCTCATATTTGTTTAGATCCAGCTTTAAATTGCAATCCCAAACCATGCTGTACACATCAAATTCAGCTGCTTGTAATGAGATCCTTAGCCAAGGAATGTATATAATTATATTTTGCATTTTACATTAAGTTGTGGGTTAGCTTGACTGAAATTAAAAAGTATTTCCTTTAAGTGCTGCTGGTGAAAAGGCTTGGTTTGACAGTTCTGCGGAGTGAACCTTTCTATTTAACCAGTAAATGTTGAGTTTGCACTTAAGTTCAGTCAAACGATGAAGCGCAGACATGAAATAGGTAGATCCCAAGAAATGTTATTTCTCCACTCCAGCCAACACTTGTGACAAAAGACTGCTCACCAACCAATAGTCGACTGTGCATCATTTGCAGGTATTAATGGTCTGATATTAGTTTAGCTTTGAGCTGTAGCAGAAGTCTCCAATTGCCACCTGCCAAGCTATCATCAGCAGGCACTAAGACCAGTAACAAGATTTCTAACCAAAGCCATTGTTTCTGTATGTACACTAGAGACAGGTCAAGCTGCTATTCAGCCCTCCATGCAATGAGGCGTTCACCTCTCTTCCCACGGGGTTTCATCGCTATTTCTTTTCTGGTGCTTTATCCCTTTCTCTTCCCTCCTGTCTCACATGCTGCTCATCTCACGCACTGAGGACCTGGTCTCTGTTTCTCTCCCCATGGGAAACCAAATGCTGTCCCTGCTGGTCTTCAAACCTCATCCGCTCCTTCAGTTCAAACGGAATAATGCAGCTTCCCAACTGCCATTTCCAGAAATGTCTCACAACTGCCCAATTCAAACTCCCTCCTCACTGACCATGCCTGGCTCCCCGACTTCAGCCTGTCGCTCTGCCTACCACTACCTGCTCTGCTCTCACAATTCAAAATGGTTTTCAACTGTCACCCGTTACTCCTCCAATTCAAAGGCCAGACTGAGCTCCCCAGCTTCAAGTTGGGACTCTCAAATGTTCACACCCAGCTGCCCAAATCGATCCTCTTAAATACGCCACACACACCCCAGCTGCCCAGTTCAAACAGCCCAATTCCCCATCAACCCCCTCACCGCCCAATTCAACCAAAGCTTCTCCATTCAAACTCTGCCCCCAAGTGGTCTGTCACTTCTCTCACCTAATTCAAACTGTCACTTTCAACTGGCAAATGCAACCTCCCATTTGACCAGTTCAAATGGCTAAGGAACCTTTCGGTTGCAGAGCTGCTCATTAAAGGGGTATCACCTGAAACAGCCTATGGGATTTTTGAACAGTAGTAGAGGAAACACATAGGATTCCAGCTGTCCCCTATTATTTATCCATTAGGATACAGGCTTAAATTAACTGTCCATAGTAATTAGTTTCCTGGAATCCGTTTATTGTCAACATTTTAATTATCTGGTGCTACTAACAGATGTTTTGGGGCCTTTTCCTGGCAATGCTACTGTGTCCATCTCATGGCACACGAAAGTATGATGAGACTAATACAGCAATCATCTCAGCAGAACCCGCCCCCCCCCCCCCACACACACACAAAGGACCTTAAAAGGAATCTCCTGCTTTAATGAGAAAATGCACAGTAACATGGGTGTGAAGAGCAGAGCTGGGCTATATTTTTCACTGACTAGTTTTGGCCAAAATATTTTTTTAAATATTTTAAAGACATAGGTGACATTCACAAAATGGGAGGTGGTAGTGGTAATACCTCCCTTATGCCCTGTAGCCCAGGGGTTAGGGCACTCACCTGGGAACTAGGACACCTCGATTCAATTCTCCGCTCTGCCCCCATTTCCACACAAGGAAAGACGTAACCTGACATGCAGATCAAATGATGGGTTGATGATTTCATCCATCTTGGAAGTACAATATGTACCAATGATCCGTTCATTAAAGAAGGGAAGGCAAGAATTGCAAAGCCAGTGGCTCAGTTTCCTGTTCGTCAAACATCTGGAAGAGTAAGAAGATACATCAACACACTAAAATTATATTGGACTGCACTCTTGCCCTCCCATCAATATTGAACGCCTTGTTATCTGGCACCTGTGAAAGTACACCCCAGGAAGCTGAATGTCTTTCACCAGCGTTGTTTAAGAATATTGGGAATTCCTTGGAGAGATCATGTAACCAATGTGGAAGTGTTGCACCACGTGAGTCAGTAGGCTGTGCACTCAACAATCAGCAGACAGTTATGGTAGTCTGGCCATGCCATCAGGCTACCCTGTAGCAGAAGCACAAGGTACATCTTAGATTGGATTCCACCTGCAGAGAAGTGAAGGCGTGGGGGACACAGAGTGACCTATCAAAGGACGATACAAAAGGATGCTGCCGTCATGGGGACAAAGATGGAGTCAGACATCTTGCTCTGGACAGACAGCAGTAGAGAAAAAAATCAGTTGCCTTTTGTGCCACAGGAGACTCTAGAAAAGCTAACGCTGGTGTGGAGAAGGGATTTGAACTTGGGTCTCCCTAATTGTAGGAGAATGCCCTAACCATGGGGCTAAAGATAATAAGGGCCTGTTTTGTGAATCTACCCTTTCATTTCCTTTCATTTTAAAGTGTGCCTGGAAACTAAACCAAATGTTTAATTTCATGTCAGACAAAACATTTTCTTCAATACACTGCAAAACTTGTCAATTCGCCAACTGGTTTTTGTTTAGTTTTTTTGGAATTGACACCAAACCAAAACAATCAGTTATTCGCTCATCTCTAGTTAGGAGGGTTAATTTATTGTTCTGGGATCCGTCGATGAAAGACGCCGTGGTAGTAATTAATAAATTGTTTGTGTTTCTATGACCACAGGTAAGAACAGTAAATGTTACTTTTGGAATCCAGCCATCCTTGACAGATTAGTTACTTTCAAGCAGCAGCGGCATTGCTTGGCTATTCCTAGACTGGCCTAGCTGACCGCACAGCCTTCCAGCAAACCCTCTTGTTACATTCCCATCAGAGCCTTTGTGTGTCATTACAAAGAAGTAATTAAAAATTAACCTGCCAGGTTCTCAGCCGCGTGAACTCACTCCCCTTCCTGCAGCGCACAGGCCCCCACACCCAACTTGACATTTCTTTTCCTTTGGCATTCCTACTGGCCGAGCATTTACTATTGATGAGGAGCACGTCTCTAATGCAGGCTTTTTAGCAGAGGGCTCAGGGCTTAGCTGCCCAGGACATCTCCCCTCATCAAATTAGATTGAACATTATATGCCAAGAATTACCATAAATGGGACTAGCTTTTTATATCTCCCGGGAGGAGCTCTCAAAGGCTCCACATGCCTTCTGTGGGTGTTATGTTTAATGCACTAATATATAAAATGACTGAAAATAGAACTTCAAGCCCCAGTTCAGAAAAGCACTTAGGCGTGTGCCTAACTTTAAGTCCCTACTGAAGTTCCATTGACTTGAATGAGCAGGGATGTGTCCATGAATCAGGGACTAAAAAACATAGGATCGGTCACACTGGGTCAGACTAAAGGTCCATCTAGTCCTGGATCCTTCCAACAGTGGCCCTTGACAGGTGCTTCAGAGGGAATGAACAGAACAGGTAATCATCAAGTGAGCCATCTTAAAATAGAAGCACCATCACTGCCTTAACTAGAGTTGCTACCACAATGCTGCAACTTGAGAATAAAGAGGATACGTCCATTGCTGCCAAAGACTGGCAGCAATAGTGACAACCATGCAATGTGACTGCTTGAGTCTCCATTAGCTATTAGCAATGTGGGGCCCACGGTTTGGCAGTTCTTACCCCATTCCATACCCAGCAGTGGCTAACAGATTACAAGACAGCCCATTGCAATGCTTAGCACATCTGGAGTATCCTCTACCTGAGGATCTTACAGCACTTTTCAACCACTAAGTCTCCCAACCCGCCTGTGAAGTAAGTGTCATCAGCTCCATTTAACCAACTGCAAAACAGAGGCACAGAAAGATTCAGTGATTTGGCAAAGATCCTAAAGCAGAACCCCAGTTCTAGCCACTAGACAATGGTTACTCCAAAGTACTTTGATTAGGTGAGATCATCATGGAGATGCCCTACAGTCCCACTTCTCTGGGAAGGGGCTAAAAACAGGAGTGCTCTGAGCAGGCTTGGCCCTGTACTTGATTATGAGCTGTCATTGTATCATGAGTCCTGTGCAAGGGATGAGAGAGAGAACATGAGTGAGTGAGATCTGCCCAGAGGACAGGCTTGGTGCTTTGGTCTGGAAGAAGGGAAAGTGGCCCAAGCCACTAACTTGTAAAGTCTTTGATCATCTATGGCTGGGTTCCCAAAAGGCCCCCACAGAAGGAATTCAGATGGGTAGCTGTACAGAATACAGGAAACTTGGCAGATCATCTGTGTGTCCCTCATGTTGAATAGAATATTAGGGTTGGAAGAGACCTCAGGAGGTATCTAGTCCAACCCCCTGCTCAAAGCAGGACCAACCCCAACTAAATCATCCCTTTGGGTACATGGGGATAGATCTCAACAGATTAAAGCTTCTGCAATCTGTGTACTAGGCGCCAGGTTGGGCCCATTTCTTCTCACAGCTTTTGGCCCTAAAGAATTCCAAAGAGGGTGTTTGTGCTCATTGCCAGGAGTCGATGTAGTTCAGTACCTACCAGTACAAGGGGAACCAGTACCATTCTGTGAAGCGCTTCCTCCCAGTTCTCCCTAAAATGCCAGCAGACAATGGACAGACAAGGTTATGCAAATGGTCTGGCATTTAGCTGTGGCCTTTTTACATATGCACGGTGGGCATGGAGAGTGCAAGGGCTGGAGTCACTCGGGGTGCCTCTATCGAGAGGGGAGCTGAAAAGCTCCAGCAGGATTTCATTACTTTTTAATGAAGCCCATTTCATAGGTAGGAAAAGACTCAATCTGCTCTTTCATGCTCACTCCAAAGAGTTTCTTTGATGACAAAAATAATGACAGTGAATATGCCAGCAGGGGTTTGCTTGGGTTTTTCAACACATTTATGAGAGTAGCAAAAGAAGGATAAGTTTGGGGTGGTTTATTAATTCCTGAGATCAGGACTTGATCACATTATCAATAGGTGGTTTTAATAAATAGAAAATACTATTGTCCCTTACAGTAACATTGTGTTTTTCCTCTTAAAAGATCGCAGTATCGTTTGCCAGTGATGGACTCTGGAATCACTCCCCATCAGTGAAGTGCACCCATCTCTGGGGAGCTGCACCATACATAGTTAACAGTGCAGAAACACAACTCCTCAAGACAGGAAGAGGGGATTCGTGGGACATGTACTGGTTATGCAGACTCGATGTAGTCAGGAAACCAGTGTCAACACCCATCACATGGTCAGAACCTCTATTTTATGTCTTCACTGGCAGACAGTGGTGACAAGACCAGGTTGGTACCTGGTGCTCTGCATCTGGGTTTCCCCAGCTCCAGGCACCTTCCAGACAGAACTAAAAGCCCAACAAGACAATGAGTTGTCCAGCAACCTCCTACTGGGTCTTCAGCCTGATTCCAGACTCACTAGCCCTGCCACCATGGCCCTCTCTCTACCTTGGTTGCAGTCCAGGGACCCTGTAGCAAGCAGAGAAAAATCTACTTCTATTGCCTTTGCTTCAACTACCTGGAGCACTGCAGCAATACCAAATCATTATCACCACTTCCAAAAGCACCTGGATTTTCCTGAGTGGTCTCCCATCCAAGTACCAGCTCAGCCCAACTCACCTTAACTGAGGATCGAAGCCCAGGGCTAGATGGGGACAGATTTGTTTACCTAGGGAAGCATTTGGTGTGCACTGTAGTTCACCACATTCAGCTCAATGGTCCTTTCCCTCTTCTTTCCTCAGTGGGATGTGATCGGAGTTGGATGTCCCAGAATCCCAACACTACTTCCCATAAATCCTTCTGTACAAGGCCCTCCACATATGTGCCTGTCACTGCATAGCCCACACATGCATGTAGGAACTAACCTTGCTAGCCACATTCTGCTAGATGTGTTGCAACTGTCTGGGTGATTGCCCGGTGGCTCCTTGGGTCATTCATCTGGGGGTCTTCTGAGAGGAGGTGCTAACAGTGCAGTATCTGGGAGGAGGGAAGGTGGCAGGCCGAGTGGATTTTATACAGCTGTTTGATCGAGCAGTAAAAATGCAAAACAGAAAATGGGATTTATAAGAGAGGTGGCTGGGAGTTGAAAAGCTTCACTGCCATGGTGAGAAAATTCGGTGTCAGCAGCAGTGAGAGCAGCTAACAGGTCCACCCTCCATGCACCCACCTGGGTAACCAACTCCACACGTCGCTGATTTGTGTTGTTCAGGGGTAAGCCCATGGCCCACTCGAGGCATTGACTAATTAGTGTCTCACAGAGAGTTAAGCACGTGCTTAAATGCTCTCCTGAATCAGACCTCACTCAGTGGAGAACAAGAGATCTTTCCACCCCATATTTCACTAAGGGAGAGACTTTCAGCCCCCACCTTCACTGAGAGAAGATAACCCAGACCTCACTTATCTTGGCAGGGCATTGCTCACGCTGTTCCTCTGCTCTTCTCTCAGCTTCCCTCTTGCTATGTTAATTTCTTCCTTCTCTCCCGCTTTCATTTTTTGCATCCTTCCTGCTGCTCTTCAGTACTTTTTGGATCCAGTAATCTGTTGGCTTTCTTCCACTGCTTACTCCTAATTTTCTCACCATGGCAGTGACGTTTTTCACCTCCCAACCACATTTCTCATAAATCCCACTTCCTGTCTTGTATTTTTACTGCTCCATTGAACTGTCATTTAAACAGCCTCTTCTACATTCCTCTTCCCTGACTGGTCCCCGTTTCTCTTTCCCTCTGGGGGTCTTGCTATTTCCACCTCACTCTTTTCACCTTTTCTCCTTCTCTCCCTGCAACTGCACAGTTCAAAGTGCCCCATTCCCAACTGCCATGAGCCTTCTGCTCCCAACATTCCCTACCTTGGCCTTGGCCCATTCCAGGAGAGACTTTGTGGGTTACAATTGCTACCCACTGTTTGTTTCACCAAGATTAGCACCTTAGCTGGATTTCACCAGGGAGATCAAGGTGCTACTCAGCAGCCCATCCCCTTGACCTTCCTAGGGCTGCCCAGCTGTGGCCTTCCAAAGCTGCGTGAATATCACTCAGAACCAAAATTAACTTCAGTGCAACAAATTAACTAATCTTCAGAACATGAACTTCATCGATCTGCACTCAACTGAGACATTATGGACATCCTTACCACGGGTGGGGTGGCCCAAGCTTGGTTATGATTAGCCATCTACACACACCGAAAAAAAAAACCCATCAGGGAAAGTTTTTAATTTGGCTTCCTAATATTTCCACTGTGTGGCAGCACTGGGAAGCAATCAGCAGTAAAAGAGTCACAGAGAGAGAAAGGAAAGGGAACCTATGAATTCACAACCCCTGGGCAAATCAGGATGTTGGGCCTCCCTGGGAACCACAGCTTGGGATATCTTCTTGCTAAGACGGCTGCAAGCCTAACTTTATAAAAATCAACAGGGGTGACCACGCTGCTGCAGCTCGCTCCAGGAGATGCAAGCAATCCCTGCCCCCAATGTGTCTGTTGATTAAGCAGCAGAATATGTGGGGAGACCCTCTGGAAGCAGGTCCCCCTTCTATGCTTCGCTGATTCATCTGTTATCCTGGTTCACACAGAGCAGAAGTCCTGCAGCTCACAAAGGCTCATTGCATAGATGGGCCTTACCTGATTGTCGAGTCCGGCCTCACAAGATGGTCAGAGGAGGAGCAAAGGGATATGCCTTCATCTGGCTGCTTTGGAAGGGAGGCCAGGCTTCCTTCGTGCTATGGGCTGGTGGTTGAGAGTGCGTGGAGTCTTCTGTTTCTGGGAGGCCCTTTGCCTGGCAGAGCAAGGAGTATGCTGGAAAGAGGCTGGGGGGATGGCAGAGGACTCCAGACATGGCCCTTGCACAATCAAAAAGCCCAGAAGGCCTTGCCGTGGGGCTCAGAAGGGGAATCTGCTCACTCCTTGCCAGAAGGAGCTCCTCTTTGATGTCTACTAGCCCAGAATGAAGAGCACGCTAGTTCTACCATGGCCCTGTCACCATGGGCAGACTGTCATGACAGGTGGCTGCGCAGGTAGGCCTAGTGGTCAGGGCTGGTGCCAGAGCCCAGGAGCAGAGTCAGGGCTCAGACCAGGGTCAGAGTCTAAGACCAGCAGCCTGAGTTCGGGTCTGATGTCCGGTTCCTAGTTCCAATGCAAGGGATTGAGACTGGAGTCAGAGTTCCAGGGCAGAAGCTGAGGGTCGGAGCCTGAGCCAAGAGGCAGGTTCAGTGCTACAGCTGGCGGGGGCGTGGGTCAACCTCACTGCACAGACATTTCCTGGAACTCCTCGTGGGCTTAAATAGGGTGCGTGAACCAATCAGGGGCCACAAGGGAAGCTGTCAATCCGGCCTTCCAAGGTGGTACTTCCTTTGAGGTTTATCCCCACAGGGACTATGGAGTAATGCATAGAAGCTTACCATGGCTGTCGGACAGCGGTGTGGAGACAGGGGCTGTCCCCCAAATCTGGGATCTAGTCCGGCCCCATGGAACCTCACCCAGAGCTCATCAGCACATAGGGAGGCATGGCCAAGCAGAATAGCCTGGCTGCTAAGCAACATTTGGACATGGCTCTGGTTTTACTGGCAACCCCAAACAAACTAGTACTGCGTGGCCCAGTGGGCAGGTTTAGAAGCAGCACTCAGAAATAACAGCTAAGGGAAGAAGACCACCAGGTCCAGTCAAAGAGAAATAGGCCCTCGTCCAGACTGGAATTGGGCCAGAACACAGTGAGTAAGGTCAACCCCTTGACTCTAGAGGGAAAAAAAGCAAACCAACATCTTGGTCACCTTCCAGCCGAGGATCTCAAAGCACTTGACAAACCTCAGAATATGCTGGCAAGGTAGGGAAGAATTTAGCTTCATTTTACAAAGGGCCAAGTGGACAGAAGTGACTGACTTCCCATCCCACAGCGAAGCCAGGAAGAGAGTCGAGACCTCCCAGTAACCTCATGCGCATCCCCCCTTGGATGGTACAGACAGGAGCTGGAATGGCCTCAATTGCTCAGGTTTAAGTCTTTCATCAAATCAGGCATTTCCAGCAGTACAATGCCTCGAAAAGCAGGGCTGGGTAACTGGCTCCACAGGGAGAGCATCAATTATGGAACTGCCAATGCTCTGCTGCCCCTTGATTTGCCTTTTGGGGTGGGGAAGAATCATGAAGAACCAGGTTAAGGAGCACAGCACTGTAGGAGAGATTTTCAGAGGCAGTTCTTCCCCTTTGTGCTGGCACCAAAGCCCCAATACCCCAGATGCTGCCTTGCACCTATTAATATTTCTGTACCAGGTGGCAATCCCGGGAGCAGCAGAGGAAAGAAGATACAAATTCACAGGCCCTTACAGTCTGTCAGCAAGATGGATTGTATTACAGCACGTGCTTGAACATCTGTGGGGGGGAGGTCTATCGGGGGAGGCCAAATGCTGGCAGATGAACACTACAGCAGGCAGGAATGTGTATAGAGAAGCCAACAGCAGGGAACAATGAAGTCATTCTAAGTATTAGTATTATGTAGCACCTAGAGCCCCAGTCATGGAGCGGGACCCCACTACACTAGGCACTGTAGGAACAATGTCACTACAGTGATCAGTGAGATAGTCAGCATTCTCAGTGCAACAGCTGCTAACCGGGGTCAAGTTTTCTGGAGGCACCACAGCAAAGGCGAGTCTGAAGGAGGGATACGAAGGAAGACCATAAGTTAGTTTTGATGATTCTGGGGAGCAGGTCCCAAGCATGAGGGGCAGTAGGTGAGGAAGCAGGAAGATGCTTGTTTGAACAGTTACCGTGCGTGATGCATCATGGGCCAATTGGAGGCAGGAGTCGACACAGGATCAGAGAAATGTAGGGCTCAAGAGGCCACATAGTCCAGCCTCCTGTGCTGAGACAGGAACAAGTAAATCTAGACCATCCCTGACAGGTGTTTGTCCAACCTGTTCTTAAAAACTTCCAATAATCCCACAACCTCCCTTGGAAGTCTATTCCAGAGCTTGACTACCTTTAGGGTTAGAGAGTTTTTCCTAATATTTACCCTGAATCTCCTTTGCTGCAGATAAAAACCCATCACTTCTTATCCTGCCTTCAGTGGACATGGAGGACAAATCGATCACAGTCCTCTTTATAACAGCTGTTAACATACTGGAAGACTGTTATCGGGTTCCCCCCTCAGTCTTCTTTTCTCAAGACTAAACCTGCCCAGTTATTTAAAACCTTTTCTCACAGGTCAGTTTTCCTAAACCTTTATCATTTTTGTTGCTCTCCTCTGGACTCTTCCCAATTTATCCACAGCAGCTGGAGGTCTAGTGACACCCAGAGCATGGGGCTGCCTCCCTGATGGACTTGGCTAATTGCCTTTGAAAGACGTATCTATGACCTTAATGAGTTCTTTTTTGAACCTAGTTATACTTTTGTCCTTCTCAACTTACCTGGGCCACGAGTTCCACATTATGTGAAGAAGGACTGTTTTATGGATTGTGTGAAGAGGGACTTTTTTAGGTTTGTTTAAAACCTGGTGCCTATTAATTTCATTGGGTGGCCCCTGGTTCATGTGTTATATAGGTGTAAATAACAGTTCCTTATTCACTGTCTCCATACCTTCATGATTTTATTGCCCTCTATTTGTTGCTGAAGACCTCTGTCTCCATTAATTTCTCTGTCTCCCCGTTAATCCAACTTCTGGCTCCTGATGCCCAAATACAGGCAGAGGCTTCAGGAGCATTTTAAAGGAAAAATAGGTATGTGCTGTGTGAACCTGGGAGAAAGATCATCAGCACATGCCATGCCACCTTGTGGCCACCAGCTGTCAGCCTTTGCCCAGCTCTCAGTCCTCTTCCTGTCACATACACCACAGCAAGGGTAGCTGGATTTACAAACGCAGCTGCCACATTCTGAATCTTATGCTTCTTGCACAAGCCTGACTATTTCAAATCAGTATAAAATACACAGGTCCAGGTCCAGCTCCCCTTCGCTTGCCACGATCAGTGTGGAGAGTGGTTTACCTGCATCCCAGCAGCAGTCCCCGTCAACGCTGCAAGGCTTTACCGTCCACAGAAGGGAACGGAAGGAGCTATTTAGCCCCAGATCTTGATTCTTTTTCAAGAGCCCCCCCAATCACCCCCCTTGCCCCCCGCCAGTCCCTGAGACTTCAGATCCAAGCTCTAAAGGGGGTTCTGCAAGCCCACGGTCCAGTCACAATGCTCCTCTCCCTCCAACACCTCCAGCAAGACCTGCAGCGTTTGGGCCAAAAGACCCATTCAGCTGCTAGGAAGCGGGGAGCGGCAGTAGGGCAGTGCTCAGACATGAGCAATAGATGGCCTCTCAAGGCTGATGCTAGAAAGGCTGAGTGGAACAGCAGCTCCTGCCCTCAGGGGGATTCACCAGTTGTAACCCAACCCACCTCGGGACCCCACAGCCAGGAAAGGAAGGGAGGTCTCCTACCAGCTGTGTGTGGGACCCACCCCACGGGAGGCTGAGGGCTCCCAGTTCCGACTCACTCCACCAGGGGAGGGTCCTCAGCCCCTCCTAAGGCAGAGCCTTCCTCCGGAGATGCTGGGTGAGCAGGGAGATGGGATCTGCCCCTAGACTAGTAGTGGTAGGTGTTGGGGCCATGGCACCGGGAAAGCGATTCCCTGATCTCTCTCAGCCTCCTCTCCCCTCCACCCGGACCCCAGGCAGCTCTTCCCCTCCATCCCGCCTGGCGTCTGCCTGTGATTTGGCGTGAGATTTACTGGCTGCCAGACGCCGCCACTGAGCATGTTACCCCTTCTTACACATGGCGGAGGCCTCGTTTGACCTTCCCTGCTCCAAGCAAGCAGCAGATGAGAGATGTCCCTGCAGTGCTTGGCCCATCTGACCCCCAAGGTCAAGGCCGCCCTCTCAAAGGGAGCGGTTCCATTTGAAGAGCCAGATAGGTGACCAGTCACCGCAGCCCAGGCCCCAAGGAGCAGCTGGGTTCCCTGGGCATGCAGCCGAAGAGTGCTTACTCAGGTGAGAGGCTGAAGGCGACAGAGCCAGGAAGTTCCACAGGGGGAAGGAAGAAGGCCCTGCCGGGGGGTTCACTGCAGAACACCGTGGGGGCTGCCTGCTTCCCCAGCGCACCAGGAGGCTTTAGGGGCAGAGTGGGGCTGGAGCGGCCCTTCCCACATGGGCAAGGCAAGGAGAGGAAACAGCATAAGCATCGAGGCAGGGGACACACTGCAGCCTGGGAAGAGCATATTCCCTCAGACTGTGTCCTGGGCCTTACAAGGGGTTGGCTGGTGACAAAAGGCCTCGGTAAATACTTTTGATCCCCGGGATCCAGCCTCACGGGAGCCCATTCTGCGTTACACAAAGCGCTGCTCAGTGTCGTGCCCCTGCAGTTAACTAGGACCCATTAGACCCTCCTCGCGGCTTGAACAGAGATGGGTTTGCGCTGAGCAATTCACATGGCGTGTAGAAATAAACCCGCTCTCTTCTGACTGCTGCCATGCCCCAGAGCTGGAGCCTGGGGACCGGCCGGGGTTTATTTCATTTCATTCCATGGTACCTGCACAGTCCTGCCAAGCCGGGAAGTGCTCAGCATCGTTAGTTAATTTTTAATTGCTGTTCAGCGATGAGTAACCAAAGCGGCTCGGATTCCTCAGGCTCTGCTCACTCCTGGACGCTCTGCTTTTCAGCAGCACCCTTTGGGGCCACAGCAGCCCGCCGGCTTCGGAGCCAGGTCCTTTGCTTCCAGCCGCTCAGCTAATTGGAATGGGTCAACAATCTTTTCCTACAGCAAGGAAACAAAACCAGCCCTAAATCAGACCTGAAGGGGCCGGAAAGGCTGCCATGGCCAGGTGGTTTTCCCTGGCGCTGGGAGGAGGGCTGTGAGCTCCTGGGCATCTCCCCATGGTCCCACCATCATGCAGGCCCCGTCAAGTATTGCTAGCCCCTTCTCGGTTGAGCAGGACAGGATGGGACTCCTTCCTGCACTTGTCCAGCCCCTTCTTCAATTGGCTGGCGAGCTCGAGACCCGTCCTGCCATCCCCTGCTCCCACATCAATCAGACAAACCGTAACACTGCTACCTCCACCTGGGCATGCAAGCTAAGCAGGCTGGAGTGAGGTCAGGCCTTAGATGGGCATCCTCCAAGCATCAGGCACAGCAGTGGTGGCGCTCTTCCCTTTCCCCTACTTACCTCTCACTAGAGCATGAGGGACTCCCAGCCAATCCTAGTGTGGGTAACTGCAGCCCGCATATTTCAGCGGCCCTGCTGCTTCTACTGGATACAACCCCCTGCTCCACGGCCTGTCCTGCACCATCACAGGGGACTGCTCAGATCCTTATGTGGCCTGCAACGTTCCACCCCAGAGGTAGCTGCATGGGCGATGGGAGCCCGATGAGGATGGAACATGTGATGCTGCACAGCCTATCGGCAGCTCTGTCAATCAATGACAACTCTCTCCGAATCCAACTGTTCAGATTCCCCCCATGGAAAAGCATCACTTGTTTGAGCTTTTCTCTGCCACCAGGAGGGCTAGAAACGTCTCTATGTCAATAAATGCCAAGAGTCTCCTGTAATCACCTGCCTCCGGGGGTTGAGGCTTTAAGCAAATTATCAAATATTGCAAGACCAGCAATAAAGTCACTAGCTCTGGCAAGACTGCTGAGATGGGTACAAAGAGGTGAAGTGTCAGCCCAGGGAGGCAGTGGCAAAGTCAGGAATAGATTCTAGCCTGCCTGGTTCCCATGTTTGTACTGGTATCATCCTTCCTCCCTTTAAGGTACAGACAGAGTTCTTTTAGTCCTGCCCTACCACCCAGGCTGGAAGAAAGCTTCTCCTAGCTGCTTTCCCAGCCTGGTTGTTCAGGCTAACTAGCCACAAGCTATCACCAGTGGCATTAGCCCCTGCTCCACTTCCAGATCCCTGCCATTGCTGGCTGGCCAATAAGCACACCCTGATCCTTTTGTTAGTGGAGAACTAACCCTTAGCCCACCGCCCCAGCCTCCTGAGCTGTGCCTCAGACAATACTTGCAAAAATACACTCCTGGAAAAGAAATCCACAAAACACCCCCCTACACACACACACTGCTGTCCTGGGGCTGCTAGGGCAGGATACCTACACCCAGTTACAGATGATCTGCGGTGGTTTGCTTTGCTTGGTTGCCATGAAGAGCCACAGAGAAACAAAAAATGTGCCTGTGCCTTTAAGAAACAACTCCATCGCCCGTGCCAAATGCAGCAAGGTCAGCAATTATGAAGCCCCCACTCCCTTGAGCACATTCCTTTCTGCACAGGGCCTATCCTTCCCCTCCGATAAGCCCTGCAGCCTATCAGCCACCTGGATCAGCTCTCCAATTCGCTGGAATATTTTCAGTGCTGTGCATGAGATCCGGCCTCCTGTGCTCCCAGGGGAGGCTGGGAGGTTTTTAATGGTCCAGCCTGTCATTCCCAAGCATGATGAATGTGACAGAGCCTTTCACAGGATGCTAAGGAAATTCCAGTCCCCAGGGATCACAGTTCTCTTTGTTTTAAACCAGTCTGGCCTTAGCAGAGAGAGGAAACTAAGGCAGGGCTACAGTGCACACTCTGGGCAAACGGATCACCAGGGTCAGCTGGCTCTGAAGGGGCTGAAAAACAAGGTCAGGGATGATCCCACAAAGGAGTATAAGGTCAGGAGCACGGTCTAATGGTTAGAGCCAAGGACCGGTAATGAAACTATCTGGTGCTATTCCCATCTCTGCAGCCACGTGACCTTGGGCAAGTTGCTTCCCCACTCTGGGCCTCAGTTTCCCCATCTGTACAAATGGAAGTGATGCGACTCACCCTTCTCCCAAGAACTGTTCAAGGGTTAATTCATGTTCGTGAAGTGCTCAGACAGCCATGGACGTGAGCCTCCAGAGAAGTGCAAAGTACCCGGGGGTTGAGTTTCAGAGGCATCGAAAGTCCGTGGGAGTCGGGTGCTTGACTCCCATCTGCGCCTCTAAGAATCTCCTCCCAGCTCCCTACAAACCGTTTGTTTCAGAAGAATGGAAAGTTACCCACTTGGTGCCCAGCTCCGAACAAACCAACACTGATGAACGGATTGAGGAGCGTCAGGCCAGGGAGCTCACTTCGCTGAAAACGGACGGAGCGTATTTATGGAGAGAATCATGAACGCCCCTGGACTCAGCCCACGCACGCTAACACCTCCAGGATGGTTTAATTGGCCTTTCAAACAAGCTAAGGGGCTTCAGAAAGAGTTAATAAACGGCACCAAAGACAGGACTAGCAGCTCTCATTTACTGGCCTTCCCTAGAGTCCGACTGTGTCCAGCACAAGAAACTACCAAGGAAACAACAGCCTTGCGATCAACACGTTCACAACAGAGCGCTCTACCCACACTGACTCACACAGTCACACTGCTCCCGCAGCGAGGAGCAGCAGAGCCTTGGTCGGGATGAGAGAGAAGAGAGAATTGCTGCCTCGCTGCCTACAGAGGTTACCCACCAGGGCTGGATTGGCACCAGCACTGCTTAATGAACAGGACTCATCCTCAGGGCCAGGCCAGTGACTGTCTTGGAACACGGGAGCTCTCGGATGCAGGCTGTGAGGTGCAAAATCAAGCCAGAACTAAAGGACAGGACTTTTATATAGAGAACTAAAGGATCCAGTTATCAATGAATGCCACTAAAACAGCCTAGACCTGGCAAATTCCTATAGAGTTTTGCACGTTAACAGCTTGTAGCAGGGTGGTTACCCGCTCCAGCCTTGAAAGGGTTAAAACCAGCCTGGGAAAAGGCTGCCCCTGGAGAACCTAGAAGCAAAGGCTGATCAGGAAGGCAGCCACAGCTGGGCCGAGTTAGGGGCAGCTGGCCCTGATAAACGGGCTGAAAGGCAGGAGCTAGGCAGTCTCCCTCCAGCTCAATTCACACAATAAGGATAACAACCCTTTATAACTCCTGCCCCAATAACAAGGAGACTGGGGATCCAATACCGGCCACAAGTGATCATTTGGGCAAGCAATCCCATCATGCTGAGCACCTAGGCAGGATGGGAGTGTCCTTGCAAATGAGATCAGGTCCTGAAGTCCTTTTCCACAGCTCACCTCTGGATGTCATGGGAGAGCTCATTCAGACTCTGCTTAGACTTGTAAATTCTGGATTCCAGGCATTTGGACGGAGAGTACAGTAGGGAAAGAGGTGACACCACCAACAGAAATGTTCAGTTAAATTAAGAACAGAATCAGTGATTAACACAAACCTAGCATTTTCCTTTTCAGTGTCTGCAACCCAACTGTTGGGCTGAGGACCTGAAAGTGCAACTGACTAGATCGAGGGACAGCCAAACGGTCAGCCACAGTAAATCACCTGACTTCAAGTCTTGCTGATTTACAATAGCAGACGATCGGACCCGAAAAACCAAAGTGACCAGTCTGGGATACAGTCATCATCCAAGTCAAGAAAAATGCCAAATATACCTGCAGCGGAATCCGTGCTGAAACGCACATTTCAACGTCAGATGTATCCAGCCAAGGTGTCCGCTGCCATTTAGGCATGGGGGTGTATTTAAGCATGCAAAGGGAAATGCTTCTTTCTGCTGTGCATAGGCTGCCAACAGAACTCCCTGCCTTATGACTCTAGGGAGCTGGTTATTTTATGACCACTAACCCTGGAAACTATGCAAATTGGAGAGCAGCCTCTTACATCAGGGCATAGGCTGATCACCTGTAGAGGATTGGGAAAATTTCCCCTACCAGCATTGCAGGTGGCAAGGTTCATTGGGGAGGGGATTCACCTTCCTCGCTGCAGCAGGATGCTGGACTAAAGATCGGATACAGGATTCTTGTATTCTTAATGCGGAGGGGGGAAACGTGCTGCAAGGGAGCTCCTGTACCACTGGGGAACAGAACACGCTGGGGGAGATGGGAAAGCTGGGGAATTCCCATAATGCTACAGGACAAACCCAGTCCAAGGAGCAGAGTCCAGGGGATGGCAATGAAAGATAGAGGGGTGGTTACCTGTTCCAGCCCTAAAAGGGTTAAAACCAGCCTGGGAAAAGACTGCCCCTGGAGAACCTAGAAGCAAAGGCTGATTGGGAAGGCAGCTACAGCTGGGCCCAATTAGGACCCAATTTCTCATCAGTCCCCCAACTTAACTGCTCTCACTTCCTCCTGGATGCTGTCTGTCTGTCCAGGTTCTTCTGTGGCCCCCACCACGGTAGCATCAAAACACTTCCCTCCCCCCCAGATCTCATTTCCTTTAACTCACTTCTCCTCTTTCAAGTCAAACAAGCTTTTCTGGAATACCAAAGAATGGCAGGAGCCAACTCCAGCTCCTGCTAAGCTCTACAACAGCCTGAGGGGCTGTGCCTAGAGGGCCACACAGCTGACTCAGAGGTGATCCACATGATGAATCGCACTCCATGCTGACAGCAAGGTTCTTTGTTACAGCAGATGAACCTCAGGGCCCTGCTCTGTTGGCGAATGGGCCCCTTTGCTCTAAGCAGGGGTCTCCAAACTATGACCCAGGGGCCAGATCCAGTCCGCGGCTTAGATTTGTCTGGCCCTCCAGGTCAGCAGGCACGCGGAGAAGCGCGCCCCACCCCCCTGCGCAAGCTGCTGCCGGTGGCCCCATGTGCGGAGGGGTGAGTGACCCCGCAGCAGCGGCCGGAGGAGTAAACGGGGGGGCGCAGCAGTGGCTGGAGGAGCAAAGAGGGGGATTTTGCATATATTTGCATATATTGAATTTTTTCACAGTCACTTCGGCTTGCGAAGCCCCTTCAAAAATCTAATATAGCCCTCATCTCAAAGTTTGGAGACCCCTGCTCTAAGGGGCCAGTGGCTGGTTGTTATAGCTAGGGAAGGAGCCTACAGAACATCACTGCAAACCTCCCTCCAGTACAGCCCTTCATCTGAAAAACATCTCCTGCTTGGAGAAAGACGAGAACATTTTCCCCGCCCCCAGCACACACACAAGGCCACGCTTCTAGGACACGCAGCTGTTTGGCTTTATCGTCTCCCCCTATCAATTATTCCCATTTCACGGACTCGCGGCAGGTCTAAGAACTCGTCAGCCCATCTGCAGGCTGAAGGGAAGGTGGCAGGAGGAGAAGAGAGGCTTTCAGCAGATAAAGCAGCTCCGAGCTGTGGAGTCAGGGTTGACAGGCTAGGGTCAAACTCCCATGGATCATACTGGATATGCATCTGCATGGGGATGTGGGTGGGGCAGCGAGCTGGCCTTCAGAACAGAAGAGCATGCTGCAAAAAACAGCACAGGTTACCCCTAAATTAACAGCAGCTTCCTACATGGGGCCACGTGTTACTGGGGAATTGGCCCCTCAGCTCCCTCCCGCTAGTCAGAGCTCCAGAAAAGTCTCCTTGTGCTGCCCTGGGCTTCCCAAGACCGATGTGACAGCCCAGGGTTCCCTTCCTCCAGATCAGCACTCTGATTTCCCCCTCCCCGCAGCTTGGAGATGTGCATTAGCACCTGGCAAAGCATCCCAGTTTCACACTCCCCTAAGCATTTCTCCTTAAGGAGCCCAAGCTGGCATCACAGTCTTAAATTCTTGTACTTAAACCTCTTTCACGATTAACTCTTCAGGCTTTCCTGGCCCATGCAAACGCATGAGGATCTTACAGTTTGTAGAGCTGCTTTAGCCCAAATAGATCCCAAAGCGCTTTACAAACTGCAGCGGATACAGATGATATGCATGGAGCCGTTCCGCCACCTGTGGTTGGGAGGGAAGGGGCAGAGATGCAATAGCACTAGATTATAATTTAGGACAGGAAGTGAATGCTACAGCCAACTGAAATTACAGGGGGGATTTTGCAAGGCAGATCGTGATTAACCCACAATACGGAGATTAACACCCTGGTACTTGTGAAAAATTCCGTGTCTTCTGTGAAGCACTGTTGGTCAGGATCTCGGGTTTATTAGCATCTTCTGCAGAGCAGTGCAATGGGGTATGGATAGGTTAGGGAGGACAGCACCCCCTACCAGTAGGTTAGATCATAGGGTCCACACTGACAGAGAGAGAGCTCCCTCAGATGAGTCCTTCCTACAGCAAGGGATAATTGCAGGGATTTCTATCTCCTTTCCTCACAAGCCCAGTTCATCACTGGGTGAACTCCCTTGAGGGGTCCTGAGGGCTGTGTTTACTCAGGGAGCATCCACAATGCAATTCAGCAAGGAAGCCGTAACCCTGTTCGCACAACAGCGAGGACTGAGAGCTGCTCAGCAGGAAGCAGCTCCTCTCTGCTCCCAGGCACCCTCTGCTCCCGCCAAAGCAAAGAGGATTCCCAGTCCCGGCGTTAGACACACGCCAAGAGCTCTCTGCCCGTCCCACCAGCCACTGCCACACAGGCAGCTGCTTCCTAAGTCGGACCACAGCACCTTATTTAGGCTGGCTGGAGCTCAGATTCCATCAAAGGATAATGTCAGCACCCTCCCTGCCAAGGCCATGGATGGCAGACGGGTTTAGCCTGTGTTTGCTTAAGAGTCGCAACCGCACTCCCCAGGCTGTACAGGGAGGACACATGTCTGCTTCAGGGCAAACCACCTACCTTCCCTTGTGGTCCCCGTGTTGGCAGGCTCAGTGGAGCGGCCAAGGAGGGAATGAACCTTGGGAAAAAATCCCTCCGGCCCCTAGAAGGGCTCCTTCAAGTCACACCGAAGTCAGTGCTGGACCTGCTCAGTGGAGAGCAGCAGAGATCAGGGCTGCCAGGCTGGCACCTTTCCCAGCCCTGAATTCTGGATTGAGAAGAGATGCCTTCTCTCTGGCAGACCTGGCTCAGAAGTCACTCTTTGATGTCCTCAGCCCCCTCCCACACAGGGTTGCAGCTAATTCAACCACAACCTCTTCTGAGGTCTGGAAACAAAGGCTTAGAGAGAAAAAGCAACTTGTCCAAGGCCATAGTGTGTGGGTCAGTAGGAAAGCCAGGTGGAGAAGCCAGAACACCCATCTTCCAGCAATGCCTCTCCTCAGATGACCCATCAGGAAAAAGTCATATTAAGGTCTAGCTATTTAGGAAGCGTGGATGCAGTTATGAGCTGTACCAACATTCTGTGACACCTTCTGTCCCAGAACATCTCAGGGCGCTTTGCAACTTCGACTAATGTGCAAAGTAAACCTACAGAAATTACCTCATCCACCACTGAAATGCAACCACCTCTGGGGCGGAACATGGCTGCCAGTAAAAAGCCCAAGAAACATCACACAAGAACTGACAGAAGAAAATGAAGCATGCTGTATCCAATTTATGGAAATGGAAGGAAATGTATGGGGTAATAGGATCAAAGCCCCCTGTTAAAAGGGTCATGAGAGGATCTTTAACGGCCCATGAAGCCAGGATCTCAGTTTAACATCTTATATAATTAGACAGAGAAACCTGGAATAAATTCTTTAGTCTGTGCAAGGATGGAGTATATTTTATTTCATCTGCACCTCCCCCGCATCCTACTCCATCAGACCCTGCGCAGCTTCAAACCACCACCCCCTGCTAGCCAGAGTGGGGTTGGCCCTGCTTATCACCAGGGAAGCTGATTCAGAGCCTTGCTCCTTCCAGACCTGGACTTGGAGAACTGCCTTGGCGAACCGGGTTGCTGTAGGGCTCTGCATGGCCACACCTGAGCTGGGAAGGGCCCCGCATCCAGACATGGGACAGGGAGGGGGAAAGAGGGAAAATCTGAAGTTGATTTGGCCCAGCTCTGCTCTGAACCGGTCCCAGTTTGCCACAAAAGCTGGACAACCAATGGGACCCGCTGACACCACAAACTCTCCCCCTACCAGCCTCCATTCAGACCCCAACTGGATTATTCATTGGCACATGTCATATGAAGCAGGGATGCTGAAGCCAGGAAAATCTGCCCACGTGGCATGAACAGGGAGACTCAGGTATAGCAGCCGCTCAGCTTGTCACTAACCTTCGCTTTCCCAAGACAACAGCCCCCAGGTGCCGGTGCCCTCCCTGCAGCCAGTCGGATCAGGAACTCCTCAGCAAATCTGGAGCTCTGTAAAATGGCTGCAGTTTCTGCATCCACTTCCATGACGTCCCCTTCCTGGGAAACAGAGGGGACGTCACACACAGACGAGATGAACACGGCAGGACCCCACACCCACCCCGCTGCCAGCTCTGTGAGACAGGGGAGCCGGCTGGGGGCACGTACATTTGCAATGCCAAAGGGAAGCCAGCGAAGCAGGAGTCTTCCCAGTGCAGCAGCTCTGCAAACAACCCCTCTGACCGCCCACAGTCACTTTTGGATCTATCTCAGAATCACACCACTTCTTTTCCCCGGGCCCTCCTTCGATGAACCCTGATCAAAACCCCAGGCCTGACCTCTCTACTTCCCTCCCCATTCATCCTGTGCAGGCCTCTTCTCTGTCCCATCACACAAACTGTCCGCTAGTGGTGCAAGAGCCTTCTCTGCAGCTCCCGCCATCTGGAACAGCCCCCCACCTCCCCGTGTCTGGCCATCATCCTACCGCTCTCTCCCACTCTTCCCCTGCGGCGAGTGTTTCTACGATACAGGATGCTGCTCGATAAAGCTGCGTTGGCTCCTTCTGAGACTGTGCCTTGCTGCAATCACACAGTGCAGAAGGGGAAGTGTAAGCAAAGCCATAAGCTCCGGGCTTGGAGAGCCAGCACAGAGGTGCAGTGACGCTGACAAAGGCATGGTGATTAACTACGCCCGGGGGCTTCCCTGTACCTTGAATGTGAAATTGGCATCGAACTCCAGCTCTCTCTCATGCCCAGAGATCCCGCCGTTGTAAATAACCTGGCACCGCTCGGCCAGGACTTTCTTGGGTACTTTGAAGAGACGGAAAGTCGCAGAGACAAACTGACAATCACCTGAAAGCAAAACACCAGGTGATCTTATACTGTTTAGTTCAGCATTAAGCCACCCTATCCCACCACCACAGTAATGGAGCATCTTCTTAGCACTGCAGGATTCCTCCACCCAGCACCTCTGGAAGTCTGACAGTATCATTGTCTCTATTATACAGGTGGGAAAACTGAGGCACAGTGTGAGGTACTGATTTGCCATTGGTCACCTGATGAATCTGTGGCAGAGGTGGGATCAGTGCCCATCTCTCCCAGGGCATGGTTTAGGGCAGTGGTCTCCAGCCTTTTTATGACCAAGATCACTTTTTTAATTTAAGGGTAACCCAGGATCTATCCTGGCCCTTCTCCGAGTCCCCCCACAACTCCATCCCCCCCGCCCCATCTCTCGCTCTCCCCCATCCTCACTCACTTTCACTGGGCTGGGGCAGGGGGTGCAGGATAGGGTGAGGGGTACAAGCTCTGGGAGGGTATTTGGGTGAAGGAGAGGGCTCTCGGCTGGGGCAGAGTGTTGGGGTGCAAAGGGGGTTTGGGTGCAGGCTCTGGGAGGGTGGCTCAGAACTGGGTGCAGCCTCTCCCGGGCGGCACTCACCATAAGCAGCTCCCGGTTGGTGGTGCAGCAAGACTAAGACAAGCCCGGAAAAGGCCGACATGCCCCTGTGGCTTGGGTAGGGGAAGGGGGCACATGGCTCCATGCACTGCCCCCTCTGCTGGCACCGCCTCCTCAGCTCCCATTGGCCACAGTTCCCTGTTCCGGCCAATGAGAGCTCTGAGGGCGGAATTTGCAGGCAGGAGCAGCGTGCCATGACCCCTGCCCTGATTCCCCCTACTCTTCCTAGGGCTGCGCTGGTCACTTCCAGGAGTAGCACGGCGCAGGGGCAGGCAGGCAGGCAGAGAGCATGCCTTAGCGGCAGCCCCACTACACCACCGAAATCACGATCGACTGGGAGACTAGTGAGAACGCTGCCGTGCAACTCGAGTGCTTCTAAGGATACGTCTGCACAGCGGCTGGAGGTGTCATTTCCAGCTCAGGGAGATGAGCACACACCAGCTGTGCATAGCTATGGTGGGACGGACCAGCCACCCGAGTACGTACCTAGGGTCTAGGAGGGGATCATACTCCAGCACCAAGCCTCACGCATCAGTACCATTGTTCATTAAACTCCGGTCACTTAATTCTTACTGTTGGTGATGAGTGAGAGGGAAACCGCCCCATGTGACCCCCAGATCCCAGGCCAAGTTTGCAGGGCTAGCAGCTAGAAAAGTCAGCAGTTTTGATCTGGAATCACTGACCCCCAAGTAGGGACCTATCATGATAGGTCCCACTTGCCAGAGAATGGAAGCAAACTTTAAACAGTGGCCAATTTCCATTCCACACCTGGCTGAGTTCCACTGAGGGCTGGAGTGATCCCTACCTACCTCTCAGGGGTGCTGAGAGGCAGAATTGCTGCCTGGAAGGTGATCTGTGATCCTAGGAGAAAGGGCAGACGGGCAAACTGGTTGCAAGAGACAAACAGCACTTTGCTCTGGTTCAGCCTGTGCTTTCTCACAGCCGTATTACGGGCAGGAGTATTTAGTCTTTTCTATTCTTGTGCTTATAAAAGAAGAAAAAAAAAAGCCCCAATTGTCTCTTTTCTACATTTGCTTTTCCTATCGCCCACAGCAAGGTCTAGCCTCAGTGCTATCAAACCAAGTCAAGGCTCACTGGGCTGCAGTCAATGGCGCGCTCCTCACTCAAGCATTGTTCACTTGCTACCAACGACGGCACATGGAGATTGCAAGCTGTGTGTGCAGAGACCGCCTTTTTAGTTAATGTTTTCATAGAGCCAAATGCAGTAGGGATCCCGGCCCATCAGTGGGGCTTCTGGGGTATGTCTACATTGCAGCTGGGAGTATGCTTTCTAGCCCTAGTAGACGGACTCTTGCTAGCTGAGGCTACACCACTTCGCTTTAATCCTAGAGCAGCACCATGGAATCCCAGCCTGTACTGCTAAGGTGGACCAGGGGTCGATGCTCTGCTAATGGCGCTCACTCACCGACGACGCTCTCCAGTTCCTTGTTATTGATGGTTATTCGGCTGGCGGTCACCAAGCGCGGTGGGCAGAATCCAACTTCCTCAGCAATTCTGTAGAGGTCCTTCCACCACAGGGCTCCTCCCAGGCACTCACCTATGATCACAGTAATTACACACATGGTGCAGTCTGTCACGTCAGGGCACAGGTTTTAAATATGACTGTCGATTAATCGCAATTAACTCACGCAATTAACTCAAAAAAATTAAGCGCACTATTAAAAAATAGAATACCAACTGAAATGTACTAAATATTCTGGATGTTTTCCTACATTTTCATTTCTGTTGTATTCTGTGTTGTAACTGAAATCAAAGTGTATATTATTTTTTATTATAAATATTTGCACTATAAAAATGATAAACAAAAGAAATAGTATTTTTTAATTGACCTTATACAAGTATGTTGTGAAAGTGCAACTGACAAATGCAAGACATTTTTTTTTTGGTAACATAAATGCATTCAAAAATAAAACAATGTAAAACTTTAGAGCCTACAAGTCCAGTCAGTCTTACTTCTTGTTCAGCCAATCGCTAAGACATACAAGTTTGTTTACTTTTACAGGAGATAATGTTGCCCTCTTCTGTTTTACAATGCCACCAGAAAGTGAGAACAGGCATTTGCATGGCACTTTTGTAGCCAGCACTGCAAGGTATTTACATGCCAGATACACTAAACATTCGTATGCCCTTTCATGCTTCGGCCACCTTTCCAGAAGACATGCTTCCATGCTGACGACGTTCATTAAAAAATAATGCATTAATTAAATTTGTGACTGAACTCCTTGGAGGAGAATTGTATGTCCCCTGTTCTGTTTTACCGGCATTTTGCCATGTATTTCATGTATTATCAGTCTCGGATAATGACCCAGCACATGTTGTTCTTTTAAGATCACTTTCACTGCAGACATGACAAAACGCAAAGAAGTTACCAATGTGAGATTTCTAAAGATAGCTACAGCTCTCAACCCAAGGTTTAAGCTTCTGAAGTACCTCATACAAGTCATCAGCATGATCACATGTCCCCTGGAATGGTGGTTAAAGCATGAAGGGACATATGAATCTTTAGCACATCTGGCACGTAAATATCTTGCAATGCTGGCTACAACAGTGCCATGAGAACACTTGTTCTCACTGTAAACAAGAAACAGGCAGCCTTATCTCCTGCACATGCAAACAAACTTGTTTAAGTGATTGGCTGAAGAAGGAGTAGGACTGAGTGGACTTGCAGGCTCTAAAGTTTTACAATGTTTTCATTTTTGAATGCAGGTTTTTTTGTACATAATTCTACATTTGTAAGTTCAACTGTCATGATAAAGAGATTGCACTACAGTACTTGTATTAGGTGAAACAAAAAACACTATTTCTTTTGTTTTTTGCAATGCAAATACTTGTAATCAAAAATAAAGTGAGGACTGTACACTTTGTATTCTGTGTTGTAATTGAAATCAATATATTTGAAAATGTAGAAAACACCCAAAAATATTTAAATAAATGGTATTCTATTATTAACATCATGATTAATTGCTTTTAAATAATTATTTTTTTAAATCAGCACTAGTTTTTAAGTGAGCCGCACTGCATGATGGGACAGGGCATTCTGGGAGATTCTATCAGTTCTGGGTAGAGAACTCACTTGGGAAAGTTGAAGGGTATCAGCTCAGGTTCCCAGGTACCTGGGACACAAAAGGCAGCATGTGGGGAGGGGATCTTTCTAACCAGGTTCCTAACTCCCAGCCTCCAGCTCACACCACACACATAAGAAAATCACTGACCCCAGAGGACCCTGTGTTTCCTGACGTCCTCTGGCAGATCACGGCTGGCGTAGACATCGCTGAAATACATCTCTCCGCCAGCCTGGAAAAGAGCAATACTTAGCCACAGCAAGAGCTAAAAATGACACCAGCCCCTGATAGGGACAGTGTTTGCCAGAGAACACAGACAAGGCAGCTCGGCTGGGGCTGCTCTTGCTGGCAACATAATTGTTTACTCCACAGCTATTGTGTCTGCCCGAGCATTCCTGCCCAGCACACCCAGACAGCCCAACGAGTTAAGGTCTCCAAGGTAATCAATTAAGAGCAACCACCCTTCTGTCCCACCACCCTTGGCTCTACTCAGATTAAATTCTACCATCAGCCTCATTTTGTTTCAGAAGCTGATTGTGAACATGGTGCTCAGGAATGGAGGGGCTGAGATCACAGGCACGTTGCAGACAGTGCTGGGCAAGATTCCCTGGTAGCTTTGCCAATACAGCCCAATCCTGCCTTGAAGCAGCCCCTGCTAGGCCCAGTCCTCGGGCACCCCCTCAACTCGTCCTTCCGGGCCTTATGGGCAAAGACTTCCAATTGTGATCTACTGTTTGAGGTGGAGAGGACATGGACAAAAGGAGAGGAAGAGGGCAAAGCAATCACTACACTGTATCAGACCAACGATCCATCTAGACCAGGATCCCGCTTCTGGCAGTGGGCGGTACCACTGCTTCAGAGGAAGTTGGAAAAATGGACAGTTGCGGAACAATCTGCCTAGAAAGGACATCTGTCATAACCTGCTCATCAGTTAGCAGCTGGCTTCTCCTTTCACGAGTCACATAAACATCTACCCATTTCTTGGGCTCTGCTAAGCTCTTGATTTCAGTGATATCTTGTGGCAATGAGTTCTGATCATTATGCTAAAAAGTATTCCAATCTTTAATGTGTTGCTTTTCTGTGTCATTGTCCCCGTCCTCTCCACCCCTCATTTATAACAATGGGAGAACAGATGCCCATTGTTAGTTTGAGTACCTCTATTGCCTCCCCTATTGTCATGTATGGTTAAATCCTGCCCCCTTGAGGATAAAGGCAAAACTCCCACTGACTTCGATGAAGCCAGGATCTCCCTCCCCATCTCACGACCCCCCCCAGTTCTTCATCTCTCCTCGTATGGAAGTCTCTCTGGGCCTGTGTTCCGTTTTGCTGCCTGTCTGTGGACCCCTATAACCCCAACAGGCAGGATGGGATCCAGAGTTGCTCCCCAAACCTCATGGTGCTCTAACACACACACACACACACATCGCCCGACCCGTTCTGCCGTTACCTTTAGCACTCGATAGGCCTCCTGCAGGACTGCTCTCTTATCAGGCGAGAGGTTAATCACACAGTTTGAGCTAGGCAGGAGATAAAAGCTCAGTGAAGCACCAGGAGGAGGAAAGCAATGTGGGTTTTAGTCAGGCTAGAACAAATGGCTAGGCCTGACCTTGCAGCTGGGCAACACGGCAGCTTTTGATCTCTAACGCTGGCAGTGAGTAAGGGATGCCTGACACCTTTCACATCCCGCAAGGGAGACTAGAGGGTCCTCAGCCATCCTTCAGCAAGCCTCAAGGAGTGTTTGCAGAGTCTAGGCTGGCTGCTAGAATCTAAATTAGTGATGGAGAAGACCCAAGTCTACCTCCTACCCACCCACCCCAAAAAGGTAGGGCCGGAGTGTTGCCTGCAGATCAGTGTATTCCCTAGTACATCATACAGTCTGTGTTTAAACCCACACCATCACTTCAAACCCTCACTCTAGCTATTTGGGGCTGCACTCCTCATTTGAGATCCTTTTCATGTTAAGAACATCTCCTTAATGGTGATAATGCCAGGGGCGCCGTTTCAGAATTTGGTGGGGGAGGGGAGGGGAAGAAAAGGGGGCAAGTTTAACTGTGATTCCAAGGGCTACTTAGGTACCTGAAAACTGTAGGGGTTTTTTTTTGTTTGTTTGTTTGCGCAGATAATAATTTAGAAATTAGCTGACAGGAGCACTGTATCTAATTCCTATATAAAAGAGGATTCAATAAACATTAGACCCACTCAACTCTAATACTAACGTTCTCACATCTTGTGTCAAGTCACTTGAGGAACATGGATTAGGTTTAAAATGTTTATGTATATTCTTTGTTGTATTCAAGAGTTAGTAACAATTGAAACAATTGTGGAAAAATCCAGATGACTTTCTATCACTTTTTTGCAGTTCACCAAGCTGGGAATAGATCAGTGGTTCTCAAAGGGGGAGTCGCAGGGCGCCTCCCGAAGGGTCGCAAGTCCCTGTGGCCATCAAGAAGCTGCCGAATTGATTACTTCCGCATTCGGCGTCTTTTCAGCGGACATACTGAGCCCTGTCGGGAGCGCTCGGCATATCCGCCAAAAAGCCACGGAATGCGGAAGTAATCAATTCGGCAGCTTTTCGGCAGACATACATGGGTCGCCCCGAGATGCCACTTCTAAAAAAAGGGTTGTGGTTCTCGGAAGTTTGAGAACCGCTGGAATAGATCATTTAACTTTGGAAACATCCTACTAGGACAAGGCCCTGTGAGTTTATACTGCACCTGCTTGGGGCTCTAAAGGTGTTAGCAAGAGTGAAAGTAATTAAAAGGATGCAGCGCTATGCAGGGTGGCCAGGGTCCCTCCTGGACAAGGTTGGGGAGGGCAGCTCTGAGCCTCCAGAAGGGGCGTGGCCTCAGGCAGAAGGGGCAAGTCTGGGGCCAGACTCCCCCGGCCAGCCCTTCAGTGCTGCCCGGCGTGCGCCGCCTAGGGCTCCAGGGCGATTGACTTATGGACTCTGTGGATGCAGTTTCTGTTCTTTGTTCTGGAATTGGCCTGAATACAGCTGAGACCCTACGAACTTGAGGCATAAACGCATCTGATACTCAGACAGCCCCTTCTCATTCCTTACTTTTATCAAATTCAGAACAAAAAACAACTGAACAAAAGGGTTTTTGGTTAAAATGTAAAACTGCGCTGCAGCCATTGCTCTACAACTCAGCATGAGGCAAAACCTGCCACCCTGGGGAATTAAGTGATCTCCTCTCATCTGACTCTCGTTCTCCATTCTTCCTAGCCTCGGTGCTGCTATTCATGCCGCCAACCCCGGCATCCATTGTGGGACCGTTTGCTGGAGTCTCAGAGAACTGGCCGTCTTGGTTCTGCTCCCATCTATCAGAGTCCTCTTTTTTTTTTTTGGTATCAGAGTAGTAGTCTGGATCCACAAAAACAACGGGGAGTCTGGTGGCACCTTAAAAGACCAATAGATTTATTTGGGCAGAAGCTTTTGTGGGTAAAAACCCCACTTCTTCAGAAGCATGGAAAGGAAATTAGAGATGCAGATATAAAGGAAAACCAGTGTTGACAGGGCCAATTCAATCAGGTGAACACTGGTTCTTCACTTGTGAGGTAACTCCCTTCTCTTCATGTGTCAGTATAACAATGCCGGCATCTGTATTTTCTATTCCATGCATCTGAAGAAGTGGGTTTTTTATCCACAAAAGCTTATGGACCTCCTCTCTGATCCCAGGCCAGTGCTTTAAGGACAGAATTTCATAGGTTTTAGGCATCCAAAGATGCAGCTAGGCAGCTAATGGGGCTTACAAAGCACCTAACCTTCTAAGTGCATTTGAAAATCTCACTAGGTGCCTAAATACCTTGAAAATCTGGCCTTTAGTCTGTATGTGCCTCAGTGGCCCATCTGTAAAATGGGGATAATAGCATTGCTCTACCTCACTGAGCAGCTGGGAGGAGAAATAGATTAACGTTGTGAAATGCAGCCTCAGATACTATGGTGATGGGGCCATGTAAGTACCACAGGGAGAGTGGGAACTTCTCTATACACTGCTAGCCCTTCCTCTGGGTTTGACCCTTTCTTTTCACCTACAGCCCCCAAATCTTCCCCTTTTCTGAATGCAACCTAGGCTCAGCGCTTTGCTGTATTTCTTCTGAGACCTCTGTGTTCTTGCTAAAATGACCCCTCCTACCTCTCACAGAGGGATTCCTCTTTTACAGGCTAAACTTCCAGATCCTTAGTTTAATCACCAGATCCTTCTTAGCTTAATCACCCTGCTTCTGTTGTAAACAAAATACTGACTCCCTGCCCAAGGGTCACCTCTCCTCTGCAGAACTTAGAGCTAGGGCTTGTCTACACTGACATCTTATAGCGCTCTAACTTGCTGGCTCCGGGGGGTGAAAAATCACCCCCCTGAGCACAGCAAGTCTGAGTGCTTTAAGGCACTCGTGTGGACGGGCTCCAAGTGCAAAAGCTGCAGCACTGTAAAGCGCCAGTGTAGACGAGCCCTTACATGTCACACTAATCCTGTGTTATAGTTAAGAGCTCCACCTGGGAACTTCCGAACCTATTGTATGAAACTTGGGGTGGAAGTGGGGGACCCATCCTCCCCTGCTCCCCCCTACTGGAACCCTTGGATAATACCATCGCCTGAAATGACTAAAAATGAAGAATCAGATCATTTTTCACCATTTGGGCCAGCCCTTTATTTACTGAATCCCATGAACAATTAAACCAGTCTGGTCAATTTAACGTGTGCGTGTAGTAAGTTTTACTTTCTGACCCTTATGTACTAACCCAATGCTGTAGTGTCCTTGCTGCAAACACTGCAGCGGGCTGTTTAAATGCTAACAAAAAACTTGTTTCCATTGAGCATCTGAAAAAAGGAAATCAAACGTAGGGACACTTCTAGTCATCTTACATTCTGTTAAACTCTGGGCCAGATGTTAACCTGGCATTTTCCCTTCGATAATTACAGCTAAAGCCAGTGACTCTGTTGGACAAGTGTCAAGGACATTCGATTAGAGGCATCAGTAAATGGAACAAGTCTAATCTGCCTCCTATCCCGGGTTCTTAGGCCCCACACTGTTTGAGACTAAGCTTCATGTTTTAGTTTGACTGGATCCAGCCATCTGTCCTTTCTGTGGACACTGTTTGTTTGAATGACACAGAACTCCAGCTAGGTAGCCAGGCCCCAGACTACAGTGTATTTCTTCAGTGTACATCCCTGAACCAAAATCCAAAGAGATAAAACATGATTCACTGGTGCACGGGAAACAAATACACAACCTATTGTATAGACCCCTGCAGGTGCTCTGAGAACGATACTCACATAACTATATCATAACTCTCATCTTTAAGGCCAGCATCTCCCAGCTTTTCCATGTAGCCATGGATGAAGTCCACGTTAGGCACTTGGTAGCCAAATTTTGTCATGTGATAGTCTATGTGCTTCTTTGCCACTTCTACCTGGAAAAGGGAAACAAATAAGCAGGCTGTGAACTACATAAACTCTTTAAGGTGTTTCTAAAGTCTCTTCCCCTTCATGAGCCAGAGGCCTCGCATAGTCTCATTAGGGCCCTAAGCATCTCCTCTCATTTCCCCCCAACCCCAGCTGTGTTGAGTCCTGGATCACGGCTACCAAATCTCCTGGCCAAAGAAGAAAACACAGGATTCCCTACAGAGACCAACAAATGGCAAAACCATGTCTCAGACTGGCCAGGGATGGGGTGGGTGAGGACTGTCTCTACTTCATCAACAAAGCGTGGGACTGGCAAAGACTTTTCATCAACATAAAGACCAGCAAGGGGCTGTGCACATTGTCTTCACCATTGCACTCTCTGGGATGGCAGGGAAGAGACCAGCACTCATACCAGTGTCTCATGCCTGAGATGGTGCAGGGTATTATCCCTACGTCCCCCCAGTACAGGATATCAGATGCTGTATGATGATCTGAAAGGAGTGAGATGATAAATGGCAAAATACATTTATACCATTTCCACACACAGGTCTCTAATAGGCCTAGAAGAAGCTGAGAGTGGGGAAATTATGTCTCTCAATGACTCTATCAAAGGCAGGATCCCAGTGACCAAGCAGCTACAAAACAATCATTCACTGCCTCGCAATATGGGTACTTAAACCCGATCCACAGGTGCACTGTATTAAACCTTGTAGCTTGCATGAAGGTAAGATTATTAAAAGCAAATAGCTAAGGTTACTGTTTGTGTGCAGTTGAATCCTACACCGGATCTTCCCCATATACCAAAGGATCAGCTCTGAGCTCCAAGCACCATGTAGTTCTGTCTTGGTGGGAAGCAGTTATTTTCCCTGCCAAACCTGAGAACCATGAAGATAAAGACCCAGACTTTGATTAGAACTATTCAATTTGGAAACATACCTGGGCGGCGGTCATGTCTATTCCAGTGATATGCCCTTTCTCCCCAACTAGTTTACTCAGCATATAGCAGTCTCTGCCACTCCCACTGCCCAGATCCAATATCCAACAGGTCTCCAAGCACTCTGGGATCACCAGGCCGCAGCCATAGTACCTTAGGGAAGAAACTCTTGAAATCAGTGATTCTGGAACCACGGAGTCTCACCGCACCTCAGTGGTATGCGAGGGAAGGGCATTTTCAGATGGGGTGGATGAAAACGTGTCATGGAGAGCAAATCATCAGGAACAGCCAACTCACGTATGCAAAAAAGGATTAATTAAGCCTCATTGCTTATCTCCATTTTATATTGGGCAAATTGAGGCACTGAGATGTGTGATCTACCCAAAGGCTCTCGGTAAACAAAGAAAATGACTGGCCAAGAAAATCGTTTTCTGGTCAAACATCCTATAGCCAGACCTTGGAGATTAGAGCAAAGGTTTTTACCAGAACATCTTCTATGGGATTTCTAATAGGGGATATATGAACTGTAAGGAGTGTGACATTTTTATGTCTATTAGCTTATCTTTTCATCTCCAGATCAGAATGGACAAGGTTTATGGGGGGCTTTTTAACTTTAATGTTGTGTTATTTTTTTCCCTAACATTTGCTGCTCATTATAACTTTAAATGAATGACTTTGTATGCAGAAATAGTTACTAAGGTTGATCGGAATTAATTGCTTCATTTTAAAGCTCCAAGCTGCATTAATTCGTTTCTCTCTCAGAATCACTAGTAACGCTTCCTGACACTGCTTTTGGAAGGAACTTCTCCTTTGAGCTGGCAACCTCCGGGCCTCGAGGACTGGTGGAGGTAGGCTGCCTCCAGCTGGGAAGTTCTGAGAGTCTTACAAGGATAAATTGGCTCCTTTCTTCCCTATTGTATTCTCTGGATAGTGTGACTCCACTGGGCCGAAGGCTGTTTCAGTGAGTGAAGCTCTATTAGAGAGTCAATTGTCAATTCTTTACCTTGACACAACATCTTCATGGACATACTTCAGAGCCTCCTTTACGAACGCGGACAAAGGCCTAGCCAAGGTGACACAGGCATTGGTTTGCAGATCCTCTGATTTCTGCAACTCTTTTCCATAATAATCCTGAGATGGGAACACAAAAAATCCATATGTCTCCACAGCACACCAGAGCCTACAAATTCTAGTTACTGCCCTGCCCCCACCTCGGGGTTACTCTTGCTCCTCTTTGTAGGGAGGATGATCTGCCTGCAGTACTAGGAACCTGCCTAGACAGTAAATGAATCTTCTGGCCATTTCCTTCTCTGACCCTTATAAATTATGAGGTACCATTAATAATTATCTACTCTGCCGTCAACAAAACACCAGCCCACAGATATAAATAAATCACAACAGTGCTGATATGGCACTTACATAGCACTTCTCCTCTCTTGATCTCAAAGCACTTTGGATGAACATTATTGTACCTGTTTTGCAGGTAGCAATCCCCCAAATTTCATCCTCCCCCAGCTACCTCCAATCGATTGCTTCTCAGATTTTCAGCAATGTATAGGCATCCCTAGCTATAAAGGTTGACAATCTATTCAGAATAATTACTGGGACTTCCACCCATAACATTAAAATGCATATTCTATTAATAGATATTCTGTTGGATGGGAAGATTGAAGCCTTACAGCTAGACTTGCTCATGCATTTGACTCCACCTATGCAAAACCTTCTGTTTGGAAGTTACTAAAAAGTCCCCGCTCCCAGTAACAATGATGGCTGTATGGGATGGGTTTCTTAGGAGTCCCAGAATGCACTGGTATGACTATGGCTGTGACATGCCAGAAGACAGTCACTGTGGGAAGGACCAAACCATCTCAAGGACCAGCCAGCCAACCACCTCAGGCCCTCAATGTCCCAGAGATAATTCCCTGCCCTACAAGGAGTCAGAAAGACAGACTCACATGGCAGGGAGTAAACAGCCCCAAATCCTGAGAAAGGGGTAAGCAAACCATGCTGACAGGGAGAAGCCCATATCTTAGGGGTACAGGCATGGCAGAACTGAGATGGGAGAGGCATAAAATCATAAAAATGTAGGACTGCAAGGGAATTCAAGAGGTCATCTAGTCCAGCTCTCTATACTGAAGGGAAGACTACATAATAGCTAGACCATTCCTGACAGGCATTTGTCTAATCTGTTCTTAAAAATCTCCAGTGATGGAGATTCCACAAGTTCTCTAGGCAATTTGTTCCAGTACTTAACCACCCTGAGAGTTCAGAAGTTTTTCCTAATGTCCAGCCTAGTCCTCCTTTCCTGCAATTTAAGCCCATTGCTTGTTGGCCTATCCTCAGATGTTAACAAGAACAATTGTTCACCATCCTCCTTGTAACAATCTTTTATGTACTTGAAAATAGTTAACATGTCCCCTCTCAGACTTCTCTTCTCCTGATTAGCCAAACCCAATATCTTCAATCTTTAAGAATATAAGAATGGCCATGCTGGGCAGACGAATTGGCCATCCAGTCCAGTATCCAGTCTTCTGATAGTGGCCAATGCTAGGTGCCACAGAGGAAATGAACACAACAAGAAATCATCAAGTCATCCAACCCCTGTTGCCCATTCCCAGCTTCTGGCAAACAGAAGCTAGGGACACCTCAGAACATGGTTTTGCATCCCTGTCCAGCCTGACTAATAGCCATTGTTGGAGCTATCCTCCATGAACTTATATAATTCTTTTTGAACCCTGTTATAGTACTGGCCTTCACCATATCCTCTGGCCAAGAGTTCCACAGGTTAACTGTGTGCTGTGTGAAGAAATACTTCCTTTTGTTTGTTTTAAACCTGCAGCTTATTAATTTCATTTGGTGACCCTTAGTTCTTGTGTTAGGAGAAGTAAACACCACTTCCTTGTTTAATTTTCTCCACACCAGTCATGATTTTATAGACCTCTATCATATCCTTCCTTAGTCATCTCTTATCCAAGATGAAAAGTCATCTTATTAATCTCTCCTCACATGGAAGCTGTTCCATACCCCAAATAATTTTTGTTGCCCTTTTCTGCACCTTTTCTAATTCCAATATATCTTTTTTGAGATGGGTCAACCAGATCTGCAAGCGCTTCAACCTACGGATGTACCACGGATTTATACAGAGGCAATATGATATTTTCTGTCTTATTTTTTATCCTTTTCCTAATGATTCCCAACATTCTGACAGCGCTTTTGACTGTCGCTGCACATTGAGTGGATGTTTTCAGAGTACGAGTCCAAGATCTTTTTCTCGAGTGGTAACAGCTAATTTAAAACCCCATAATTTACATGTATAGTTGGGATTATGTTTTCCAAGGTGTATTACTTTGCTCACAGGTCACGTTTTCTAGACCTTTAATCATTTTTGTTGCTCTCTTCTGGACTTTCTCCAATTTGTCTACATCTTTTCTGAAATGCGGCACCCAGAACTGGACACAACACTTGCGCTGAGGCCTTATCAGCATGGAGTGGAGCAGAAGAATTACTACTCATGTTTTCCCTATAACACCCCTACTAATACATTCCAGAACAATATTTGCTTTTTTTGTAACAGTTACACTGTTGACTCACATTTAGCTTGTGATCCACTATAACCCATAGGTCGCTTTCCGCAGTACTCCTGCTTAGGCAGCCATTTCCCATTGTAATTCATTGTTTCTTCTTGCGTGGTGCTGTACATTTGTCTTTACTGAATTTCATCCTACTGACTTCAAACCATTTCTCCAGATCATTCTGAATTTTAATCCAATCCTCCAAAGCACTTGCAACCCCTCCCAGCTTGGTATCATCAAGTGTACTCTCTATGCCATTATCTAAACCAGGGATTGGCAACCTTTCAGAATTGGTGTGCTTAGTCTTCATTTATTCACTCTAATTTAAGGTTTCTCATGCCAGTAATACATTTTAATGTTTTCAGAAGGTCTCTTTCTATAAGTCTAATATAGAACTAAACTACTGTTGTATGTAAAGTAAATAAGGTTTTTAAAATGTTTAAGACGCTTCATTTAAAATTAAATTAAAATGCAGGGCTCCTAGACCAATGGCCAAGACCCAGGCAGTGTGAGCGCCTCTGAAAATCAGCTTACCATAGGTTGACTACCCCTGATCTAAATCAATTATGAAGATACTGAACAGAACTGGACCCAGAACTGATCCCTGTGGGACTCCACTCAATATGCCCTTCCAGCTTCACTGGTGAACCACTGATGATTACTCTCTGGGAATGGTTTTCCAATGAGTTATGCACCCACTTTATAACAACTCCTTCTAGTTTGTATTGTCCTATTTTGTTTATGGGGTCATGCAAGACAGTATTAAAAGCCTTAGATATAAAGATTAAAAGTCAACATATACCATGTAAGTACATATACCATACAAAGATTAAAAGTCAAGATATACCATGTCTACCGCTTCCTCCTTATCTAGGAGGCTCGTCAAAGAAAGCTGTTAGGTTGGTTCAACATGATTTGTTCTTGACAAATCCATGCTGTTACTTATCCCTTTATCTTCTACTTTTTTGCAAACTTGATTATTTGTTCCCTTATCTTTCTGAGTACTGAAGATAAGCTGATTGATCTGTAATTTTCCGGGTTGTCCTTATTCCCTTCCCAACCTTTTTTTTTTTTTTTTTAAACAGAGGGGCACTATATTTGCCCTCTTCCCATCCTCTGGCATCTCTCCTGTCTTCCATGAGCTTTCGAAGATAGTAACTAACAGCCAATTAGCTCCTTGAGTATTCTCGGATGTATTCCATCAGGGAGCAAGCACTTTGCTTGCTGCTATAACCCGGGCTCAGGTCAAGGGC
>ML677382.1:8715751-8755625 GCA_007922305.1 Dermatemys mawii
CCCTGCCCTCCCCCCCACTCCAGTCTGGCCCAGCCCCATGGGCTGGGCTGTCCGGCTCTTTGAGCAGGGTGCCAAGGCTACCATGGGCCATGCGGTGACGTGCTTCCTCGTGGCTCCCCCCCCGTCCCTGCCACACAGCGCGGCATGGGATGGAGAGATCTGGGCTCACCCCCCACCAGGCAAGGGGCCCATTCTGCACTCTCCTCCCACGCCCCCCGCCCCTGGCTTCGGTGCGAGTCAGTGGGGGAATTGGGACCATGTGACGTCAGGCTCCAGACACCCAGCGGGAAGGGCCAGCCCAGCGACCGTATTCTTCACACCCCAGAACACACCGAGGAGATCCCAGTTTGGATCCCTCAGCCCCGGGGTGCTTGTTTCCTAGGCCAGTTGGAAGTGTTGCATAGGAAGCACATTCACCCAAGGCAATGAAGCAGCCTGTGGTGCTTTGCAATGATGCCGTGGCTGAGTCGGGAACATTGGTGATGGCGTCTGGAGGGAATCCAGTGCTCCTCCTCTACTGGAAAGGTGGTGGTGGTGATGTGGCACCTTGGTGCCAACATGTTGCGACATTTTGAGGATCACCCAGACACGTAAATGACACTTCTGTCATCACCTGCCCTGTAACTGTGGCGTGCCTTAATGCATCCATGGCTCAGATCCCAATAGCCGGCCCACAAGCACAAGGTCTCACCCCGACGTCCAGCAGCCTAGTTAGTCCTTGCAGGGTGACACCAACTGCTCCCAGGTCTCCCCAAATCTAAACTTCCAACTTCTTAACTGCCAGACCCTCAGACTTTTCCCCTCCGGTTCATCATCCCCGAAGGTGTGAAACCAGCCCCCAGATACCAGTTTACTTTGGTACACACACCCCAGCAGTGTGCACAACAGAGACCTGCTTGGGGTAAAAATAAACAAAAAGTTCATTTAATAGAATAACCACAGGCTCAATGAGAAAATAGTAAGGGACGCAGACACAAGTTATACAGCAAATAAACATGAAGAGGAAACTTCAGGCTTTACGCTTTCACTGTAGATAAAATCCCTTTTCTCATACAAGCTACCTATTGCCTTTGAAGGGTCCCAGCATACCCCCTAGTATATAGAGGATCCAGCACTTCACAGAGGGCATCCCACCGACAGCCTGTCCCTCAGTTTCTGGAAAACTTCAGTTTCACATCTCCCTTTCCCCTCCCCATTTTTTTGGTCTCTCCTGGCACCATGACTCATGGTTAAGGTTCCATTTTAGTCACAGGTATTTTTAGTAAAAGTCATGGACACGTCACAGGCAGTGAACAAAAAATCACGGCCCGTGACCTTCCATGTCTTGTACTATAACTTGGGCCAGGGGGCCGTGGGTGCTCTGGGGGGGGCCTTCTGGGGGCCCCGTGAGTGCTGGTGAGGGGAGGCAGGTGGCGGCATGCAACCTGGGACCCCTGCTGATGCTGAGTGGGAGGGAGGCGGTAGCACGCGGACTGGGACTCCTGCTGATTCGGGGGGAGGGGGAGAACGGGTGTCAGTGCATTTCCTGGGATTCCTGCTGATGCTGGGGAGGAGGGGAAGGGGTGGCAGCATACAGCCCGGGACCACTGCTGGGGGGAGGGTTGGCAGGGCTGGCAGGCTCTCTACTCAGCTCCACACAGCCCCCCAGAAGTGGCCAGCATGTCCATGCAGCTCCTAGGGGACAATGCAGCTCCCATTGGCCGGGAACCGCAGCCAAAGGGGGATGGAGTGGGGGCAGCACACAGAGCCCCCTGGAAACTGCAGGGACTTGACAGCTACTTCTGGGGAGCCCCTCCCCCCCGAGGTAAGCATCACCCTGCACCCCAACCCCCTGCCCCAACCCTGAGCACCTTCCCATACCCAAACTGCTGCTGCTGCTGGCCCAGGGGCTATCCAAGCTGTTCAGGCAGCCATGAAGCCAGCCACACCGGCCACTGCAGCAGTCACAGAGGTCATGGAGTCCGTGACAGACATTCAGCCTTACTCATGGTTCTTCAGAATGGAAGAAATTCTAGCCAGGACGTCTTTCCATTAACTTTGATGATCCACCTTTTCCTGGGCTAGGCAACAGCTGAGTACCCCCCATCAGGCCACGTCTACCCTAGCACTCATGTTGGCAAAACTTTTGTTGCTCAGGGCTGTGAAAAAAACATACCCGAGCGACATACGTTTTGCTGGCGTAAGCACTCATGTGCACAGCGCTGTATCAGCAGGAGACGCTCTCCTACCAACAGAGCTACCACAGCTCATGGAGCTGGTTTTATGATGTTGATGAGAGAGCTCGCCCCCATCGCCATAATGCGGCTACACGAGTGCTACAACAGCAGAGGAGCTGTATCGGTACCGCTAGGCCACTGCACGTTTGTAAGACGTGGCCTTAGTTTTGTGTAAATTCTCACATGCTCTGCTGTGAAGTGGAGCTGAAGTTTACAAGCACAAGTTTCTATATACACCGATATATAAATGAATAACCAATCTCATAATGACCATCAAGTAGAGTGACCAGATGTCCCGATTTTATAGGGACAGTCCTGATATTCGGGGATTTTTCTTATATAGGCTCCTATTACCCCTCACCCTCGGTAATGATTTTTCACACTCGGTCACCCTACCATCAAGTTCAGATAATTATCCACTTTCATAAACGACCTTCCCTGATACACTTTCATAGTGCAATGTGCAATCCGTTGGTTCAACTTCTCATGTTTGGGGTTTAAACCTTCTGTTCTCCCCATGGGGTGTCTGGATCCTGACTGTCACACACGTACTAAGAAAAGAGGGAATGGTTCAGCCGTTCTCACCCAACAAAGCAATGCTGCAGGTGTTCATCTTGGGATGACAGACCTACAGGATGACATGGGGAGAAACCCTGGCAGGGAAACCGGTGAAGACATGTCTTTGACCTCCACATTCAGTAACTAGCCTGCCTAGGGTCTGGAATTTCAGGGCAGCAGCTGTTGCAGCTTTAGTACGAGTCAAGATCATTTTTGTTTTTACACAGAAGGTGTCAGCACTTGGGCTGGTCTTCACTAGGGCGGGGGATCGACTGCAGATACGCAACTTCAGCTATGTGAATCACATAGCTGAAGTTGGCGTATCTGCAGCCGACTTACCTCCTGTCCTCACGGCGACAGCGGTCGGCGGCGCGCTCCCCCATCGACTCCGGCTTACTCCTCCGGGGGAGCTGGAGATCCAGAGTCAACGGGGCCAGCGCTAGCGATCGATTTCTTGCGTCCTCGCAAGACGTGAGAAATCGATCGCTAAAACATCGACCGCTGCCCGCGGTAGTGAGGACGTACCCTTAGAGACTTGGAGCTAAATTCTCCTTTCAGATCTGCACATTCATAGTTCCCAGTTAGGCCACTGGAGTTAACTGGTGGGTCTAAGGGCAGAATGCTGAATGAACTGTGGTGTGTCAGAGACCTAAGGAAAGGTTAATCTGCTCTCAGTAGTTGCTGGGTAAGCGTCCTGCTTAGGATCACCAATTAGCCAATGAGTTTGTTCTAATGATGGTTCCCATTTTTCAAGTGTGCGTCATTCAATATCATGCAAGGGACAGCTGGATGCAGGTTATGCTCTGGAACAAATCAGAACATGGCTGTTGGTGCAACTGAATTTAGTGCTGCATAAAAAACAGCTATTTTTAAGAAAAGCCCAGAGAGGAATTTAACAGTTAACCTAACACACCATGTTCAGAAGGAGCAAGCAAAATACAACATATACCACTAACTGCCAACCTAGTCGGGCCATTGGATCTGCAGTATCCTCTGGACTAGTCTGCCTCAGCAGCTAGCTAAAGCACTGTACCATAATGACACCCTCACTATAGGCTTTATATTAAAAAAGAGATTAAAAATATCTACATAGGAATAGAAATCTTCTCAAAATTAAAAAAAAATCAATCAAAACAGCATGCGTGTTTTTTAACCCTTCCTCTGCCATGTGGAAAGCCCAACCTAACTGCATGGCACTGCACAGGAGACTCACAAGTGAAATTGACTTTTGAAACAAACCCCAAGGTAAGCTCTGCATACACAGGTGCTGGAACTAGCAGTGGTGGGGGTGCTACCGCACCCCCTGGCTTGAAGCAGTCTCCTTGATATACAGGGTTTACAATTTGGTTCAATGGCTCTCAGCTCCCTCACTATACAAATTGTTCCAGCACCCCATCTGCATAGCTCAGAAAGCTTGTCTCTTTTGTCCACAGAAGTAGGTCTTGTCTCTCTAGAAACATCAGCATATAGAAATATTTCATCTAATCTCACTGATCAAGCTGCATGTAATCTTAAAACGTGATGAAAAGCACACTCAGTGAAGAAAGTGGGTAAGTGGAGAGGCTATTAGTGCAATGGAAAAGCAACTTACAAAAAATCCAGCAATCACCACACAGCATTTTTGTCTTGGGCCCAAATTAAAGTTAATGGGAACTTTGCCACTGACTTTAATGGAAGCAGGTCCATTGATGGCATCCTTTAAAATACAGTATTAGTACCTCACAGCTGTATATTTGAATAGTTTACTGATTCTGTACCAAGTTACATAATGAATCCAAGGCTGCTTAATCAAGAGCCATAACAGCAATGAAATAAGAGGAATGCAGTTCAAGGCCAAAACAGACAGCAGATGTACTGGCAAGAGACGCAACATTCCAATCCCGTGTTTTAGATTATATACAGAAACTAAGGAACAGTACAGTGCTAATGACATTCATGAAACAGACATCCTATTGGACAGGTGACAAAAGAACAGTACAGTGCTAATGACATTCATTACACTTAGGTGACAAAGGACCAGGCAAGTCATCAGACGCTGTATGTATCTACACACCTGGGTTTGAAAATTCTGGCCCAAATTAGGTACCTAAAGCCATATTTAAGCAACTGATTTCCAAAGATGATGTGCGCGGGCAGCTCTCGCTGACCAAACTGGTAGTAGGAATTCAATTCTCAATTCTCTGGGAAAAAAGGACGATAGTTTATGTGTCAAAATGTGTATGTAGGTTCCCGTGTGGAAATGCTGGCCCTACTTTCTGTAGTTTTGTGGTGAGGAATGTAAACTTGTTTGAAGAATGCTGGAACCATACCACTCAAGATGTTGGGCTGCGCATCTCCTGTTAACTCTGTGAAGAACAGCTCCATATTCAGCAGAAATTATAGACGGGGGGAACTCACCCTAGAGCACAGGGCCCAGGAAAGCCATATGGAATTGAACTGGACCTAAGTCATGCGTTTGGCATTGGGCCGATTATAAATCACAACACACGTTGCCTTTGATTCATTAGCTGAACGTGCACAATGCCTTGGAGAGAGGGAAACAGCTATTCAAATAGTACTTTGCACAGAAAAGAAAATGGACATGAAAAGTGTTAGTCACAAGAAGGTTTTGGTAAAGTCTGCTTTAAATTAAGCGCAAGCACGTGATCTAGCCTTTGGAATTGGGAGAGTCTGTGATAAGCAGGTTACAGAGCTGTCCCACGCTGCCTATCTACAGCCTTGAATGTTCAGTAACACACACACTGCATTTTCACAACTGACTTTCAGCACATCTCAGCCTTGCAATGTAACGGCCGAAGCATGAAGAGACCCTGGAGGAGCTCCACAGACACAGGTCATCCCATCGGCTCCCGCTAGGCGTGCCGGCTACTTTAGTTCTCCTGCTTCATTTCAGAAGGTGACTGAGCTGGTCCTGCAGATTTGAGGAATGCTCGACGCTGGGGACCAGACAGAAGGAAGGGTTCAAAGCCAGATTAGTTCCCCAAATCTCTGTGCTTTGGTTGCTAAATAGATGCACGTGCCAGTACCACTTGTGTGTGAGGGAACAGAACTGCTCTGTTAGAGAAGTTAGGAGGGGAAAATACCTTGCAAGTCAAACAAGAGCCATGAGAATGACTACAGGATTAGAAAACATGGGGGCAGAGGTCAGGGGATGGGGAACAGGGGGATTGGATAGGCGTGGGAGTCCCGGAGATCTGTCACGGGGCGGGGGGGTGGATAGGGGTCAGGGCAATCAGGGGACAGGAAGCAGGGAGGATTGGGTAGGGTGTGAGGTCCTAGGGGGCAGTTAGGGTGGGGGGATCTCAGGAGGGGGTGGTCAGGGGACAAGGAGCATGGGGGCTTAGATAAGGGGTGAGGTCCGGGGGTGATTAGGGGCAGGGGGTATCTGGAGTGGGAGTCAGGGGACAAGGAGCAGGGGGGATTGGATGGATTGAGATTCTGAGGGGGGAAAGTCAGGGGACAGGAAGTGGGAGGGGGTCAGATGGGGGCTGGGGCCAGGTTGTTTGGGGAGGCACAACCTTTCCGGCCCTCCGTACAATTTTGCAACCCCAGTGTGGCCATTGGGCCAAAAAGTTTGCCCATGCCTTGACTAGATCAAATTGGTCCCTTCTAGCCTTAGAATCTACAAATCATCCAACCCGTATCATCACAAAGGCAAGTTGTCTGCAAACCCCGTGACTGGACCAAAGCCAAAAGGACGCAGCACATCTACAAGCCCAGAACAAAGCTTTCCTATTGCTCAGAAACCATCTCAGATCAGAAACAGTCTGGTGAGTGAGGAACAGTTACAAAGATCCTAAGTGACCTGCATATTCTACTTAAATCCTGCTGAGAGGCTGAATTTCAGACAAGGGGACTAAACTGTGTCCTGATACAAGTGGGCATAATGCACCCAGGAGGCAAGGAGGGCTCCAGCCACTTCTGCCAGGGCTAAATTGGACCTCGCTCATGGAATAAAGACCAGTCAGGATCTGGCTTAGGATGTCTAGTGCATTTCATCTGGAAGGATCACATAGGACTCCACAAACCAAATTACTGGCTGCGGAGAGAATGAGCAGGATTGGTGGCAATTTAAATTTCTTCATAAATTTTAAAAGAAAAATTTTGTTTCATTCAAAAAGTCAGGATTTTTTTTTCATTTTCGCAAGGACAAAATTCAAAACAAAAAAGTACATTTCAAATTTCAAAAAGTCACTTGCATTTTTCCCCCTTTCTCCCCTTACACTGCTGCTAAGATACCACGGTGATGGGAGCTTGAGACAGGAACTTGGCCAGGATACTAACTAGGACAAACACCCGACTCCTGCAAAAAGTGCAATGGACTCTTTAGTGATCAGGAACAATCAGTGCCCTGGTGTTATATCTCCTCCAAATCCCTGCTAACAGTACAGCATCCCCGAGAGAGGAAAGATCCCCCTCTACTGAGTCATCAACATGACTTCATCCTGAGTTTTCCTTGGAGATTCCTTATCCAAGCAACACTTGGATGCTTGCTGAAAGTAATGCATCCGACGAAGTGGGTATTAGCCCACGAAAGCTCATGCTCTGAAAAAATTTCAGTTAGTCTTTAAGGTGCCACAGGACTCTTTGTCACTGCTGAAAGTAGAAAACCCAGCCAGGCGTCATGCAAACTATGAGAGGGAATCAGCATGGACTATCTGCTGAGACTTAGCAAGGGAGGTATAAACGCAATAGACTGGCCAGTAACACAGGCTATACTCACTTCTTCTGAATAGCTTCTTGTCTAGAAGAGGAAAGAAGAGAAGAGAAAAGGTATTGTTAGAAAAAACAGCAACAAGATTCATAGTGTGCTGGTAAAAGGGGCTTGACTGACCGCTCCAAAAACTGAAACTATCCATTTGTCCTTAGAACAGGTCTAGCTTGGGCAGCAGCAGAGCAAGCTCTCCCCACACTACCCTGGCACCATGTCTCAAATCTGACCTGGAGGACAATCTCTTCAGGCGACAGGGGAGTCCTGTTTCCACGACCTATTCAGTCCTCAGCTGGTTACTAATGGGGGTGCATGTGTGAGTGCCTTGGGAGGGGTGCGAATGCCCTCCCCCACTAAGAACTTGATGGAGACTCGTCAATTAATGTCTCTCATGACACACCAGACAACCATCACATGGTGATGACTACAGGTGACTACCACACTGGACGGAATTCGAACTGGTAGCCTAGAGCTGGAAAGCTTTATGTTGAATATGGAGATTTTTTGCTGGCAGTTGTACGCTTCTATCGCATGTGACTAGTTCAAGGGACAATGACTCATGAGGTTTAGCACCAATATTTAACACCAAAAGGGACCTTGCAGTGGTTTTTATCTGGACAATGTCCCTTTAACAAACTCTAGGCCAGCATGGTGAGCTGGCAATGGAGGATTTCAAACCTTCCCAGCAGAGCGGGGGACAGGAGCCCTCCCTCCTGCTGGAATGCTCCATTTTGGCCAGCGCTCAGACCAGGCTCCATGCAAAGCCACCATAATGTGGGGCCTTTAAGGGGAATGAAAGGGGTTTCAGGAGATCAGCACCCCCAAACCCAGAGTACCCAGTGCCCCTACTTACTGGTACTGGAGATGAGTGGTTATTATAGCCATCTTCCTTAGACTCTGCAAAGCACAAAATGAGGAATTACTGGTCTTCTCTGTCCTGAGCATCTCAGCAAAATTAGTAGGAGCTGTTCTAGAATGGTGGTTCTCAAACTTGTTGGTTTGGTGACCCCTTTTTAGTATGCCACGTTCTCTCGTGCCCCGTGTATGCTCACCAAAATGTCACCGAACTAAACTCTTCCGCTTTTGGGGGCATTTCAGTGTTCGTCTCTGTGTCCGCCGAAATGCCGCCGACAGCGGAAGCTTTCACTTCGGTGGCTTTTCGGCGGACTCACTCGTGCGTTTGGAGCTTCACCTGCACGCTTTCCACTAGTGCACTATGGGATGAGACAGAGGTCTGTCATGTGGGGCTTCTTCTCTCGTTCTCTCCCCACAATGCAGGGAAGGGTCGTATTTTGGTAGGGTTTTAAAAAATATACACACACGTTGCTCTATGTTTCTGTTAGAGGAGGCAAGGTCAAAGAAATGCGACTTGGACTTGGATTGAACTCATCAGCCTGACCGCTTGCGTTCAGCCCTGTACATCATTCCCACTAATGTTATATCCAACCTGCTCTCAAATCTCTGCCATGCTAGTGCCTTGACCAGCTCCCTTGTGAGTCTAATCCACTGTCCAAAGACTTGTATTGTTCAGAATTAAATATCTCCTGCATTAGCTTCAGGCCACTGCTTCCTGCCTGGTCATTTTGACCTTGTAAGGACAAGGTCACTGATCCAGGAATCCTACTGATTGGAGCTGCCTCCCCTGAAACCAAATATTCTCCCACAGGGACGTGAGAGAGTAAACAAGTCCACAAAACAGCCATTGGGTCATTTCTACCTGATCTAGCAAATTTCACTTCAGGACTTTACACTTCATGCCACTGACAGATGAGTAACAAGCCAGGGGCCAACATGAGTGGAAGTATAAATCTGCTGAGGGTGAGCTAAAAATAATAAAGTCTCTGAAGCCCTTCAGTAATGCGAGAATTCAACACAGACATGGTGCAGCACAACTACAATTACTGCTCTTGAGGTCCAAGCAACTGTGTCTATTAGGAAAGATTCTGGTGTTGTGAGCTTCAGGGGAACCGCGCAGTTTTGCTTCTGCAGTTCAAGAAATTAGAGCTGGAAAGTTTGGTGAAGAATTCCTAGAGGTAGCAAGGTCATCGCGCTGCACCAGTGCAAGACTGGCCTATAGTCAAGCTCTGTCAGAAAGAATTACATTACAACAAAATAGTAATAATCTGCACTTCTATAGCAACGTCCATCCCACAGAGATCTCAGAGTGCTTTGCAAGTCCCAGTGAACTGAGCTTAACAACACCCCTGAGAGGTCAGGGGATATTATCCCCATTTTACATATAAAGAAACTAAGGCCTGGAGAGGTTAAGGGCCTGATTTTCACTGACTTCAGTGGGAGCTGTGCATGCTCATCACCTCCTGAAATTAGGCCATAAATGACATGCCCAAGTTCACACAGGAAATCGGCAGCAGAGCCAGAAACAGAACCCAGATCACCAAAACCATGCTCTGAAGTGTTCCTAGCCTCTGTTTGCCAGAAGCTGGAAATGGGCAACAGGGGATGAATTACTTGATTAGCTGCTCTGTTCATTCCCTCTGGAGCACCTAGCTTTGGCCACTGTCAGAAGACAGGATGCTGGGCTAGATGGACCACTGGTCTGACCCAGTATAGCTGTTTTTATGACTCCTAGCTCTGAACTTAAGCCACAAGACCCCTTATCAGTGCAGAGTATATAAGTAGTTGCAGCCCCACTTTCTGTGCCAAAATCCAGCGTTTCCTATTAATCAGAAATGCCATTACTTCAGCGGATAAAACATTCCTTACATCTTCTGAGTGCAGGATGGCATCTTCTTGCATCACCATGTTTCTGGCAGCATGGCCCAGGAGCTGAAAAGAGAGACATGCAAACTGCAGGCAGAAGTCCCGGGCCACTGGCAATTTCCTGTGGCTGCCATTCAACCGATCTGCACACAGAACTGATATGACTGGGAATTCACTTCATTGGGTTTCTTTTGGAATTAACAGACTAGCAGAGAACTGGGTTTCCTGCAGCATCTTTCATGAAAGAGGTAACAATGTGTTTTACAGTGAGATGTGGTGTCAGCAGTGACGGTGTTGGCAAACACAGCCACTAGTGCACTCAAGGATGGCTCTGCGCTAAAATCCTGTTTTACTAGATGTGCAGTATGGCTGGACTTGGAGGATCTGCCATCTCAGGGTCCAGATGCATTTTCTACTCCCTAACTCTCGGGATCTGAGGAAGGCCAGGCTGCAGGTCTCCAATGCAGCAAAGACACCAAACACTGGCCAGCTCTGGACAGCGTCCTCACTGTATGGATTTCCTGAGGTTCAGACTGTACACGTGCCCCCTACCCACATCAGCGTCTCATTCCTCCCCTGGGCCGTGTCCACACAGCAGACTATGCTCTGACCAAGGAGGGGGCAGAGCAGCTGCTCCCAGGCCTCAGGCTCCAGGTCAGGGCCTGTATCAAACACACACGAGCTGGACTAATCCATAGCCCCCCCGGGGATGTTTTGCTGGGAGATTTTAGCCACACGCGACCCCTCCAATGGGGATGGGTAGCTGGGGTGGCCCCACCAGGCTCAGAGGTGCTCCACTGATGGGGCGTGACCTGGGCCCAATCCGCTGCAGGGATGCCGGGGTGCTCGGAGCGGAGAGGGGGAAAGAGACCAGGGAGGGGAGGTCGCTCCCCCTCCCCAGCCAGACCCCAGCCCCCTTCTCAGGCCGTGGAGTGGGGGGAAGGCTGGGGAGCCCCCTGGGCAGGGGGCATCTCCCAGAATGCACTGCTCCGCCGGGAGCGTCCCGCAGCAACGTGACAGGTTGAGCCTGCTCCAGCTGGACCCACAGCGACCACAAGCCCCGGCCCCCACGGGGCTCTTCCCCAGCCGGACTACACTTCCCAGCACACCCCGCAGCTGGCGCGCTGCATGCTGGGTGTTGTAGTCCCGGCGGGCGGGCCCTCACCTCGGAGCTCCGCGAGCCTTTCAGCACCTGCTTGGTGAGGGCGATGACGTCGGTGCCGCAGCCGGTCACCCTGTCGATCAGCAGCCCCTTCACCGAGCGGCCGAACCGCGCCTGGGCATCGGACGCGGACCCCGCCGGAGCCGCCGCCATCTTGGGGCTGCCACAGCCTGCGCCCCGCCCCTTCAAGGCCGGGCGACGGCGAGCGCCGGAGGACAGACTAGAGGAGAAGGCGAAGCAGGGTCTGGGTGCCCCTGTGCTCTAGACTGGCCAGGGGGATGGAGCTGCCCTGCCAGGGACCGGTGGCACCAGCCCCCAGAGGTTCTGCCTGGTGGCCCAGGTCTCTGCAGCAGGGCAGTGAGCCTTGCAGTGAGGGGCATGGCTGGACTTGGGGATGCAATGATGAGGGGCATCGCTCTGGTTAGTGACCCTCGTGGGGTCCCATGGGCGGTCCCTGCCCTGGGTGAGGTCCCAGGCCCCATGGTTTGTTTGGAGGGGAGATCGGGTTTGCCAACCCCCTGCACAGTTTCCTTGCAGAGTCCTCGCTCTGGCAGCCCGGGCACAGACCGATTTCAGCCAGATCCCTCCCCGGTCCTGTCTGGGAAAGGAGACAGTGCTGCTCTCCTTTGTCTCTCCCCACCACCCCCTGGCAGTGAGCCAGGTGTCTGGGGCAGCTGTTCCTAATGACTCAGTCGTACGGGGATGTGCAACCCCCGATCACACCCTGGCCATTTCAAACAAGCTGTTTCTCAGCCCCCAACCCCGCCGTGTGATTTTTGGCAGCACGTTGTCCATGTGGTGGGGAAATTGAGGCAGGGCCGGAGGGGGCGGATAGTGTTCTACAGCAACAGGTTCAATAGTGAGCTCTCCGCAGCGATATATGTGCGCCGAGCCACAGACAAGGAGCCTCAATCCCCCAATGTGCGGCTGTCGTGCTCAGTGTTCCCAAACCAGGGCAGGCAACAACAAAGGAGCACTTCCCAGCCCCAGTGGAGCTCAATCACAGAAAGAGGTAGCATCCTCCGGGGGAACCCTGACCTGACTCTCCCACCCTGTACGACCCCGGGACTTTCCAGTGGCCATGTGGGACCATGGGGCAACTTCAAAAATTGGGGCCAGCTGTGGGATGTCCTGCACAGCAAGGGGCACTTGAGAGGTTTTGCCCGGTGGTTGTATCCTTCCTGTTGATACCAACCAGCTCAGAGGCTGGGTCAAGCATGCCCGGTGCCTGTCAGATGCTTCATTTTATGGTCCCCGGCTGCTGGGTTCTTTTCTGTGGGAGTGGGAACGGGGTAACGCTCAGATTCCTGCCTTGGCAAATTTGTTTACAGCCAGGCAGCTAATTCTCCCTAGCTGGATGATTTGCAATCAGACACCTCTGCTGTCTTTAAAATAAAGGCATCTGTGACAGTAGCCCAGCACTTGCCAGGAGGGGCAACACTAAAATAACAATCATCTGGCCTCCGCCCAGCCCTCCTGATCTACCCTGTGCTAACAAGCAAGTGTGTGCAGTGCTCCTGGGCCATCTTGCACTAACCAACCAGTGTGCACAGTGCAGCAGAGCTATCCAACTGACCGCTTAGGAGCAACCCTACAATAACAAAACTGCCTTGGGAGCCAATGACCTGTATGTGCCCGGCTGTTGGTTACTATGCTTCTCGTTAAGACTTGTCTACATTACAGGGGTTAGAGTAACGCTATGTCACTGTAACCTCTAGTGTAGACACTGTCTATACTGATAGAAGGGACTTTTCTATCACTATAGGAAAACCACCTCTCCTGGCAATGGTAGCAAGGTCAGAGGAAGAATCCTGTCATCAACCAAGCTGCATCTACAAGCTCAGCTTTGCTATAGTGGTCAGCAGCATGGATTTTTCACACCCTGAGAGTCATAGCTATGCTGACCTAAACGCTAAGCATAGACCAGGCCTCTGTGTGCACAGGACAAATTCAAAGCATCCACCTCACTTCAGAACTAGAACAATGCTTCTTGTTTACTTTTCATCAGAGTATCTCAAAGTGATTTACTGACACTAGGGAACCACTCCTCCCCGAAGAGGCAGGGAGTATAATTAACTGCATTTTGCAGATGGGTAAACCGGCACAGAATGGCAAAGCAATGTGCCCCAATTCACATACCAAGTCTGTGGCAAAGCTGGCCATGGGACCCATGAGTCTTAGCTCCCAGCCCCCTGCACTGCCCACTTTCCAACACACCTTTGGTATTATAACCCTCTCCCCAAGCTGTCACGTCTTCAGATTGCTCTCCTTCTTTCACAGGAGTCGGAAGGACATCGCAGGTCTTGGCCCAGGGAAACACGTGATCTTTGTGCTTGTAAATAAACTGCTTACCTGGCTGCTTTAAAGGCAGGATGACTGCTAATGTAATTCCCATGTACTGCTGCTAATGTAACATTTTGCACTGCTAGAGCACTTGAGACTCTTAAAGGAGGTCAGAGTAAAAGATCATGGGCCTTGGAGCTCCCCTCACTCATTCTCATGGGTAAGGCTTATCTTTTTCATTTGGGGGAAACTGAGGCACGCTGCAGACTTATATCCCCGCACCTGCATTGTCATTTGCATTACTTTCCTTCCTCCTGCCCCCGTCTCACTCCCCCAAGTAGTAGCTTTACCCTTGGAAAAGTAATTGACTTTGTCCACCTTCTGGAGCCCAGTCTGCTGAATCTGTCCCCAAGGGGACAGTGGAAATCAGGTTGCGTTACAGAGAGACCTCGGAGCTCGGCCAACACGACAATTGCAGCACACATGGTTTATCTTAACTCTAGAACAGACCGTGTTGTCCATACCATTTCATTGTATACTCCGAGCACTGTCCCGGCCATTACCTTGAGGTGTTCAAGGGCACCCAGCCACAGAGAACAGCTGTTGAGGCCACCAGAATGGAAAAGGGGGGATGCTAGGAAGCTGGGACAGCATCAGTCTTCCCGCCGGCAGCTGGAAGGATGTCATGGAGTCTTGGGCAGATAGTCATTCATAGAACCGTAAGGACCACAAGGGTCATCTAGTCAAACCCCCTGCCAAGATGTCAGATTTGTTGAGGCTAAACCATCCCAGACAGATGGCTCCAGCCTCCTTTTGAAAACTTCCAGTGAAGGAGCTTCCACAACTTCCTTAGCCAGTCTGTGCCATTGTCCTACTGTTCTTACAGTTAGGAAGATTTTCCTGAGATTTAACCTGCCATGTTGTAGTTTGAACCCATTGCCCCTTGTCCTGCCCGTTAACACAATAGCGAGAATATTCATAAAAGTATGCTACACTTCTACGGGAGCAGACATTATAAGGCACAAGGGCTTTTTTAATGTCATCTTGTACATCTGACATTGTGGTACTTCCTCCGGACCTGAAAAGGCCATGCACCAGAGGATGAGGGGTCCTTTAAGGCCGTTCCAAAAGAAGCCAGTTCCCTTGTGAGTTGTTTCCTGTTTGATGGAAAAATAACGGCCCTTCTTTCTATGCAGTGGAACTATAAATGTAGAGCCTTGATATTTCAAAGCCCCCCAAAGGCACTCGCTTTTCCTTCCCACTCACTGGAAATCAGCACGGTGCTAGCACAGCTGGGTTGTAGCCAGGCCTTATTCTAAGGGATAGTACCAGTGACAGAGACACCTGCCCCAGCTCCACAGCCCACCCCAAAAGTTGCTGCAGCAGTGCTGTGTGTCACACTGTTTAACTGCTTTAGGCGCAGAGAGCTCCCCCAAGGTTTCTTGAGACACCTGTGTCAGTCTAACATCTCTCAGTGACTCCCAGCTCAGCTATGCTTGGGTTTTCCATCGCACTTTGCAATCTCAGAGTATAGCTAAGTTCTTCCACCCCACCCGCATGCATCACCCTATCTCCCAGTTACATCTACACAACCCTGTGTGAACGTACAGGGTTCGAAGAAGAGCCATGAGAATGATCAATCGATTGGAAGCCATGTCTCATAGTGACAGACTCAAGGAGCTCCATTGGTTTAGCTGATAAAAGAGACTGTTAAGGGGTGACGATCACCATCTGTAAATACCGATGGGGGGAACAGAACTTTGCTATTCGAGGCTGCTTCAATCTAGCAGCCAGAACTATAATAAAAGCTAATGGCAAGAAATTTAAAATGGACAGCATTAGCCTAGCATTAAAGGTGAATATTTTTAACAGGGAGGGTAATTAAACACCAGCACAACTTACCCAAGGTTAGGGTGGATTCTCCATCACTGGCAAATGTTAAAAATCGTGACTGTTTTTCTAAAAGACCTGCTCTAGTTCAAACAGGAATGAATTTAGGGAAGTCCCACGACCTCTGTTATCCAGGTCAGCATGGTGATCACTTGGGGAATGGATGCTGATAATGTGCCTGTTGTAGCTAGCCATAAAAACTGTCCTTCTGTGCTATTTAGTTATCTTTGCTGTTCCCTATAGGCACTATGCAGATTCTTTGGCAATGTACAAACACAGCCGTGGTCCTTTCTCAGAGCTCTGATGTTTGGCGTCCTCCCTAGCTCCTTCCTCCCAAAGTCTGCAGTAAATCAGGTGAGAATTCCACTGGGGAGGATGGCTCTAAGTAGTGGGTTTGAAGGAGGGAGATCCAGGGGTGTTGGCTCCCTACTGATTCAGAGGGAAGACTGATCCTCTACTGGATTTCCAACACCACTTCCTGCAGCACTGCGCAGCTCTTCCCAGCCCGAGGCTGCTTAGCACGAGAGCTTCCCAGATCCCTGCACAAGGAGGCTGGTCTGCAGGGAATTTATCTTCACTAAGGAATGGCTCATGATTATTAAAGCACTGAATCAGGACTCTGAAGTCGCGGCTTCAAGTCCCACCTTTGGCCAGTTTCTTACTCCTCGAATCGTCCCCATCTGTACAATGGGGATCAAAATCTTCCTTTGTCGAACTGGAGTGTAAATGGTTCGGGGCCAGGATTGGCTCCCACTATGCAGCTGCTCCAATGGGACCACACTCTCACTTGGACCCTCTGGCTGCTTCCCCAATGCACAGAACAGTAAGAAAGTCTTGCCACGCATCCAGGCAAAGGTCACTCTCCCTAGGTTTGCTCTGACCCCACAAGGCCCTGCTGATCCGCCCTGCCTGCCAAACCCCTCCCACCCCACTCCATGTGGCTTTACTGGGATTTTTAGGAGCTGGCAAAGACCAGCTCAATTAGCCAAATTTACTACAGATGGATTCTGCTCTCGCTGCGCTGGCAGCCGGGAGGCTGGCTGCATTCCAGCCCGAGTGGTTATCTTGCAAGCTATTGATAACACAGCCCTCCACAAGGCAACAGGCAACCCCAAGCCAAGGCAATGTCAGTGAAAGCCCTTATAAGGGACCGCACCTCGCTCGCTCCAGGAGAGCCGAGAGCCGCAGCGAAGGACAATGGTCACGCTCCTGGGTGCGCTGTTACTGGGGCTCGCTCTCCTCTCCTTCTGGAGACTGGCAAAGGCGAGAGCGGAGCCCAGGTCCAAGTACCCCCGGAGCCTGCCCTCGCTGCCCATCATCGGGAGCCTGCTGCATCTGATCGGTAACCGCCAGCTCCATCTCCTCTTCCACAGCCTGCAGAAGAAATACGGCAGCCTCTACTCCCTGCACCTGGGCTCCCACTATGTGGTGGTGGTGAACCACTACCTGCAGGCCAAGGAGGTGCTGCTGAAGAAGGGAAAGACCTTCGCCGGCCGGCCCCAGACCGTAAGTAACACACACAGCCCTGTCCCTCTAGCTGCCTGGGAGGGAAAGGCAGCAAAGCCTAGTGAATAGAGCACAGGGGTGGGAGACCTGGGTTCTATTCCCTGCCAGCTTGGGGGGGGTCCTTGAGCAAGACACTTCCTGGCTCAGTTTCCCCGTCTCTAAAAGCAGGGGGATAATACCCCGCCTTGAGATCATCGGACGTCAGGTGCTAAATACACTAAGGAAGTGGGTCAGACTGTTTCCACTATGGTGACCCCCTACATTTGCCTTCCTTCCCATCTAGCCAGAAAGCAGGGGAGGGGTGATTGTGAGACCCATCCACCCCCTGACTCCCCGACCCGCTCAGAACCCCCAGCTTGAGGCCCCACGCAAGGGGGAAAGCCATGCTCCTGTTAACCCTTGAGCTGCTGTGCAGGAACTGAAGCCTCTTTAGTCATGTGAGTGGCACCCTCATGACAATGGTGTGCTGGTTCTCGGGGTACCCAGGCTGGTGAGTCACCTGGTTGCCCCCCAACCTCCAGCATACAGGAATCCTGCGTGAGTTTAGCTAGGGGCCAGCTCCTAACACCACCAGCCTGGTAGCCAGCCAAGTTAGGCCTTACTTTGCCTTACAATAGGTGCACCCCACTCCCCATGTCCCTTTGAAGTGTTGCCCTGGCCTAGCCAACCGGTGACACTGGCTACACTCAGAAATCCAAGGCTTGCTGTATCCAAAGGCACAGTATATGCACCAGATAGTAGGGTCAGCCCCAAACCAGCGCTTGATTTAACAGCAGAGCCCAGAACTATATTTATAGTGAAAACACGACCAAGTTTGTTATCAAAGTTTAGCGCTTCAGAAGCTGGTGAGGAAGGAGCCTGGAAACAAAGGGTGACACATAAAACAAAACGATGCCACGGTTTCCAGAGATTAAACAGAACTCACAGGTTCACCTCAGATTTTGATCAAGCCCAGCTGTGATCCGGTTTTCAAGGGCATACATGCACTGACCGTTTACTTCCTAAGTGCAGGAGAAGCGGGTGTCTGTCCTCTTTGCCCTCTCCAGGCATCCCCAAAGTTCATTATCTGTCCTCAAAGGCAGTATGACCCCTCGCCCGGCCCGTCGCTTGTTTAGTTTGTGTGCTCTTCCCTGTGTTCAGCCTCTCTGTCAACTGGGAATGTTGATTTGCACCCGTTGCGTTAGCTTCCTATGCTTTATTGACATGCCGACAGAGAAACAGGGGAACAAACGTCCTTTCTCTGACAGAAAACCTGTCTGGCCAGTGCTGTCTTGATACAGACGTTAAAAACGTATTTGCAGGCTCTGTGTGTAACACCTCACATAGTCTCTGTACATACATGTCACAAAGCCCCTGATGACCAGTGTGACCCCAGCGTCCCCTTTAGACCTCACCTGACATTCTTTAGTGAACCAGAATTCCAGCCCAGAATCTGGCTACGCCTGTAACCCCTTGGCAGCTGGCACTGAGAGGGTCTCTTGGGTCACAACAGGGTTACTTCAGTATGTGACAGTAATGACCCCACCACAGCAGCGTTTCTACTCCCATCTGGCTCCCAAAGGCCACTCAGGGTTTTTTCCCTTTACTTTATTTATCCCCACAACATTAGAGTGACCCTGCTGACCCAGGCTGCAGGTCCAGGGACATGAATAGAAACCCCCTACCCTGGTCCCATTCCCCTTCTGGTTTCAATATGGAAGGGCACACCACTTCTTGTCCCAAAGTGTTGGGTGAGACCGGCATGCACTGTTAAAATGGGGCTGAGTTCCACCCCAGAGGTGGCTGCATTTCAGGGCTAGGTTAAGTTACTTTGGTACCTGCATAGCATGCAAAGCGCTCGTAGATGCTCTGGGATGAAATGTGCTCTAGGGATGGTTTCACTGATTCTGTGTAGGGCTTTACACAGTCCCAAGGGGGCCACGTTTACCGTTGGTCCAAGAGTTGTAACTCTGCCAGCCCCAGTGGCGTTGAGCCTGCGTAGGGCCAGAAGGTGTGGGGTGGGAGGAGGAGGGCTCTGTGGAGGTGAAAGGCCGCTCCCCCGGCCCTGACCAATCAGACTGGAACTGCAGCCAAGTGGGCAAGGCAGGAAGGCAGGCCAGCCGCTCCCACGCCAGGGAGCAAACCCCAGAGACCTGCAGGCCGGAGGCCAGGCTGGCCCATATCCTCCCGTCGAATCCCAGCCATGCTGTTCCTTAAATATCCAGAAGGGGGCACCAGTGCTCAAGACAAGGCGCTCCTGTGGGCCACGCAGGTTACAGGCACAGTCCCCCTGGTCCCCAGGTGTCCCCCCCAGCCATGCAGAGCACTAGACTTTTGCTCAGCCCCGTGGGCCCTCACCGCATGGCTGATCCGGGTCAGCTCCAATGCACAGGGTGTCTGGACCTGCAGGGAAGATCCCTGCCAGGATGGGCCAAAGCTGGGTGCAGAAGTGGCCAGGTGATGTCGCTGGCTCCCAAGCCAGGCTCCCTGAATCCCGCATCTCCCAGTCCTGCCAGCAGAGGAGGACATTGCTCTGTCCCTCTCTTCGGCCTCAGGTGACCACGGACATACTGACCAGGGACGGCAAAGACATCGCCTTCGCCACCTACAGCCCGCTCTGGCGGTTCCAGCGCAAGCAGGTGCACACGGCACTCGCCATGTTCGGGAAAGGGACGCTGGTCCTGGAGAAAATCAGTACGTGTCACTCCCCTGCCTCTGCGCCACGGCAGGGGGGAAGGATGGGCTGGCGGGGAGGGTGCAGTGCCGGCAGGCAAGGGGTCGGGGTTATACTCCCTGCTCCGCCACAGATTCCTTGGGCACGTCACGGTGGTGCTCTGTGCCTCAGTTTCTCCCATCTGTTCACTGACCTTCCCCACATGTTTGAAGCACTCATCTAGGGGGCTACAGCTGGGCAAAGGATTATCATCCCCTAGAGAGATTTAAAGTGCTAAATGTGCTGCCTTTTCACCCTGTGCTGACCCCCCCTCGCCTACCGTTGTGTGTGTGACAGTGAGTGGCGGTGGGTGGACAGGCCCTGCACGGAGGTCGAGGAGTTATCCCACTACCGGGTCCGCTTCTGCTGCAAGTATCCAACCATCCCCGATCCCGCCTCCAGCCCCAGGCTTGCCTGGGGCCAACTGCCCTCAAACCCTAGGGGGAAGCTGGCTGCTTCACAGTTGTCTCTCTAAGCTAATTACATGGCAAAGGTCACCCCCTCCCCGCACATACCTCCTCATCCATCCCAACCCCCCCCTCCCCCCCCCCCCCCAGCCCCCCCCTCCCACCCCTCCCCCGCCTCCCCCAGCCCTTCCAACCCACACCTCCCACGCTGTTGCAGTCCTGGGTTCACCCCACAGCGCTCCCAGTACCCCTCCATCCTGACCCACAGCTCCCTGCTATTCCAGGCATGGGCTTCCCCCACAGCGCTGCCAATACCCCTCCATCCCGACCCACATCTCCTTGATGTTCCAGTCACAGGTTCCCCCCACAGTGCTGCCAATACCCCTCCATCCCGACCCACAGCCCCCTGCTATTCCAGCCCTCTGTACAATGTGCCCCCACCCCCGTCCAGTTCCAGCAACCCTCACCCCAGTTGTGCTGACACACCCCAGGCTCAATCGCCTCTCCCCGCTTGCTAGGCCCCTGGTGCTCACCAGAGGCGTCACCATCTCTCCCCTTCCTTCCAGTCTGCCGGGAAGCTGCCTCCATGTGTGAGACTCTCAGCGGTTTGCAGGACGCCCTCCTGGACATGGGCCCGGAGCTCAACCGCGCCATCACCAACGTGGTGTGCTCCCTGTGCTTCAACTCCTGCTACAGGCGAGGGGACCCCGAGTTCGAGGCCATGCTGCAGTACAGTCAAGGCATTGTGGACACGGTGGCCAAAGAGAGCTTGGTGGACATCTTCCCTTGGCTGCAGGTGAGCTGGAGAGGGTGGTAGAAGAAGGGATATGGACAGTCACTCTTAGCCCACCTCTGATTGCCCCTCCTCACTCTTCACTGGCCAAAGTGGGCTGGCTGGGACTCTCCTGATAGCCCATAGCACCTCCCTCTGATCAGCACCAGGGTGGCTGAAGCTGCACTAGGCATGAATTCACTGAAATCGGGGGGTGGCTACAGAATCGTCGCTATGTTCACTGGGAGGTCGGTAAAATGACGTCCCGTGGCCAGCGGACGACCGTGGTAGATTTGCACAAAGCAGAGCACTGAAAACACCAGCGCTTAGCAGAAGCACCAGGCCAAGGTTGTCATCTTGCTCCCTGCGCCAATGGGCCAGCTCTCAAACGTCGCTCGACATCTGCAGTTGTTGCTACCTCCCCTAGCCACTCGAAGGAAGAAGTGGGTGACTTTAGCCCACTGTGTTTTGCTGCCCAAACGAGGCACCCGACACCAAGGGTCCCTACGGAACCTGGTGGGCCTCCCCACATCCCCCCAATATGGACCTGCTGGAAGACCCAGGGCTCTGGAGGAAAAGGGCCTGGGAACCAGGGGGATTGGGGGGAGGGGAACTTGCTCTGGATTGGGAGGCACACCTGCCTCAGCCATGGCATGGCAGGGCAGCACGTGGGGCCGGCCTGGCGGGGAGTGGAGCGAATGGGCGTCACCTCTGGTCTATCCCCCCGCAGGTTTTTCCCAACAAGGACCTGGCGTTGCTGAAAAGGTGCATCAAGGTCAGAGACCAGCTGCTGCAGAAGAAGTTCAAGGAACACAAGGTAGGTAGCCCAGGGTGGCCGCTCACAGGCCGCCCACACACGGGGCCAGGCCTGGGGCAGGACCCAGCCACCGGGCAGGGGGAGATAGTGCTACAATCTGCACCCCCGCCATTTCCAAATCATTGCGGCCCTGCCAGGCCCCAGTGGGGAGGCAGCAGGGACCAGCGAGGGATCTGTGCCCCCTGTTGCTGATCTGTCTCCAGGCAGCGGGAGCCCCAGCTGACCAAGGGGAGGGGAGCGCACATCACCTGCTGTGACTGGTGGGGCTGTATGGGGAGGGGTTTACAAGTGCCAGGGAGCCTTCTCCCCTCCCCCGCAACTCCTACCCATGTACACCCCTCACCTTACTCCAAGGAAAAGAAACTCTTCCCACACCCACAGTGCTTGGTGTGCAGTGGGGAGCGGGTTACATCATGGGATTGCAGCCCGGCTAGCGAACCCCCGAACTCCAGCCCCCTGCTGCTACCCCAGTCCTGGGCTCCCCACGCACAGCTCTGCCGCCGCACCCCCGCTCTGGCACGGGTAGCATCCCGCAGCAGCGCAGATCTAGGTCCAATTCCCAGCTCTGCTGCTGACCCAGTGTGTAGCCGGAGTCAAGTCACGGCCCCACACAGCCCAGGCCTGTTTCCCCCCTGTAACATGAGGTTAATGATACTTCCCAGCCACATTGAGAGGCCTAGGGAATGGGAGAGCTGGGTTTTGCCGCGGGCCTGCTGAGTCACCGTGGGCAGGTCATGTCCCCGCCCCGTGCCTCAGTTTCCCCATCTGTAGAGTGGGGCTAATAGTACTGCCCCCCTCTTTGCAAAGCACTGTGCGACCTACTAGTGAGAGCAAGGTGTTATTATCCAGGATTAGTATTGCTACTCAGTCATTTCCCAGGCAGCGCCGAATGTTACCCTTGTTCCCAGCCCCCGCCGGGCGGGGGAAGGGAGAGCTTGGGAGGTTTAGCCGCAGGTTGCGGGGCAAAGAAGCTGCTCCCATCCATCTTGAACAGCCACCTTCACAAGGCTTGGAGTGTGAGGCCCACACTTCCTCATCCACCCCCCGGTGGGGGTCTTTCTGGATGGGGAGGGGACAACCGAGGTCCATCTGATCCCTCCGGCGTATGAACTGACACTGAGGTCTAGCGTGGGGCCAGGAAGGGCCCAGCCGCCCAGCTCGCCTTGCGGCCGCCTCTAACCCCTGCTGCCCTGCCCCCCTTTGCAGGAAGCGCTGGGCAGCAACTCGGCCAAAGACCTGATGGACGCGCTGCTGCGCACCCAGCTCAACCTGGAGAACAACAACAGCCAGCTGGCCCCGCCGCTGAAGCTGACGGACGACCATCTCCTCATGACCGTGGCTGACATCTTCGGGGCGGGCGTCGAGACCACCAGCACCGTGCTCAAGTGGGCGGTGCTCTACCTGCTCCACTACCCGGAGGTGTGCCCGGCCCTTCCGCCCCGCTGGAGAAGAGTGCCCAGAAGTCCCCTTCTCAGGGGCCCCCTCCTCCAGGCCATTCCTGGAGCAGCCCCAGGTCTGGCTGTGGAATTTGGAGGGCGGGATGAGTGTCCCCAGTGGCCTGGTCCCCAGGCATTTCCTGTCTGCCCTAGACCAATAACCTTCTCTGGAGTAGCTACCCCTTACTTGGCTAGGGCCCCTCAATGATACCAGGGTCCCTGGAAACACCGCCCAGAACCAGGCGAGCATTTAACAGCGGGTGCTTGGCTCACCGATCCTTCACATCTGTCCTGCTCAGAGGGGCCAAACAGGCAGGTTTGGGTCAATGTTAGGACAAACCTAGGCCCCATTGGGACCTATCGATTGGGGTTCTGCTGCACACCAAGCTAGAGACATTACTCAGACAGTCCTAACAGAGAATCTCCATTAACTTTTGGCCTTACAGGGCCCAGGACACCCAGCGAGGGGGTTCTGCTTCGATCCACTAGGGGGCAGTAATATATGTACCCTACCCAGGTGATTTAGTAACAGGACCAAAGTGCAGTGTTTTGCCATAGGGAGACCCATAGCCTTTAGCAATCCCCTCCCTCAGCTAACGGTGGCCCGGCTGGACTGTGTCCCCAGGTGCAGAAAAAGATCCAGGAGGAACTGGATCAGAAGATTGGCTTTGAGAGACACCCCCAGCTCAGTGACAGGCAGCAGCTATCCTACCTGGAGGCCACTATCAGCGAGGTCCTGCGCATCCGGCCTGTCTCCCCTCTGCTGATCCCACATGTGGCCCTTACGGATGCCAGGTGAGACTTCTCTGGACACGTCCCAGCTCATGGCCCAGGGGGAGGAGGAGATGGCAGAGCGGGGCACTGAATTATTCTCTCTCCCCCGATGCTGCAGCATTGGGGAATACACCATCCCAAAGGGAACCCAGGTCATCATCAACCTCTGGTCCATTCACCACGACGAGAAGGAATGGGACAAGCCAGGGGAGTTTAACCCAGGTGAGTCCTTTTCTCCGCCCTTCCTGGCTGAAGCTTTGGGCTTAGCATCAGCACCCGCAGCTCTGCCCCCTGGGCCGACAGGGTCATCGCCGAGCCAGGCTGGGTTGAGAGGGGAGAGCTGCAGCCAAGGGCTCATTCTAGCTTTCGGGGGCTCCCTGGGCTGAGAGGTGCTGCCCTTCCTCGAGCCCCCAGGCTATGGTCCCCATCCGCTCTGGTGGACAGTGCGATACTGCTCCTCAAGCATCCAGAGGGGGGCGCTGCTGAGCAATGGGACCTGCTTCCCTCAGGGCAATGCTGGGCCCACAGGTGACCACAGCATTGGAGCCTCCTGCATTCAGCACCAGATCTTAACCTTACGCAGGTAGGGGTGGGGTCTGTGCCAGGCTGGAGCGTCTGCCCAGGAGGCGAGGGCTGTGGGGATCAGGGGGCACACAGGGTCTGGCAAGGGAGCAGAGAGGCTCCAAGTGCAGAGGCTCCTTCGAATGGAGCCAGGGGATCGGGACAGACCCAAAGCGGGGTGGGTATCGGGGCCGGGGGAGTGCAGGAGACAGGGTCTAGGGTGCAGAACTTGGGCCTTCAGGTTGCTGCTATGAACCGGGCCCTGCAGGCTTGGCACTACACCACAGCCCTTTGGAGGGACGTGTGAAATGAGTTTGGCAGGTCTCTTCCCTTACGAGAGGCACAAGGGCACAGTGTGACTGGGCCGGGATACGCCCGACATCTCTGCCTCCGGGCTGGAGCTGTGGGATAAGCCAAACACTTCCCTGGCGTGAGCCAGCTTCAGCCCGGAGCCCCCACTTCCCACACACAAGTGGGGGTCTGTGCCGGCCCTTTGGCCAGCAGCTGAACACGAAGGAAGCGGGGAGGGCAGGCTTGATCCTGCTGTAGAACAGCTCCACCCCCCGGGGGTCCCCCACATAAGGAAACATCTCCCTGCCGATGTCCTCCCACCCTTTAACGAGGCTGCTGCGCCCCGTGCAGGTCGCTTCCTGGACGAGCAGGGCAATCGGCTGCACTCCCCCTCGCCCAGTTACCTGCCCTTCGGAGCCGGGATCCGGGTGTGCATGGGCAAAGCCCTGGCGCAGATGGAGCTCTTCCTCTTCCTGGCCTGGATCCTGCAGAGGTTCACCCTGGAGCCCGCCCCGGGCCAGCCGCTGCCCGCGCTGGAGGGCAAGTTCGGCGTGGTGCTCCAAGTGCAGCCGTTCAAGGTGCAGGCCAGGCTGCGGGCGGCCTGGCGGGATGGCATGTAAACGCTCCCCGCGCCGCGGGCCCAGCCGGCCGCTCCAGGGACACAACACTGGGAGGCGGCTCCGCTGGGCGGGTCTCCGGCCAACCCCAGGGATGTTTCTTCCCCCAGGCGGATGAAAGGAGCGCTGGTTGGGTCAGTGGGTCAACGCCCCAGGGGAAACTGCTACTGGTGCCGGGGGGGCTGAGCCCCCATAACACCAGTCAAAGGCCGTGCGCTGGCTGCATGGGCCAGGAGACAGGGTGCCACCCCCCCGCCAGCCCCCATTGCTCTGCCATGCCCACTGGGGGAGGGGTCAGTCCCTCGGGGGCCAGGCAGCGGGGAGGGGGCTTAGGGGACTGGCAGAGGCAGGTTTCCTGTCGCACGGGAGGAGGTGGGGAACCCCCCATCAAGGGGTCTCAGCCTTCTGGGACCCAGTTCAGCCCCTTGGGAGCATGCTGGGAGCTCCATGCTGGGGGGCCAGCCCTGCTCAATGCCCCAGCCCAGCCTCAGTTACCGCAGCTTCACCCCCCACCTTGGGGTCTGGCCCACACCTGTTTCCAGAGACGCTCCGGCCTTCCCCCAGGGCAGGTGACAAGGCTCAGATGCCAAGTGAACAGCAGCAGGGCAGCTGGCACTCTCACCCGTTGGATAGGAACCGCCCCATCAGGCGGGTGAAACAGAAGAGTGGCAGAGCTGGCGCGGGTAGACCGGAGTCTCTGACTGGCCAGGATTTTAAAAGCGGGGTGGGCATGCAGCTAACGAGTACATTTTATGGCCCCAGATTCCCACACAGTAGTTGTCTAGCAGTCGAGAGGCAGCCTGGCCCAATGGTTAGGGTGGCTAGCCTGGCCCTTGAGAGACCGGCTTCAATTTCCTGTTTCCGCCACGGTCTGCATGAAACGCAGCAACTTCGTCTCCCTGTGGGTTCCTTCCCGTCTGTACAATGGGCGTAACAGCACCGCCCTACTCCACAGGGGTCCTGTGAGCAGAAATCCATTAGCCTGGGATGGGGCTCAGATGCAGTGGTAATGGGAGGAGGCAGATACATCCCTTATAGCTTTTCCACACGTAGTTTTTCTGGACTAGCAGTTCCACTTTGAGTTCACACGCAGCCTTAATCCAGAATAAGTTTCATGTGTAGACAAAGCCCATAGCCAGACAGTAGTGTAACTCACATGTGTACACTAGTGTCAATCGTCAGTCTGTGGATTACATGCTGTCTGCCTGGTGTGCGGAGGATGGAGGTTTGTTACAGCTCCCACAGCCCCCAGAGGACGTCGCTGGTTCAATCCCCAGCATCAGCCGAGATCATGCAGCCGTCATGCTAAGAGACAGACACAGCTTACACTCAAAAAGGCCTATTAATCTCCTCTTCCCCATACCCGGTTCAAAATAGGCTGTAGGTTTGTACCCCGCTCTGCTTCCCATAGGGAGCAGCTGTAGGAGGAGAACTAGCCTCACGGGGTTCGAGCTATGTATTTTCATTAGCTGTGAGCGCCTCACAATCCTCCATGTGTTACTTCTCACAGTCACTATTAACCCCATTTTACAGATGGGGAAACCAAGGCACAGGGAGACAGAGGCAGAGCAGAGGCTTTAACCCACTAATCCTGAGTCCCAGACTGGGGCTCTAACCACTAGGCCAGCCTTCCTGTTCCCTACAGGTTGTGCTCCTGTTCGCTTGTGGCCAAAAAAGGTTCACAAAACCAGCTCTACTGTCTCGGGCAAGTTCCAACATGGGTAACTACATTCTGTCTCTCAGTTTGTCCTGCTGTCCTAACTAGCCATGGGCCGGTAGACATCCACCGTATTCTACCTAAAGGTTCATGCTTTCTGTTGTAGGAGCATGACTTTGGTCCACATTATTTATATGACAGTAGCCCCCAGCAGCTCCAGGTGGGATCAGGGCCCCATTGACCTAGATGCTGCACAGACAGTACCTGATGTTCTCAGACTGGCAGTATTAGCCCCAATTTACATATGGGTAACTAAGGCACTGGGAGATTAAGTGACTTGACTAAGAACCCACTGGAAGAGTGTCGCAGAGCTGGGAATCAAAGCCATCTGTGCCCATTCCCGGGCAAGAGTTCTAGCCACAAGCCCATCCTTGCCCCCTCTAAAGTGCGCTGCTATATAAATAAATGGTATTATCACCTATTTGCTGGTCCCTTTTAACATTTACCCTGCAGCGAGCTGGCATTTTCACTCTCTGTGGTTTTATGATCAACAGCTATTCAGCAATGTGGCTGGATTACAGCATGGCCTTGGTGATCGGGATAACCTTTCAATAGAGGCAAGAGTCTGTGTTTGCTCTCGCCATAAAAAACAGCCTGTCCAAGAGGGAGCCATGCAATCATATTTTTTTCCCCATTATTTGAGCTCTTAATATTTAACTAAATAGCAACAAGGCCACAGCTTAGAAGTAGCGGGAAAACCACCCCCCAAATCCCAGCAACTGCAGAGGGGCATAGAAAGAGATGAGTTCTTCCCTTGTATTCAAAAACAGGAGCTGATTTGAAATAAATAAATAAACCCAAACAGATTCTCCACCCCCCACTCCCATGTCACGTTTTATAGACATTGACAGATTTAAAAACAATGTTTGTTAGGATCCCTTAATGTGTGTGTTACTGGCACAACGTTGTCCTGGTGAAACCAGAATGAATTGGTTAGGGTTGGCAACAGGGGAATGTTCGCTTTAAAAGACAATAAAATCTTATTTTAAGTTGTATTTAATGTGTGTTGTTAAAAAAGGTCCGAATAAGTTTCTGTTGATGAGATTTTATAACACACACACACACACACACACACCCCTCTGCCCCTCAACTGACTTAGATAAATGACTGTAGCAGCTCTCTACTTCAGTTTCCCCATCTGTGACATGGCATTAATGATACTGTACTCCTGGGTGAAGCCCTTTAAAATCTGCAAAGCACTGTATAAGAACTAGGGATTATGATGGTTAACCCGGCAAGATGCCCTTCTAAGAACATCTTCTCTGTATCAGAAGTGGCCAGGGTTGTCAAAGCCTTTTATGAATCTGATCCTGCCCAGAGGATCACACAAGCAGGATCGGTGCATCGGCGTGGGAATCGCTGCAGGAGTGGGGCTGGCAGGAACGGCAGTTTCAGTGCCTCTAAAAAACCAGGGCCTCGCTTTCTTTGCTTCCTAGAATACCTGTGTATCTTCTGTGTCCTCAACAGTCCTGCCCCCCAGGAGTGGTAGAAGGGAGCGAAAGCAAGAACCTAGCATTTTCAAACTTGATGCCCGGCCCCTGTGGCGATGAGATTTACCCAGGGAGTTAGCTAGATGACACCATGCTCATATGTTGCTTGGAAAAGAAACAAATAGGGAGGGATATGATAGAGGTCTATAAAATCATGACTGGCGTGGAAAAAGTAACTACAGACAGGTTATTTACTCCTTCTATAACACAAAAACTAAGGGTCCCCAAATGAAATTAATAGGCGGCAGGTTTAAAACAAACAAAAGGAAGTATTTCTTCACACAATGCACAGTCAACCTGTGGAACTCCTTGCCAGAGGCCAGCTACAGGGACTCAGGGAATTCCTTCGCCTCTCTGAACAAAGACCCCTGCTTGAGAACAAAAGACTGATAAGAGGGGGGAATAAAGTGCTGGTTTCTGGAGGAAGCTGGGAGCTCTCGCCCCTGGAAACGGATGAGGGAGGGCAGGCCGAGTGAAAAGGGAGTTTCATTGCAGCTTGACTGGGCTCCAGGTAGGGCCACACTCAAACCTTCATTTCTCTGGGCTAAGGTGAGGGTTTCCCCAGCTGTCCAGCTGACAGAATAATAAACGCGCTGGCTCTGAAAATGCTGCCTGTCTCTCTGCAGGTGCTTGGTGATCCCCGCAGAGTGGACCAGGCTCCAGCAAGGCCTGTCTTAGCTGGACTCACTGAGCCAAGCTCATGGTGTGAAGCCAGAGGGCTGAAGCCCAGAGATTCAGTCTCAGGAGATGGTGAGGCCTGATAGGAAGAGTGAGGCCTCTCGGGAGTCTGGCCCTCCAAAAGACTGTTCCAAATTCAGAAGCGTAGCACCGATCCCATGGATCTGTGGCATCCTGCTGCAGTGGACTCACTCCCCAGTCACCTATTACTAAGATAAAATCCTGTTGATGCCTCTCAGCGCGGGGCCAGAGGCAAGCAGTGCTGCTTTCCTAAGCACACGTTACTTCAGCACGTTTCCTTCCCCAGCACGTGGTGGACGTGCAGAAAGACAAGCCCTGACCCCAGCGCAACTACCTGATCCAACTCCCGTCCCCAGGGAGCTGGACTGAGTCCTAAACACACACGGCGCGGACGGAGGGGTGGGAAAGGAGACGTTAGCACAGATTACATTTCTTGCTGTTTTCTACTCTTCGTTCTATCCACCCCCCTTCATCTCACTCACTGAACACACAGAAAAAGGGCTAATTGTCGATTTCCCCCATTCGTAAGGGATCTATCAATATCCATCTGCCCATCCCATCCCTTTGGCCTGCTACCCCTCCCAGCAGCCAATACCCCCATCCTCTTCCCAATTCCCCTGCAGATATCAGCAGCTCACTCAGGTTTGGCTCTGCTAATGGCCCTGGGGTGGGAGCAGACCCCGGAGACCCTGAAGGGTTCGATTGCTGAATCGACACAGAATTATTTCTATTACTGTTGCACTTCGGAGCCCCAGTAAGGGACCAGGGGCCCCTTATGCTAAGGGCTGTACAAACACAGATCGTCCCTGCCCCCAAAGAGCTGACAATCTGAGTCTAAGAAAAGCGACAATCGCCAGCATGTGGACAGAGGGGGAGTACCAGAAAACGGGGCGCCAACATGGGTCAGCCCGCAAAGCTCTGGTCTGAGCAAGCTGGAGGCTTTACAGCTGTCCAGGGTGTGGTAGGCCCCATGGCAAAGGAGAGTTTTGAAGGCAAATAATGAATTTGGAGTGTGTGTGTTTGCAAGGGAGCTTCTCCCAGGCCCAAGGGAAGGCACCGGAGAAAGCGTGTCGATGCTCGTTTGGAAACATAACGAGTGGGCGATGGAAGCGGACGTCACAGGCCCAGGGGCTCTCTCTGCTCCTGTGGCTTCTTATCCCGCCACTTGCCATTTCAGAATAATGCTGTCCCCAGGCTGCGCTAGCGAGCCAGGGTACTCACACATGAGGATGATTGGCACACGACAGCCACATACAGCTGAAGGGCTGAGACTGGAGAACAGGAGGAGGAGCGGAAAAGGAGAACTTTGAGAACTGGGAGATGGAGAAGACCATGCACGTTCCTCTGCCAGCCAAGAAGAGCCAAGTCCATCCAAACCCCTAGGCACGTACTTGGGGGAGCGAGCCCATCCCACCACCCGCACGCTGGTGACTACATCCTATTTTTAGGGTCTCAGCTCACGGAGAGCCAGCATGTCAACTTGAGCCAGTAACCGCACACCCAGCAGGAAGGGGAGAGGCCTTATGGGACAAACGTTCTGACGCAGAGGTTGTCAGCAACAAGCCAAGGGAGAGAAGCATGGGGAAGATCGGGCAGGAGACAACAGAAGACCCGTTCTCCTGACATTCTCCCTTAGCTGGGAGCGGGACGGGGGTCAGCAACTCCTTACACATTTCCTGGGCAGGAAGAATTACACTGATGCAAGTCAAAGCATGTGCATGTTATTAAGGGCTGGGACCGATCACAGCCACTGGCTGAATTGGGAGAAGATGTTGATGTCCTAGTTTTTTTAAAAACAATTTTTTTTTTTTTTTTTTTTTTTTTAAAAAGACACTTTATTCTGATCATTGAACAAACACTTAATGGGGAAAAACAACCTGCTGCCCAGGCACCAAGAGTGTACATGGACCCAGACCATGGCAGCACTTCCCTCAAAACCTGGTCTGGATCAAATCCGACATCCAACTCCCACAGACTGTGAGGCCTTTAGGCTCCAGATCTCAAATCCTGGCCCCACTGAAGTCAGTGAGGGGTTGGCTATTGACTCCACTGAGGCCAGGGTGTCCCCTGTGGCTCTAGAACCGTCGGGTTAAAAGGGACCGTAAGGGTCAGCTAGTCTAAGCCTCTGCCAGACACAGGGTTTGTTGTGTCTAAACACTTAGCTCATCTCAAACTGGGGGATTAACCCCAAGTCAACTGCCCAGTTCACACCAAGGGTTGGTTCTGGGGCCGATTTTATTCAAGATCTTAATTAATGATCTGCAGGTTGGCATGAACTGCACCCTCAGCAACTTTGCAGATGACACTAAACTGGGAGGAGTGGTAGATACGCTGGAGGGTTGGGATACATACAGCGGACCTAGACAAATTAGGGGAATAGGCCAAAAGAAATCTGATGAAGTTCAAGGACAAGTGCAGAGTCCGGCACTTAGGACGGAAGAATCCCATGCGCTGCTACAGGCTAGGGACTGAATGGCTGGGCAGCAGTTCTGCAGAAAAGGACCTAGGGGTTACAGTGGACGAGAAGCTGGATAGGAGTCAACAATGTGCTATTGTTGCCAAGAAGACTAACAGCATTTTGGGCTGTATAAGTAGGAGTATTGCCAGCAGATCAAAGGACATGATCATCCCCCTCTATTCAGCATTGGTGAGGCCTCATCTGGAGTAGTGTGTCCAGTTTTGGGCCCCACACTACAAGGAGAATGTGGAAAAATTGGAAAGAGTCCAGAGGAGAGCAACATAAATGATTAGGGGGCTGGAGCACATGACTGATGGCGAGAGGCTGAGGGAACTGGGATTATTTAGTCTACAGAAGAGAAGAATGAGGGGGGATTTGATAGCTGCTTCCAACTACCTAAAAGGAGGTTCCCAAGAGGGTGGACCTAGATTTTCTCAGTGGTGCCAGATGACAGAACAAGGAGCAATGGTCTGAAGTTGCAGTGGGGGAAGTCTAGGTTGGATATTAGGGAAAACTTTTTCCCTAGGAGGGTGAGGAAGCACTGGAATGGGTTATCTAGGGAGGCGGTGGAATCTCCTTCCTTAGAGATTTTTAAAGCCCGGCTTGACAAAGCCCTGGCTGGGATGATTTAGTTGGGGTTGGTCCTGCTCTGAGCAGGGGGTTGGACTAGAGACCTCTTGAGGTGCCTTCCAACCCTGAGATTCTATGATCTATGTGAAACGGCTGCTTTTGAGGGATTGTTTTAGGGGATGCCTAAGGGATGCTAATTTAGGAATTGGAGCCGGTCTCACATGCCTTCTCTTTTGCTATTGGAAACCTTCACTGACCTCAGGCCTGTGCTCCTCAGGTGACCCACCTCTCTGCTACTGGTTTCCAACCTCACCAGGGCTGGTTATCAGAGTAAGAGAGAGGGGAGCGGGGCAGCCCGCAGAAGAAGCAGAGGGGAGGGGATGGATAGACCCCTCCTCCCCAAATGGGAGCATTTTGTGAGGTGTATAAACATGGGGAGAGGAGCTTTGTTCAGTTTGAGGTCCCGCTGCTGGCGATATCAGACTCCACTCCACACCAAACTTGTCCAAGTTGCCTCCACTATCAGAAGGGCTTAGCAGGAGTCAGCAGGGTTTTACGAAGGCTCCTATTTCCCTTTTACTCTCTGGGCAGGGCCCGGGCCATCACAGTTCAGAACTTCCTAGAACAGACAGCATTTATTCAGAAACTGGCATCTTGCTGGTGAAAAGGGCCAGCTGGTAACATACCGCAGTTAAACAAATACAGGGATGATCCTTGAAGTCGTTATTCAGTTTGGTTCTGCTAATTGTGATTTCTGGGATAGAATGGCCGTTAGCTGCTCAGAAACCAGCTGAGGAGGATGCTGAAGCCTTCTATTTAGATAGAATTCTGCTTATGTAATGACGTCAGTCATGTTGTGTCTTCCACGGTTGGGGCTGCTCAGGATATTTGCATGGGGAAAAACAGGATATGAGTGTGAGTCTCTGAAGAGTTCAAATGGGGAATAGGCAGGGACGTTATGAAACATAAGATCCTGCTTTCTTCACATTTTTACTAACAAGGGATGTTCGTAAGAGGAGAGAAACGACAGAAAAATATGTTTATGACAGCAGAAAGCTTGAGGCTTTTCAACCCTTTTTCCAGAAGGCATCACAACGGACGCTTTCCCACAAATTGCACTTGGCACCACATGAAGAGAGAGTTGGGAAATCTTAACGACCCTGTAAAAGAATAAAGCCAAACCCACTGTAAGCAGATTTTGTTCTGTGTCCTGCTGGGAACACAAGACGAGCAATACGTGATTATATGCGAAGGGGTTCACAGGATGGTTTGAGAAGTCGAAAATATGACCAAAGATCTGTCCAGATTTTTATTTGGTGATCAGCACCGCTATACCTTCGCATTGGGATAGCCTGGTTGAAAGACAATTTACGCAGGGGCTCGAATATTTCAAGGGTTTAAACATACAAGGGAGAAGGTGAATTGTTTGGATGATGTGTGTTTGGGGAGGGCAATACCTCAGGCCCTGTCTACATGAGACACTAACAAAAAAACCTCCCATCAGTTCAGTAGGCAGGGCACCGAACTCGAACTCTGGAGACCTCGGTTCTATTCCCAGCTCTGGCACATCACTTCCTGCCTCTGTTTCCCTGCCCACTCTTTGCAGGTTCTCAAAGGCAGGGTCTGTCTCCTGCAGTATGTTTGTACAGTGCCTAGCACCATAGGGGCATGATCTCAGTGGAGGCTGCTAGGGACGGTTATAACAAATCATTAATAGCATAGACAAGGCTCCAGTGATGTCCAATATTTTTAGTCTGTGTCAGTTAAACATGCTCTCTGACTGGACACCGATATGCCCAAAAATGATCAGGAGTCTGGAGCAGCTTCCATATGAGGAGAGATTAAAAAAAGAGACTGGGAACTGTTCAGTTTAGAAAAGAGCTGCCCTAGGGCGATATGATAGAGGTCCATAAAATGATGAATGGTGTGGAGAAGGCATATGGGGAAGTGTTATTTACTCCTTCCCATAACACAAGAAGCCGGGGTCACTCACTGAAATGAATAGGCAGACGGTTTAAAACAAACGTAAAGAAGTCCTGTGCAACTTGGTGCCGGGGATGTTGTGAAACCCTAAAGTATAATTAGGTTCAAAAAAGTACTAGAAAGTTCCTGGAGGCTAGGTGCATCAATGGCTTTTAGCCAGGATGGGCAGGGACGCAATCCCATGCTCTGGGTCTCCCTAGGCCTCTGACTGCCAAAGCTGGACTGGATGACAGGGGATGGATCACTTGGAAGTTGCCCTGTTCTGTTCATTCCGCCCGAAGCATCTGGCACAGGCAGGACACTGGGTTGGATGGACACCGGGTTGGATGGACACCGGCCTGACTCACGCCGGCTGTTCTGATGACCCAACGGATGGATTTGGGCCATGGCCTGCCTGCAATACCGAGCTTATCTACTTAGAGGCTTTCTAATGGTGCTAGTCATCAGAGCAACTGAGCACTCCCCTGACTGACCTTTATCCTTCGTACCCTCGCAGGGAGGAAGGGAAGCACTGACCCTATTGTACAGGAGCAGAAAGATGAAGAAACTTGCTTACACGCAAGATGCCTGTGGCAGGAGCAGGGATTGAACCCAGGTGACCAGGTCTTCCTACTTGCAGAGCCTTAAGCACAAGACCAACCTTCCTCTCAAACACATACCTGTCAATGTACCTAAAAGTTGGTCTTAACCTTCACTGAGCTCCTCCTGCTCCATCGCCAGACCTGGATCCCCCTTAGTCTCTTCTCTTCCCCAAGAGCGTGCACTTTTCACTTGGAATCCTTCTGTGACACACTCATTTCAAATTACCCAGAGTCCCTTGCTGCGCAGAGACTCCCAGGGCTCAAGAAATCTAGACTAGGTGTCTAGCAAACAAGTCCTCCAGCTGCACCCTTACCTGAAGAGGGTGGTTGTAGGTTCGAGCAAGGCTCCCTCTTCCATGGATGGGAGGAAAGACCCAAGGTCTGCTCACTGGTTTCCACGTCCCAGCTGGTAGCAAGCCCCAGTTCGGCTCTGCCCAATACCAATGCAATTCTTGTTAATATCACAAGTGCCTTTGAAGCCTGCGCTCCTCGAAACAAACGTTAATTAATGCTGGCGTTAAAGGAGGCTGGATTGTAGAGGCACTAGAGTGCAATACTTTCTAGAAAAGCACCCGCGCCTCACAAGTGTGTGTGTGTGTGTGTGTGTGTGTGTGTGTGTGTTCTCTCTTCTCATTGCCCCCTCCTTTTTCCTGTAGAAAACCCAGGAAATTAAACCCAAACCTCTCTGCTCATGTCATACGAAGGTTGCATAGTTAAAGGAAATGCAAAGGGTAAGGCTCCTACAGCAATGTTAATTCTGCCACATTTTTCCTCCTGTATACAATGTTCAATACAGATTCCTCAGAGAGCGCTCATCACCTGGTACCGAGCACCACGTTCAAAGCACACTGCCCCCAACAGAGAAAGTGCAATTTGGCCAAGTTAGCAAACCTGTAAGACCCTTCACTTTTACATTTGCCAAGTTTATGTGGACTGTCAAATCATAAGGTTGCAAAACCCCCAAATTAACGCATTTCGTAAGCCCCAGAGAAAGCGGAATTTTCTCCTGACTAGTCCAGTAACCACCCTACTTATCCCTTAGCTGGGGATGGCAGTATGAACAATTGCTCAGTGTAGCTCGGATACCAACACAGAGCTTGCAGCAAGAGGAGGTTTATGAACTGGAATTTAGTGTGACACTAGGAAAGTAAACTGATTGGAACAAAACGTAATTACAACTCCGAACGGCTGCTCTGTGAATGAGAAGCCACGGATCAGTCAAGAACCCAGCAGGCTCATGCAACGTGCTGACGGTGTTATTTTCTGCCTTTAGAAGATTCTAAACGTTCTTGAACATCCGCAGCTTTAGAAGAGACCAAGGCCCCTCACGGTTGAGTGCTTTGCGAATTCCCGAAGGGAGATAGAGCAGTGGAGCCTCTGAACATTTTGGAAGCTACAATTAAAGACTACAAAGGTGCTATGATACTAAGCTAACGACAATGTGAATTAACATATCCCCATTGTGGGGTATAGACCGTGGAGTGCTTTATGAAGATGGGAAAGTATCATTTTCCACTTTATGGAGGTGGAAACCCTCAACCTGTCACATTGCAAGTCTGTGACAGAGTCAGAGCTACAGCCTCCGTCTCCTGACTCAGGGGAGCCTTTCATACACCACGTGGGTGAAATGCAACAGACTTAGTCCTTGCTGCTGCTCTTCACTCGAATGAGTTTGGCCCTGGACATCAGACAAAGCGGACTCTTCAGCAGATCCCAGGTCAGCCCCAGGGTTGGGCTCAGCTGCTCCTGTTCGCTCTGCCCAGTCCCGGCCAATACGTTAATTCCTAACATAGTCCGGGCAGAGAACCTGTTAACGATTTTGGTATTTTCACCTAGGTGCCGGCAGGGCTCGTGCTCCAGCAGAGCGCTTTCCAATGAGCGTCCAGCTAAGCTCGCTGACAGCAGTGCTGCCCTATCGGGACTGAAGGACTTCCACAGGGGAACGGAAAGGGTTCCCAACAGTACTAGTCCACCTCCACGGGCACTCTCCTTACATACAGCTGATCCAAAGGTCAGCTAAAAAACAGTGAAGATCTCCCGGTTTCTAGCCCCATGGCTCCAACTTTGACTCAAACACCCAGCAAAGGGTCTTCGGCAGGCACAAGGCTGTAACTGTGTCCTTGGCAGCCTTTCACTGCTGCAGACGTTCCTTTGGCGATCGTTTCCTCTCTTTTTGGTCCTGTTCGACACAAGGTTACGCAACACTCACTGGAGACGGGGTAAGCGAGGGCAGAGAGCTATTTTCCTGCAGGAGACAGAGCACTTGCCAGACAGGGTGGGTGATAACTTTCAAATACCTGCGGGCCCCTCCGCTCCAGGCAGCTGGCCAGATGAACCGAGCCAGCCCCAGCCCTCGGAACACAGCTGTTTTCTGATCAAACAGACATCAAACAAGAAATGCTGTGTCTTTAATTCCACACGCCCGGCCAGTACGCTAGCTTCAGACAGGTTGCCGCTGCCCCAGTATGTGAGAAAAGCTGTATCAGACCCTCAGCGAGTCCCTCAGACTCGCACCAAGTCCCAGTAATATGGGGTAGTTGCTACCCGAGCATCCACTCCTGGCCTGCTTTCCTCTTCGTCCGGGCTCCTTAAACAAACTCAGCCCAAAGAAAATTCCCCACCTGGGGTTGAACTGATTCACTCCTCACGTTCACACTGGCCTTCCAGGCCCCCAACCCCAGTTCAGTGTCTCTCTCCCCCAGTTCACAGAGCTGGGTCACAGCTCAATGTCGCTACAGGAGCCAAACTTCAAGCCAGCTTCTCAGGTTTCTGTTTTCAGAGCTTCCCTTCACCGCAGCCACCTGCTGCTCTTCAGAGGGGGACTGCTCCCGTCACACATGTGAACCCTTCAGTAATCAGGGTTGGCTCACCCCAGACACTCCAGCCATTAGGGGGTGATCCCAGATATGACCATCGCCTGCCCATAGCTGTGGTGGCGGTGGTGGGGGAGAGTGAGGGTGTCTGGCTTCAGCAGGGTTACTAGGCCTGCTCAGTCCTCGTGTGCATACTCAATCCAAGCCAAGCAGCAAATCTGGGAGCAGGGGGGATGTGACCCTGCAGGCACCCCACACGTGTCAGGTCTGGGCAATCCTTCCCCTGCTTACAGTCCCATTTGTTAAAGCAAAGATTAACTTTAAAGAGGGCAGGTAGTATTGCCACTGAGCTGCCTCAGTTTCCCCATTGGGTATGTGTGGAGGGGAAGGGTTAGCCCCCTCCAAGGGTTCTCTAGGAAAATGAAAAAAGGAGACCACGAATCAGGCCACTCCCTGAGGATCCTAAGGCCCCTCCCCAGACAGCACCATCTATATCCTGGCTACACCGGCCTCCTTTGCAGGAGAGTTATAGGGATTCCATCTGCGAACCTAAAGGAGGAGGAGATGGGGGGTTGAACCGCAGCAGAGAAAGAGAAGTGCTAGTTTCTTCAAATCTCTTCTTACGGTTTCCCCATCGTGCTGGCCTTGGTGTTAGGCATAAAAAGCAGACAGGACCGTCCCTCCAGCTGGTGTTCTGCCCCCAAATGAGCTTGGCCCTCCGGAAAAACTTGCTCAAGTATTTGTGAGAGAGAGAGAGGCTCTCATGCCCTTTTAAAAACTTGAAACATCAGGGCCATTTAGAAAGTAGGCAGATTAGTGGCGCTCCCAAGGTCATTGGTGCAGACATCCAGCAGGCTCTTGGCTCCTGCTCCCGAGAGAGAGTTCAAGGCAGGTTATGGCTGGCTGCTCCAGATGCCACTTGCTCACATATTTAGCGCCGTCTGCTAATTTTGCCTCAGTCATAACAATGATCTGGTTTCTCAGGTTTCCTAACAAGCTTTTATGGTGCTCCCTGAGAAGCTGATAAGAGCTGAAATGCCCCTCCCCATTGCCCTGGCCCAGCCCCTGAATTAGGCAGAAATGATCTACTAACTAAAGCATCAGACACTGAGGTTATGTCTACACTAGCACTTACGTCGGTTAGGGGTTTGCTTTCTCTCCAATAGAGTTACTGCCGCTCGTTGGGGGTGGGAGAACTCTCTCCCTCCGGAGTAGAGCTCCTAAACAGGAGCTGTGCCGCTGTAAGGCCTGTAGTGTAGACCTGGGCCTCTCACCTTCCTTTCCACGCCAAGGAAGAGTCAGCTGGTCACTAAATGCAGAGCATGTAACATGAGGGCGTGCCCTGAACTCAGCACAGACAGAGGAAAGGATTGCAGATCTGAAGCGATGATGGACTAAGGCGTGGAAGCACAAAGTAAAGACCGGTGATGTTTTAGGAAATCCTGGATTTGGGTCAGAAATACTCTTTGGATTTAGTTTAAGTTCATCTGCTGGAATAGATTTTCAGTTCCTGACTTGTGTGTGTTGTGTTGCCTCTCTCTCTCTCACACACACACCCCTCTCATTTAAAACAACATGCAATAATCCTGTAACCACATTATGAGCTACTACAAAACAGCCTTACAATGAGTGTGTGTGTGATCATTGAGGTTCTACTAATATCAAAAATGCCCAGCAAATGCACAGGGCTGATACTTCAGATCATGATATAGCAATTCCACTTTCCAGGCAGTGCCTATCTGGGTGGCTACGGTCTGATCGCTCCAGTTACGTTCTGCCTAGCTCAGTTCTCTTGCAGCTTCAAATGGCTCTTCTTTTCCTGTCCTAAAGTGATGGATACTGTGGATTAGGGTGACCAGATGTCCTGATTTTACAGGGACAGTCCTGCTTTTTGCATCTTTTTCTTATATAGACTCCTATTACTCCCCATCCCCTGTCCTGATTTTTCACATTTTCTGTCTGGCCACCCGATTGTGGGTTGCTGAGTACTGTTGAAAAGTTACTGGGGTTTACCCCAGAGGCAGCTAAAGTTCAATAGTAGTCAACACAGATCCTGGTATAGATATTTTTAATACCATAGAATCCTTCAGAAACAGGGGTGGGTGTGTGTGTGTGTGTGTGTGTGTGTGTGTGTGTGTGTGTGTGTGTG
>ML677382.1:8755635-8770820 GCA_007922305.1 Dermatemys mawii
TGTGTGTGTGTGTGTGTGTGTGTGTGTGTGTGTGTGTGTGTGTGTGTTTTAACAATACTAGCACCTGAAGTGTGTTAATCACAAGCCAGACATTAACTCATGGTCTACATTACAGGCATGTATCCACCCCACCCTCCCACACTTTCTTCTTCATCACTATTTCTTGTATTGAGTGAACCTTAATTTATATTCACTGCTCTGGGTGTCACAGAAAGATACTGTAGGTATACATTTGGTTTGTTTGCTCTCCACCTGCAGATACACCCTGGGATCATTTTCTGGAGCTAGAGCACAATATTTTGCAAATTAAGATAATCTGAAAGCCCATTGTTATAGCTTTTAAGGCGGGGTGGGGGGAATAACCTATAGAAAGTATCGAACGATGACAAGTAGAGATGGTACATCTCACTGAGCCTGGCTAGCCCTTAAATGCCAGAGATTCTGGTACCACCCTCAGCACCATACTGTCTTTGCTCAGGAAATATAAAAGCTAGTCTAAAATATTGGGATAAAGATCATGGTTGACCACGCCATTTCTCTCACTCAGCGACACGCAGACCCCTCTGGAGATGGCAAGAATGAAATTCTCCCCCCTGCAGGCTTGTCCCCTTCTCTCCAGGGAAGCTGAGCAGAGGAGGAAGAAGCCAAGGCAGCAGGGCTGGCTCCAAGCACCAGCATAGGAAGCTCATGCCTGAGGCAGCATGCTACAAGGGGCAGCATTCTTGCCATGCTCCCGCCCATCTTTTTTTGCTCGGTGGCGCTCCTCCAGCCGCCCTTATTTTTTTTTTTGCTTGGGGCGGCAAAAAAAGTTAGAGCCAGCCCTGCAAGGCAGACAGCGAGCCCCGGGCTGAGGCTGCAGGGAGGAAACTTGCTCCCAGGGGCAGAAGTACCGGCTCCCCATGGACGTCAGCGACTTCTCCCCAAATGAGCGGAGAGATGAGAAGGCAGGAAACGGACGGTGATGGAGAAGTGTGAGAAGGAAGCTGAGTTGGTAGCTGCAGGCTGCTCCCGTCATGAACACAGAGCTCTGCAGAGCCGCTCTCCTGCCCTCTGACGTGACTCTCCTAGCCATGCTCTGCTCCCTGCCCCAGGATGGGCGGCTTCACCTCACGGTGCTACATCTGCAGGAGGCAGGGCCAGAAGAGAGCGCCATTCCTATCAGTGTTTGCCAAAGGTCTGCTTCTTAGACGAGCACCCAGGCGCCTGCGCAGACTGCCCGTACCGGGAGTGCAGGTGCAGGCAGGTGTGGATGGCAGAAAGCCAGAAACAAGCTGATTTAGGCCAAAGTCACCATCCAAATAAACGGAGCTGAGGCCATAGAACTGGTCTGCTCAGTGACCAAATTCTTCTACTGGACCACTCAGCAGAGGCCAAAGCCCCAGGGAGAGACTATAGATTTACATCCATAGGAATGCAAAACTCCACTCAAGTATGCAGGTCCAACTGACCCTACAGGAATGTACAGGAATCCTGGTAGCAGGGCTGGCCTCAGCCCTTGTTTACCCAGTTAGTCTAGTTCAGGACTGGGGGAGTGCTCTGGGGTGGTATGGAAGAGATTTGCAGAGCCCTCTGGTACTATGACCCAGGTTGCCTCAGCAGACTAGGGCCAGGAACCCAGGAAGCTGGTAGGGGGTAGGTGAAGAGGAAGAGGCTGCACAGGGGAGGTGCAGATAACAGGAGGCCCCCTCATGCTCCCAAACAGATGAGGAGCCAAGGGTGCCCCCTTCAAGAATGAAACTGACTTTGCAGGACAACGGAGAGACGAGACACTGAGCCAAGCTTATGATCAGTTGGCCATAGTGAATGAAGAAGTGACAAATTCCCTCTTATCCCCCAATCAAACCAGTCCATTCCTGTGGTCCAGAATCTGAGCGGAGGGGCTTTACTGTCCAGAGAAGGATATCCAGATAGGGGAAGTATGGACACAGCTCACAGTACTGCCATAGCATCAGGTGGTCTTACAATTGTCCTGTCAATGACGAGGCGTGAGCCACTTAGGCCAGGAGAAAATCCTGCTCAGAGTCAGAGTCCATTTCTTCTGGCTCAGCTCTGTAAGGAGATCAGTGAGGTCTACGGCTCTTGCCCCGAGCGTCAGCTAATTGTTGCTAAAAGGAGTTTCAAAAGCTCCTCTAGTCCCTCCCCCTTTGAATACACTGGGATGGACTTGGCTGGGCCCCTGGAAAACAGAGCCATATGGCACCATGCTGGTGACACTGCATTATTCCATGAGGTGACTGGAAGCGATCCCAATATGCTCTAGAAAGGCTTAGAGTGTCGCAACCAACCTGATAAAGGTCTTTGCCAGGGTAGGGGTGAGCTGGGAGATCTTCACCGACCTGGGGACCAACTTCATGTCAGCCGATGAGGGAGTTACGTAGCCTGTTAAAACCATCCAGACCTCCTTGTACCACCCTCAAATGGACAGCCCTGTGGAGTGCTTATACCAGACACTGAAAAGAATGCCCAAGTTCTTGGCCTGAGACCCTCAGCAGTAGGATCAACAGTCCCCCCGCCCTTTGCTGTACAGCAGGCTCTATGTGTTTTTTGCCCTTTGAACTCTGATATGGGGGAGAACCCTCCAGTATCTTAGACCTAGTCAGGGAGCTGTGGGAGGAGCAGGGCTGCTGAGCAGAGAACGCAATGCAGTACATATTCCAATGCTGCAAGAAGCTCAAGGCCCCGGTCACTTTTCACACAGGAGAACCTCAGTGTCCAGCCAGCACAGAAGCACATACACAATGTGGCTCGCCTCTGTGTGTTTAAACCCAGGGACCATATACCCCTATTACTCCCCAGTTTTGTGTCCAAGCTTTCAGTGAAATGGAAGAGTTCCTGTGACACTGTATAGCAGGTGAAGCCAGTGAATGGTGAGGCTGGCAATCAGCTATGAAGAAACGGACCTCAGTTTACCATGGAAACTTCTTGAAACCTTGGGATGCCCGATAGCCTTGTTCGCAGACTCTTATCCGCTAGAGTTAGGAGCCCAGGCAGCATAGCCTGTAGAAGTAGGGAAGCCAGCACAGCAAGTCCAAGCCCAGCAGACTCATTCCCTTCTTTTTCACCTGATTCAGGATGAACTCACATAGCCTATCATGCTATCAAAACTGAGCAGGTCACAGAGGTAGATACCATCCCCTGGCTCCTCTGCAGGAAGTTGTTAAACAGGAGCTCCAAGCCATGATGGAACTGGGCATTACTAAGGAGCCCCATCGTGAGTGGAGAAGTCCTAGAACATCGGCCTTCAAACTAGATGGCACCTCCCAGTTCTGCATCAGTTTCTCTCACACCCAAAGTGGACAAGCTGCTGAGAGTGGTAGGGTGAAGTGAACTACAGCATCACGCTGGCAGATGTTTCTTGAACCCAGATCCCAAGAGAACCCTGCCTTCTCTGCTCTGTATGGGCTCTATCAATGCCAGGTCATGCCCTATGACCCACACAGAGCACCTGCAACCATTCAGCAGATGGACCGGGTCCTCCAGCCACAGGTCCAATACACCATGCTTTATTTGGATGACGTGGTCATTTATTGCCGTGACTGTGAGATCCACTTAATGTGTTGGCCACCCTCAGGTAACCAGAAGACAATGGGTTGATGGCAAACCCAGCAAAGTGCAAAATAGGGAAGGAGAAAACCACCTACCTGGGGTACACATTAGGGAAGGGCCAGGGCCAGCCCCTTGTTGATCACATGCAGACCTTGAAAGCTTGACCCATTTCCAAACAAAACCGGTACAACAGTTCCTGGGACTCTGGGGTCCTACCTCTGGGTTGAGTGTGGATTCTCCACCACAGCAGCCCCCCATCCTGGGCATGACAAAGGGCCTAGAAAGGGCTGCTGCGCAGAAGCTTGTGAAATAGCCTTGCTGACATATGGATGAGTAGGAAATCGGTCGTCTAACAATCTGGATATCCCCATCTCTATGTTAGCTAGAAGCTGAAGCCCCAAGAAATGGCATCCTCCAGCACTGAAAAGAAAGACCTGGTGATGAAGTGGGCCATGGATACGCTCCGATATCACCTCTTGGAAACCCTCTCACTCTTATCATAGATGACAACCACCCTGTGACAGCTAACTGCCATGAAAGACTGTATTCCATCCAGCTGTACTCATTTAAGATTCAACTTAAAGTGGGGAAGGCCCGCCAAAACAGACATTCTCCCAAGGGAGGTGGGAAGCGCTGATGGTAGCCTGGTATCATCCTGAAGGGGAAGGTGTGAGATAAGACACCCTACACTGGCCAGTAAAGGGTTAACGAACTGTTGTGGGCTCCCTCAGTCCCACCCCACAACCCCTGCAGCAGGTGTCAGGCTTGGAGGGAGGAGTCAAAAGGGGAGAGCACAGTTCATTTGGGGCTGGTTAGGAGGGAGAGCAGACCCCCGTCCCTGCTCTGTGCATGGGGCCTGGCTGGAGCCAGGAACTTCTTGAGAGCCTGCTGCTGTCAGAACCTCCCTGACGGGAGACAGGCCTGATGCAGGACTACTGTTTGCTACCAGCACTGTGCTTGCAGCTGCGGGGTAAGATGTGGCAGGTAGGACCCTATGTGTGTGTGGCGGGGGGGAGGGAGGGGAGCCAAATGAACCTTTGTTCCATTACATCTGACCAGGTTTACGCCAGTGATTTTCCCTGAGCCCATCTGAGCCCCTGGTCACAGGATCTTTCTACCACAAGGCTAAAGATGGTTTGGAAAACAAAAAAATTGGCTTGTGCCCTTTTCGCTTCTTTATGATCTAGGAAGGCAGGCTGAAGGGGTTTTTCAAGCACAACGAATGTCCTTTTTTCTCACCTTAAATGTCCGGACTATCAACTCACTTTCCTTTTTTGCTGGAGATTATTTTAAAGATTGAGAGCTGGGAAGTAGGAGCTTCCTTCCCCTGAAACTGAAAAAGCAGGAGTGTCGCAAACTAACGAGGAGAGCTTTTCTCCTAAATGTCTGTGAGGCCACCTTCAACCCGTTGGATGTAGGGAGGAAACGTCCAGGGAGGAGAAGGTGGGGTACAGGATTCTCATTATTAAAATCCTGCTTTCTGAAAGTTGTTAAATGCTTTTTAAACTTCTTTGAAATATGTGAGGAAGAGAGTTTAACAATTGCCAGGACGATTCTGTGGATGACCAATTTTAGTTCTCTCCTGAAAGGGAAGAAACGATCAATGAGCACAGCAGCTGGTAACAATTCTCGAAGGGTGAGGAACAGAATTCCTAGGCTTTCTGCAAACGATCAGTTCCCTATTTGTGAGAGTCACCGTTAAGTTTGGTCATACTGTACAAAGAGCCAGTCAGAACAATTAATTTACCATGGAGTATTTTTTAACCACATGCACACAACCATTGCACGGAACAGGCTTTGATGAATCTCAATGAAAGACTATTTCAATGCATCTTAATGTAGAAATTGCAATTCTAGTTCCAGTGAACATCTGCTTAATGCAAGGCTGTTGGGGGAGGGGAGAGAGATGGCTGCCCTTTAAAAAAAAGGTTGCCCATTACAGATGAACAAGCACATACTACAATGCGCCATCTTCAGTAGAGAGGTCAAGTATTTAAATGAGACACCTTGAACAATCCACATGTGTTACCAGCGGGCATGGTGTATGTCAAGTAAAATATAAACAGATTTTTGTTCTCCGTTCACAAAATGACACACACGCGAGTTATCAGAAAAGGCATTATATTTGGTTTCCACGTTACTGAAAACTGATTTTGGTTTCGATCAAATCTGAATGCCTGTGTTAAGGTTTCAATGTCCCTCCAGAACAGTCATGATAGAGACAACCATAAGTAAAGGAAAGCTAGAGGGACACCCAAGCACACTTCATATATAGATTGAGTCCTGCGCTCTTCCACAACAACGCTCCAGGGAATGTTAGTTTCAGCTGTTTGTTTTTTTTCCCTTCAGGTTATACTAACAAAAACTCTACTGTTTATTAAAGCAAAGCTACAGTAAATTTTCTTGCAGTCTTACAGCAGGTTTCATATTACCAGTAGGACATGCATGAATGTATTGCAGTCACACACACGCTCAGACATTATTCAGTAGCCAGTTGCCACCTTAAAAAAAAACACCCTGGACATTCATTTCTTGTAAGTGGTCAGCATTACAATCGCACCAAACTTTTGGATTAAAAATAAAAAGAATACTGCACAGGTCTCTACTGTAAGTAATTCCTTTTGCAACGGACGGAGCTTCTGTCTCCATTTGTTCAACATGCATCACTGAAACTTGAAGGCACACTGGCCAAAGAAGCCCTGTTTTTTCGTTTTGTCATCTTAACTAAAGTGCTGCCCCAAGGGTGCAAAAATAAAATGGGGGAAAAAAAAAAGAAAGGCCAAACCTTTTGCAGCACACAGGCTGAATGTCATGTAGAGACAACACAGTTCTTGGAAAGGCAGCCCAGCTGCCTGGATTCTAACTTATAGCTGTGCTCTGAGAGGCATTGATTAAAGGAATAATATTTGCCTTAAAAAAAAAAAGTATGTAAAAGGCAAGATCTGCAACCCCTTTTTGCAACTAATATTCCATCTGGAAGAAACTGGTCCTTCACTTACCAGCTTCTATTGGGAAATCTCCTACACCTTACTTGTCGCTAAAGCACCAGAGTTTACAGCGCTGTTCTGATTTAGTGATTTATCGGTTTGGGGAAAACTTGTATTAGCTCTACTCCCTCAAGAGCGCTAATCAAATCAGAACTCTTGGGCTGCTGACTGCCAGTGCTATCAGAAGCTGTGCGCTCCTGGGAAGACACCTGGAGGGTGGAGTCATACTGTACTTCTTATCCTCACAGGGTTAGACTTACTGAGCTTTATTACTTGCAAGATAAAGCAGGTTTTGGAAAACTAAAACCAAACAAACAATAATAATCCATCACCAAAATCATCATTAGGAAAAGTTCCATTTCACAAAGGTCTCATTTTGAAACCGAAGTCCCTACCGTGTGCAGGCGGAGGGATGTGATTTTTTTTAAAAAAAAAAAACAGGAGCAGTTGCTCACCCTCCCAAGCAGTGCTTTTGGGGATATTCCCAAAATTACATCTGGGGGGAAAAAAGGTTGACACCTTTTTTAAAGTTGTTGTTAATCCTTTTATAGATTCTCCCTTACAACTCGGCCACTTTAGCTGGGAGAGTGATTGGTCTGAGAGTTCGGAGAGTCCTGCTCGTTTATGGTGTTCAGGAGGAGACACACCGGCTGCCGAGGCAGATGGTGGTGGTTATGTTCACGGTGCTGCTCTTCGGAGGCACTGAAAAGCCCTTCTTCCTCATCCCCGTGGAGGCGGCCACTGCAGCTGTCACAGAAGTCCAGGGGCCCATCCAAAGAATCGTCGATGAGCCCATCAAGCTCCTTGAGGTCGTCATCATGGTGGCCCCGGTTACAAACACAGACTTCGATGCCCGAGTCACCTGTGAAACGGCGGTGCCTGCTGGGTGTCTTGTCCTTGACATCAGGAATAGCACTATTATGGTCTAAGCTTTCACAGCTGTAATCTTTAAGCAGTTCCTCCTTGCACTCAGAATCCTTTTCTGGGTAGGACACCGGAGGGGCCATCTCCTCCAACTCAGCTCCGGTGCTGGAGTTGCCTGGCTCGGTACCCTGCATTTTGGTGACCGTTCGTTCAAGCAGCGTCGTGGAGGATTCAGAGTCCCGGACACCGAGGGACACAGGGCTGTCAGTGCTGCTGTTATTGCCACCTGGCGGTGGAGGAGAGCTTGGCTGTGCTGGTTGGAGGTTTCTTGGAGTATCCGGGATTGTGCTATTGGTGCTGGCCGGGACACACTGCTGATGTAAGGCACTATATGGTGGGGGAGGGGTTGGAGGTCGGTTCACCACTTCCTCATAGGGAGGTAGTAAATAATTTGGCAAAAATCCTAAAATGGGGAGGTAGAAGTTATTTCACGTGCAATCTCATGAAATTTGTTATTTAAAATAGATCAGTGTCATTCACGTAATTTATGATACTTTGCCCATCTCCAGCAGCTTCTAAACCAGCAGTTCTCAAACTGTGGGTCGGGACCTCAAAGTGGGTCGCAACCCCATTTTAATGGGGTCGCCAGGGCTGGCTTAGACTTGCTGAGGCACAGGTCTAAAGCCACGCCACCCAGGGCCAAATCCTGAGGGTTTTAGCCCTGGGTGGCGTGGCTCAGGTTACAGGCCCTACTGCCTGGGACTGAAGCCCTTGGGCTTTGGCCCCTTAGCCTGGGGCAGTGCAGCTTGGGTTTTGCCCCTCTCTTCTCCCCCAGGATGATGGGAACCAGGCAAGTTCAGGTGCTGGTCCCCCATCCTGAGGTCGTGTAATAATTTTGGGTCAGAAGGGGGTCGCAGTGCAATGAAGTTTGAGAACTCCTGGATTCTAAATCAAGCAATAATGAGTTAGCATCATCCCCATGTGAGGAGACAATTATCCCATTTTAGAGAAGGGGAAACTGAGGCACAGAGAGACAACATGACTAGATCAAGATCCGAGGGAGTCTGAACAGAGGTGGGAATAAAAGCCAGATCTCTCGACTCCCTGTACCATGCTTTAGCTACTAGACCATCCTGGACACAGCAATATAAATTATACCAGAGAACAGTCCTGTCTTGGTTGCAGGAAATGGACTAGGTGACTCCACAGATTGCTAGGCTGGGGTTCTATCATCATTGGTGTTCACATTTCCAAAAATAAATAAAAATACATTTAAAAAAAAAATAAAAAAATCAAAGATTTCACCCCCTGAAGCTTTTTGCATATGTAAGAGGAGGCAGCAACTACAATAAAATTAAGAGATTTCTCCATATTTCGTTTTAATATTGGATTCAGTATTTCTGGCATGGCCAGAGTGAAACCCTATCAAGTGACAAGGGGAACGTTCTATTTGTGCTTATAACGGACCTACAAATCAACTGAAGATTTTCCTAAGGAGGCAAAACAGGGTAGAGTGGACTGAATGAAGCAACTGTTCAAAACACTTTTTTAACAAGTATAACTTCAAGTGAAATGTGCTTATATCATAATGTACCAGGGCAGCTGCATTCTCTCCTCTTTGTCAATACAGCTCCCACAGATGTAGTAACAATGAATCTGTTAACTCACTGGAAATCTAGCATGGTCTAGTGGACAGAGCACAGGATTAGGAACCAGGACAGTCACAACTGAGTCGCCATTCCCACCTGGTGACCAATCCCTGTCAAGCCACTTTCTTTACCTCAGTCAAAGCAGCTGCAAAAATAGGTTACGTAGCAGGCGTATCAAAGAAAGATCCCCCCAAGCTCTCCTGAATCTGGTCTTTTTAAAATCTCTCTGTCTCCAGGAAAAGGTACGATAACCCAGGAACAGAAAAATGCCAGTGATAAAGGCCCTGTTGCTGGCACAGTTCTGCTTCCAGAGTCAGCAGGGCCACATGTTCCAGGCAGCTAGAAATTACCACCTCCTCTCCACAAACCACAAGTTAGGTGGCAGCAGCCCCCAACCTCTCCCTCAGACCCAGCAGCTTCTCCCCATCTCCACCCGACATGGCGAATTCTTTGGTCTTTACTCTTTCAAAAGCCAGCCTGCTCCCTGTTGCATCTAGGAAGATCTGTAGGAAGTACATACGGAAATAAAATGGCAGAGCTGAGTAGTTATGGGCTTCCCGGTAAGCAATCAGGTTAATCTCGTGTTGCCGCTGCTGCGCCTGGAGGCGGTGTTTGGCACGCCGATGATGGCAAACGCAACAGCAGCTTAGTATGATGATGATAGTCCACACCAGCCAGAACCCTGGGAACAAACAGGGAGGAAAGAACCGGTTATTCACAGTGCAATTCATTTCCTTGGGGGGGGAAATGTGAAAGATGCAGTGGAAAAGATTATGGGATAATATTTAAAGCAATGAGGTGCAAACCTAAAGCTGCAACGTCTGCAGATGTTCTATACGTTACACTTGTGTTCAAAAATACACAGGTTACAACCAGGCTCCTCAGCTATATATTGACCCCTAACAACAAACTGGGCAATTTTATATGTGCTTCAGCACTCGAAAGAGCAGAGTTCTGGGAGAGAGAACGAGCATGCTGGGGACACAGCTCTATATTGTCCAGGCACTGTGCTTCCCCTCAAACATCTCAGCCAACATAAATGAACGTTCTAGGCAAAAAATATGGTTCCATATAGAGCTGATGATTGCAAAACAGACAACTGGAGACCAGAAGGATACTTCACCTTCAAAGGATAGGTGTCACACAAGCAGCAGTATACATTGGCACCGAGTTCTTCTTTTCCCTGGGGGTGCTCCACCCCTGCTCTGCCCAAGGCCCCGCCCTTGTTCCGCCCCCTCCCCTGAGGCCCCGCCCTTGTTCTGCCCCCTCCCCAGTCTGCTTGCTGCTCTCTGCCTTTCCCTAGCCAATCAGCAAATTGGGGGCTCCTCCAAACAGCTGTTGCTGGTGAGTCCTGAGCACCCACTGTTTTTTTCCTGGAGTGCCCCAGCTCCGAAGCACCCCTGGAGTCGGCACCTATGGCAGTATATGAAGGACCCTGACAGATTACAAAGCAAGTCTAATATTTAAGGACAGAGAACCAGTCTGATATTGATTTGATGGGAGACTAACATTTCTCATTAGTAAATTATTGAATACGTAAACTGCGGTGTGACCTGTCACACATGAAGACAGCGGACAAGGACGACGACCTTGAGGACTTCACCTTCTCTGGCTGCATCTCCTGGTACCTGTACACAAGTCATATTTAAAGCTCCCAGGCAGTTTTTCTAGCTAGTCCACTCTGCCGGGATTACCGTAAGGGTGACACAAAAGAATGAACTTTTGAGTAAGAAGAGTGACCAGGAATGCCTGTGGCACTAAGTGTTCCAGCCTGATGTCAGAATTTTGGTATTTCTCCACCCCTCCAATCCCAGTCACTGACACTCCAAAAGAGGTCTTGAACCAGAGTACGGAGGATTGCCACTCCAATCTTCAACACTGCTTGGAGGGACTGATTTGCAATCAGCCCCTTTCTGATTGAAGATGAATGGACAGAACTGCTCTTGAAAGAGATGCTATCCACTCACTCAAGCCCTAGCTAGACTAGGAAGCGAGAAACCGGCCACTGAAATCAGGTCTTTCACATAGCATCATTATGGAGCCAGCACCATAGCAGGCCTAGATTTCATTTAATCACCTTTCTGAATTTAATCTCTAGAAGAAAAAGAAGAGGAGAGAGATGTGGAGAAAGTCATCCACAGCCATACTAAAAAACAGCTGTGAATTACACCCACCCTTTTCCCCAACTGTTACAGGGTTGCTAAAATAAACACAAAAGCAGATTACTGTAGTATATTCTATCAGTTAATTTCCCCAAGAATTATTCACATACTGGAAAGCTCTGCCTGTTCAATTAAGATGTGCTGGAGAGATGCCACTGTTAAGCAACTGCAGCTGAGACAGCAGAATTCTTCTGTTGGGAGAGCTGCACCCTCCCCCGTCTTAGTCCTCCAGAGACAAATCAAATATTTCTATATGAATCTTACTGCAAAGGAACCCAAAGTGCTTTACAAGACAAACTGATAGACAAGCTGGATGGAGGGACTCAATAAAAGGACAGTTATCTCTGGGGTGAAGTGTGGCAACTGTTCAACGCACAGCAACAACACACGATAGTTCAGGATAGTAAATTAATGCTGGATTCCACTGAAACTGCAGGTGGACTTTGAGATAGGCAGAACATAAGTAACTGGCTTGTTGTCTGATCAACACACCAGGAACACCACACCCTATTTTTATAGAAAGGGCCATGGCATTGTTCTTGACCAGAAGCAGTAAAGACTTCTGCTGTATTCCTCATATGAATTTCCGGAACCAGAGCCAGCAAACACCATGGGGAAGGACTGGTTCACTAACCACCAATACTTCCTGCATCTTGTAGGTATTCATAGGTGGCCTCCCCTCCATGCCCCAACTACTGACTCAGACCAGGCCAGAATAGCTTGTAAGATGAGAGAATCACAGTGCAAGACGTTAAAAGTTGCAGGCCATAAACCCACTCCTCACCCTTATCATGCTGCTCAGAGCAGCAGGAGTTCACAGCCACGCCACAGGAGCAGTGAGCCAGAGCGCTGGCAGCGAGACAAGCTGAGGCTGCTGGGGGTGGTGGGGGGCAGGGAAGGGACCGGGGAGGGGCCGGGGTTATCTTCCCCAGCCTGGAGCTCAGGGGCCAGGCTGGATGGTCTTGCAGGCTGTAGTTTGCCCACCTCTGATCTAGTCTGACCTACTGTATAACACAGGTCGTAGAACTTCTCCAAAATAATTCCTAGAGCAGAGATTTTAAAACCACCACCAATCCTGTAAGTATGGCCTGCATTTTGTTTCCTACCTTGGAATATGCACACAAAAGAAAACATGTTTCCCGTTATGCACAGGATAAAATATACTTCTGGAGGGACTAAATAAAAGCCTTGCGAGTGTTGTTTCAGAGACTGAGAAAGCAGAGAGCAAGTCTACCTCACACAAACAGTGGGGGACATATTCAAAATGCAAAATAGAAGTCTGGCATCCAACTCTCAATGAAAGTCAGTGCGAGTCGGGCACTTACCTGCCCTCTGTGCCTTTGAAATCTTTCCCTGATGTGTTTCAGAAACTTTCTCCCTCCCATGTGGAAGACACCTGCCAGTTTCATTTTGGGCTGAGCAAAATTATCCTTCCAGGGAAGGTGATAAAAGAACAGGCAGGGATCAGGCTACCGTGAGATGGAAAGTGCCTTCTTTGGAAGGATGACCAATCACTTCTTGGCCTAGTGGCTGATGGCATCAAGATCTTGCAAACAGACAGAAATGGCAGAGCGGCTCATGTTCTTGGTTAAAAATACGTACAGGACAAATCATCAAATTCACGGAAGTTTCTGAATCTCTCTCAGTTCAGTGAAACAGTTTTGTCAAAAACAGAGGCCGCCCCCGTCTCAGAAAAGGTCCACCTCTGAGATACACTGGTATCAACAGCAATCTGTGAAGGATATGGCAATAGTGATGCAATCAAAAGTGTTTATTGCATCAGTAACAGCCAGGGAATTAAGTTTTTCCACAAGAGCTCTGTGCCACATAGTGTCAACAGCTTTTAATAAAAGATATTCAAGACAATGACTTCAGCTCTATACACAGCATCAAACACTGTCCGGGTAACAATAGTATGAATACTGAGCTTAAGGCAGCCAAACAGGTGCTATACTAGGATTTTTGTGGGTGGAGGTTCTGTTCCCAATACAATCAAACCCTTTTCTACTATACATTGGTGTCTTTGGAGATAGGAATTAGGGATGGGATGGAAACCTACTCCTCCTAGGAAATAGTAACCATATCGAACTAACACTCACTAAGTCACCATTCCCTGTAAAATATGCTGGGCCAATGGCCATTGATTTGCTCAGATTTTATTTATTTATTTTACTTATTTTTATTTTAAAAAAAAGTCTAACCTATAACATTTCACTAAGAGGGGAGGTGGTCATTTTCTGTTTGGCAACAGGATGCACAAATACCATGTTCACCCAGGGCAACATTCCAAGCAAAGATTTCACTGAGGGAAACCCTTTTATCCAATGCAAAATGGAAAACATGTTTTCTTTAGTGTTCTGTTCCTACCCTTGCAACATGAATAATCTGCCCTAGAGATCACAGCAAACTTGGGTAAATGCCACTGTTCTGTTGGCAGGAAACACACTAAGGCCAAGCCAAAATACACCACAGAGTGCTTCTCTGCGTGACAAGCACGATGGGTACTATTCCAAACAGGAGGTTATGTGGGGCAGTTTCGTTGACTGAAAGGCATACTTCCAAACAGCAGCATCTTCCTCAAAGATGCTTGAATAAAAACTAGTTGAAGGGTCAATATTTTTATCACCCAAGAATGGGAGACCACATTAATTAATGTTGCAATCATGGCGCTCTGGAGTTTTGCAGATGGCATCAGAAAAAGACATCTGTGATCTCAAAGGTCATGTCAATTTCCTGCCTTTTCCGAGAGCAGGCTGCTCCATATCACTGCTGTCCCTTAAGAGGGGATTATGAGACTACTGACAATGTAGAAGTAGAGGCTGCCAAAGGTAACAAATATTCGTAGAGTGGAATGGTCAAAACTCCAAGTCCTGTTTATATGTGCCCTCAGAGCTGGTGACTTGAACATGCAATGATGGAGGTTAACTGCAGGTAATTCTTAGCCTCCTGGATGGTGGTGTCTATACACACGATGCAATTACTGTACAAAACCTGAGAAGAGACATAATAAACAGTACTGAACATACCTGCTTGTAGCTTCATCTTTCAACTACAGTCAATATGAGGCAGCAAATCAGCATATGCTATTTAAGCCCATGTCTCTGTTCTGGGGAAAGACTACCTAGAGATAAATAACTTCTTTATGCTCCAGATGAAATAACAGTGCTAGAAGCCTAGTGAGCACCAGCCTAGGATAACTGACCCCCAGTCTCTGTTACTAGAACACAAATGGCAAGTTGAACAATGGTCTCAAATGAATCCAAGGTGAATATCAAGTTTCAGAACATGGCCAGGCCACTGGAGAATCAGCTCCAAGTGAATATTTTGCACAGGCAATTCAAAGTGGTGAGAGGTGGTGAAGAAGGTCAGAGGTAAAATGACCATTGGAGGTATGTTTACACTGCAATTAAAAACCCACAGCTGGCCTGCACCAGCTGACTCAGGCTAGCCAGACTTGGGCTAAGGGGATATTTAACTGTGGTATAGATGTTTAGGTTTGGGCTGGAGTCTGGGCTCTAGGATCCTGCAAGGTGGGGGAGTCCCAGAGCTCAGGCTGCAGCCTGAACCTCTCTATACTGCAATTAAAATTCCCCTAAACCTGAGCCCCTCAGTCCAAGTCAGCTGGCACGGGCCAGCAACTACACCGCAGTGTAGACATACCCTAGGGAGAGCTCCTAAGGAACCAGCCTGCCTTTCCTTGATGTTTAAGAGGTACTAGATTATAATAGTCCAGACTAGGCAAGACTGTTGCAGCTCCTATATCAGGGGTCAGCAACCTACAGCACGCATGCCAGAGACGGCACGCGAGCCCATTTCTGACGGCACGCTGCTGCCTACCCTGCAGTACCAGATTTACCATGACCTCCCGCCCTCCCCTGCGGGGGTAGAAGTTTGGTCCTGATGGCTGCTCCTGCTGCAGGAAAGGCTCCACTGGCAGCCATGCTCCCCCCCTCTCGCTTCTTCCCCCAGCATGCTGC
>ML677382.1:8770920-8817725 GCA_007922305.1 Dermatemys mawii
CCGGGGGGGGGGGGGGGAGCCTCAAGAAGCTCGCAGCTCTGGGGAGGAGGCGGGGCCGAGGCCTTGGGGAAGGGGGTGGAATCAGGGCATATCCCCTCTAGCCCTCTGCCATGAGTCTCAGAGCAGGGAGCTGGAAGCACCCCCACGACCCCAGCCCACAACCCCAACCCACTGCCCTGAGCTCTGCACCCCACCACCAAGCCCTGACTCCTGCACTCCCCCACATCCCCAACCCCACCCTGAGCACAAAAAGGAGCTCCTGCACACACACACACACCCCACCTGCACCCCTCACACCAACTGGGAGCTGCCTCAGCTAAGCACTCCACACCCAAACCTCCTGCCCCAACCCCGAGCCCCTTCCCCTGTCTAGCTTCTGGCCAGACCCTGCACCCCACCCCTTAGCCTGCTCCATCACCAGCCCTGTGCTCAGTGCACCCCCACACTTGGTGCAGAGAAAGACAAAGAGAATGGACTAGAATCCATTCTATGTGGGCAGGGCCGGGACCCCAGACCAGCAGCGGGCTGAACGGGGCTGGCAGCCAGGACTCCAGCTGACAGGAGCCGGAGGACGGAACCCCAGACAGGCAGAGGGCTGGAGGCATAAGATCAGCATTTTAATTTAATTTTAAATGAAGTTTCTTAAACAAGGTTTTCAAAATGTTTACTTTACATATAATAATAGTTTAGTTATATAATACATAGGCTTCTAGAGATCTTTTAAAAAATGGTAAAATGTATGACTAGCACGCAAAACCTTAAATTAGAGTGAATAAATGAAGACTCGGCACACCACTTCTGAAAGGTTGCAGACCCCAGTCCTATATAATAAAGCAGGGGTGGGCAAACTTTTTAGCCCAGGGGCCACATTGGGGTTCAAAATTGTATGGAGGGCCGGGTAGGGAAGGCTGTGCCTCCCCAAACAGCCTGACCCCCACTCTCTATCTGACCCCCTCCTACTTCCTGCCCCGACTGCTCCCCTCAGAATCCCTGACCCATCCAACCTCCCCTACTCCTTGTCCCCTGACTGCCCCCATCCAGAGCCGCCCCCCCCCGCCCCGCCCACTCCTCAGGACCCCATCCCCTAAACCTCCCATTGTACCCTGACCACCCCTTCCCGAGATCCCCATGCCCAACACCCTCTACCCTCTCATCCACCACCCCGCCGCAACAGACTTCAGGGACTCCCATGCCCCATCCAACCCCGCCTGCTCCCAGACTGGTTCCTGGGACTCCTCGCCCATCATGTAACCCGCAGTTCCCTTGCCACGCCGCTCAGCAGCACACAGCCATGTGGAGCCAGACACGCAGCCCCGCCCCCCAGAGCACTGCCTGCACAGCACGCTGAGGCTCCGGGGGAGGGAGAAGATGAGGGTGGGGCCAGCGGCAGCCTCTTGCCAGGAGCCCAGAGGGCCAGGCAGGATGAGCCTGCAGGGCGGATGTGGCCCACAGGCTGTAGTTTGCCCACCACTGTAATAAAGCAAACAGTAAAGAGGGCCAAGACCTCTGTACTGTATATTTCCTCCTCTACCTTTCTATCTGTGACTCTTACCAACCTACATAAAACAGCTTAAGATGATTTTGCCAAACATTTACCTTCTGAAACAGGCTATAAACGGTGAGAAAATAAGAGGAGACAAAATTTCAGAAACATGAACAGTGACAAGTTTGTTTTTTGTATTTAATTTATCCTTCTCTATTTTAGTCTAAGCTACTAAATGGCAGCAATGGATTGAAATACTAGCTGATTCTAGAGCAGCAGAGCTTCAAAGGTACTGAGTAGGAGAGCCAAGCCAGGTAAGGAGCTGAAAGAAAAAAGTGAAATGTAGCATAAACCTCCATAAGGAAAACAGATACAGTTATGCCGAAGGACAGCTTGGGGCGAAAACAAAAAGAGGATAAATAAAAGGGAATGGGAGACTAACAAACTCATGGAAATGAATCTTATTTACAAATCCTCCCTGGAATATGCACTTGTTGCAGCATTGCGAAGGTTTTAGAAACTAACAGGATTTCAGCACAAATATCCTGACTGAGGATCTTTTTTTGGGATGGCGGCGACTACAACCCACTCTCAAAGCTCCAGGGAATGCATGCAGAGTGTTAGTGAGAACATGGTTCAGAACAGCAATAATATAAATGGTGCTGTCTGCAAACGGAGAATGTTTTTCATTTATAATCCTTCTCCCAGTGCTTGCACATTAAAGATTTTTTTTTTTTTCCTTTCAGAATTGAGGGGATCAGTATCACTGCTCAGGGATAAAAGCAGCAGAAGCAACAAAGAGAAAATGTAGATCTAAAAATAATTCTAACTGCCAAGCACCTATCTGTATAAAAGTTCCATAGAATAAAACTGCCAGTAAAACACTATGGCTACTCAGTTAAGCACTCAAAAATGATGAAATGCCAAAGTTAAGATTGCACATACAATTTGACTCAGCTAACTGCGCACATCTGTTATGATTCATTCTTGATACAATGAGGTTATTCTTCCAATGTACAGTATTTTCCTACAGCCCTAAGTTGTTGTTTTGGTTTGGTTTTTTTACACCCTTTAGGGACTGTTTGCCTGGTCAGGCATCAGACTTAGGGACTATCTACACTTACTGTGGATCAATGCTGCGGCAATCAATCAATCCACCAGGTGTTGATGTAGCAGGTCTAATGAAGACCTGCTAAATCGATCGCAGATCGCTCTCCCGTCAACTCTGACACTCCACCAGAATGAGAAGCATAAGGTAAGTCAACTGGAGTGTTTCTCCCATCGACCCAGTGCAGTGTTGACACCACAATAAGTCGACCTAAGTTACGTGAATAACGTAGCTGGAATTGCATAACTTAGGTCTACACCATGGGGTTAAGTCAGCCTATCCTCAGGGTTCAGGGATCCAGAAGAGATCATCGCGATCAGCTTGTCTGACATTCTGCACATTGCAGGCCACAGAACCTCACCCATCCCCTCCTGTAATAGGCCCATAACCATTGGCTGAGTTACTGAACACCGCGCATTTTGATTTAAAGACTGCAAGTTACAGAGACTTCACCATTTCCTCCAGTTCAAATACCAGCAAGTGACCCATGCCCCACGCTGCCCAAGGCAAAAACACCCCAGGGTCTCTGCCAATCTCACCTGGGGGAAATTCCTTCCGGATCTCAAATGTGTTTGATCCTGAGCATGTGGGTGAGACTCACAAGCCAGGCACCTAGGAAAGAATTCTCTGTAGTAACGCAGAGCCCTCCCCAGCTAGTGTCCCACTTCTGGTGGCTTGAGATATTTGCTAATAGTTACAGATGGGCCATATGCCATTGTAGGCAACCACCATAAACTCAGACTTGAAACAAGTTAGGGTTTTTTGCCCCTACTACTCCTCTTGGAAGGTTGTTCCAGAGTTTTACTCCTCTGATGGTTAGAAACCTGTGTCTAAATTTCAAGCCTAAACTTGCTGATGACCAGTTTATATCCATCTCTTAGTCTGTCAACAGTGGCTCTTAACTTAAATAATTCCTATCCCTCTCCCTGGTATTTATCTTTCTGATGTATTTATAGAGAGTAACCGTATCTCCCCATAGCCTTTGTTCAGTTAGGCAAAACAAGCCAAGCTCTGAGTCTCTGCTCATAAAGGAAGGTTTTCCATTTCTCTCATCATCTTAGTAGCCCTTCTCTGTATGTGTTCCAGTTTGAATTCATCTTTCTTAAACATGGGAGACCAGAATTGCATGCAGTATGCCAGATGAGTTCTCACCAGCACCTTGTATAATGGTGCTAATACTTCTCTCTCTACTGGCAATACCTTGTCTGATGCATCCTAGGATTGAATTAGCTTTTTTCATGGCTGCATGACATTATAGTCATCCTATAATCGACCAATGAACCCAGGTATTTCCTCTTTGTGGTTTCCAACGGCAAAGTCCCCAGCTTGCAGCAAAAATTCTTGTTTTTAGTGTCTAAATTGATGACCTCGGACTTTGCACTATTACATTTCTATTCCTCCAGCTTTCAGTTTTACCCAAATCTCATGTGACACTCCAGTCCTCCTATGTATTGGCAATACCTCCCAACTTTGTGTCCTCCGCAAATATCTCTAGCACACTCCCACATTTTGTGCCAAGGTCATTAATGAAAATGTTAAATAAGATTGGTCCCCCGACTAATATAGAGTCTGACTTTATTGACTCAATGACCAATAGTTATTGAAGGTGGTGTTGTGGTAAAAAGCATAAGAATAGGTTTCAGGAGACTTGAATTTGATTCCCAAAGCTGCTATAGATTTCTTTTACTTTGGACAGGTCACAACTTCAGAGCCTCAATTTTCTCATCTGTAAAATGGCAGTAACTACCTCACGTGTATCCTTTTCCTCCTTTCTCCATGCTCAAAAATGCCAATATTTTAGCTTAAGCATTCAAAAATGATACCTTGGGACAAAGGCCAACCTCAGAAATTTCCAGCAAATTATAAACCAAAGAAAAGAGGATTAGAATTGAAATTGTTAACAACCTGTTTACAGCGTTTACTGCACTCTTGCTATTTACCACTTGGATAACACCTCCCATCTGGGGATTCCAAAAGCACTTTAAAAATATTAATTAAGGCAATTCAATGCCTCTGCAACGTAGGTGTTCTCTCCATTTCAAATCCTCATCTTAAAAAAAACAGGTTTTATTCAAAATGACAGCCTCCATTTCATTTTCTCCTTGTGCTTAGCAACAGATAATTCAGAGCTTATAGCTGTATTTTTTAGCACCAAGGCTTTCAAATTTTGTTTATTAAGGGGTGGGTGGAGAATCTGGACCAAGCTGTTATCTAATTTTAAACACAGCCTGTCCACCTGTTTGACATATCGTGCTCTTTATTCCTCCACCCCTTAACAAAATACAATGATTTTTGCTTCCTATTCTCCCTCCCCGCCTCCACTCACATACCATCATCTCCTTTAATTGGTTCATAACACCACATACCTCTCACTCCCAGTTGTTTCTAGAACTTTTCAGACCCCCTGATTTCTAAAAAAGGCTCCCTCCAACTCCTGAAAGTGGAAAGAGAACCTGTTTACAAGAACTTACTCCCACTGCCCACGATCATATTACAGGAGGCACCTCCGGCCCAGACTAAATTTCTTTCCATTCCAAACAACATCCTCTCCTGACATCCCTCCCCAAAGGCACTGTGGTAAATAAATCAAGGATTTGTCTCAGTAAGACTGGCAAAAAGTCCTGGAACTATTTCCAAACGTACAAGGGTGCTGAAGGCCTGAACAATGTTCCCTCTAATTTTTTCCCATCTGTGCACAGAATGAATTTTATTACGTGCACAGATACTGAGGTAATGTGTGAATGGGCACCAGTAGTAGAAAACAAACCCTAGATATATATATTCTTAACAAGTTACCATAGGGATAATTACTCCAGCCAGGACAGGTTAGACATTTTAGAACTCACAACTCAAAGAATTAAAATTTAAGCAGCATAAGAGAAATAAAATTATGAAATGCATAGACCAGCCAAAAACTAAAAACAGCACACTGAAAGAATAAAATTACAGAGAATATGGCTATGTCTACACTATAGCCAGGATCCATGCTCTGAGATCAATCCACCGGTGACTGATTTAGCGGGTCTAGTGAAGACCCGCCAAAGTGACAGCAGATTGCTCTCTAGTCGAACCTTGTACTCGACCCTCCACGAGAAGAGTAAGTAAGTTGACGGGAGATTTTCTCCCTTCGACACCCGCCCCGCTGCAGCGTGGACCCTACAGTAAATCAACCTAAGGTACGTCAATTCCAGCTATGTTATTCACATAGTTGGAGTTGCGTAGCATGGGTCAACTTACTGTGGTAGGGTAGACATAGCCTTAATGTGCATTGCAGGAAGTACAAAGAAGTAACTACAACAGCACAAGTATGTGTTGGGAAGTGAGCGTGAGAGAGACAGAGTGTGAGTGTGCGTGAGACAGATGGACAGACAGGTATGCGTGAGACAGTATGTGCTGGCTGCTGGGGAAGTCTATGAGAGACCATGCACTGTCTCTTTAAGGCACTCACCTGAAGGCTCAGACCACAGCAGCTCCCCTGCTCTGCTGAGATGAGGTACATGGGGAAGGAGGTGGCAAGGGAAAGGGGACACCCTGACATCAGCACCCCCCCCCCCACACACACACACACTGCACAGCAAGTAGGAGGGTCCTGGGAGCAGCTAGCCAGGCAGAGGCCAGGAGCAATGCAGCTGCAGAGCAGTGGCGGGAGGAGCACCTGATTCGCTCCTGGGCGGCCATGTGACCATGCAGCTTTAGAGGGAACCCAGGTCCTGAAAAGTGAATCAAATGTAAACCAACCCAGTGTTGTACAGTACTTCTCTTTGCAGATAGCCTAAAATAATGAAAGATAAAGCTGTGCTTGTCTCTAAAACCAAACAACTGCCTTAGCCAAATGGAGAAGGCTTTTTGGTTGCAAACTCCAAGCACTGTCATGGCTGTTGGTAGGAAGTACCACTGCCATTATACCAGAAGATGCCAGGCTAACCAGGTCAATACTCTAGCCCAGCCCAAAGCAGGGATCCAATTGTTGCCACTGTTGTCATACAGCTGGACGGCAACATATAAAAAATGTAAGAAGGAAACCCAGAAGGATCAGAAAGGCTCATAGTCATGCAGCTTATGAAGGGAGTCTATAAAATAAGAAAGGACTTACACCAGAGTTCATAATAGTAATTGCAACACTGTGACTGTCCACAGCAATGGCCTGTTTCACATATATAACTTTGATTGTTGACACCCAGGCAGGTTTGCTTGTCCTAAAATTAGAGAGAGAGAGAGAGAGAGAGAGAGAGACACAAATTACTAACATTATATTTTAAAAATATAACTATATAACCCCTTCCACATAAGGCTCTCAAAGCATTTTAAACACATGCATTAGATTTCTCAAGACACTAGTGAAGTACACAAGTATTAACTAATTTACACAGAGAGAGAAAGAGAGAGAAAGCACTGCCAAGTCTATTTCCTAGTTGAGAAGAGAACTCAGGTCTACCAACTGTATATGGGCCCATGATTTAACCATTAGACCATGCTGCCTTTTATAACACACCTTCTGGTTCATTTTTAAGATAGCACATTTTGTAAATAGGAGACAGATTTTGTTCCACAATTTACTTTGTTGCATTACTGAAGCTGTGTGTCAAGCAGAGGAAATACTTTATAAATAGATAATACTGTAATCTGAGTAAGAACTGCTTGAGTTTATTTAAATTCAAGTGGCAATTACGGTATATTCTTGTAAAATTCAGCTCTCAAATTATTCTCTTATAATTAAGAGCCTTGTTCATATAAAATCAGCTTTCCAGTAAAGCTTCTTCCAGGAAGCTTCAGCATTTAGGAGTGGAGCCAGATCAGCTGCACTTTATTACCTTGCAGTCCTCCCTCGCTGTGGTTCTCAACCTGTGGCCCAGGTAACACACTGCGGGCCACGTATGTGACCCACAATGGTAAATAGGTTGAGAACCACTGGTATACGTGTTACTACAAACAGGACTACATGTTTAAGTGATTTGTTTTCAAGTACATATCCTAGCCAGTGAAGAACATCAAATACTCTCAGTATTTACCAAAACTAACAGGTTCACTGGATACCCTGTGTTTTTTTATTCCTTCATTTTAGGGTTTGTTTTTTTTAACAAAGTGATATTTCACTTTCGTTGAACATACCGCTCAGACCAATTACAGTTCATGTAAATGAAACCCCAGACACCTTTTTAAAAGACAACATTCTATTTTTGGATTTAAGGAACATGCGAGTATCAGTATTAAAAACACTGCCACCCCTCCCACCAACCCAATCAAGAGTTAGTACACTCCACAAAAGCCACACTTCTGGCTTGCTTTGACGTAGCAGTATAGTTTCTACAAGAAAAGCCTCTTACGTCCACTTACGCAGCAGAAGGAGCCCTGCTAAGTTCCTTCCATAAGGAGAGCTCCCAGAAGCCTTGCAAACTGTAAAGGGGTTTTTGAACATGTGCACAGCTTCATGAAAACACAGAACAGAGTGCTACTTTCCCTCAATCTGAATTGGGGAAGACACCATGAAAAGATATCAGCGGCCCACCTGCTTAATAGACAGAAAGAGAGATGGCTGGCTGTCCTACTAGCTCTGCAGGGGCTGCAGGACCTTCTGCCAGACAGACCTCCCAAACAGATTGGCTGCAAGCAACTGCTTTTCTTGCTTTGAAATCAAGTTCATTCAATCATGAAGTGCTAACGCAATTAAATAGTGTTACAAAGTGCCACGCATTTGATGTTATTTATTGGAGGGGCTTTTTTTTTTTTTTTTTTTTTAAAAAAAAAAAGAAAGCTAGATGCAGAAAGCAGATGTCCCATGCCTTGACAGAGTGAAAGGTCTTTTCCACCTGTAATTTCTAAGAGAACCATCAAATGTTCTATTCACTCTGCTGAGCTATCACAGCATTTTACATTTCAATTTCTTTAACCACAGTATTCATTTCCTAAAGTGCAATTATGGCCAAGGAAATAACTAGAAATGGCAAATCTCACAAAATCTCTATGGCTGATATATTCCAAGTCATATCTGCCCATTTACTAACCATTTTTTCTCCTATTAGCCACGCAGCAGCAATGCTATTGGAGAATGAACTAGATTCTTTCCTGGCTCATACATCAACAGAATTGAGACTTAAGGTCTAACTGAAAAATCTGTAATATCGTTGATGATGCACAGGGAAGAAAATGCAAAACTTGATTTTCAGATCAGAAATGTGGGTTTGCAGCTGTGAAACTCTAAAGCAACATAGTGTGTGTCAACTGAACAAATATGAGTTAGATTCAGAGACAGGCGAGAGCTGGAATCCTGCACTGTCATTTTAAGTGTTGCTTTGCACCATGACATACATTTCAAGGAATTAAACAATATTTATTCCAATACATATTTTCTTCTGTTCAAAGTATAAAATTTCAAAGAGCAAAAAATTAAGACTTTAAACCTCCCGGGTTTATTATTTTAACAAGTTTAATGTAAAGCTCAATTTTATTTTGGGGGATTTCATCATAAGTTGTTCAAACCGCATCATCATCCCTCGGAGTTCCCTCACTGATTTCCCCCCGTTGCCTACAAAAATCAAGTTTAAGACAACTGCCCTTTCCAGCCCAACTCTGCACAATGTCATCCTTACCTACACGCACTTACACGGGGCACTTGGTGACCCTGAATGTTTTGTCTTGTTAAGTATGTTGTAACTACTGCCAAGCACGTTGTTAAACTTTGATTTCTCACTGCATCCCACTTTGCCCCTTTACTCCACAAGTGATGCAAACCTGATTTAGAGTCTCCCCCTCCCTCCCGATATTCAATGTCTTGTAGGCACAGAAGGCTGAATGGGATTTTGCATTTTCCTCTGTTTATATGCCAGGCTGCCACCCCTTAACTCAATCACAGCCTGAAAACCCTATTTTCCCACAAAGCCTGCAAATATTAAACTTACTTCAATAACATGACATTCCCATCTATATTATATGAAAGATAACATATCACCATCCCAAGTCTCTGAATGAGATCTTGTTGGAACTTTGTGATTTAAGCCAAGCTCTTCTTGGGCAATGGACATATCTTTATTGAGCATTTGTAAACATTCTGTTTAGACTATTATTTGGAACACTAAACACATCGTGCTTATATAATAATTAATGTAGCCTTCAACAGCAGCTCTTTTAAATGAAGATTAATTTTTACAAAATCACAGCCACTGAATTATTAGTTACTAAGATACCCCAATGTGACTCATATTTCGAATGTCTCCTGGGTAAACACCATGTACCTTTATTATTATTAATTATTAAAGTGAGGCATGAAAGGAAAACAGGTGTGGACAAGGACAGGAAGAATTTTTGTAATAAGAGAATGCACACATGCAAAAAAGTATTGTCTCACGGAGGCAAAAATTAAAGGATTAATGCATTGTGCTAAATTGCTTGTGTGTCTAGCAGCTATTTTTAGATGAGTAGCTGTAAAGGTCATTTTAATCAGAGAAAGGACTTTCTGTGCTAATAATAATGGAACTATTAGATAGTTACAGTTTTAAAAAAGGACACCAGCAAATGTCGCTTTGTTTTGTTCTTGCACTTACCTGTAAGTTTTATCATCAGAAATTGGAGAGAAAAAAACTCTTTCCTGACCAATTCCCCCCCCCCCTTTTTATTAAGGTTTTCTTTTCCTTAGGTACTAGAGCTGCAATGGAGAGGTCCTATTGGGCACTACTGTCTCGTTGTCAAAACGGCTGCAATTCGCAGGCATGCTTCTCCCACCTCGACCTTCACTTGGCTAATAATAACTATTCTTCTCTGTTGGTAACCTCACCACAATTATCCATTTACTGTCACCTCCAGAATAGATTCCTACAGTGGAGTCTACATGGGGCTACTCTTGAAAGACATTCAAACTTCGGCTTAGAACAGAAAGTGCCAATCTGCTTACTTAGCATTTTGTGTATGCATCCATTACATCTATTCTGTAAAAGGCTGCTTGGCTTCCGACTACTTTCCAGGTACAATTCAAGGAGTTGGCTCTCCCCTATAAAGCCCCGTACACTCTGGGTTCTAGGTACATTACAGACTGCCTCTTTTAGGCTATCCTCCAAGAGCCAAGACTATCTGGGACATGTGAGCGAGGCCAGCGTTAGGGGGTAACAAGCAGGGCAAATTCCCAGGGCCCTATGCCACAGGGGGCCCTGCATGATGGGGCTTGGACTTCAGCTCCAAGCTGCAGGGCCAGGGCTTCAGCTTCTAGACCTGGTGGGACTGGGACTTTGGCTTCAGAAACGTTGCAGAAATCCAATGCGCAAGCAGTTAAGGGAGGCAGGGTGGGGACAACTCCTTAGTTTCTGCCCCGGGCCCCAGCAGGTTTAATGCCATTCTTGCATGTGAGTTGACAGGATGTACCATTTTGGGGGTAGGCGTTTTCAGTGGAGGGCCCTCAAGTCTGGCACTCTGTTCCTACACCCACTTGGTACAACAGAGCCAGTATAGCGAGCTGATGGGCATGCTGCAAGGCCCCTCCTTTGCTCAGGATTTTTCTGAGGTTGAGTTGAGTCTGGAGATCCTTCCTGTATTATTTTGACATGTTAATCGGGATTATTTTTGCATTACACCTACAGAATTTATAATACCCACTACATAAATAAATAAAAGTAAACTTGGCTATTTTGGTTCATTTCCCTGTAAACGATAAACCCACCACCCACAACTAACAGGGGACGTGCAAAGCTGTTTTTGTCTACACCTTGTATAAATAGTGATTTAAAATTTTATAGTACATGACTTTCAAAACTGTATTAATAAAAAGCTAATTAGGATTTCTAAACACACTTCATATTCAGAGTGCTTTACAAACAATCCTTGTAACACCCATCTGGAGGTGGGCATATGGGGAACCCAAGGTAGCATCATTAAGCGATTTGTTTAAAACCACAGAGAACACTAATGCATCTGTGCTGGGATTAGGAATCAAATTTCTTACTCCTAGTTCTGCATTCAGACCCCACTGCGTATCTAAATCATAAACTTAAACAAGGTCAATTTTGAGACTAAACTACTTAATGTCTCTAAGCTTCACACGTATGCTACCTGAACTGTCAGTCACAGACAAGCAATAAATGAGATTACATTGTATACAACTATAGAATTAGAGCGATAAAGTAGGTGAAGTAATATCTTCCATTGGATCTAATTCTGTTGGTCAGAGAAACAAGCTTTCGAGCTTACACAGAACTCTTCTTCAGGTCTGGGAAAGGTACTCAAGAGCATCACAACTAAATACAAGGTGGAACAGATAAGGAGTTAACACACGGCACAAAAGACCAGCCAAGAGGAAGTGGGCAGTAACACACCTACAGCCATAAAACAAAGGAGGGCTATAGTGGGTTACAGATCGTTTACAATGAGCCATTAATCTGTGATTTTCGGTCTTTAGCTGAGTTATCAATTTAAGTTCCCAGGCTTGATTTTAGAAGGTGTTGGGCAGGTTTCCTTGGAGGATGAGGTCAGAGGGATTTTTCTCCCCTTTACTGAAGCCTGCTTTCTTGGGGTATTTGGGTGGCCCGGTCCTTATGCAATCTACTTATATGGTGGTGTGTCCTTGTTTGATGAACACGGTTTTAAGTGCATTAAGTGTGTATCCTGGACTCTCTCCTCAGAGCCCATTCTGGGGTCTCTGTGCTTAGCTGTACGTAACCGATTTCTTGGCGTGTTTGGGGTGGTACTGGATCTGGTTTCTTGTATATAATTGTCTGTAGGATCCATTATTGAAACGGATTGTGGTGCCCAGGAAACAGATGCTGGTGTGGGAGTGTTTCAGACAGAGTTTAATGGATGGGCGGCTGTGGTGGAATTCTATGGGGGAGTTCAGGTCATCTGTCCAGAGGATGATGAAAATATCATTGATATATCTCAGTGTATCCTTGATTTCGTGACGCATTTGTCCAGAAATTCTTCCTCAAAGTGGTCCATGCAGAGGTTGGCACATTAATGGTAGTGGAGGCATCCTACTACCCAGAGCTGTTCCCATGGTTTGGAGAAAAAGTGTTTGTTGTTGAATATAAAACTGTTGTGGGTGAGGATGAAATGGAGGAGTTGGCAATGTTTGGGGTGGAGATCTGAATGCTGTCCACTCTCTTGGAAATATTTGTGGCAGCCAACAAAGCTACCATTGTGAGGAATGCTGATGTATAAGGAGGTGACTTCCAAGGTGAGAAGGATGGTGCTCTGAGCGAGGTTAGGCCTGTAACCATGACACAAAACATCTTCTGATAACACTCAGAACATCCAAGAAATTTGAGTTTACACCCCCTCCTTTTTTTTTTTTTTTTTAAAGGCATACAAATCAAAATCTTCAACTACCACCTCTGATTTGTCCAACCTCTTGATCAGTGGTGAGCAACCTGTGGGCCACCGCAGCCCGTCAGGGTAATCCACTGGCGGGCCGCGAGACAGTGTTTACATTGACCGTCCACAGGCATGGCCGCCCCCAGCTCCCAGTGGCCGCAGTTCGCTGTTCCCGGCCAATGGGAGCTGCGGGAACACATCCCTGTGGCCCACAGCCATGCCTGAAGACAGTCATTGTAAACACTGTCTCGCGGCCTGCCAGCGGATTACCCTGATGGGCCACAGATTGTCCACTACTGCTCTTGATGCACTATCCACTGATGTGGAATAGCACTGTACAAACAAAACATTAATGTATGGTATTTTCTCCCAAAATCATGCTTTGGTGTGTTAGCTGCTACTAATTTCAGAATCCCTCTGAAATCCATGAATATACAAACATTTCTGCTGCTCTCCAGTTTCCATATGGTTTCACAGATCTCAGGAAAAACTCTAACAAACAGCGACTACATTAATCATGGCCACGTTCTTTTCTCAGTATGAAAATCTCATTAGTTGTGGTCACTAGTCCTTAGCTGCCAACACAAAAATGTAGGACTGGAAGGGACCTCAAAAGATCTAGTCCAGTCTCCTGCACTGAGGCAGGACAAAGAATTATCTAGTCCATCCCTGATAGCTGTTTGTCTAACTTCTTCTCAAAAACCTCTAAGGATGGAGATTCAACCACCTCACTAGGTAATTTTTTCTAGTGCTTTACTACTCATAGAATTAGGAAGTTTTCCTAATGTCTAACTTAAATCTCCGTTGATGCAATTTAAGTCCATTACTTCTTGTCCTGTCCTCAGTGGTGATCCTCTTTTACATACCTGAAGACTTATCAGGTCTCCCCTCAGTCGTCTCTTCTTCGAGCTAAACAAATCCAATTTTTTCAATGCTTCCTCATAGGTCATGTTTCTAGATCTGTAATCATTTTTTGTTGCGCTCCTCTGAACTTTCTCCAATTTGTCCACAACTTTCCTGAAGCGTGGTGCCCAGGACTAAACACAATACTCCAGTTGAGGCCTAATCAGTGTGGAGTAGAGCGGAAGAATTACTTCTCATGTCTTGCTTACAACACTCCTACTAATCCATCCCAGAATGCTGTTCACTTTTTTTTTTTTTTAAACAGTGTTACATTGTTGACTCATTAGTCCGTGATCCACTATAACCCCACAGAGTACTCCTTCCTAGGCAGTCATTTCCTTTTTTGTATTTTTCGTTGATTATTCTTTCCTAAGTGTAATACTTTACATTTGTCCTTATTGAATTTCAGTCTATTTCAGACCATTTCTCCAGGTTTTCAAGATCGGTTTGACTTCTAATCTTCTCCTCCAAAGCACTTGCAATCCCTCCCAGTTTATCGGCAAAATTTATAAGTGTACTCTGTATGCCATTATCCAAATCTTTATGAAGACGTTGAACAGAACAAATTCCAGTGGGATCTCAACTGATATTTCCTTCCAGATTGACTCTGAACCACTGAACTACTGAGTACAGTTTTCCAACCAGTTGTGCACCTACCTTATAGTAGATTCATCCAGGCTGTGTTTCCCTAGTTTATGAAAAGATCATGTGAGAGGATATCAAAAGCCTTTTTCTGAAGTAGAGATATCACATCTACTGTTTGCCCCCATACACAAGGCTTGCTACCCTATTAGAGAAGGTTGGTTTGACATGATATGCTCTTGACAAATCCACATCAACTGTTACTTATCACGGTATAATCTAACTGCTTACAAACTGATTGTTTGCTCTATTATCTTGCCAGCTATCAAAATTAAGCTGACAGGTCTGTAATTCCCCAGTCGTCCTAATTCCCCTTTTTAAAGACAGGTACTATATTTGCCCTTTTCCATTCCTCTGGGATCTCTCCCATCCTCCACAACTTCATTTAATGGTTCCCATAATGAGATTTGGGAGAGTCACCAAAAGATACTCTTTTATTGTATCACTCTAATTCAAACGAACTCTCCATATCTGGCCTCACCAGCCTATCCAAATTCAAAGTAACCATGCTCTCTTCACAAGTTTCCCTCTGCACCATTGTTTCTGGTCTTCATCAGACAGCATTAGTCTATGTTCAAGCACTGAATTACAATTAAGACACTGACAGTTATGGCAATCTCCTGCGATATCCTTAAAAGAGTTTACAGAATTAAGATTAAGTATGTTTGTGGTCCACTGTATGTTTTTTGTACGATTGTGAGCCAGGATTTTATGCAGCTGGATGTAAACCCAGGAAGGGTTATGAACTTCAGTATACCGAACAATGTGCCAAGCAATTGACTTATGGGGCAAACAGTGACAAGTGGTTTGTGTGGGAATCTGTAGGAGGAGGTGAATGCTAATCCCCCTTGTCTCCCCACCCTGATTATGCGAAAATCCAATCTTTTGAAGCTATACCTTGAGAAGTGGACCATTGTCTACTGTTAACCTGTTCCCAGAAGAGTCGCACGATCAAAGCTGCAAGCTGAATAAAGCAAAGGCTAATCTATTCATAGGTATGCTAGTTTGGAGCTCAGGCTGCTATTACATGAATTTGTAACAGATACAGGATAGGTGAGGTAATATCTTTTATTGGACCAATTTCTGTTGGTAGAAGGGACACCACCACTGCAATGAACTTGTTACCACAGAAAACTCCCTTAATTGGGGTTTGAGAGAATTAATTCTTACCAGAGCCCTTGTTGGGGTGATCTATGGTAAACTTATTAGCAGGCCTGTAAATTCTTTTATTTTTAATGTGTTTTTTTTCTGTAATGCTTTCACTTTAAGAATAAAGGTGGTTGCTGATAAAGGGCTGTATGGTATCTTATAACTGCTGATAATTACACTGTTCCTAAGCTTTCAAAGAGAAAACAATGCTCAGACACTGGCCTGTTTAAGCAGCCTGGCTTGCTGGGAATATCCTAGTGTAAACAGGGGACCGGGCAGCCTGGAAAAACCTTGGTCAGGAGGGAGAGAGATGTGGATCTCTACACGGGAGAAGTGGTGGCTGAGAGGCATGCAACCTAGGGTGGGTGCCCTCCAGGGACCAAGGTGCACTTGCACTGAACTTGACATACAAGTAGGTGAAAAAGGAGAAAGCATTACGGAGGCCATATTCATGAGCCACTATTAATCAGAGTTAAGGAAGTAAATTGAAAAGTTTCAGAAAATGGATAGACACAAACTTTGTATTTCGATTAACTCACAATCGGCTCCTACACTATATAGTCTGTAAACCTCTAATAGTAACAAAAGGGGAGAATGGTTGTCTACCAACACACAGAGTGTCTAAGGGTAGGCCTACGCTACCCGCTGGATCTAATCTAGACGTGATAAATCGATTCGAGCGCTCTCCCATCGACTCCCGAACTCCACCGCCATGAGAGGCGCACGCAGAGTCGACGGGGGAGCGGGAGCAGTCGACTCACTGCAGTTCACCACCGCCTTTGGCTAGTCCTGTCCATCATCAGTACCTCATGATAGAATATGCACAAGGGAACTGAAGTAAACAGGTGTCAAATAATGAGGGCTTACATGACTGTGGGTTTAATGAACTACTCTTTTACTGCTGCAGATTTTAGCTGAAATGCTGACTCAGGTCACAAGTGCAACTGCATTTAGTGGTTCATCACTGCCCTCAGTTGTCCACATCATAAATCCATTTTATAATCTATCATGCTCAAGATAATCTCAGAGATGTAAAATGGTACCCAGTCAAGGCCAACCCTCGCCATGGACCCAGAACTGTGCAGGGGAGATCTCCATTGACTCTGGGGGCTCTAGGAGCCAGATCATGGCTCCCCTGCCCTCACCATGGGCCGTGGGGGAGAACTGCGGAGGATGAGAAGCCAGCCAGAGATTCCAGCTGGTAGAAGCAGGAGCAGCCAAAGCAGAGACTGCTGCACATTCCAGTCAAAGTTGGAGGTTCTCAGAGTTCTTCTATCCTGTGCTGATCAGCTGTTTGCTACCATCCACCCCCTCCCACCTCACAGTCTCTTCACTTAAGCTTCTCTCCCCAGTTCCTCCTCTTCTCCCCTGCCATGTGCTCCTCACCTTCACTTCCCCTTCCATTTAGCTAATCTACCTAAACTTACCCCATGCTCACAATCATGGAACTAACCTGCTGTTTTTGCTGCCATCAATTGTTCACTCTGCTTCTGTGTTGTACACCCGTTCCCCCTTCCTGTGTCTGTCTTGTTTATTCAGACTGTAAACTCTTGGGGGCAATGGGCCGACTACTACTATGTATGTATAGTGCCTAACACAATGAGGTCCCACTCTTGGATGCCCCTTAGACAACACCTTAATTAACCTGATTAATAACAATAACCAGCTAGCAACTGCAGGCCAGGACTGAGATACACTGGAGAACTACAGAGTACTTGACTAGCAGAGGGGATGCAACTGAGGACTGTGTTACATTGGCCTGGCTGTGTGGGGCACGAGATTCAGCTGGTCCATACTGCTGCAGGTCAGGATTGAGGCATAATTCTGAGAACTAATGTGGTGAACTATCCAGTATTATTATAGATCTTCATTTCTACATGTGCTACATTCCTCAAGAAGAAAGGAAAAATTCACACACATTTGCATTTAAGGATTGTGACTGCACCAGCATCATTTAATGCAAGCAAGAGTAGGCAGGAGTTGGGTAAAGGAGCAAACTAGGATAATTATGTAACAATAACTATTGGAATCTGTGGATATTAATCTGTGCCACGTCACACAGGCAATAATCTCTTGTAAGCCTGACCCAAGTCAGGTGACAGGCTAGGGAATAGAGAGGTCTTATCAACTCTCCTGCATGCTATACCATTATTACAAAGGGTGACATGTTAAGTTTTACCTTTTATATGAGGAAAAAATGCCAGATAAAAGGAATATTTTGAGACAAGCAAGCACCAAATGTTGACAGTATAATAAAGTGCAAAGAAAACACACATTATAGCTGCTCCAAGCACAAGAGATGGGCCCCACATAGGAGTTTCAAAATACATTGCTTGATGCTTTGCTACTGCTGGTATCATGAGAACAATATTTAACAAACATTTAATCACAAAGATTAATTGGCCACAGTGGACCCAACCCTAGCCACCAAAGCACAACATTAGAGATTTTATAAACAAGCTGGCTCACTCACTGATTTCTATGTTTGAGAGAGACTCAACCTTTCAAGAGTACACTGTCACTTTAAAAATAATGCTGTATACTTATATCTAATATTTTCACTTTTGTCCAAAGAAAGTTTCATTTTCAGGTTCTTGGTGCTGCAGTGTCTGGACTGTAAACATGACCTAGAAATGTATGTTTAACAACTTTTTTTTATGCCTTGAAGGAGGAGTCCTTGCTGTGCCCTGACTCCTCCCCATTGGTGATGTCATTTCCAGGAAAGAGCTATTTAGAGAACTTTTCAGAACTGGCTTTTTCTTTTTTCAGTTGACAGTATTTAAAAGTTTAAAACAAAAATTTTTTTTTTAATAAAATGAATCCAACATTTTATTTGCCTTTTGGTTTGAGTCTTTAGGTTGTACTCCGGTCGTTTCCCTCTGCAGCCAGAAAGGCAAAAATCCCACCTTTAATGAAAACTGGGATTCTTACAAAATCAAATGCAGTCAGGAGCTGGAGATTTAAGAAACACCTGAGTACCACAAATATCAGACCTGAAGAAGAGCTTTGGGTACACTGGAAAGCTTGTCCCACCAAGAGTAGTTACTGCAATAAAAGAGATTACCTCACTATCTTGTCTGTCTGACACAGTTTTCGCAGTCTTATATTTTAAGGGGAAGTAAACATTTCATTTTGAGTGCTTTTTCTATCCAGTTGTCTTGACTGGTGGTGTCCATTTTTGCTGCTATTATGGTTTCCAATTTTCCTTCTCAGCAGCTCTTACCTGGCAAAAAGCACTTCACTAGGAAATGTGGGACCACAGAATAAATAACCACTCAAGAAGTTCTTCCAAACAGCAGCAACTAGACCAATTTATTCAGGCCTGCAATGAGTGGAGTTGGAAAGGAGGTTCCTCATGAACATTTCCCTCCCAACATCTTATTCTTCCCCTTCATCCATATTTAGTCCATTTGTTAGACTCTAACTTCTTCCCTAACAGAACTTTCAGTAAAACACGGAACTGAATCAAAACAATGGAGCAAAACGTGATGCTGTTTTAGCTCAGATGAAAATATCTGTAAGAGTCATAGAAGCTGAGAAATCACACAAACTCTTTTAAAGATCAAATTAAACGACCTTCAGAGATTTATGACCTTAATATTCAAGAGAACATTTGCATGAGGCTCAAAACAAAAACAAAAAAATTTAAAGCCTCCAACCTTCGTACATTAGGTTTAAAGGAGTAATCTGAAATAGAATCCTCTTATAAATCAGCTTTTTTAATCAGAGATTTCAAAAGTGAAATGTGAACCTTCTTTAACCACAGAAAGGCTGTCACTCACCACCATTTGAAAATTCAACAGGGAATAAGGGATCAGTAGATAGAGTGATTTGCTAGACCCTTTTATTTTTCTAATTTGCAGTGAGTTTTGAAATAGTCAAACAATTTTTTTTTCCTGGGTGCTTTTCATTATGTGGCTATGTTTACAGTAAAAATGTGTACACCTGTTGTCCAGATGACAAGGATCTGGACTTTTCAGCTCTGCAGCATGAAAACCAAGGCAATCCTGTCTACATTACCCTCTATCACTGTTGCCAGGACCAGTTGAGCACCATGCTGCTGGAATGCAGATACACATATTTTCTAGCGTAAACAAGGCTTTGGGGACCATTAAGCAGCCCTGCAAGCCCCAGGCACTAAGGAATCCTTGCAAAAACTTGATTGAGCCCTGGCTGATATATTACATAGCAGTGCAGAACACTACGATCAGACTAATGAGGAGCACAAGTCCTTGAGAAGACTAGCTGACTTAACCTTGCATGCATTTAAATACTTCACTGTAATATACACATCAAAGTAAAAAAAAAAAAAAATGAAGACTTGGAAACATTTTTTGAACAAACAAACTGAAGAAAAGCAGTTATCTATAGTGATATAGGCCAAAAGGGATAAAGTCTGGGTTTAAAGTTCTACACACATGATATTTTCCATGTGTATTTTCATACTGATTAGGAGTGAAGAGCAACCTTGCAAGATTTGCCAGCTCAGGCAGAAACTCTACTCACTCCAGTCCCTTTACCAAGATTTTTGACAATGAAAAACAGACATTTTACTTGCTTGTCAAAAAACTTGCCCATTTTGGATAAGAACAACTTTGCAAGGATGGCAAAAGGGACCTTCAGCTCCAGGCTGGATTAAATATTTAAACTTTTTAATTGCTGATAAACTATTGGCTACTCAAATGCAAGATGCTTTAATCTTTTCAAACCTGATTCAAGTCCAGTGAAGTCAATGGAAAGATTCCCACTGATTTCAATGGGCTCTGGATACAGCCCTACTTTATTTAGTACCAAGAATGAACTGAATTGAGAATAAAGCCAAGATACTCCAACAGCAAATTATACCAGCAAACAGCACTCATAAGCCCCAAGCACAGATAACAAGAGGACTAAAAAAATCCTTATACTTGTTTCCTTACTAAACACTGAAAGACACAAGACTGTTGATATTTCCTGGATTAAATGCTTCTAGTAGACATTTCACATTTGCTATTTACAGGACTTATTACTTAAAATGACCCAGCAAGCATGGCCTGGGCTTTTGCTCCTAACAAGTTTAATTACACAAATGGTACTTGACATTTTATTGTGTGTGTCATGCAGCCATACTACAGGCTGATGTCACTAGATCACAAGATAAGCAGATTCAGCCCAATATTGAACTCAATTCCTACCATGGTGTCAAGACAGTATAAAATGTACTGCTTCAGGAGTGCCTCTCTTTTTACAAAAGCAGGGGGTTGTAACTGCTTGTGGTCATTTTGATTTCCATAACACTTATTCTAAGCATCCTGGCCAGATGCCAAATGGGGTAATTTTAATTAATTCCCCTACAGTTTGATATGAATACCATAGTTTTCACTTCCTGTCTCAAAAACTGTTCTGTTGTCCCCCATCATGGCCAAGTAAATAGTAGTTCAATTTCATGCCACAGGCAACTCCACTTCAGTGGTGTGTGAGGCGATTCCTGCTCATCATTTATACACAGGAAGTTATCCCAAAGCATTGGATCATCTTCGATCACCTAGAAACTGACAAAACTGAAGTTGGCGTTTTCCTTACACATTTTTTCATTTCATATTTTTTCAACACTTTTTATCCACAAATGAAGGACAATCAAAATATACAGTAACCTGTTCTTGAGACACCACCAGCTGTTTCCACTTCCCGTTTATGCATTATGTACCTGTGGTGTGTTTTTTAAAATGTAGACCGCAAGTCAAACAGAGAGAGAAGCAGCCTAGTCTCCAACATTAAAATACCCCGTGTTGAGCTAGACAGATGAATAAAGGAAACTCAAGAGCTCCTAAACTTTGGGTTTGCATACTACCTGGCTACCATACAATAATCACCCACAATTTTTTTGAGGGAGGGGGAAGAATATGCTTCAAAATTTTAAGATTATTTTTCTAAATCTAAGACACAGAAACATCTGATGCTGAACCAAGGTCACATGCTAAACTGATCTGCATAATTTTATTACAGATTGAAGATTTACTTAAAATCCTTAGAATAATTTCTTCAAAAGCTGAACATCTCTTCCCGTATCTACTGCCCACACAACTTTCAATCACAAAGGTCTTGCCTTCCACAAAGCTACGACAGCACTGTATTCCCTGTTCAACTCTCAGATTTTCAAGCAGATTCTATCTGGATTTGGTGTGCTAACAAGTGAACCATTATTAAAGCCATTATGTTCAACTGCAAAAGATCACTGGGTTAGAAGTAGATTATTATGTAAAACTGTTTTAGAATCAGTGAAAAATTAAAAACCCACCCTACGTTTGCAGAAAAAATAAACTGGCAACTGATAAAGTGACAGGGTTGCTTATGCAGCAATTTGCTAAATGCAGCCATCTGCTGTCTTTTTCAGCAACAGAAAGTGCCTAGTTTAAAATGCCTTCCTTACATTTGCTTGGTATTTTATTACTAGATTAATAGCCATAAAGCTATACCTATTGATTGTATATTACCGACTTCAGCAGAGTTGAGGACAGTTTACAATTAGATCTCTAGACAGACATGCCTCTCAGACCAAGTTTTAGGACTCTCAGAAGCTTAAGGACAAATACTTGGCAAGTACTACCAGTCAGGGAGCAGCCGGTCAGTTGCTACTGTTTCTCATTCCTTGTTACATTACCAAATATAAATTGATTGTTTCTTGTTAAAACACCAACTTTCCAAAATTATTTAATAAGTCACCAAATCCAGTATCTGTGCCTTGCTAAAACAGGCATCGTGTACATGTTAACTCTTAGCTATTTTCTGTTTCCTCTCTTCAGGGAGTTATTTTTCTACACAGCATGACTCCAGATAATAAATATTACCCATATATTAAAGAAACTCTTCAAACACCAACAGAAGTTTTAAAGCAACTTAAACACATTTCCATATTAGGGCCTGTGGAAAGCAGATGTTTTTTTTAAAAAAAAAGCACACAGGAGAATCCCTCTTTGTTGTGAATCTCGCAACAACAAAAGTTTTGTTCTCCTGAACTGAAGTTTTGTTCCTTCTTTGCTAATGAAAAGAAAAGTTCTCCTGCAGCGGCACCACCAAAACAGACACACAACACTTCCTTCGCTCCTTGGAGACTGAGAAAACATTTGCTAAAAACCCAAGTTTTCCACTGGAACCGGCAACAACCAAAACTCGTTACCTGTCTCAGACCCAAGAGGAAAGGCATCCTGCATTCTCATTATCCACACTAAAGCTTTAGAACAAAAGAATTTTAAAGTCCCACAACAACCATTTCCTCGTCTGATGAATGCTGGTGCGCCTGCAATCCTATTTAAACCAGGGCTTCCTTGGCTGGGAATGTTAAGTAAACAGGGTCCCAGAAGACAGTGGCTAGCTAGCTCTCCGCCCTTCCCCTCTTTCTCCTCCCACACTCTGACATCTCAGACGCAGCAGAGCTGTAGGTTTGGTCGGGGGAAATGACATCAGTTCAGGCAGTGCAAAAAGCTGGAAACAGCTGCTGATTAACAAGAAAAGGGCTTGCTACAAACTTGAAATGCAACCTGGTATTTAGCAACCCTGTTCCACTCAGAGGCGTTAACACTACATTTTGGATGAACAAGGAGAACTATCTTGGCTCTAACCAGATGCTCCAAATAGAATAAAAGCTTGTATTAAAGAACAGCTCTTCAATGACAATAAAATCCCCTAAGTAAAAATACCTCAATTTCTCCTCAAAAATAGCTGTCTCGTTAGGATATAGCTCCTTTGAGCAGCTTTGTAGTCTCCACTAACAGGCAGCATTTGTGGAAGATGGATCAAACCAGAACCATGTATTTAAACACCTCCGAACTTGGAGGATTTGGCTAAAATGGAACACCGATCTAAACCACTCCCCTGATTTTGCCCACTGATTTTTTCTTTAAATAGCTCTTACTGCACTACCTGCAAATTCACCACCACAAACAACACCTCGCTTACTAAATGGAAAAGCTTCCATTTCTTTCAATGGGAGCAGGATTGGGCCACCAAGCAAGCGGACACAGAGGTGATGCGGCAGCTATTTTTATCCTTGCCATGTAGTGAGAGCACATTTCTATCCCAATGCAGTGCCCTCCTTCTGGGCATTAACCATCTCCGCACTTTCAAACCAACGGGAGGTTGTACATTGTAAACAAAATTTATCTAGTCACCAGGAATGCCAGTCTTGTTTGTTCTCTCATAAACAAGCGGTACAGCAAGTTCTCCAGCAGTAGGGGAGATGACACAGCAGACAGAATCTAAATTTAACTGTCTGTACCTCCTACTTTAAAAGTTCAGCAACCCCCCTTCCCCTTTTTTTGTTTCTCTTAAATCAGCAGCTGTTCTCATCTGTCATACCCCAAACTAGAACACACACCACTCCCGTGCGCAGAGGAAGCAACTTAGCAGGCATTTAACAGAACAGGAACTTCTCTTTTATTTGATCTTCTCCACCTCTAGGCTGCTAGAAATTAAAGATATTTGGGAAGGATGAGAGAAGGAGTTCTTCATGCACAGAAACCTATTAAATCCCTTAATGGAAAATACTATTTTTTAAGTCATTTCAGGGCTTAAAACAAGTAACTACTTACAATTCTTACACATTCAGATTTTCAATTGCATTACATTTTTAAAAAGCCTTAAAAACAGCCAAATCATTCACAAGCAAGTTTGGTGAGAACTAGTCTGAGACAATTACCCCCTTTTCAAACTTCAACACTTCTGAGCCACTGTTACCATGTTCTCTTGGGAGTTCCTGAATTATTCTTCATTAACGATCTGGAGGATGGCATGGACTGCACCCTCAGCAAGTTTGCAGATGACACTAAACAGGGAGACGTGGTAGATACACTGGAGGATAGGGATAGGATACAGCGGACCTTGACAAATTAGAGGATTGGGCCAAAAGAAATCTGATGTGGTTCAACAAGGACAAGTGCAGAGTCCTGTGCTTAGGACGGAAGAATCCAATGCACTGCTACAGACTAGGGACCGAATGGCCAGGCAGCAGTTCTGCAGAAAAGGACCTAGGGGTTATAGTGGATGAGAAGCTGGATATGAGTCAACAGTGTGCCCTTGTTGCCAAGAAGGCTAACGGCATTTTTGGGTTGTGTAAGTAGAGGCATCACCAGCAGACTGAGGGATGTGATCATTCTCTTCTATTCCGCATTGGTGAGGCCTCATCTGGAGTACTGTATCCAGTTACAAACTACCTGAAAGGGGGTTCCAAAAAGGATGGATCTAGACTGTTCTCAGTGGTAGCAGATGACAGAACAAGGAGTAATGGTCTCAAGTTGCAGCGGGGGAGGTTTAGGTTGGATATTAGGAAAAACATTTTCACTAGGAGGGTGATGAAGCACTGAAATGGGTTACCTAGGGAGGTGGTGGAATCTCCTTGCTTAGAGGTTTTTATGGTCAGGCTTAATAAAGCCCTGGCTGGGATGATTTAGTTGTGGATTAGTCCTGCTTTGAGGAAGGGGTTGGACTAGATGACCTTCCAACCCTGATATTCTATGATTCAATGTTTCCCAAATGAGCATGAAGTTCTGAGGGTTCTCTGAACACAAACAGGTTGGGAGAAATGTAGTAAGTATCCTTCATAGTTACAAAGCATCTCATCCAAGCATTAGAAAGCACTCTACAAATGCTAATTAATCTTCTCAACACACAATTCAATGTTACGTGGTACCATCCCCATTTTATCAGCAGGGAAACTGAGGCACAAAATAGTAAGCTGCAACTGCTCAGATATTGGATTTTCTACCTTTTGCAAGTTATCAGAACTTTAAATGACCAGTCCAAAAGTTACCCCGATATTGATTATGCCACATGGCTATAAACTCATGGATGAAACATTCAAACCATCGTAAGACGAGGAAGACTTTGTAGCACCTTAGACACTAACCAGTTTATTTCAGCATAAGCTTTTGTGGGCTATAGCCCACTTCATCGGATGCGAGGACTGGTCCGTCTCCCAAGATCTGTGAGAGTGAGGGATCATCTTTCAGGATAGGATGTAGGTCTTTGATGATGCGTTGGAGAGGTTTAAGTTGGGGGCTGAAGGTGACGGCTAATGGTGTTCTGTTTTTGTCTTTGTTGGGCCTGTCCTATAGTAGGTGGCTTCTGGGTACTCGTCTGGCTCTGTCAATCTGTTTTTTCACTTCCCAAGATGAACTCTGCTAACTCTGTTCTCATATTTTTTTCTCCTCCTGATAATGGCCCATCCAAATTAAACAGCTTCTTAGAATTGGTATGATAATTTACAACTTCCTCCCCTCTTTTTTTTTTTGCTTTCTGTGCATATAAATGCATCTTACTTCTGTTCCATTCTATGCATCCGATGAAGTGGGCTATAGCCCACGAAAGCTTATGCTGAAATAAACTGGTTAGTCTCTAAGGTGCTACAAAGTCTTCCTTGTCTTATTTACGGATACAGACTAACACGGCTGCTAATCTTAAACCATCATAGGTATAGGTTGCTTTGCCAAGCAAATGGACAATATCAATGAAACACAGGAGCATGTTCCTGTTTTGGTGATGGGTCATTAAGAACTCTTGTCAGCATCTGGTCCTGGCCACTGTTGGAGACAGGACACTGGACTAGGTGGACCTCCAGTCTGATCTAGTCTGGCAATTCCTGTGTTCCTACTTTAAAAGTTGACACCCTCCGACAACCTGGCAACTTCAACTGATTCTCTCTCTCTTTAGCAAATCACCCAAGTGTCTCCAGTAGACATGCAAAAGACAAGAGCTCAGCAGTAAATCTAGTGACTCAAGATCCAGATTCATAGTAGTAGAAAAGGAAGTAACTGATCTTAACAGTAACAGCTTCCTAGCTTTCTTAGCACCACTCCCTCAACAGGAAGTTCGATGCTCTATCATTGGACGAGTGAAGTCTCATCTAGTCTCTCCATGGGGCGGTTCTATGCTGGGACCCGTGTCACCACTTGGACGCTCCTTTTGGTTTTTCCCTCATGTGTTGGGGGCCAGCACTAGCTAGCTCCAGTGATGATGCTGTCAGTGCCAGAGGAGCTGGCACTGATGCCAGTGCCATGTCTGTTGGTATTGGTGCCAAGGTGACAGCTGGTGGATGTAGTAAGATGAGGCCCTGAGACACAAACTCTTGGTATCAGAGGCCTGGTATGAGGCCTGAGCTGAAGTAATGGTAAAGACATTGCTAACATAAAGCAAAGCTGGGCGGTGAGCCAGAGGCAGGTCCCTGCTCACAGACGTTGGCAAGAAGGGGGCTGCTAGAAGTATGTATTAATCACTAACAACATATGCCAAGACAGAACACCTGGGTACGAACACATCCCACACATCTCTCACAGAAAATAAAGAACAGGCAGACCTAGCTTAAGACAGTAGAGTAGACCTAGCTTAAAACAGTATAAAAGGACAATATGATGAATAGACAATATGAAAGAACAATATGATGGATAGACAATATGATGGATGGATAAGTTTGTTTGAACCAAATCTGTGAGAAAGCAACCACCCAACCCGTGAGAAAGGCAACCCCCTAATAGAGGGCCTGTACCTTGATGCATCAGGAGTGATGAGTAATCTGTTTGCAAAAGTGTATAAGAATACATCCCTGAGTGGTCGTCTTTGTCCAGCCTAGGGGGCAGTGGAGCGCCCCGCCACTGACTGAGCTGTGTCCATTGTCAGGGGGCACAAATTCGTAGTATGTCCTGTAGAGTCTATAGGAAACTATCACAGTGCTACGTTTGACAATAAACCTGACCCGGGTTCCTTCGTATCTTACTAGAGTCTGTGGTCATTGGGGGTTCTCTCGGGGTCTGCTGTGTCAGCTATCTGCACAGAGCTGTAGCAGTACACAGAGGGAACACGCATGCAGCCGACTGATCTCATCATCGAACAAGAGCAGAGCACCACACGGGTAGCTACTGACAACAGTGGACGTAGTGTTGAGAAAGTGACAGCCAGTGATGATGATCCCAACACTGAGCTGATTGGAATCAACGTGACTGGTGTAAAACTCAATGCATTTTTCTTCCCTGCCTTTTTTGCACCCCTAGACTCTGGGATGTGGTATCTGCTTGAAGGGGCACTTGCTGAGGACGACCCTTTGGGCTTCTTGGAGGTAGATGACCCTCCAGGTCTGAGGCCACGCACATTTATCAGTCAACCAGGTGTAGCTTCAGCCACGTGTCCCTCAAATTTGTGAGGGACTGACAAGAAGTATTTTCACTCTGAGTGCTTATCAGGGATGTGGCTCCCCCTCAGACAGAACAGGTATCAGCTATACTGGGGAATGAAGTCTGGCAGCGTTTCAACCCTGGTTTAGAGTCTGCCAGGGTGGTAGGCATGAGGAGCCTTGTTCCATTGTATGGGGGAGAGGGGCAGGCGTGTATTGGAGAGGTGTCTGTTTTGTTCTGGTTTTAGGAAACGTTCAAAGTAGAGAACTGAAGATAGGAGGGGTGAAGTAGGATTTGTTCTCCAATTAAACCTAGAAGATGAGCTTGAAACAAGAAAAGTAGATGGTTGGACACGTGCTAGATTCAGTCTTGCTGCCTCAGGCTGTAAGAGGGAACAGAGGAAGGATGGCAGCTGCAATTGCTCCAGTCCTTTATGTCCTTGCACAGAAGCATGAAGTGGCACTCATGGCCTTGATGGACAAAAAGATCCCATCTGATATTTAGTGAGATCCACACTGAGCCATAGCTGAAGAACACAGTGTTCCAGGTAATGGTATGCCAATGACTTTATATGAAGTAACAATATTTTATACATTACTCTCCACTGCATTTTTCATGCATCCTAACATGGTGTTTTTCTGACCACTACTGCACACTGAGCAGAGATCCTCACTGTCCACAATGTTGCCCAAATCTTTCGCTGGAACAGATACAGTTAAATTTAGAATCCCATAAAGTGCATGAGTATTTTAAATTATTCCCTCCGGTGGGCAAGACCTTGCACTTATCAACATTTAATTTTACCTATCATTGTGTTGCTCATTCAATTAGCTTAGGGCTGGTCTCCACTACGGGTAGATCCACTTTGCTACAATCGATGCAGCTGAGATTGATTTAATGGGTCTAGTGAAAACCCGCTAAATCAATGTTGGAGTGCTCTCCATTACAACCCCATACTCCTGGACATGCCCCTCACCCACCATTCTGACAATACACCTCAATCTTGACTTTTACCACCTGTCATTGTTCCAGGCGTGGGTGTCTCAAACAGGAACGGTTGCGTTATAGAGACAAATGATGATAGGGACTCAGATGACACCACCAAACCAGCCAGTTAATCTGCTGGCCTACCTAGGCCCCAGGGTTCTCTGAGGTTTCTGTTGCCATTTAACAAGAAGAAACCAAACCTGTGAGTAGACTGCTATAGGAAAACAGAAATACCGACAGAGCTCCAGCATAAATGTTGAGGGGAGCCTCTCCAAAAAGAATTAGCATGCACTGACCAGTATAGCGCAGGTTCTGAAGAGCAAGGAGGAAAAGACTTAAACAGAGTCTCTTCAGGTATCTTCAAAGAGCCTAAGCAAAAGTTTAAAAGAATAAATGGAAACTACAATTTCAATGATTAGGAAAGCTCAACACCAGTTATTCAGAACAGCAGCAGTTTCTGAACACATTAATTATATTTAGAAGTGACAAAGAGTCCTATGGCACCTTAAAGACTAACTAAGGAATTAGAGCATAAGCTTCCGTGGGCTAATGCCCACTTCGTCGGATGCATGCAGTGGAACGACGAAGTGGGCATTAGCCCACGAAAGCTTATGCTATAATACTTTAGTTAGTCTTTAAGGTGCCACAGGACTCTGTCACTTCTGCAATTCCAGACTAACATGGCTACCCCTCTGATTAATTATATTTAGACACTGCGCTTCTAAATTACTGTACAAAAGCCTGGCTCAAGCTAACAGAGCAAATCTGGTTTGAAGTTCCATTCTCCATTACAGTGATTTTGTTTTCAAACCTACATTGGGGCGAGGGGTGGACAGGACCAGAAAGCTCAATCTTAAATATACACCCACACTAAAAGTTTTCTAAATCGCTCTACAAAGCATTTCCTATAATGTACTTGGGAGAAGAAATTTGATCTGTTTTTCCCAACACCAAGCTGCTCCTTTTTGAAATGTTAGAACATTTAATACAAATTGGGATGTGTTAGGACGTGAGTGTTGGTATAAGAGCAAATCTGGACTGATTCAGCAAAAGTGCTTACAGGAAACAGCGGGAAACATGTCAAGATCTTACAATCTAATGTCACATTTACTATGTTCATTGTTTCTACTTTGGCTCATGTTTTTGCATAATCAAGGAATACGGTACATATCCCACTTCTCACCACCACTCTCAAAGAACAGGCAAACCCTTCCTTTCTAATAGAGACTGCTGGATGTAGCTCCCTTCAAATCTGATCAAGCCCATTGCTGGGTTCAGAGGAGGATTGGACAGCAGCTTCCCACTCACAAAGTTCAAGGCCTGTTTTGTCAGTCAGAATAGACTGCTAGAGAATACGAGGCACTCTCTTCACGGGGATGAATACCTTGCCTTCACAGCTCTCGTGCTTCCTTCTAGCCCAGAAAACTGCCCCCCAGCACAAGCCAGAAGAGCAGGTTGGGGCCGGTTTGCTACACTTCCTGCCTCCCGGTGACTGCAAGGCAGGCCCAACACTACACTGACGGGGCAGCGGGAAGTGGAGTGACCCAGACCCAGACCACTCCGCTCTGTCCCCTGGCTCCCAGCCTTGGGAGTGGGGGGGGGAACCTCCCCACAGCAGGCACGCCTGGGAACCGGCGAAGCACGCTGGGGCTGGGTCACTCCACTTTCTGCCAACCGGTGAGTGCACAGCAGGCCCGACCCCTGCTGCAGTCCCCTGGGACGCAGCTCACGGGAAAGTGTGGAGCGGGGGCGAGGTTGGGGCAGAGCAGAGGTGGGGTATGGGTGGAGCAGGGGCCGAGGCAGGTTTCCTGGCCAGCTGAGCTAGCCAGGGGATCAGGCTGACCTCTGGAGCAGCACACAGCTGCGTAGGTCATAAGGAAATTTGGATCAATTTGGTGCCCAAAATTTCCTGGTGTCCTATGCAGCTGCGCAGTTTGAGTATAGGACACTGGACCAGAAGGCAAGAGAGCTGGGCTCTGTTCCTGGCTCTGCAACTGACCTGCAAGCTGCTTCACTCACCTTTTTATCTCTATTTCCCCATTGATAACATGGGAAGAATGTTACCCTCCTTCTTTTGTGAAGTATTCCAAGATGTACAATGAATGGTGCTCTAAGAGGTAATTATAAGTACAGTATTATATACTTGCCTAGAAATCTTGACAAGGATCCCTTTAAAGAAGTGACAAGTTATTCACATATTCCACATGCCTGTATCTTGTTATGAGCTGCTTCCCAGCAGACAGCTAGGGCCCTGCATAACTAGTAAAATGGCAAGTAGAAGTTATGCCAGTGACATTCGTGTTTCGGTGTTCACCATAACACTGCACTCTACTTAAGCACTGCTAACATTAATATCCACCTTCTCCTGCAGTGGTGTAGCCAGACCCCACTTTTTTTTGTTTAGTTCCAGTAAAGAATAGAGAAAACTACATAATTTTTATTACTGAGTCTGCAAAAACACTCTACATAAGTAAATTACAATGATTTGGACATGTATATGTTCATATTTATTTGTTGTTCCTAAAGTTAATTAAGTATTTTAGGAAAATTTGTCAGAGTGGCCACCAGCAAGAGTTAGTGGCCACATTCTAAAGCCACCAAAAAATGTGAGAACACCTCTAGGCCTCTGACTGCCAGATTCTGGGACTGGAGGACAGGGGATGCATCACCTGACGGATTGCTCTGTTCTATTCATTCTCTTTGAAGCTTCTGGCATTGGTCACTGTCGGAAGACAGGATACTAAGCTAGATGGGGCATTGTTTTGACCCAGTATGGCTGTTATGTTCGTAATCAAGTATGTATGATCCCTGCTTGGAACACCGATAGCCCCTTGTGTTTCCAGTAAGGGCCAAATTATACCTTAAGATACATCCAAGTTTCTCAGACGCTACAGTGCAAGATGCATACCTCTCTGAGCAGAATTTCGAGATACAGATTTTGGACATTTTACCGTAATAAAGACAGCAGAGATTCTACCACCTCTATATTGCAGAGAAGATACTTATAAAATGGCAAATCCTTTGAAAATATCTCATCTATAATTCTTCTCCTAAGGTGAGTTTTATACATATATCCCGAACTCATGGAGACTCAAAAACCCTTGTGTGCCTCTAAAAGAGAAATATTACAAACTATAGGTGGCAGGAAATCTTAATCTCTAACAATCAAAGTGAAGCATCGATCGTATGAATAATAAAGACAGTCAATCCTAAAAAAAAATAAGCTGAGGAGTGAGAACTCCGGGCCATTCAACCAGGAAAGAGCCCAATACTGCTTTCCTACAAATTAATGGCAAAATTCCCACCAACTTCAATACTAAATCAGGCATACATTTGTAACAACAATATCCATGACAAAAGACTTATTCCACACACTAATCCTCTATAAAGGTAGATAGAGAACTCAAGGACACCCTGCAAATTTTGTGAATGGCATTTGATCAGAGGCTGTCTAGGAAACAGATTCTTTGAAGTGCCTGTGCCTTAACAGCCTGAAATGCAGGGCTGTTCAGAAATGAGTGATGCAATCAGACATTTAGCTACTCTATTGACCTACTAATCCAGGGTCAAAAGAAACAAAAATTGGACGGGAAGTCTAAGGGTTTTAGTCCACTTCATACGATAATCTTTGAAACATTGACTGTATTAAGAGATCTCCCTAGAATAGGGATGCTAGCATGGGAAAAACAAGGATAGAATAATTGACTGATTAAAATGGAATTCACTCACCACCTTGGGAAGGAATCTCAGATGAGCTCATAGCCTCACCTTGTCCTTGAAGAAGTTAGTGTAGGGTGGATCAGTCACTCAGGCCTGGGCTGAAGTCACTACCACAAGAAAAAATCTGTTTCCCACACTAAAAAAAGTGGAGCAACTAAAAAGGAAGTTTCATCAATCTTCACAAGAACTACATTTATCTCATGACGCTAAGGACTTAAGTGCAAAATTTCTACTGTACTAAGCCAGGCATACAACTGGAAAGGGAATTCAGAGAAACTATTTGCATTCACCTTATTCAAAGAATGTCAAAATAGCAGATGAAGAGCTCTGAAAACTAATGAGATCTGTAACCCAGACCAACAAGTGAAGACAGTCAAGGTTTTCCACTTGGAAAATCTTGCATTAGACTGAAAACCTCTCTCTCTCTTGAATTGGCATGTCCTCTGGTAAGTTCTTTTCAAACAGCAAAGATGATGAGACATACCAAGGACCAGATCCTTTGTACTACTCTAGCTGGGGATTCTCCTGTTGTAGGAGAAGTCTCAGAAGCATAGTTTTCAGCCTGATGAGAGTGGCTTCTACAATTGCCAGTAGGGTTCAAAATCAAACCTACCTGGACCAGAAAGGGATTATACAGGCGAGTCACATCTTACGTGCATTTAACATGCATGAATTCACCTTTGTGCGGTTGGGGGGGAAAAAAAATTAAACTGTAGTGTGGGAGATTCCGCCCGCCATTCAACTCAATGAGTGTTTGACTATACGTGGTTTTTGCTTCACGCGCTAACTGCGGAACGTAATCCCGTGTATGATGAGACTCACCTGTACAGATCATGGAAACTTTGTCTCTTCTAATCTTGACCAAGACCTTTGAATAACAAAGGGAATTGGAGAAAGGAACATGTGAACTCCTGCCCCTTCAACCAGAGAACAGAAAGTCGGTCTACTGTCAATGTCATATTTAATGTCTTCTACAGAAGACAACTTGTTTCTCAGGGGAATAGTAAATAGATCTCTCAAGCAAACACTATTAGAAAAAGATCTGTCACATCATCATACCTGTAACAGCTACCCACAGCTGTCTAGTAGTGATCAGCTGAGCTTATCTGCAGCACAGACAACAGGAAACAATATCCTGTTCCTTTCTTCTTAGGACACAGCAGCCCAATTTTCCACAATTAGATTTAAAGCTATCTTTTGCGATACCAGATCTCCAAAAGCCCACAATGCATTCAATGCCACCCTCATCTCCAGACATTCATTTGAATGGATTCCTGGAGAAATTAAGTCCCTTCAATATGGCACACACCACATGAGCTCCCCATTACAAACAGGACGCACCCATGGCTACTACAATCTAAATCAGGTAATTTGGAAATCCTTTTCCTAATTACAAGAATCATTGGATTGCCATCACATCAATCTCTCTCTACCACTTGGAGAGGGTGCAAGAATTCTGCGGCTTGTAACCACTGACGATGCCTCAAGTTAACACATTCCGAAAGGTACTATTAACACTACTTTGGCCATGAGGTCCAACGTCGACAACACAGGTCTTGCAGAAACCTTCTGGTCCTATCAAAGTCATCTTACCACATTCATTATATCCTGGTCCCTTGCAGGGAAAGAAAGGAACTGAGAAAATAATTATTTCCGAGGGGAAAACTGGTGGTGGGACTGCTTGGATCTATTCTGGAGTGCTGCCTTTGATCAGTCAACTATCCTAATAGGTAGAACATGCACTCCCCATGTTCATATGCCATTATGATCATCAAGCGTTTAGTAAATACATGCAATGCCAATGCCAGCCTAGAAACCAATATCGCTATCACAAGTACAAGGCACTTCTCCAGGCACATCTTTACATGCATATTAATGTTTGCAAAGCCTAGAGCAGAGACCCAGCGGTCACTTTCTTCTAGAAGAGACGTTCTCAGATACAGAGTTGGATCTATTACCAGGTAAGTGATTCAGGATGGGCCTGAGCCTGTGTTATTGTTTTTTTCCTATGTGTCAGGGAGAACCTGAAATGAAACCACTTCCCTCTCTTCATCAAGTAGTATGGAATCAAAGGGGTTTTTTTTGCCAAGGAAGACTGAATTTCCTAGCATCTCTCCCTAATGTAATGTTGGATTCAAGGGCATTCTTGACTGGGGCAAGATAATTCTTCTGACCCAAATTTTGTAAGCCTGTTTGAGAATAATCACTTACTCTCTCTAAAGATGACCAATAGACATCAAGAGTATTGTATTTTTAGTTTAACTCCCAGCAGGAAGCTCTCTGAGGTGCCTACTAACAATACATTTTTCTCACAAGTTTCAATCAAAATTTTTGCTCACACACACTGGCACTAATTAAATGTTCTTTAATAGTTTCTTTGTGAAGACTATTAAAACTAAGCCACCTAGAAAACTGAGAGTAAATTTCCAACTGAAAACGTTATCTTCAGTTTTTTATTTTATCATAACATTTTTGATCCTCACTAGAATATGAACAGGAGTATGAAATGGTATTTTGGACAGTAAGATTCCACTTTTAACGTTAATTTATAGAATAGTATTTACTAACTAATAAGAATATTCACTGATAGACCTACTGGGAGTGGGAATACTATGTTATGAGTAGAGCACCAGATTTGATCTCCCTCATTCTAGGGTAACCAGAGTAATTCCAAAAACGACAATTAATTATGCTAGATTGACACCAGAAAAACAAAAATATGGCCCAGTATGCATGTTCTGTAAAGCTGTTTAATAAATTCTAGTTTGTATCATTTGGCTAGTACAATGATAGAGGCTTTTCCTATTTGGATACATCTATTCAAGGGACACAGCCAAGGTTGAACCATGAATCCTCAGTTCTGCATTGTCTGATTTGACCGTTTGGTTTTCTTAACTTAAATGTTACATTATCAGTAGTATTGTCGGCAAGGAAAATGAAATATTAATGCAAAAGACTTCACTGCAATGTTAAGATTTTAAATGTAACAAATCAGGAAGTGAAAAGCTTCAGGTTCTCATTGCAGTATTAACTCACCTACTTTACAGACTGGAAATAAAATGAATTTTTTATTAGTTTTACCGCAGCGCATACAAAGCAGCTACATTAACAAAGCAATCTTAAGCCTGAGCAGTGAAAAGCAGAAAAGCCAGGAAAAGCAAGAGTTCAGGTTCCCACAGTGGTGTTATTTTGGCCATGTTACATATCCTGTATCTTTTCCACTTCATATTTTAAAGGAAGAAGAGCTTTACAGCCTGTAGAGTTAATGCTTGTGCTAGAAAACACTCAGAAAAGTTCATTGACTCTTTGCTGTTAAAAAGCCTCTATTTCAGGCTTTTAACTTTTTCAGAATAGAAAAAGCATTTACAGAATTATAAATAAAGCAACCTTCAAAAACTAAAGAAGAAAGAGTCATATGTAATTTTGAACCAAGCGGATTTGACCACTTCCTCCAAACTTTTTCCATTCTGAGACACTGTTTGCCTTATTTCAGCCTGGAGAACTTTTAGGACCAAATTATGAAGCCACAAAAATGGGAACTTCACTAATATCCTTTATTCAGAAGCACAATCACATAAAGAAGAAACGCGGGGAGGAGGGATGCAGAAATGAAAATCATGAGCTTTGCAGTCACTTTGACAGTGAATGACCCTAAATAACTGAGCAATCTTCAGACAGTAAGAGAAAATACAGGCAATTGGATTCAATTCTCAATCTTCCAGGACAGAGACAAGGACTGAATGGGTAAAGGGGACTGAGGCCACGTCTACACTACAAATTGTGGCTAATGAATTTATGCCATCATACAGCTGCCGAAGTTAATCATTTGTAGGCATGATACTTGGCTGCTTACATCAGTGCTGTACACCCTCACCTAGGAGTGCTTGTGTCAATGCAAACCACAATACATTACGCATAGGTATCCCAGTGTGCCACATGCAGCCATCTGGCACAATGCCTCCTGGGAAGTGTTCACAATGTGTTGTGCGATAGATAAAACTCGCCCAGAGATCTGGGAGCTGGGGGATCAAGTTCCCAGCACGCAACTTTTTTCTTCCCATAATGTTATCCATATCCCACAATTCCCCCACCCCCATTTAAGATCTCAAACTCTTGCAGCACTATTCAGAAACAGAAGCATGGAGCCCACAACACAACTCTGTACTACTCTGATGAATGTTGCAAATATAGGATGTGTGATTCTTCACTATTACCAGAGCAGCAACAGGGGGGAACGGGGATTTTTTCAGGAGAAATTGCTGAGGGGCAAAGCACAAAACAATTCAAGGTTCTTGGTAGCATTCACAGAGCAGCTGCAGATGGCAGAACACTGCTTCTAGGCCCAAGAAACACACACAGATTTTGTCTACACTGCCACTTTACAGCACTGAAACTTTCTCACTCATAGATGTGAAAAAAATGCATCCCTGAGTGATTCAAGTTTCAGTGCTGAAAAGTGGTAGTGTAGACAGTGCCTGGCTCCCACTCTCCCCTCTTGGGGGTGGTTTTTTTAAAGCTCTCCCAGTACTGCTGCCATGTTAAAGCACTGCCTTGTGAAGACATACCCTGACTGGTGGAATTGCATCATAATGCAGGATTGAGATGACACAGGCACACGGACTCCAGAACAAGAGCTGCACTGACAGCAAAGAAGTGAGTGGCAATCACACTCTGGAAGCTTGCAATGCTGGACTGCTACTGGTCAGTGGCAAATAATCCACAGTGTGGACCTTTGTCATACAAGTATGTATGCTATCCAGATGCTCAGCAACATGTAGGACATAGTGGATAGATTTGCAACACTGGGCTTCCCGAACTGCAATAGGGCTACAGAAGACACCCATACCCTTATTTTGACACCAGCACACCTTGCCCTTTATTCCCTGCTTGAAGTCAAAATTCTCTCTATAGCAAGCAGTATGGCTTTACTTTAAGTGAATTTAGTTCTGAATCTTGGTGGAAGGTGTTATCTCTCTGTAAAGCCCTATAATTTTTACCAGCCTGGACTGGATTTGAATGGATAACCTGGAGGTGAAAAGTTCCATATCTCATTACCAATCCCTTGACCTGTACTGATTCCCAACAGCAAACACTGAAATCTCAGGGGATTATGCTCTACGAGGAGGAATAGCAGCAGGAGCAGATAAACTCTTAAGAACAAAGACCATGGGTTTATGCAAATATATCAAGTAAACAGAGAAAGACTCAATACAAAGAAGAGTAGTCTCCAGAGGTTTTACAGGTGCAATATACTACTTTGTATCTCAGCCACAGCTAACACAGACCATAGCAATTTAAAAAATAAATAAATCACAAAGTGCTCTAAAGTGAAGGCAAGAGACTTTTTGGCTCCATTCAAATACACACAACCACCACCCCACCCACCCACACCCTGACTCAACACATTAGGCAAGTAGTATTTCACAATACCTATGCAACAGATTAGAGAAATCCTGGACGCTACATGTAAGGCTACGTCTACACTGGCACTCTCGTCCCTAAAACTTGTGTTGCTCAAAGGTGTAGAAAACACACCCCATACCCCATCCCAAATGATGAAAGTTTTAGTGATAAAAAAATGGGAGTGTGGACAATGCTTTGTCAGTGGGAGTCGTGCTCCTGTTGACAGACTCAACCGCCCCTGGCAGGGGGTGGTTTCGTTTAGTCACTGGGAGAGCTTGCACCATTATAAGGTGCACTGTGCAGACATAACCTAAATTTGTAGAGCCCAGCATCTAATGTCAACTCTCCAAGAGCAATGCTGGCTCTCAGTACCTAATGAACATTCACTGCATTTAGATCCTGGTGCTATGCCAGTACAGATACGCGCCAGCCCTAATGATGCAAGAGGAAATTCTCACGGTGTTTCAAAACAGAGAGAGGTCTAAAGGAAGTATCTTATATCATTTTATTTTTTTAAACTTCGCAATGTCGTATCTTCTAGAGAGCTTGGCAGACCAGGGGATAGCCACAAACAACTAAAAATTTTCATCAAAGGAGTAGGTGCCACTCAATATCTTTAAATGACTACTATGTATGCAGATTTACTGCTTCATTAGAGTATCTACATAGAAAGCAATGGGCAAGAAACATTCTGATCAGCAGCAGCTCCCTTAACCTCTTTCTGGTGAAGGATGTTCCTTCCCTGACTAGCCATCACCTCCACTCTACCTTCTTCCCAAAACAGGGATGCCTTTTGATAACCAGTGTGGCTATCAACCACAAGCACCAGTGACCACACTCAGGAAAAGATTCACCTGCTAAGGGGACATTTTTGTTCCATGTCTGTATGGTGTATAATACAATGGTCTATGACTAGGGTACCTGGGTTCTATGGTAATAGAAATTAATATTTTTTGCTTTTTGTTGTAGTCAAGCAGCTCTAGCCAAGATATATGCATCCTCCCCTAAGCCCCTTCATCTCACACTCATGTACAAAACATCACAGCAGAAAAGAACCAAATCCACCATATTAGGACTAACTAGAGGACATGACTGTATCCACAAGTCATGCATTTTAGGTCTCCTTGTGAAATCCTATATACCAAAGTTCACATTAAAAATAGTTTGAGAAGAAAAAAAATAAAAAATGTAATACAGGTTAGACAAACGAACAATCAGAAGACTCAGGCAGGCAGTGATGACACTTTTTAAAAAGTGTTAGCACAGATCGCATTATAAACTTTTAAATGTTCTTTCCTGTGACCTTGTTTCATATACACATTTCTGATTAACTCTTTTGCATCTTAGAGTCTAACGTATAATCTCTGTTGTAAGAACACTTAGCCTGCCAAAGACAGCATGAGCAGCCTCAGAAGCAGAATGACGCACCTAAAACAATAAATACTAATCCCCAGTGTGGATTCCATGCAACTGAATTTCGTCATGGAAAATGGGATCAAAAGTTCTAAAACAGACAATCATCCCACAGTCGTATCCAAAGTCTGGAGCAAGACTATAAAAGAATAACTGTTGTCAAGTTAAGAGAAAGAGGAGAGCAGAAGAAAGTCAGCATGTATAAAAAGTAGCCATTCGGCAGAGTTTTGTGGACACCTTATAAATGACACAAAGCTTCTTGATCAGGGTTATCATCATTAAACCATATATGGTACTCCAGCCATAACCACTCCTCACTTAAAAGCCTGAGAGAGAAAAAAGGGGAGGCATTAGAAAGCCAAGAAAACAAAAATAGTAGCTCTGGCTGAGACTAGGGGAGGAGAAGAGGGGGCCAGACCAAAGGGACTCCCACTGAGAATGCTCTTGCCTCCAGCCCCCAGACATTTAAATCAGCACAGCTCGTGCAGCAATGAGCAAATATACAATACTAGCTAGCATCTAGGACCTCCAGGAGAAAGAGGAACCATAAGTAATTCTGTATACATCTACTAGGATCCAAAGGTGAGTCAACGAGATTCAGGGCAGCAGTATCAGACTGCTGCTGATAGATCTAATAGCAACTACATGGACACCCAGCCTTTGTCTGTGACTAGAAGCTCCCCCACCAGTGACTAGCATAGTCTCTGCACCAGACGCAGGGTCACACACTCAAGGAAGTCTGAGGATTCCATTATCTGCTCTATCTTTTGTAAGCACCAAGCAGAAAGCGGGGGACTTTGGTCGTTAAATACTTAGAAGCTCAAAAATAAACCTCTTTCCCTATACATTCCCCCAAATCCACCCCTAAATTCAGCAAATATTATTATTGTGCATTTTTAGGGGAGAAGCCAAAATGGTTATTTTGTTTACTTCTCTCTCTGCATACCAGCACCATCCAGGGAGTCAAGGATATGCACATGCCTAAGTGCAGACACCGATACAGTGGATGCCAGTTATGCACAACTTCTTGGTTTCCAGTAAAAACTTGCCATTATCCAAGAGTTATCAATAAATGAAGGTGTTTTCAAGTGCACGCACTGAATATATATATAAAATATTACAATTATACTATATACCACAACTGTCCTTACAATGAGTAAAACAAACATTACAAATATTGATGTAGTTATAATCAATGCTCAAACTGCGATAGCGCACACATTTAAAAACACACTTTATCCAATGTTGTTTGCTAATAATTAGCATCTATTGCTCAGCTACTCTCACTTGCTTAACAAAGGGCTTGTGTACAGTCTCCAGAACCCAAATGCCTTCAACACCACACAGGTCCACATTGTAACGAGTTACACCCCCCCACGCACACACACTCTGGGGTCCCACTTAATATACTGGGGTCCCAGTGAGCCTGTCCCACCAGCCTGGGCTCCCCTGGCCTGCTGAGCCAGGCCCTCAAGCTTCCTCTTGTGCACACACACACGTAGGAACAAGCCCAGCTGCAGAGAGAGACAGACAGACACTGAAATCAGCTCTGTATGGGAAGAATCAGTAAGGGAATGCCCAGCACTCCAGTACATACCATCTGTGGACTGCAAACCCAAAACTGTATTGTCTTGCGCTGCACAGTTCTCTGTGCAGCGTAAGCTCATGAAAATCAACCCCTCCCTCAGTGTGGAGGAAGATATACACCGCTTTTGGCCCCCAGTTATGAATTGCACAAACTGGCTTAGAGAAAACAAAATAGTTCATTAATTGCAAAGGATAGAATTTAAGTGATTATAAGGAATAGCAAACAGATCAAAGCGGGTTACTGAATAAAAACAAACATGCAAACTAATCTTAATACACTATAAAAACCAGCTACAAGTAGTAATTTCTCACCTTAAATGTTCTTTTAAGCAGGTTGCAGAGTTTCTTGAAGATGAGCTGCTCTTGCTTGCAGCTTAAAACTCCTGATATTCCTTTCACAGACCAGGGACTTTCCTAGCCTGGGTCCAATCCCTCTCCCTCCCGCCCCCCACTACGCTTTGTCTCTTTCTTAGATGTTCACAGCAGTCACCCTGGCCAGGGGTTCAGTGAAGGAGGAACCCCAACCATCTCACTCCCTTGTCTTAAGATAGGATTTACATCTGGCAGGAATTCTTTGTTTCTCAGTTTGATTCCCCAATCTGGCGAAACATTTCACAAAGCATTGTTTTAAGTTAGGTCAAAATGTGGGTCTAAATCAGCGGTTCTCAAACCGGGGGTCACGATCCCCCGAGGGGTTGCCGTCCGCTTCCTGGGGGGTTGCGAGCTTCTGTCACCGCTGAAAAGCCGCCGACTGAATTACTTCTGCATTCAGCGGCTTTTCGGCAGACACACCGAGCGCTCCCGAGTGCCGCCGACGTGATTGTTTCCGGATTCGGCACACACTCGGGAGTGCTCAGCGTGTCCGCCGAAAAGCTGCTGAATGTGGAAGTAATTCATTTGGCGACTTTCTGGCAAAAATACAAGGGTCACGCTGCCAAGCAGCTGAAGAAAAATGGGTCGCGGTTCAGGTAAGTTTGAGAACCGCTAGTCTGGAATTCTGTTAAGGATGGTTTTGCTCAAAGAAAAGACTGCCATACAAAGAGTGTTGTCATGAACACTTATTTCAATTAGTGCAGGGGTTCTCAAACTGGGGGTCATGGCCCCTCAGAGAGTCGTGAGGTTATCACGGGGGAAAAGAGGGGTTGTGAGCTGTCCGTCTCCACCCTCAAACCCCTTTTCATCTCCAGCATTTATAATAGCGGTAAATATTTTTTAAAAAGTGTTTTGAATTTATAATGCAGGTTGGACGCAGAGGCTTGCTGTGTGAAAGCGGTCACCAATACAAAAATATGAGAATCACTAAATTAGTGGGTGAGAAACCCTACTTGTAAGAGTTATAGCGAGCCAGTTATCTACATACAGAAGTTAAGACAGCTCAGAAAAAAATACTTATGGGTGACAGGGCACATTAAGGGATCCTTTTCCCAACAGCATTCCACCTTATCTGGCAGAATGAATATCATATCTACAAAAACTGCTTTACTTATTCTGCTAGAAATATTCCTAGCACTTCTAAGGAACATTTATTTCAGGTGGGTTTTTCTGTTGAGAAAATGACATTTATTACAGAATCTCCAGTCTGGCCTGACTTGCTGAGGAATTACATGTTAAAGTCAGCTGCATAAGAACTCATTAAAGTGACCTTTTGAATTAAGAATCAGAGGGGTAGCCGTGTTAGTCTGGGATTGCAGAAGTAACAAAGAGTCCTGTGGCACTTTAAAGACTAACTAAAGTATTAGAGCATAAGCTTTCGTGGGCTAATACCCACTTCATCGGATGCATGCCTTTTGAATTAAAATGCTCTGCCTTAAACAAGAGACTTTGTTGAATATTCCCACTAAATAATACCTTACTGTTTACGACTTGTAGATCAATCCTCAAACCACTGATTTAATATGCTAACTACACAATAAAAGTTTGCACAAGGTCAATCAAATGTCAATTATATTTAATGCAGATAACATGGTGAATTGTGTCTGAAAAAAAATCAGAAACGTTTATGTAGTTGAGGCCCAAAATTTAGTTTTCATGTGCTTTTATTAAACACTATGTAGCACCATAACTTTGCACTTTTTTTTTTTTAAAAAAAAGACCACCTCCACCGCCAGAAAATTTACCATCTAACTTAGACAAAAAGAAGATGGCATTATTACACTTAGCAGGAGAATCATGCAAGTGCTGGTATTTTTAAATAGATATCCACTCTTCAAATCCAGGCAGTAGTATCCAGTTTGGAGAAGGATTGAGGAGAGCAAAGATATAGGACACACAAAAAAGGATTCTCTTGCACAGTACTGGAAGCCCGAATACAACTGCATTTCAGCATGCTAGCACGTTAGAAGTATAACGTGAGACAGTCTAATTTCACTTTCCAGACCTATGATCTAGCAAAATGTATTTGGTTTTGAAATTCCAGGTTGGCGGGTGGTGGTGTTTTTTAAAAAAATGTGAAAATGAGAAGTATCCCTTGAACACACACCTCTTCCCTCACCTCCCAGGAAGGGTGCATGTAATAAGTGGCCCACTCTCCAAGAAGCTAAAACCAGATAACTGTTTGCTCTACATCGGGGTAGGCAACCTACGGTACGCGTGCCAAAGGCAGCATGTAAGCCGATTTTCAGTGGCACTCACAGTGTCTGGGTCCTCGCCACTGGTCTGGGGGAGCTCTACATTTTGATTTAATTTTAAATGAATCTTCTTAAACATTTTAAAAACGTTATTTACGTTACATACAACAGTAGCTTAATTATATATTATAGACTTATAGAAAGAGACCGTCTAAAAATGTTACAAAATGTGTGACTGGCCCGCGAAACCTTAAATTAGAGTGAACAAATGAAGACTCAGCACACCACCTCTGAAAGGTTGCCAACCCCTGCTCTAGATGTTTCAGGCACTTTTAAGATAAAAAAAAAATCTGACTGACAAAGCAGTTTATGGTGCCAGTTCAGCTTCTGCATTTCCTTTACAACTGGACTGTTTGTATTTGAGTGCTCTCTTCCTCATTTCACTGCCCTTCTGATCTAACCTGCTGGTTTAGTCCTGATTTTGTGACTTCACCATTTGCTGCCTTCAAAGTGTATTTGATGCAAGAAATTCACCCTTTTAACTTCACTACAGGCTCAAATTAAAACAAGAGTTGTGAAAAGGAAAACCTTTCACCCTGAATTCTTCTCTACCATATGTGAAACATGCCACATGGGGCTTGGAGAGACTCAGCAACTTAACACTTTTTTAGTGCTTTACACTTCTATTTGTTTATAGTTGCACTGCTACGCGCCACAATATTTAAGGCCTCTAAACACCTGGGGACAAAGATATCACAGAAAAAAAAACTCACTCAGTTTCTTAATCACCAATTTTATTTTAAACCTGAAGGATTAGTCCAGGGGTAGGCAACCTGTGGCAAGCCTGCTAAAGGCGGCACACGCAAACTGATTTTCAGTGGCACTCTCACAGCCCGGGTCCTGGACCCGGTCTGGGGGGCTCTGCATTTTAAAATTTAAAATTAAATGAAGCTTCTTAAACATTTTTAAAATCTTATTTACTTTACATACAAACAATAGTTTAGTTATAGATTATAGACGTAGAAAAAGACCTTCTAAAAACATTAAAATGTATTACTGGCCTGCAAAACCTTAAATTAGAGTGAATAAAGGAAGACTTGGCACACCACTTCTGAAAAGCTGCCGATCCCTAACACGCTGGACTCAATAGCAGGAGATGAAAATATGTTTTATGTGCCGCATGCTGTACAAATATCACACTATTCATCTTACAATATCACTGTAAGGAGACACAGCGAGTAACGGGTTCTGTGTATCTGCACTAAACAATCTGCAGCAAGCATTGTGAGAGTAGTGTATAGGCATTGTTATCCTGAGATTAAGGGGCTTTTGCCTCATATCATTGCTGCCACATAACAGTTGTGGTTCGAAACAAGTGCTCACAGCCCATGGAGCACTGCTCCATGGCTAAGATGACGCATTTTGGCATTTCCCACCCTGCACAACTGCTGCTACAATAAAAGTGCTTTTATTTTTAAAAAATCTCATTGTTAAGCCACCCTGCACATTATAGGATACCTACTAGAAGGCAATGGAACTCTGGAGTTTGGGGAGAGGGGAGGAATCAAACTACGTTCCCAGGATCTCTCTTCATCCCATCATCCATCTGGGTTTTGCAAGCCAATGCCATTTTCAAAACGTTGTCAGGCAGCATGGAAGAAACATTGGCGAGCACTGCGTTCCTTAGGATGATGAATATAAACAGGCTGCAGGAAGCCTGTCTAGTCATGCAATGACTTACGAAGCAGGCCACTTGAAACACAGAGGCTGACATCCGGGAAACACTTCTCCTAGATATTTTCCAGAAGCACCTTCATGTGGAGTGCCACTTTTGGACTTGGACAACTAGCACTGATTAGTGGGACAGAACAGTGCTGTAGACCTGGCATGAGCAGCAATGCTGGCAGAATTTCAGGATGTCAAAAGCCACTTTCGTACAAATCTGTGCAGAGCTTGGGTCAAGGGTGCAGTGGCAAGACACTCATGTGAGAGTTGCCCTCAGTGTGGAGAATTGTACAGTTAGTACCACCTGGAAGGTAGCCATCCCCAACTATTACTGATCAGTAGCTAACTAGTTTGGTGTTGGTAAGATCGACCACTGGGGACGTTGCCATGGAGGTGTGCGCAGCTATCAAGAAAGTGCTTTGCCCCTGATTCCTAAGGCTAGGCAATGCATGAGAGGTGAATGGTTTTGCACAGTTGGAGTTCACAAATTGTATTGGGGCCACTGATGGGACCCAGATGCCTGCTCTTTGCACCTTCACTCTCTAGCACCAGGCTGTGGAGTTCAAATTTATTTCATCCTGGGTCTGCAAGGCCTGGCTGATCAGCATGGACAGTTCATTGATATTAACGTGGGGTGGTCTGGAAATGTCCATGGTGCCACGAGTTTTAGAAACCTGAGAATTTCCTGTAATGAAAATAATTGAACTTTTGCTTCAATACTCTTCGTGGACTATGGCAGTGCCATTCGTCAGTCATTTTGGGAGACCCTGCTTACCCTCTGCTTCCCAAAGCCTTCTGCTGGGCAATTGGACGGGAGAAAGATATGCTGCATCTACTTATGGTGTAAGAGTGGAACATACATTTGGGAAACAAAAGATAGATGAAGGAGCCTGATGTCAAGGCTGATGAGAAATCTCCCTCTTAGGATAGCTGTTTGCTGTGTTTTACACAACATTTGCAAGAGCAAGGGAGATAGCCTTGCAGATGGTTGGGAGACTTGCTGAATGTTTAACAGCCAGAGAAAATGCTTCTATGCCATGCTACAACTACTCAGGGGCACAGAGTCAGGCATGCATGGTGCTCCTACTTTGAGACTAGGGGGTCTCATGAGAAATATGTATGCTTTTGTTTAAGGCTTAAAGCAGGATTACTACAGACATATTAGCATATACGTGCCATGCAGTAAGGCTTTGATCATGCTATGAGTGGGGATTCTACTATGCTTTGTGGGGATTTTAACATAGTATATGTGGCTCTTGCTAGTCTAGAGTATGTGAAAGTGCAGTGGAGGTGGGCGTTTTGTTGAGGAGTTCAGATGCACAGCCCAGACTACAAAAACATTTTGAAGGTATTTTTAATAAACAATACACCAATGTAAATGTTTAGATCAGTAAAAAATATTTACATACCAACAAACAAACAGTAAAAGAAAAAAATAAAGTCAAGAGTAGGATGCAGACAAGTTTCTGCTTTTAACATCACAAATGTGCATACGTAGGCCACTCAACACTGTTGTCTACATCTTTGATACGGGAGGGCCTCTCCCTTGCAGGTATCTCCCACTGTTTACTATTTTCTTTGTTGTCCCATGGCACAGAATGCTTGGAGCAGGACCTGTTTCTAAGTATTGTTGCAGGTAGGGGGGTGTGTGTGTGGGCTGTGTGTGTGTGTGTGGGCTGTGTGTGTGTGTG
>ML677382.1:8817735-8845407 GCA_007922305.1 Dermatemys mawii
TGGGCTGTGTGTGTGTGTGTGGGCTGTGTGTGTGTGTGTGGGCTGTGAGGCAGTCCATGACCAGAGAGCCAGCATGTTTTTCAGGAGGGCTGTTTGCCGCTCCATCCCCGGCAGCTGTGTTTGAGGACCATACCATCTTCCTGTCTTTCTCCTTATGTCATGCTCCAGGAACTCTTCCTTCTACTTCTGTCTTTTTATCCCTCTCTTTGGACACAGGTAAGAGTTCTTTGAACATGTTAACCCTTGCTTTCCTCTTCCTCTTACAGAGTTTGAACAGCTGTTTGTCTAATGTTAGCAGCCCAGTCCATAGTTGCCACATGGTGTCAGCTGCTGTGGAGGCAGGGGGGCAGAAAAAAGAACAGCTTGTTATTGTCAAAATTGAAGTCTCAATGCTAGCAGTGATAAAATGTTGCTTTTTCCTTGATTTGGGAATTCTATTCCCATAGCTCTATCCATTCTTGGGTGACCTTGGAGATGGTAAGATTTTCACAGTCGTCTTTGTTTGTGTAAAAGCCCTGGACCTACGGTGGATGGTTGTTCTGCCAACTTGGGCAAAGGGATAATAAATGTGAGGTAGACTGTGGGCGTAGGGAATAGGGGCATCTCTGCAGGTTGTCCATACGCTGGAGGAACCCTCTCCTCAAAAGGCAAAGCATTTGGATCAAAAAGTCAATGGGCAAACAGAGAAAAATATGCCATGCAGCTGTTTGACAGGGTGGTATCCCAAAGCTGCGGCAGGAATGGAAGGGACCCATAAGCGCAAGGGGCACTGCCAAGAGTGATGCATTGCTGTGCAATCACTGTGCAAAGTTAGAGCACTCTTTGGCTTAAGTTCTCTTTAACCCTTGCAGATCAGCACAAAGTGCCCCGCAAAACAGTGTTCTGCGGTAGTCCCCTGCGGCTTACAGTACCTTTTTCAAAATGTTTATGCACCACACATGACTTTCCTGGTGTACACACAATGCCTCACACTGATTAAACACTGAGGGCATTAATAAAGGCATGAGCCAGATACATGGCTTCGTGCTTTCTCTTTTCTGCAATTGCTGCTACAGTAGGAGTGCTTTTATTTAAAACCATCTCATCGTTAAGCCACATGGTGCAGCTGGGGGAGGGGAGCCGCCTTGATTGTGGAATGAAGACTGGGTGGGAGTGGAAGGCCAGCAGGTGCTAGTAAGGACATAGCAAACAAGCTATGGTTGTGTTTATGCATCGATAGAAAGATGATATGGAATTTTTACACTCTCCAGCACAGACAGCACTATGAGCAATGGGTGGAGGAGTTAAAACCCCAGGTGACGGAAAATGCCTATACAAACATGGCGGGGTTGAAAACACATGAGGGCGTTGCCATGTTGGTCTACCTTCTTTCCATCTCAATACAGCTGTATTATAATAGATCTCACAATACTTACTGCAAGTGATCCCTTCCCCAGGTCAAGGGGGGCTGTGAACTGGCCAGCTCCAGAGTCTCTGGGACTGCATTTCCCTCTTAGGGTGTGTACAAACTAGCACTTTGACATAATTTAAGTCACTCTGGGGTGTGGAAAAGCCACCCAAATGAGGCAAGTTACACTGACCTAAGGGCCAGTGTGGACAGCGCTACATCAGCGGGAGACGCTCTCCCACCAATACAGCTACTGACATTCAGGGAGATGGAATAATTATGCCAACGGAAGAATTCTCGCCCACCAGCATAAAGTGTTTGTGCTAGCAGTGCTACAGCAGCAGCACTACGTCAGTACAGCTGCGCCACTGTGGGGATTCTAGTGTAGACTAGCCCTTTGTTCATCATCAACCATATCAGAGATTTCACTAATCAGAGAGGTAGCCGTGTTAGTCTGGAATTGCAGAAGTGACAAAGAGTCCTGTGGCACCTTAAAGACTAACTAAAGTATTAGAGCAGGGGTCTCCGAACCATGGTCCGAGGGCCAGATCCAGCCCGCGGCTTCGATTTGTCTGGCCCTCCAGCTGAGTAGGCACGCCAAGCAGGAACGTGAAGAAGCCGCCACTGCCCTTCCTCCCCCATGAGCTGCTGCCGGCAGCCCCATGTGTGGAGGGGTGAGTGCCCCCACGGCAGCGGCTGGAGTAAAAGGGGGTGGGGCTGTGGCAGCAGCTGGAGGAGCAAAAGGGGGAAATTTGCATATATTTGCATATACTGAATTTTTTCACAGTCACTTTGGCCCAAGAAACCCCTTCAAAAATCTAATATGGCCCTCGTCACATAAAGTTTGGAGACCCCTGTATTAGAGCATAAGCTTTCGTGGGCTAATACCCACTTCGTCGGATACATCCGACGAAGTGGGTATTAGCCCATGAAAGCTTATGCTCTAATACTTCAGTTAGTCTTTAAGGTGCCACAGACTCTTTGTCACTTCAGAGATTTCATTATCAGTCTCCTCCCTCTTGGTTTGTGTCTTGGTTGACATTGGCAGAGGACGTCCTCAAAACACAGGAGTTCAATGACTTGCTGGAAATCTCTGCAACAGTCCTACTCATTATAGAAGCTGCAGATGCTACAAGCTCTCCCAGAGGTCTTATTATTGTACTTCACTCTTATAACCCAGTCGGAGTTCCTTTCCTTTACTGTGGCACTGACTTAAGACCCAATTGTACCTCCCTCTCTTTCATTCGTTTGGACAGCTGCTTGTATATTTGTGCATTTCAGTGGCTAGAGTTCAGATGGGCTTGAACATGCTACTCTCCCAATAGGGCAATGGAGTCTTTGACCTCAGCTGGAGGCCACACTGCAGTACGAGTCTTGACTGATCAGCATTAAGGAATAGGGCAGCTTTTTGACCTCCACAAGAGCTAGAATTACAAGACACAGAACGTGAACCAGCATTTAAACAGGGAGGTGACCTCCAGCTACAATGATCCCAGGCACTAGAGAGCACACAGGTAAAGAGACAGGTCAACCCCGAGCCAGCAAAGCAGTGTGGGATACCAGCAGGAGGAATTGACAGATGCACAGCAGTTTTGAGATGGGTAAAGTCATCCCACATCTCTCAGTAAACCTGCTTTTAAAGTGGACTGAATAATGCACGTTAACACACCAGATCAGCAACAACAACAAAAAATCTGACTGTGGTAGCAAGAGCCTTTAACATGAAATAACGCAAGTTAACCTGCAACAAGTTTCAAGTGTAGACAAGACCTGCATCTAAACTGCATATACTGAGGCAGTGCAGTGAAGTGATTTGCAAAATAATGCTTCATAAGCAAGTCAATGGCAGAACCAGGTTTAGAATTTGAGAGTCCTTTAATACTATCCTTGTACTTTTACTTTAAAGATCTGACAATATACAAAAGAAAAATAATCTTTTTAAAGTGTTACAAGAGATAGAGTGCTATTTTAAAGTTCGCCCTCATGAGAATGAACATCCTTTAAGAAAGTGTGGCTGTTCTGCCCTCTCTATTACCACAAGCTTTATGCTAATCTCGAGTTTTCATGTTGATCAAGACACTGCGCCCTCAAAGACTCTTAGTTTGGAACTGAAAAAATGTCTGATTTTGGGGTGGAGATGAAATATGTTGACAAATGCAGAATCAGCAAGAGGACTTTATATGCAATATTTGTACAAGCCACATAACATTTAAAAAAAACCTATTTATATAATTAAAGGTGAGAATTAAAGGTATAAACAAGCTAAGTTTTACTCTGCACCCAGTGCTGAAAGAAAGGACAATGACTTACAAAGATTATTGGAAAACACTTAGAATTGTGCAAGAGATAGAAGTAGTTCTCTTCATAAGAATTTTGACAGATTGTGAGAGTCACTCATTTATGAATCTATCCCAACTGTTTAAAAAAAATTGTAGTTTAAGTGTTTACGTTTAAAAAAAAATAGATTCCTCTATACTGGAGATGCAGGACAGGAATTTACAGAACCAAAATGGAGATGACTAGGACCCAAATGGAGGAAAGACCTGAACAACATAACAAAACAGGCATTGTACTGAAATCTCTGGGACAAGAGGCAATGAGCAGACCGAGCACAGCATGGAAATGCACAACAGAAGATCTGAAAGCCACCAAAACGATAACAGAAGAAGCTAAGACTGCAGCAAGAGACTGTCAAAGATAGAATGCAATGGTGAAAACCCTATGCTCCACACGGAATAAAGAGGGATAAGTCAATAAATAAATAAAATATACGGAGATATGCCTCTCTCATAGAGCTGGAAGGACCTTGAAAGGTCATTGAGTTCAGTCCCCTGCCTACACTAGCAGGACCTAGTACTGTTGTCCCCCTGATAGATTTTTTGCCCCAGATCCCTAACTGGCCCCCTCAAGGATTGAACTCACAGCCCTGGGTTTAGCAGGCTACTGCTCAAACCACTGAGCTGTCCCTCCCTCCTGATGCCCAATCAAGCCAGTCATACTGGATATGCAGCAATAGCTCACCAGAAGTCCACCCTATTGTTTATTTTCCTCCAACTGCAGGCATGTAACTTCATTAATACAAACCCAGCCATCACCTAAGGTCCCTGTAAGCTGCACGGCCCTGCAATAGCCTATTAAGTGCTGCACAGGCTCCCAGGGAACCCAACCTCAGCCCCGCCGAGGCTGGGGGACAGGTGACCCTTCCCTAGCTCCCACTAGCCTGACCCCTGACCTGCTGCAGCTGGGGGACAGGCCCCCCTCCCCTGGCCCCCACATAGCCCGGCCCCCAACCTGCCGCAGCTTGGGGGAAAGGCACCCCTTCCCTGGCCCCAACCAAGTGCTGCCGCAGCGGGGGAGAGGCATCTATCCCACAGCCCCAGAGCTGCCAGGGCAGGGAGAGGCACCCCTCTCTCCCCAAGCCCAGGTGCCTCTGTGGGGAGAGAGATCAGCAGAGCCCTCCGTCCCCACCAGAGCCCCAGGGCAGACTGCACCTCAAACTCCTCATCCCCAGCCCCACCCTAGAACCCACACCCCCAGCCCTGAGCCACTTTCCACCACTCCAAACCCCTTGGCCCCAGCCCCACCACATGAATGTTGCTATTTGCACCAATATGGAAGTGATTGTCACACATCACCTCCCTATTGGCAAATAAAACAAAATTCATTCCGCACATGGGTGGGAAAAATTAGAGGGAACACTGCCCATCGCCTATTTGCTAGATTCCAGAGGATCAAGGTATTCAGAGACCACAATACTGTATCTATACCAGGCCTGCACAACATGCGGCCTGGGGGCCACATGCGGCCCGCACAGGCTCACTGTGCGGCCAACGGGGGGTGAGTAGGGGCAGGGCAAGCCAAGCGGTAGGGTGGGGGGAAGTGGATGGGGGCAGGACGAAGGCAGGGTTTTTCAGCCCGCAGCTGGGTTTTTTGCAGTAAATATGGCCCTTGCTGCTTTCCAAGTTGTGCAGGCCTGATCTATACCATTCTTAGAGGGATAATGTGTTCTGAACATCACTTCCCCTTCCCAGTCATTCCTCTCATGTTCTGTGCTCAAGAATTGGTTTGGGGTTCATACGGTGACCTGGATTCATAATTTGACTCATCACTGGAATATAGAATTTATCAGACCCTGAATTTTTAGTACTCTCCCTCCAGCAGTAGTCAAAAACTGCTGTTTTAGAGGAAGGTGAAAAATATAATGCACATACACAGTTATGCAATGCTACACACGTGGCAGTGGAGAGAAAATTCCTTCTTGACCCTTGTGGCCATTAGCTTACCTCTCAACTCCTATCAATGTACAACAAGACATTTAAATGTGTGACATAAGACCTAAGCGTGGAACAGCTGGAGTAACTATCAAACTTATTTTTAACTTATTTTCACTGTGTGGTTCAAATGAACAGATCTGCATTCTCTTACAGAGGAGGTGGTTAAGGAGTGGTTCCCTACTCAAGGGTTTGCAGAGAGGTTCCCTGCCCAGGATTCTCATAGGACATGAGGGAAGATCCCTGACCAGGCTGCCCCCAAATTCAGCAAATGCAGGCCAGACTCATCTTAGCTGGATTGCATTGCTACAGTCTGCCACCACTCAGAAAGCCCTCCAGCTCTCCTCCTCCAGCAGCTGTAGGCCCCCCTTTCTCCTTGCTACACTTCCCCTCCAAAAGGGGGAGAGAGATCTCAGAAGGAATGATGGTTAGGGGGAAGGGAGAAAAATGGGGTGCCATTACAGTTTTCACAGGAAGGGAGAGACAATTTGAGTCTCCTAACCCTATGAAGAACACAGCAGTCAAGAGCCTGTTCTTCCTTGTCTGTAAAAACCATATAGGCCCCAGCTGCCTCCCCTCCCCAGAAACCACAATGGGCTCCCTTCCTCAGAGGCCTTGCTCTACTGCTTTAAAGAGAAGAGGGAGCAGAGGGAGAAGCAGGAGGCCTACCTGCCAAAGACGGGTCACACCTCTTCCCAGCCCTGCTCCTAATGTCTGCAGAGCATCACCTAAACTGGCAGTACAGCAGCATAGGGAGGCCAAATCAGCTGCAATGCAGAATGTACAACAAAATGTCGATGCTCAAGAGCTCTGGTTTGCATGATATTTGATAACTCTTTCATATTCAAAGCTAAAAAAATGTATTATTGCTCAAAAACGACTAGTCTTTACAATCTTGCTACAGTATTTGACTATGAGCCTCCGTTAAAGTGAAGTGAATTTCTCAGGATGATTACAGTACTCTGACTATTCTGTTCTTTTTTTAAACCCAGGATTATAATCTGATTGATTTCAACGCTTTAGGGCAGTGTTTCTCAATTCTCAACAACCAGTCCACAGACCTGGTCTGGTCCTCAAGATCTCCCAGACGCAGTTTCGGAAGGCAGCAAGCCAGTCCCTGGTATCAAAAAGATTGAGAAACACTGCTTTAGGGCATAGTATTCCTTGATGACAGATGAAGTTTATCCTTAATTCTGCTCTACTACTTTTTCCACTACATTTCTTTCTCGACAGCATTGAATCAAGACTGCAGCATGACATGTAGAGGTGTTCTGTCACAGAAGTTTAGTTTTTTATACTAGACGTATAATCAAGATACTATCCATCCACCTAATCATTAAAAGACATCATGGGCACTTTTTGCAAAATGTAATAATGTTAATTCCAGCATTTTTGCCAAATTCTAATGTATTTACATTCTGCCTCCCTAATTTCCCACATCTTTTCAGATGGATAAAATTCCAGTTCTGAATTGCTGGGCAATGTTGCTGTGTACTATTAAAAACTTCTGCATTCCACCTCAAAGGAAGCGGCATCAATTCCTGTAAATAGTGTATAATAAACTGCAAGCAAGATGGAATTTTCAAGGCATCTAAGCCCCACTGAAAGTAAATGAGACTTGTGTCCTAAATCAATTGTGTCTGTAATATCCCAGGGCCAACATGGCTATAACACTGCAAACCTACCATTTAGTTGCTTTTGAAAATTCCACCCACAGTCAGTAAATGTCTTTAGTATCTCTGCTTCAAAAAGGGTTACAAAATGACTATGCATAATAGAAACCTTAGCACTCATCTCACTGATTCAGACACTGTCTGCACATAACAGGTTCCCAGGGTCTTTCTTCAAAGGCCCTGAGGTAGGACATTCGTTTTCTAAACACACTTCTATTGTTACCACTTTCCAGTTTCCAACCATTCAAAACACTTCACAGAGAAGATATAAAACTTTTTTTTACATATACATATTTACCCACGTTTTACAGGGAAACAGACTATTTAATGCTTTGGTTCCCCATTTTCTAAAATCTTTGTGACTGGAGTCCATGGTAGGAAGATTTTTGTTTAAAGGCATTACACTGTATTGTGTGTGTAGAAGTCTCTCCATTCCCTATTATTTTGTTCCTGAAAATGTATCTGCTTTGTTACAGGCCAATGAACATAAGTGATTTTTGGCTGTGATTTGTTAATTCAGGGAACACAGCCTTGAAATCACCTACCACACATGCCTCCTATCAGCCCCAAGCTATGTGGCAACAGAGAATTGAGAAAGCAGCAAAGAGCAATACCACACACAAATTTGCCTATTACCTCCCACAATCTAAAAACACAAACTTGTTTCTGGGATTGCATTTTTCAAGTTCCAGCATGCTGATGTTTGTGAAGGAGGGTCTCGGCTTCCATCATTCCATTAGGTGAAAGCTGCTCACAGTGTTTTCAAGTATAGACAATGATGGGAAGGAAAATAGTTTTGGACTTCTCTGGGGACTTGCCTGCCTCACAAGGATGAATGCAAGTTTCTTCACAGATGGAGAAAATAGTCACCAGAGGTCAAAGGACTTGTCTCAAGCCACAGAGTGAGTCTGTGGCAGAGCTAGGAATAGAATCCAGAACTCCTGATTCCTAGTCTCATGGCCTAACCACTAGATTACACTCTGACAGTAAGAGCAAGGACAGGAATACAAGGACAGGTTAACTTAAGAGAAGTTTTTCTGATGAGACACACACAGGAGATGCAAAAAATTCCAGATGACACTGATGGGAAAGGGATCAAGATATTGGGCTAATGAAGAGGAGCAAAAATGAGAAACTAAGAAAATAAGTTAAGAGCTTACTGTATTTTTGACACTGCAATTTGAAACAAACTTTGAGGTGATATGCTAAGTCCTGGCAAATGGAATGCAATCATGATAACGAAACATCTGCAATGGTTACTTGATCTAAACTTCAGCTCACAAGAGACTTAACATTCAGAAACAGTCAAAAAGACAAGAGAGAGGTAGTTTGAAGACAACAATATATAAATTCAGCGCTCCTTCCAACCACTAACTGTTTGGAAAACAGTCTGCAGACTGACAAATGGTGACACCCAATAATGAAAGGTTTCAGAGTGGTAGCCATGTTGTTGTTTTTGACGATACAGACTAATCTTATGACTAGGACCCTACCAAATTCGTGGCTGTGAAAACATGCATCATGGGCTACGAAATCTGGTCTATTGTGTGCTTTTACCCTATACTACATCCATTTCACAGGGGAGACCAGAGCTTCTCAAACAGAGGGAACTGACGAAAAAGGGAGCTGCAGGCGGGGAGGCGTCACAAGGTTATTTTAGGGGGCATTGTGATATTCCCACCCTTACTTCTGTGCTGCTGCCTTTAGAGCTGCGTGGCCGGATAGCAGCGGCTGCTGACTGAGGGCCAAGCTCCACTGGCAGCGGTACAGAAGTAAAGGTGGCAATACCATATGAGGCCATCCTTGCTGCTGCTGGTGGTGGCTCTGCCTTCAGAACTGGGCTCCCTGCTAGCAGCTGCTGCTCTCTACCTGCTCAGCTGTGACGGCAGTGCCGCCGCCTGCAACAGCGCAGAAGTAAGGGTATCAGTACAGCAACTCTAGTACAATAACCTTGCAACCCCCGCCCACAACTCCTTTTTGGGTCAGGACCCCTACATTTAAAACCCCGTGAAATTTCAGATTTAAACAGCTGAAATCATGAAACTTACTATTTTTAAAATTCTAAGGCTGTGAAATTGACCAAAATGGACCATGGATTTGGTAGGCCCTACCTACGATCTGTGACATACAGGAGATCAGCCCAGATGATCACAATGATCCCTTCTGGCTTTCTAATCTATTAATTTTTAGAGAACTGATTAATCTCTGAAGCATGAAGTTTAACATTCCTTCCAAAATTTGTTAGTATTAATCATAAGAACTGGATATTCATGATATCCATGTAAGTGTCCAATCCCTTATTGAATCTTGTTAATTCTTGGTCTCATCTTCTTGTGACAATCTTCACAGTCTAATTATGCATTGTGTACAAGATATATTTTATTAGTTCTGCATTTTCCACATTCTAATTTCACAGAATGTCTCGTGTTATGAGACAGGGAGAAGTTCTTGATATACCTTCAGCATTTTTTATTTGTCGTCTTATACCTTATTTGTCTGTCACAGGGTAGGTACACCTCATTCACCAGGTGGCAGGTTGCGTGCGATAAATGGTTATGCTTAAATGGCTAGAGTAGATACTGCTGTCTTAGCCCATAAAGCTTGGCAGTGCAGCCTAGCAGCCAGAGTCCGTGGGGTTACCCTTGCTCTCAGGGCAGTGTAACCTAATGGCCAGAGTCCTTGAGCAGTGCCCACACCCTGCAATAGGTGTGGGGCAGAGTACAGGGATCTGGGCCCACCATTCTGAACCAGGTCCCGACCCAAGGCCCTAAGAAACCGGTAGTCCATGGTTCGGCTCAATTTCCTGTTTTAACAGTTGCGTTCCCTGGGTTGCTTCCTACCTTTGTTTCCTGCGCTGTCAGTTCTCCTAGGGGTGTCAGCCTTCCAGCCCACTCTCATCCCCCAGGGTCAGTGGGAATTTCACCAGCGATCTGACTGGCTTGGCCTCCACAGTCTGTTACTCCAGCCACTCTCTGGCAGGAGCCCACAGCATACATCTGTTCTCCTCAACCAGCCCAAACTGAGCTGGGCCACTCCCTTTTATATCCTATTTCCTGGCTGAGCATGCCCGTGAAGGGGTAGGGGGCATGGCCTCTTCATCTCACAGCATGCGGTTAACCCCAGCAGGATCAGTGCAGGGGAGGTACACCCTGTCACAGTCTCCTTTCCAAAATAAAAATCTCAGTCTTCTGAATCTCTTCACACCAGTTTTCTATAGCCTTGATTATTCTTGTCACCATTCTCTGAACCCCATCTAATTCCAAGAGAGTACCTTACGCAACATTCCAGATGAGATATCATTGATTAATAAAGACATAATAATGATGTTCTTCATGCCTTTCCGTAGTCATCTTAACATCTTGTTTGCTTTCTTGACTACAGCTGCACACTGAGCAGAGGTTTTCATTGAGCTGTGGACGACTCCTCCCAGGTCCCTTTCATGCACTGATACTGTTAATGCAGAACTCTGAGGGGCATGAATAGTTAAATGTATTCCTCCAAAGTTCATTACTCTGCATTTTATGAACACTGACCTTCACTTGCCATCCTGTTACCTATTCACCTAGCTTTTTTAGGTCTCTCCAAGTTCACCACAGTCCTGTCTGGTTCCAACTAGCCTAAATAGTTTTGTCTCATTTGCACTTTTTGTTACCCACCCTTTCCAGATCAATAAACATAATTAGACAACACTGGACTCAGTATGAACTCATGAGACACTCCACTATTAAACTTTTACCATGATTAAATTTGATTTAATCCTACTCTGTTTTCTGCCTAATATAATTTAAACAGGAAAAGGATAATAGTCTTACATTTACTATATGTAATCCCTCGGATCACAAAGGATACCAAAATGTTTCAGAGTAAATTGAAATATAAACTATTACATATACAGGAAACACCTCAACTGTCACTGAAACATAGCTACCACTCACATTAGACGTGATCCTGGTTTCATAATGCCAAGCAATACTATACAACAGGCACTCAGATACCATTGTTACAAACAATATAAGGGATTTCAGATGAATGTTTAGGAAAAGAAAAATTTGGGAGGATATTTTAGGTAGGCAGGCCAGATAAATATCCTTTGATGGAATTTTGCCAGAATAAGACCTATATCCAGCAGCACTATACCAGCCATTGGTTCAGAAGAGACTCAGCGGGAAGAATGCCACCTACTGGATGATGATGAGATTCGAGTCCTGACCTGGCCTGACCCTGCTTGGCTTGTGAGGTCCGACAGGATCAAAGAATAAGGTGCCATGGCTGACAGCCATAGTTAGCTATAACCAGCCCTGCTGGAATCCAACCTTATAAGAATTTTCTGGGTTGTAATTTTAAATAAGTAGTTTTTGTTTTTAATTAATCAAGTTTTTTTTTTAATTGTAGTGGATTCTCAGACAGATAATTATGAATCCAAGTTAAAAGCAGCCCCAATTACTCCAAAATAAATAAGTAAATAAATAAACCCACACCCACCCACCCATCAAGGACTTACACAGGATACATTTTAATTTTTTTCAAACCAGAAAACATTTGTTGTATAGAAATAAATTTACACCCCAGCTAAGATATCAGTGGAGAAAATCATGTAATACTATATATGGTTCTGAGTACACAGCCATGTATAAAACAAGAGAGTTTTAACTGAGGGAAAACATGCTACACACAGAGGGACAGCCAGTTCAATTATGGTGCAACTACCACAGTAGATGGAGTCCTTAATCCAACTTGCACAGTTACTTAGAGGTTCCCATTTTGAACAAGTACAGAATGTACTTTGATCACCACTGTCTCCTGCCAAAGCTGCAGAAATCAGTGAGCCAAAACCAATAGTCTCAAAAGATATTGCAGCAGAGGTGTAATATGGCCTATGGTTATATACAGTAGATTTCATTCCGAAGGATCTCAATGCACTTTTAAAGATATAGGAATAACTTTGCTCTCTGAATCAAAGTAACTAGGCCAACAAAGGTTTTCTGGAGTCTAAGGCTTGATTTTCTTTTCGTTTTAACCTTAACTCTGAATTTCTTGATTTGTGGTGGTTGTTTTTTGGATAACTGCAATATTTTAACCCTTAATTTACTAATACATAGCTGCAAGATTAATTCCAGTTTGCTGGATACAGATTAAAATTGCATAGAAAGGTCAAGGAGGCAGAGAGTGGTTAAGCAAACTGAAGTCCAGATAGCATAGAGCAATAAAACAAGAGTAACTATAGGAAAGTTTTTGGTAAAGACTATAAGCAGCATGGGCTATTTGAAATCTGAAAATCAGAATCATTTGCAGCAGAGCTTGTTCTTGGGAATATTTGTTCAGTACAGGCTCAACAATAAGAGCTCAACCTACTGAATTACACAACACATTTCCTGCAATAATACCTCAACATTCTTTAGGTCTCCCAGTGCAAGGACTGCCCCCTCATAGCTTTATGCAATGTTATTTATAAGATCTGAAGGAATCACAAACATAAGATGGCATGGATGCAAGTGTACATGAATAAAATTTTGTAATAAGCTTATTTTCAATATTTCACATTTCTGATTATTAGTCATAGCAGGCAATTAAATTACGCTAGGTGTTTGAGATGCAGAGGTATGTTAAGATCTAAAATAAGCAATGTAAGCAAATTTGATATACATAAACAAAAACTTTACAAAATAAACTTATAAAATATCTTCTTGCTTCTATCTGGTCTCCACAGGAAATACACACTACCAAGAACAGTGTACCTTCACTCATGAAACACAAATTTTGAAAGAAGCCCATCCACTTTCCTGCTGTCTTCCTCCCTCAGACCCCACTTCTCATATCTACCAAAGTCTATTTTGATGTGGTATTAATTTAAAAGATTAGCCATACAAATTGCATACACAGGTAGTCTAGGAACAAACTTGCTTGTATTGCTGTTGCCATGTCTTCCCTCACCAGTTCCTTCTTGTTTGAGATACCTGTTAGTCCCTGCCTCACAATGTATCTTTTACTCATTTTACAGCAACTACTGCATCTTTGTTTCTATATAAGTGAACACAAAGATCCACAGTTTTTTAGAAATAATTCCTCCCCCTTAATGGCATACCACTAAGATATGCCATTCACACAAAGTTGAAAAATGTATTTACATTATCTCCCAAAGGAAGAGGTAGAAACACCAGGATTTGGATCAGTAAAAACCAGACCAAAGACACAATCAAGAATACACAATAGGGTACAATCTTGCACTAGCCCCCACAGGAAAGGGCATCAAGATTTAACAGATCTACAATTTCCATGGTCACAGATAGGCCGCATCTGAAAATATTTAAAAGATTCTAGATATGCAGCACTCCAAAAACAGCAGCCTTCATGCCACTCAGTGAAACAGGATTTTCAATCACTTTGGTAAATATACACAATCAGGAAGAGATCATAAATTTTGTAGACAATTCTCCCAACCATTGGTCAAGACTGGGTGTCCTGAACAACATGTTTTGAGCTGGACACATCTCTGGGTGACAGTCCATGATCTGGGTTACATGGGAGGTCAGGATCATAATGACCTCTTCTGGATTTAAACCTAATAATCTGTTTAATTCATTTACAGGGATGGGGATTGGCTGGGCTGTGTGTTTGTTTTTAACCCAGGTACTTCATACACCACCACACACAGTGAGAATGGCAGGGCAGGGCCGACCTAGAGCAGTGGGGTGCGATACAAGAACATGAAAACAGAGACACCGAAAGATTCAAATGAACCTGGGGAGGGAAGTAGGGAGGGTTTAAATCCCTCTCCTGGGGAGCTCAGAAAAAGGGGACAAATCTTAACACTGGGTAGGGCAGCGGAGGAAGGAAATTAACTGCAGAGAAACGAAGGTGAATAGTAACCGGATTAAACCCCTTTCCCAGGTCTGAAGGGGACACACAGGATTGGGGGGCGGAGCCTGCTGGGCCAGACCCATCCCCCCAGAAACACCCCCTCCCCCCAGAAACACCCCATCCCCCAGCGAGCTGCCTCTCGATCACACACTGCACCCCCATTTCACGCCCCTCCCCCCAAAGCAGGGCCCCCGAGGGCAGCTCCCCTCCCCCTTCCTCAGCACCTGCCGCCGCCCCCCCCCCCGACCCATGGCTGCCCCCTCAGCCGCAGCCCCACCCCCTCCCGCCCGGGTCTGTTCCCCCCTCAGCCCCTACCTGGGCGGGCTCCACGCTGGCCGGCAGCGCCTCGGGCAGGGCCTGGAAGAGCAGCAGGGCCATGGCGCCGAGGAGCCTCCTCTCCATCCCCCCCCACCCCCCGCCTACCCAACCCTACCGCGGCCCGGCCCGGCACGGGACAGCACGGGAGCAGAGGGGAGGCCCGGCTGATGCCCCGCCCACCCCGCGTTCCCATTGGGCCGCCTCGCGCCCCGCCCTGCCTGTCACTGGCTCACGCCGCTGCCGCTCGTGACGACCCCCCTAAAGGGGCTGGGCTAATCCCGTGAGCCGCCATCTTGAGCGCGGCCCGGGGGACAATTTTTTTTTCCGGTTTGGCTGCCATCTTGGGTGTGGCGGAAACACATGGCAGGAGCGACTGCGGAAAGGGGAAGTCGGAGCCTGACATTTAAAGGGCCGGCGGTGGCGGGGGGAGGGGCGGGGGATGGGAAGTGGATGATGGCCCAGGGCCATCTCCACTAGCACAGGCGTCTGGCCTGTGTCCGCCACGCCCCTTCCCCTCCAACCATGTCCCTGTCAGGACCTTTCCCTTCCTCCCCAAACTTGTCTCCGCCTGTGTCCCTGTCACCCTGACCCTGTCACCCCTCCTTTCCCCCGATTGTATCCCTGTCACCCTAACCGTCACCCCTCCTTTCCCCCGAGTCCTCATCACCTCCCCGCCTGTGTCCCCATCACCCTGACCATCACCCCTCCTTTCCCCCGATTGTATCCCCGTCACCCTGACCATCACCCCTCCTTTCCCCCGATTGTGTCCTCATGACCCCCACATCCCTGCCTGTGTTCCAGTCACAGCTCTCCCCTCCTCCCTCCCCGACTGTGTCCCTGTTACACCCTGACCCTCCATCAACCACATCTCTGTCTTGCGCCAACCCTCCCTCCTGACCATGTCCCTGTCACACCCTGCTCTGCTACCATGTCTGCATCATGCTCCAACCCTATCCCCTGTCTGAAACAACTTCCTCCCTGCCCCCGGTATGATTGGCACCATCATCCACTGCCTCAGCAGGAAACTGATCTTGACAACCTGACAGGTCTGGTCCGGTCTCTAGCCTCATCTAGGACAGTCAAGACAGACCCAGAATGCCTGATGCCCAAACTGCTCCAGGGCAGGTGTCTCTGCTACTATCACCTCAGAGAAGGACAGGGGAGGGCCATGGTGGGGGAATAGGTAGGAAAGCTTCACAGTGCATGGGCCGTCGGACCCCAAATTGCCTTTATCCCGTTGTGTCCAGAGCACATGCTGCTTGTGCCCTCTAAAGCAGCTGAGGAGCTCCAAGCCTGAGATGCCCACCCCAGCAGTCCCCCTCCTGAGCAGGGGCAGGGGAGGGAAGGTGAGTGGACACGTTCCCATTGTTAAGGTGTAAGGTTGCTCCCTGTGTTGTCTCTGTTGTGTTGCACATGCTGCACCTTCAGTGCCCAAGATTAAATAACCAATAATGCAGTGACGGTGTTAAAGGAAAGAGGAATAGAAGATGTAGCTTGATAGCGTTTAGTTTGGGGAAGGGCCTGGCTTTTTAAAGTGCAGTATATCCTACCTGTCTCTTTGCAGTAATGCAGGGGCAATTTTTTGCATGTCATTCCCACTTGATTTGATTTTTTTTCTTTTCATGATAAAACCCTGTCACGTTTCACGTTTTTGGTCATCAGTTCGCTCAGGACTTGTGCGTCCAGTTGCTCAGTAAAAAACGTATCCTTGCTTAGCAAAAAATAAAAAGAATCATAAAAAAAACCCTCTGTCCCTCCCAAGGCAGCACTGTTTGCTCAGCTTATCGCTAACCCCCTCCCCCAGCAAAACAAAGAGCGTATGTTCCTCTTGAGTCAGGTACAGAGTGCCAGTTCTAACCGTGACAGGATACGTGCTGAAGCAACATTCCTGGAGAGGTGAAAATGGTGGTGGACGCATTGGCTGGTACCTACCTCCGCATCTTTTGCCTTCTCTAGTCTAGTTTGCTTTCCTGCCCCTCTGCTTTGGGCATGCTTTTCACTTCTCTCTGAGAGAAGGATGAGTCGGTGGTGCAGGACTCAGGCTTTGGGCATCTGATAGACTTTCTGCATCCAGAGTATGAGGTCCCTGAGAGACCCACCTTTTTCTGAACCATGGTGCCTGCCAGTGATTTAGAGGTTGAAAGGGAATCCTCAGACTTCTCAAGGAAGATATTTGGGGATATCATTCACAGTACCCTAATAACTGGTCCAATACGAAGTCCATTCATGGTGCTGGCCACTTGCCTGAGGGAACTCCTTGGAAAAGATGGCTGCACTCTCATTGCCAGCTGCTGCGTCTCTTGCTGCTATTCCACCAGCAGAGCCTTGTGCATCAGCCTTGTTTGTGTGGTCCTCCTTCACAAAGATGTAGCACCAAAGCTACTGGACAGGCAATCCACTTGGAGACATGGCAAAAGGCCAGGCAACCTAAAACTGCTTTGTTTATGATGTTACCAGTTTTTCCCATTACTTTGGGGTACGCTCATTTATTAGGGTTACTCTGCGGGGATGGTGGGTGTCTGTATTTCTATCAGTATACTGCTTGTGTCACTTGCGTTCCCATACGGAGCTCTACTTCTCCCTGCTGCAAGTGCCCTCCCAATGGAGCTATCCTGCAGGACATAGGTTCCCCAGGGATGGGTTCTTCTAGCCCCAGAATCAGACGAGAACACACACACACACCCTGCGTCTGAGAGAACTGGGATAATCAGCACTTCCAAGATGACCCTTTATATGTCCCTGGACTGAGCAGGCTGGGTCAAGCAGCACTTCCAAGCTGCCGCCCTCCTATGTCCCAGGTTCAGCACGTCTCTATCCCCACTTTCACGTTACAGTTGTTCTGGCTGTAACCCCCTTGATGGGCAAACCTCACTGAATGTTTGGGCACTGTACGGATCTTTTAGCTTAGGTATGAGGAGCGTTGCTGCAGAATGAGGAAACCAAAAAACCACCCACCTGGCCGGGGATGGGGAGAGAGAAGCAACTTCCTTAATCATGAAAGTTATTTATTGCAAGGTAATAGCCAGAGGGGAGCCAAACAAGGAGTTATAATATTAAATCTAGCAAACTTGATTATAAAAGTCAGGTTTAGAAAACTATAACTGATCACACAAGTCAGGGTCAAAAGGCTATATTACTTAGAGAGAGAGCTGGGTTCTCACCACTCCATGACGCTTGAATGATTGGGGGTCCCAGGTAGTGGTGGTAGCTGAGAGTCCGGAGTGCTGGAGACTGGCACAGCCCCCAGCACAATCAGTCTAGGGTGACCAGATGTCCTGATTTTATAGGGACAGTCCTGATTTTTGGGTCTTTTTCTTGTAATAAGCTCCTATTACTCCCCCCGCCCCCCTCATCCCAACTTTTCACATTTGCTGTCTGGTCTCCCTAGATCAGCCAGAAGATGAAGTCCCAATGAACTGATGCAGATTTTGAATCCAGGCATCAGAACACTGACTTGAGCATGGGTGGAATTTTTGTAGAGAAACAACCATGGTTCAAGGGAGAAGACTAGATTTGTTTATGTGTAACAAGGGAGACTATCAAAGTTGTTTTGTTCAGCCTAAACATGGGAGCTGATCATTCCTGGCTATGGGCGGTGTTCCTTGAAGGGAGCTCACAACGCAGTTAGGTACCTTCACTATTTGGGATCCCAATAAAGGGTTTATTACTAGAACTGGTCTGATCACTACTGAGCTGGGTGTGTGCAGGCGTGAGTTCATTAACATCTGGAGCAGCGATCCCCCATCATGCACTGCTTCCCTGCTTTTCTGGTCCCACAGTTCCGTGCGGTTCTTGCCTTGGAATCTCTGGTCTCCATGCTGTGTGCTAATGGAGATGCCTCCTTGTCCCATCTTCGATGCAAATGAGACTGTGGAGTTTCCTTAATCCTGTCCTCCTTATCCCAGGGATTCAGGCGGGTCTCCCACGGCCTTTTCATTGCTTTTTGTGAGTCTTCTGATTCAGATTTGGTTCAAACAGAGGCTGTGGGGGGCGGGGGAGTCTTTTGTGAGTCAGACAGGCTGGGTACTGTACTTTGCCTCCCCAGGAACACTGAGCTGCTGGGTAACAATGACTAGTGCCATTAATGATGTGGACATGGGGGGACATTTCTGCTGGTCTATCATGGCAAAGAACCAGTTAGTTCCCTGTGGCAATGTTAGACTGGCCCATGCATAGCAATCATCGCCCGAACTAGCCCTGCATCAGCACTGTAAAATGTGTTGAATATTTTGGGCCAGAGATGGGCAAACTTTTTGGCCCGAGGGTCACATCTGGGTGAGGAAATTGTATGCAGGGCCGGGGCAGGGGACTGCAGCGTGGGAGGGAGTGTGATGTGCAGGAAAGGGTTCAGGGTAAGGGATCAGGGCAGAGGAGTGGTGCGGGGTGGATGATGGGGTTCAGGAAAGGGGATTGGGGTGCAGGGAGGGGTGCGAGGTGCAGCAGGGGGCTCAGGGCAGGGGGTTGGGGTGCAGGAGGGGTTTGGTCTCCACCCAGTGCTGTTTACTTGGAGCAGCTCTGGGCTGGTCTCGGCACACACTGGGAGCCTGCCCTGGCCCTGCGGTGCTCCAGGAAGCAGCCAGAACCTGTATCCTGAAGCCCCTTGGTTGGGTGGGGGGCATAGGGCTCCGCACACCACCCTTGCTGCTCCTACAGGCACCTCCACTGCAGCTCCCATGGGCCGCGGTTTACTGTTCCTAGCTAATGGGAGCTGCAGGGGGCAGTGCCTGTAGGGGAGGGCAACACACGGAGCCCTAGCTGCCCCCCACCCCGGGCCATAGGGACGTGGTGCTGGCCTCTTCAGGGAGCAGCGTGGGGCTCATGGCACCACAGGGGGGGACAATCCTGCGGGATGGATCTGAAGCCCTGAGGGGCCAGATCCTGCCCACGGGCTGCAGTTTGCCACCCCTGATTTGAGCGAAAGAAAACCCATCTAGAACATACGTGAAAATACACTTAGGGTAAACACCGCTAGGTGACGGTGTTACACACGCCTGTGTGTTTTTCTTCGCATGTGAACAAATGATCAGTCTTGGGAAGACATGCTATGTTGTGGTTTGTTTTGGGGTTCTGCAAGGTTTTTGTAAAGGTAGGATTGGGGGGCCTTGGTGAGGGAGCTGTGCAAGCAGCAGGAGAATTTAATAGATGCATTTAACTTGGGCTTGTCAAAATTTAATTTTTATTTTTTCAACAGATATCAATATTTATTTTAAAGATTTGCACCAATTTAAGAGTTTACAGTTGGGTGAGATTATGGGTTAAGCAGTTTTCTCTATTTTTATTGATGCACATTTCAGTCTGTGAGACGTTATGGCGGGAGGAGAGGCAATTACTTAATAACTGGTGACATGAAGAGTCAAAAACTGAAAGCTTTATAACTGTTCTAACACGCATTATCAACATCACAATACCCAAAGTCAATATCGTTACGTCAACACGTCATGCCTGTTTTTACTAGTCCATCCGCTAGTCCATTTGTAAAAAGCCTGATTCAAAAGTCTAAATCACTGGATTTGGATGCTTAAGTCTCCAGCAGCTTTTTGACATTGACCAATAAAAATTTAATTTTTCCAAGTCTAATTTTACTTACTTGATTTAATTAAAAGGGGCCCTTTACATACACGTTCACAACAGTCAGTAAAGGGCAGTTTGAGTAACAGGAACGACCGCCAATGGCTCTCGCGTGCACCTGCAATCACAACCTCCACCATGAGGGACTCATAAGTTACATCATGCTTGAGTCTAAATCCAGCCATTAGCTGGAAGGCTCCTGTTGTACCAAATCTCTGTGCATTGGAGATAATGGGAAGCCGGAGTTAGATTCACCATTGCTGATTAGCGCCCAGGAACAAGCTACCGAGGGAGGTGATGGATTCTCCAGGCCTTGCTGGCTTAATATCCAGCCTGGAGACCTTTCTGGAAGATGTGCTTTAGCCAAATTATTCAGCACAATGGGGGTGATTGGGTGAAATTCTCTGACCTGTGTTATACAGCAGGTCAGACTAGGTGATCCTTTCTGCCTTAACGTCTATGAATCCTGCTTTTCTTCTGCTCCGAAACTGAGAGAACGATCAAGTCATCTGGAGCTAAGCCTGGGACTCAGGAGCCCCTGGGTTTAATTTGCAGCTGTGCCACAGACTTTGTGTGTGACCTTGGGCCAGTCACTTAGTCTCCCTTGCCTCAGGTTCCCATGTGAAAAATGTTATTTCTGTATCTCACACAGAGGTGTTGCAATGATACAGATTACCAAGTTCTCAGCTACTGCGGTAATGGGGGCCAGGTAAGCAGCTCAAATAGAAAATCATTCACAAAGTTTAAAGCCATTTTTTACTACTGCTAAGGAACCCCATTCCCCCCACCCCCCTCTTTTAACATGTGGGATTTCCCCATTACCTAGGTGGCACATCTCACACTCAGTCACCATGAGAGGGATCAAGATCCCAACTAGGGGCCTTTGGGAGCCAAGGTACTACAAAGCACGCAGACTCATCAACACCTGGTTTGCCACACAGGGGATTTCCAGAAACTGTAATTTAGTTTTGCAAATTGTCACCCAGTCTTTTGCATGGCCTCAACCCCAGACACAGGCTAGGCATTGTTTTTTCCTGTGGCTGGGCTCATGTGACTCTGAGGTTTCTTTTCTCTTTAACACAGCTGGTACAAAGCTACACTTTGCATTTCCCAGAACAGCATCATGTTAATGCTTCAAGGGCTGCAGGGGACTGGGGTAGCTGACAGCATTTTTCTAAGAGGAGGCAGATTCCTGCAGGGCATCTGGCTATTTAAACAACATTCTATGGGGGGAATAATGTGAAAATTCACTCTGCACGGGCATCCGGGGCGATATTTTTCTTGCACACACATCTACCTTTTATGGGGTTGTCACTGACTGACGACTATCAATTTGGTTTAGTTTGTGCTGAGTGTGAGGGGCTCGGAGACCTGCCACTCTTGCCAGGTTTCAGAACTCAAGCAGGGATGTCTACGCTGTAATTGTAGTGCAAGCCTCAGTCAGTTGATCCGGGCTCCAAGACTGGCTGGCATGGGGAGGGTTGCAGTGTAGACATACCCGGAGTTTGCAGTGGGCATGTTCTGCTGTTCAAGCGGGTTGAGGCACGCAGTGGAACTCAAAGCTCCTCAAAAAGGAACGGGATCATTTTTGCCCAAAGAGGCGATTTTAAGCACGTCATAGAAAGCCCACGCTGTCCCCGAAGCAGTAACACTGGACAAAGACAAGGGAACAGGCAACTCCCAGCTACACGGTATTGGAATTAACATCCACCGTGAACCTCACGTATGCATTTAAAAATTCAGCAGCAGATAGCTCATTAGCAATTGGGGTAACCAGGATCCCAGCCTCTGTTCTCCACTCCCTCCTCGGGCTCTTTGTGGAACGTGGCCTAAGTTTAAAGTCTCAGCCTTTATTTTCAAGACTCTGACAGTCTGGGAGCAGGACACCTAGAAGTCCACCTCCAGCTTCAGACAGCTGCCGTGGACAGTTCTGCTCTGACACACTGGAGCAGTCGACACCCAAAGGACAACCAGTGTGCATGGGAGACACTGGTGTCTTCACTTCAGGGATGGCCTAGGACTTCTGCGGGATCCTGCCCAAACTCAGGATAACAACAAATATGTTCCAAATATCAGACGCTCTTCTTCAGTGTTGTGTTCCCCCTAAGCCTGTGCTAACTGCAGCATGGGAATCAAACTAGATAACTATTGTCCCCATCTCTACCGAAGGGGATTTATCAGCCTTAAAGTTCAAACACTGTTGGTGTCTAAGTCCATCCAGCAGCTCGTCGAGGAATCAGCTGTTGCTGTCAACAACAAAACTGAAGCACACCGAGTTCCTGTAGCAGGGAGGAGTCCCATCAAGAACTAATGACGCGAATGCCAAAGTAGGACGGGCATGTTTGTGTTGAACATCAGTGGCACATTGTGTTACAAGAATCGGCTTGTTAGCAACAAGACATGAGGCTGTTTGGCTCCGAGCATGGCTGATATGCACCCTGCCATGCCCGGGTGGGGCGTGTTCACCACGGGCTCAGCGCCAGTCCAGACTTCAGGAGAAATTGATCTTGCGCAGCCCGCACGAAAAGAGCTGCGGGGAAGGGGAAGAAAGAGAAGCAATTCTCCTCTTCTTGGGCCTCTTCCCGCCTCAGGAGAAATCCACCCTTATTTCACTGGGGATTAGAAATATCCGAAATGCCGAATTACCTCCACTATGTACTAAAAGCAGAACGGCAACCGGGAAACTCGTCCCCAGACTGAAAGTCATTGTTTGGCTGCAACCTGTTTGTTATTCCTGAGCTAAGGCCCTGCCCAGCAATGAGACGTAGTCCCAGCCCCCAAGAACTTACAATCGGAAACCTTTATCCTGCAGACAGATCCACACAGGCAACGAGGCCTCACCTGAGCCCAAGAATCCAGATCCAGCTGCAGGATCAGGGCCAAAATTTAGACCTGACAAGCGAGGATCATAAGGAAAAAAAAGGGATGGAGAGGGCTGAGATAAGGGGAACCATGTGGAGCCCGGGTGGTTAATCAATAAGATGCTCACTTAGGGTTTCTAACAATTGTTCACTGGCCTCTCCTAGGGGAGACATGGAAGGAGGCGCTTGGGGTGAGTGGGTTTTGGGAGGGTGCCTCAAGCACGGGACAAAGGCCAGAGATGGCCCCATGGGAGCAGGGGGAGGGGAAAGAAGGAAAAAGAGACCAGGGTGGAGATGTAGAGGCCAAACGGCCTACGGCCTTCAAAGCAGGCCTGGCTGCTCGGGTTTGGTGCCTAGGACAAGAGGGAGCCAAGTGGAGCCGGTCATGCAAAGGGACGGGAGGCTGTTGATTAGGGACACAGCGACTAGGCTAGACTGGAAGGGGCAGGCCAGCCAGGAGCATTGCAGTAACTGTGCCAGGAGGGGATGGGTGAGCAATTTCACCACCAGGACGGAAAGGGGCGGGCACCATTCAATGGGCCATTGGGCTCAGGGCTGGTCTTGAAACATTCAGAGCCGGCACAGGGAGGGTCACTCTCACTTCAGCCTTTTCGTAGTCACACGCTCCTGCCTGCTGCTCATCTTCCCTCAGCACCAGCAAGGGCCTTGTACGACAAAGCCACACCCGCCCACAAGTCGAGGATGGTAGTTACGGCTCCCACGGGGTGGTCACAACTTTCATCTCCCAATACGCGAGGAGAGGGGGCATTGCAAACAGCCCAGCCACGGCCCGGCCTGCTCTTTGCCAGGTCAGGCCTTCCCTGGGAACTCAGCTACAGATCAGCTCACACAGCCTTGATCATTAGAACCTGCTTCCCTCGGGCCAGGACAGCAAGGTTGTTATCCTGTTGCCACCTGGAGTCTTCCTCCGGCCAGGGCAGAAGAGCGGCTGGCCAGGGTCTCACTTGGAAGATGGCACCTCGAATGGCAGCCGGCATGCCAGGCCGTGCTTGCGTGGCAGAGACGCCATCAGCAGGGCCTGCTCTGGCCCAGGAATGACTTGCTAAGTGTGCGTGTCCCCGTGACGGATTTAAGCCCTCACACTTACAGTGCAATAACAGAACTATTGGACGGTTGTCCTGGCCGATGGTCCTGGCTGCAGCCAGGACACATGCCCCACCCCCTCGAGCTACCCCTTCCCCAATACACCCCCCGAGACAGACATCCTTGCTCCATTAATAAAGACGCGCATTCCTTCCCTCCCCCATCACTGTGATGCACACGCACCCCCCAGCTAGGAGAAGGGGGAGCTGAGGTACAGTTCAGTAACTTAAGGACATAAACCATCACAGGGATATTGTCATTATCCCAGAACCAAGCATTAGAACACCAGGAAAATCAGCCTTAACCTTAATTTAAAAGAAATCCAACAACCTTAAGGTGTGAAAAGATAAGTTAGGGCCTCTAAATAACCTTAACTCTGCCCAGTAATGCCATTCCGGTTTGAGGGAAGCAGCATGTATCGATTTCATCTGATGCTGGAGGACAAAACTAAAATGTCTTAATGATAGTCATATGCTTATTGCATGGCATCACAAGCAGCAGGGAGTTTTTAGTGTGCAGCTGTACAGCCCCTAGCACACCGGCGTGCTGGTCCACATTTAGAAATAGGAAGAATAAATGGCAATACAATAGAAATCTTAGCAGAGGAGTCCTGGTGCAGACAGGATCTCAACCAGTTGCTAAAACTAGTGCTGAATTCCAGCTGGGGAGGTTGAGTGTTCCCTCCCCTCCCCGCCAATTGCCCTTGCTGCTGCATTTTGATATGGCATTATTTTTCAGTTCCTATCTTAATCTGTTGTGCAAGGTGGCTATTTGCTACTAAACAGCTGCCAAGTTCTACCCCAGAGGTGGCTGCATTTCAGTGCTGGGCAAAGTGAAACCTAAAGATATATAAAAACGTCCATGTGTGTGTCTATATCTGTGGGTGGGAAGCACCATCAAAATGTCACCCTTTCAGTAATTCTATTGGCTTAGCTTGGACCAAATTGGAACCTGAGAATCATGCAGGGTGTGGTCTCATGTGAGGACAGAATTTGGATTCCCTACATTCACATCCTAAAAATGCTCCAAAACTGAAAGGCATCTCAGGCTGTAAACACCAGCAGCCACCACAAATACACAGAGACGTCCCTCGCAGGCTCTTTAAAGCAAGTGTCCATATAAAACACAACAGCAGAATTGGCAACGGGTATTAAATAGCCACAGATTTTTATTCCCCGCCCCCCATTGTTTGTAACAACTTCTCCCATTCAAAAGTTTACAACTAACATTTCCTTACCCATCAGGTTTCTTGTGAATCATGAATTTTTCTCCCTCACCCTAAAAGGAGGCTGAAATTGACAGAGATCCCACCTTGTCCCCACTCTGAGAAAGCTGCACTGATGCCAGCACAGTGCAAGAGTAGCTTGTGTTGAGTGCTGGGTAGGACCTACACAAACAGTGGTGATCATCTGTTCTTCCAATGACAGGCAACAGTATGGTAGATTTAACAAATGAGAGAGCATAAAACCACCAGGGCAGTTCACACTCCATTGTATGGACTGCAAAGCAAGCCAAATCCGGAACCTAAAATACTGGAGGGCGAGGGACACATTTTCAAAACATGTTGGGCCGTGGGCATGCAAGCGCTCAATCCGCACGTGCAGTTCTGTTTGCACTCCTCAGCCGCTGACAACCTGTCCCTACCTGCTTACGGAAAGGCCACGGCTGGTTTTTAAGACTGCAACTGCATTTGGTTATTTTAAATGTATTGAGTCAGAAGAGGCTGGTGCCTTCTGAAGGCAGGTGAACAAAGACCAGGACCAAATTCTGACCTCACTTAATCTGGTGTGTCGCTGGAATAATGGCACCTGTTTAACAGAGAGCAGAATTCAGTTCCCAGCTAGCATCGATTGTACTACATATGACCCGCAACAGGGATGGCAGAGCCTCCCTGAACACAAGAGAGAGAGCACCATGTGTATATTACCCCAGCTACTTCCATCCTGCTAGGCAGGGGAGGGAGCCGTCTAAACAGGGGAGCAGAGCAGTAACCTGTCACAGAGAAAGGGACACAGGATTGCAAGAGCCTGCAGCCATGTGTGCTGCACTGGGGCGCCTGGCTGAGATACCTCCAGCAATCAGACCCATTCCCAGGCACTTTGCCACAGGTGGCATCAGTCCAATGAGTAAGAGAAGAGGACCCGGGCACGCCAAGGTCCTGTTCCAGCCTCCCCTGGGGCAGACCCAATGGGAGGGGTTAAGGCAGCAGGAGGCGCTTTCCTGGATTAGCCAGCAAGAAGGAGGAGCCGCTGCTAAGGCTCTGGGGTCTGTTGACCTATGGTGCCCAGTGATGGCTCTGCTGAAGAGGGCGCATTTCCGCTTCTGTCCACTAGTGGGCCAGCACCAGCGCAACAGACCTAGCGTGGCCAGCAGGTGTCAGTCACTCAGAGGCAGGCCCCAAATCTGGGGATGAGGGGAGCAGAAGATACAGGGTTAAACCAAAGAGGAGCCAGAAGTCACCCCCAGACCTGCCCCACCCCAAATACTTTGGCAGCCAGGGTGGGGGGGATGCAGGTCTGATGGGCACGTCCCGAGCCCATCTCCGGATCACAGCTCTGCCGCCACGGGGGGCCCTTCGGAGGGTGGTGCCGGGTCGTGGACGGCTCCCGAGGTAGAGGCACGATTTACAATCCTTTGTTAAAATAGACGTAAGGCACGCAGTCCCCACGCTTGGCCAGGATGGAGGCTCGGCACTCCGGCTCCAGGCTAGACACCGCCAGAGAGCTGCAAGAAGAGAAGGACAGTCAGGCTCTGATTTGCTCTGTACTTCTCCCTGACCCTGCTGGAAGCGTCCTTGGTCCGGGTGGGGCCTTTTTTGCAGCAGGTCGGGGTGCAGGGTGTGCGGGAGGCAGGCCTTCTGCAGCCAGATCTTAACAGCGGCCATAGCAGCAAGTCATTGGCTAACATGAGCTGCCCCCAGCACAGGGGGGAGAATGCACAGACCCAGGGAGTCCAGCCTCTTCCCGCATCCCGATCCCAGCACAGGGGGCAGAGACCCGGGGAGTCCAACCTCTTCCTGCATCCCAATCCCAGCACAGGGGGCAGAGCGCATAGACCTGGGGAGTCCAGCCCCTTCCTGCATCCCGATCCCAGCACAGGGGGCAGAGCGCATAGACCTGGGGAGTCCAGCCCCTTCCTGCATCCCGATCCCAGCACAGAGGGCAGAGACCCGGGGAGTCCCGCCACATCCTGCACCCTGATCCCAGCGCCGGCGGCATAGACCTGGGGAGTCCAGCCCCTTCCTGTGCCCCGATCCCAGCACAGGGGGCAAAGACCCAGGGAGTCCAGCCTCTTCCTGCATCCCGATCCCAGTGCCGGGGGCAGAGACCCGGGGAGTCCAGCCACATCTTGCACCCCGATCCCAGCGCCGGCGGCATAGACCTGGGGAGTCCAGCCACATCCTGCACCCTGTTCCCAGCGCCGGCGGCAGAGACCTGGGGAGTCCAGCCCCATCCTGCACCCTGATCCCAGCGCAGGGGCAGAGCGCATAGACCTGGGGAGTCCAGCCCCTTCCTGTGCCCCAATCCCAGCGCAGGGGGCAGACCTGGGGAGTTCAGCCACATCCTGCACCCCGATCCCAGCACCGGGGGCAGAGACCTGGGGAGTCCAGCCACATCCTGCACCCCGATCCC
>ML677382.1:8845417-8868420 GCA_007922305.1 Dermatemys mawii
GGCAGAGACCTGGGGAGTCCAGCCACATCCTGCACCCCGATCCCAGCACCGGGGGCAGAGAGCAGAGAGATGGGGACTCATCCGCGCCCTTCCCCACTCAGGACCGTGCACGCAGCGTGGGGATTAACATCTGTGCACAGGCCTGTGCCTTTGGAAGGGCAGTGCTGGCTGCAAGTTCCCAGGGACAGGCAAGGCCTTTCCAGAAACCCCCGCCCCCCCCCCCCGGGGGGATGTGGAGGATGGCCGGGGAGAGGGGTTCAAAGGGAGGGAGAAGCAGCGCGGCTGGTACCATCTCTGTGGGAAGAGCGAGCAGGCAACCGGCACCATGAACAGGAGGCTGGAGGACAGAGAAAACCAGATGTTACCAGCGTCAACTCAACATCCAACCCTCGGTGACACCGACAGCCCCTGCACGAGTCCCGTCTCCTGAGGGGCGCAAAGCCCAGAGCTGGAGCCCACGCGGTCATCTGAGCTCCTGCGAGGTGGGGTGCTAGCCCTGGGAAATCCCTGCTCCGCTCCCCACCACCTGTCCTCCTAGTCCCCAGGGTGGCTAAGCGGCCAGGTCCCAGTGGCTGGCTGATTTCGGGGCCGGGTGATCTAGCTACGCACCCCCGTCGAGCACCCGTCCAAAGAACCCAGCTGTCACTTCGGTGCCGGGGCCAAGGTGCAGTTCCCAGCCAGGCTGATGAAATCCAAGGCGCCGGATTAATCCGAAGGTGCAGGCGAGCACGTTCCCCCGGACTCTCCTACGAACACCAGGCAATTGGCCCCCACACCTTGCCCAGCAGAGCGGCTTCTCAGAGCATCCTTCCGTGCAGCTCTCTCCAGCCAGGTGGCTGAACTGGGAGGCCGGAGATCGGGGTTAAATTCCCAGCTCACACCCAGACACACGGCAGTACGTGATGTCGGGTAAACCTATTTCATGCCTCAGCCTTCCCCAGCTGTAAAATAGGGATAACGCTTCTCTTCCTCCAGGACACCTAGGGCTGATATCACAAGACACTCCCATGCCACAGCAAAGGGGGTTGGGGAAGCTGAGGGATGGACTGGGCCCCCAACTCCTGGTGCAGGGCAGGACCTCCCTTGTGGGGCCCCCTGGCAGACGGCTCCCTCTTCTGATGGTCACAACTGGTCCAGGCCTGATTCTCCAGAGTGCTGGCAACCCCTGGATTTCCCCTGAAGCTGGAGCAGCACGGAGGCTCAGAGCGAGGGCTCATAGGAACCAGGACGGATGGTCCCTGACACTCCTCAGGAGATCCACAGCAGTTGGCATTGCTTGGATCCAGGGGATTTAGACAGAGAGAGGGGGAATACCATTGGGGAAGGGACGGTCTAGCATCTGCTCCTCTGCAGCGTAGCAGAGACCCTGGGTTAAATCTTTACCCAGGGAGACCTTCTCCTTGGGTTAAGGACAGTCCTTCCCCCCTCCTCCAATCTACAGCATGGCAGTACGGCCCAGTGTATTGCAGATCTTTGGTCTGCTCCGGATGCTTCTTTGTCCTCGACTTCTGGAGACCAGTCACCCAAGGATTCGCAGGGGCCTGTCTACATTAGGGATCATCACGTGCTATGCTGGAGAGAAGTGGGGTGTAGCCCCCATGTGACTCAGCCGGGTTTCACTGCCGTCATTAAGGATGTGACAAGCACTCTACACCAGAGGAGCGAGCAGCTTCTCCTCCCCAGATATTGGAGCTTGTGATTCAGAGGGAACGTCGTCTAGTGGTTAGAGCAGGGATGGAGTCAGGATTCCTGGCGTCTATCGCCTAGTTCTGTCTCACTTTGTGGTGTTGGGCAAATCGCTCTCCCCCACTCCCTCCGTTTGTCTCTCTGCTTCACCAGCTCTCAGTGGGGATATAAGAATCATTACCTGCCTCAAGGGAGACCCCACTAATGATTGATTATTATTACTGAGGTTCTTCTCAGTGTGGGGGGCAAGGCCTGGACTCTGAACTTGACAGAAGGGGAGAAAAGAAATATTTTCAGAGTCCCTGCCTGGAAAGAGCCAGCAGCGGTTTGCTCTTGTTAAGGCCACCCGCTGCCTGGGTTCTTTAGACAGCTGTTTTCTGAACCTGAAGCTGCAAGGCCTGAGTGGAGGAAGGGTGGTGGTTCGGGAAGGAAGATACTTACAAGCCCCCAGCCAGCAACACTTGTAAAGGACCGTGGAGGACCTGAATTCTCTGCAAAGACATCAGCCCGGGAGAAGGTGAGCCTGGAACATCATCCATGAAGTTATCACAGCCAATGTCCAACCCAGGCAGGCGAGAAGGAAGCCTTCCTCCAAGGAGTTCAACGTGCCTGATGGATCTGTGACCAGATCTAGTCTGGCAAATCCTTTGTTCACATCCCATATACCCACATCCTTTCTGGGGCTCCCTTAGGGTCATCTGGAGCTCCACTGGGCCCCTGCCTACATAATTCAAAATGATTAGGGGGCTGGAGCACATGACTTATGAGGAGAGGCTGAGGGAACTGGGATTATTCAGTCTGCAGAAGAGAAGACTGAGGGGAGATTTGATAGCTGCTTTCAACTACCTGAAAGGGGGTTCCAAAGAGGATGGATCTAGACTGTTCTCAGTAGTGGCAGATGACAGTACAAGGAGTAATGGTCTCAAGTTGCAGTGGGGGAGGTTTAGGTTGGATATTAGGAAAAACATTTTCACTAGGAGGGTGGTGAAGCATGGGAATGGGTTATCTAGGGAGGTGGCAGAATCTCCTTCCTTAGAGGTTTTTAAGGTCAGGCTTGACAGAGCCCTGGCTGGGATGATTTAGTTGGGGATTGGTCCTGCTTTGAGCAGGGGGTTGGACTAGATACCTCCTGAGGTCACCTCCAACCCTGATATTCTATGATTCTAACACGGCCATGGGGAGGTCTGACCACCAGGAGCGGGGAGCTGGATACGGATGTGGACAGGATACCACTGGATGGGGATGATGGAGGAGGAACTCAGGCCCTCTTGAACCACTCACCTTCATGAAGGGGAGCTTCTCCAGCCGCTCCATGAGAATCGGCAAAAGGACTACCCAGAAAGAAAGGGGAGGGGGAGATTTCATCAGCCTAGCTGCCCCGTTCTCTGCCATAAAAGCTCACTGAAGAGCCGGGGCTAAGCAAGGCGAGATCCAACCACAAGGAAAAAAGTCGCCAAGGGAGGTTCCTCCTTGATTTCTCCCTGCCTGGCTCCCAGTGGCCAGGGACATGCTTCGTGTCAGTGCCACCACACCGCTGCTCCCACCACCAGCCACTTACACCCAGGAGGACCAACATCCCCACCCTGGCCCGCCTTCTGACTGGGGGAGCAGAGCAAGCATCTCTGCTCCAAGCCAAAGGCACGAAAAGGAAGGGGGCATCTGCTACCGCCCTGCAGAGCGCCCCCGTGGCAGGTACCAGAGGGGCACTGAGACCAGGGGAAGATTTCCACCCAGTGGCTCAGGCCTGGGGCCCGTCAAGGTGCGTGGAGGGCGAGAGGGAATCCCCAGGGGCTGGAGTGAAGGGAATGGTCCTTTAGACCAAACAGGCCATATTTGGACTGTCCAGACAGCGCCTTCTATCTATCTCGGTGCGCTCTGCAGACACAAAACAAACTACCCCGAGGGGAGGTATGCTGGGCATTGTATGGATGGGGAAACTGAGGCAGAAAGAGGTTCTGGGTGTCAGAGCTGGGACTAGGCCCCAGACATCAGCAGTTCCCAACCTTCTCTTCCTACTCACTGTCATATCCTAGGCACCAGCCTTTCTGCGCCCATACGGTTCCCAGCCCTAGTTTTATCCCTCCCCTGCCTCCCGCCAGCCCCTGCACTGGTGGGCTTGCTGGGTGCCTCCTTCGTCTCTCACACCGATTGTGGGAGAGGCGTCGCTGGTGCTCACCCATGCCAGGCGCTGCCATGACGATCCTGGAGACCACCACCTGGGTAATCCCCTTGACTGCAGCGACCTGAAAGCAAGAACAACCATCAGCCAAGCCCCTCCAAGGGCTACATCTGATGGGGCAGTAACGCGGCCAGCTGGTCTGGTCTGCGCTCACTGCTCCGCGCCTCCGTGGGTCACTGGGGGAGAGAGGGTGTCCAGGTCTGAAGCAACTGTGTCATCTACTCCAGTCCCATCCCGCCCCCCAGGAACGTGAGCGAACGCAGCTGGACTGGCCTTGCCAGGGCAGAGTTAGAACCGGAAAGTCTGCAAGGTTGGGAGCTCAGACCTTTCTGCCGTTTGTTGCACGGGACCGTGCCCCACCCCCATTCCCACGCCAGCTGCGGCATCAGCTTCCGTGGAGATGCGATCCCAGAAAAGGGTTCAACGTGTTTTCAGGTGGCTCGGCTTATGGGATCGGGGCCCCACGACAAAGCAGCCAGATCATCAGAACCCATCGGTAACGGGCCCCCCCAGCTCTGCAACGTACCCTGGAATGGCCCAGCTCACAGCCCTTCTCATCCGTCACCATGATCCCGTTAATGAGCTCCCTAAACACAGACAGGGAACCATGAGTGCCTCAAACCCAGCCTCCTGGGTCACCCCTGTCCACACCCCCCCACAAAAACAGGGTGGGCTTTCCTCTTCTCCCACCCCACAACAGTGCAGAATGGTCCACACCTCCCCTCCTGCTGGCTTAGCACAACAGCCTCCCCTCCCCAACGCTAGGCCACGCCACCCCTTGCACAAGGAGCTGCAGACACCTCCGAAATTGGGGTTTACAGGCTTTGGCCCTTGACCCTGGTGTCATCATGCAGCCCAGTGCATTGTGGGTGTAAAACGCTACCCAGCAGGAAGGGCGGTCAGCTGATCTGAGTGAGGGTCAGGCAGGGGGTGATGGAGAATTGGGCCCTTTTCAAACCTTCTGCCACATGGGCGAGAACCACGCGAACACGGGCCGACGAGGAGGGCGGAAGGGTTGCAGTGTCCCTGGTTTTGTTCGGTGCTTGCACAGCACTTACCACAGTTGGGTCCGGGCCCATGACTGGGGTCCCTGAGTGTTACAACTTCCCCTCCTCCAAATCACTCGTGGCTCCCTCATTTATCATCTGTTTCCCTGGAGCAGCACCCCGGGCTGGCATTATCCTCAGTAACCCCTGCCAGAAAGAGCATGGCAGGGACAGATCCCACCCAGCTTGTCTGGCATGACGGGTGCCCCTTCCCTGCACCGTACTGAAAAGGGGTGACCCTAATTCAAAAACAGGAATTATTTTGGGGAGGGTCCTTGGTCTGCATTCCCCAGGAGGTCACACTCGAAGATCACCGCGGTCCCTCCTAGCCATGGAATCTCTATAACCATTCATAGGAAAGCAAAGTTTTGCCATGGTGACTAAGGTTCCCGGCCTGCTTCTACACATATAGACCCCTTCGTGTTGGTCTTTATCCACTCCTGGCCCACCACTCTGCCGCCAAATTCATCCGAATAAAGCAGCTGCAACCGCCCATAGCACGACTCACCCGTCAGTGTTTTAATACGTGACTCAGACACGTGTCCCAGTAAATCTCTGGCAAGGAGATCGGGTAAGCGGCTCGGCCCCCCGATGCAGGATTTATTGCCAAACACCCCCACTGTCCTCCGGCCATGAACCGGGGTGAAAGGAACGGCTTGTGCAATGCTGCCACCTATGGGAGGCTGCTGGAAATAGCACCTACCCCTCTCACAGGAGAGGGGTAGGCCCCACCAGCCACTCCAAGTCGGGGAGGGCACCTGAAAAACCCTCCGGAGGAAATGAGGATCGTGTCACGGAGACTCGGGTTTGATTTTAAAGAGCTGGGAAAATTTGATCATCTATAAACACGCATCGCTCTAGCCGCATAGTTCCTGCCTTTCTATGGTGTCCATCCCCGGAGCATCTGGGCCCCTCCTGGCAAGCGAACCATCCACACATACAAAAGTCTCCCAGATCCTGCCCCTCTGTCTGCCCTACCACAGCCAGCAAGGCTTCCACAGCAGTGGATTCATTAGATAGGCAGGCTGTAGATCAGACCAGCCGCTGCAGAACCCCTGTTGCTTCATGGTCAGGTCCAGTTTGGCAACCCCCATGTACCAGTGGTCCATCTAGTCCTGCATCTGTCACCGATAGCAACCACCCACTGCAGAAGAAGATGCAAGTGGCCCCCTAGAGGACGACCTCACAGCAACATGCCAACAGATCAGTGTTTATTAGCCTAGGCAGCCCCCAGCTGGCGACGGATCTCACGCAGGTGGGGGAGAGTTCCAGGGTTTAGGTTAAAAAGCCTCAAAGCAGAAAAGCCTAGAAAGCCTGTGCTTATAACACAGACACAGAATCCCCCACTCACCCACTGCCAGCACGATTTGCTTATAAACATACTACCTCACACGACCACTAGCGGGCCTTGTATACAGGCTCCTCCCCGTGGCCTGTTTACAGCAGCCTCTAAACAGTCACTCACTGTGATTTTAAACACCCCAATCACCAGCTGTTTTAACTCCTGACACACCTGAGCGGTAGCTGGGCTAGAATAACCCCGCTCAAACCCAAAGCCCTAGCTACAAGTCAAGGCAGACGCTTCCCAGACACCCTCACCTCCGCTCAGTCCTGCTGATTGTTTAGCATGTGGGGGCGGCTCTCTCAGCCACGTAGGCAGGCGCTGGCTTTGGGGAATAATATCAAGCACGTACATCAAGCTCTGTACAGTGTCAAGAGCTGTCCAGACATTAACAACCTAGCTCAGTATCATCCCCCTCATCGCACTGACAGGGAAACTAAGGCTGAGAAAGGGGAAGCGACCTGCCCTCACTGCAAGCCAGTGACAGACAAGAACAGAACCCAGGAGTCCTGGCTCTGGGATCTAGGCTCCAACCATGGGTTAACACGGCCCCTCTCCTCATTACAAAAGTTACCTCTGCCCACAGTTCCAGATCCCCCATCCTTGTCTGGTTTTTGACAAGGTCCCACAGGCCGGAGCACCTCCCTGGAGAACAGAGACAGACTTACTGTTGCCTCATCATGGGGATGTTCACACAGTTGGCGGCAGCTACGGCCGCAAATGGGACCCAGCGTGCTACGAGGGGTGGGGCTCTCTAGGAAGGAGAGAGACAGTGGTGAGCATGGCCATCGCAACGGACCATTCCAGGACTTCAGTGTCCCCTAGGTGAGAGGCATTGCTGGGCCTCCGTCCAGCAGGAAGCCAGCAGCCCAACACGCAGCGTGAGAACTGGCGCCCTCAGCAGGGAGGAGTGAGTGAGCCCCGGGGCAGGACTGACTCTCAGAAGCAGCGCTGCGGAGGGGAAGCTTGTTCGCTGCCACATGGGCCGGGCCTTCCATGAAACTCTCCAACCCACAGGGCCATCAGCCGGCACCTTTCACTCAAATCAGACCCAGCCACTAAATCAGGCAGAAAAAAACCCCGAGACCCGACTCCCTTATCAACCCACTCCTCCGTGCTCCAACGGCCTGGCCAGTTGCAGCTGGTAGCTGAGTCCGGCTGCACACAGGGCTAGTGCTGGAGGTCTACCGAACCCATCAACAGGGCTGGGAAGATCAGCACCCAAAGGCCTCACAGGGAGCATGTGAGGCAGACCCCAGTGAGAAGCCTAAGGAGTCAGGTTTGGACACCAGGATCTACCCAGAAACCTGCTGGTATCTTCCCAGGAAGGGAAAGATAGTCCCAGCAGAAGCCACACGTGCATGGCTGTATGGTCAGGGCTAGGACATAGCTGCAAAGACGCTTCAGATAAGGAACCAGACATCGGGGTCATGACCGCTGTGTTAGTAAATGGGAGGAAGGGCCGAGCATGGGAAAGGAGAACAGCTGTATTGCAGCAAGGGGATTTTAGCTCTTGGATGGATAGGCAAGACCAGATCCCCTGCTGTGTGAATGCCAGATCTCCGGCCCTTTAAAGGGGCTGTTGAATCAGCGGCTTGTCCGCGGAACGGACAGTTCTGCAGGAAGCCTGTGGGGAGAAGGCGGAGCAGCTGCAGGTCTGCTTCTGTATTCAACCTGAGGCCAGCCTACGCTCGGTTGCAGCTGCCATCAGTCGCCTGACCTGCAGGGGGCATCCACGCACCCAGGGAAGCTACCCCGCTAATGGGTTGGCGGGGGAGCCTCAGCTGAGCGGGCCTGTCTCAGGGGCACCATCGGAGAAGCAGATCTGACAAGCAGTGGAGCTTGCAGTGCCCCCAAAGGCGAGTCCCCCTGGATTGCAAGCAGAGCCTCCCCTGCTGCTCAGATATCCCCGCTCCACGGTGTTTTCCCCACCCCACGTATGCACAGCGGACCCCCCCTCCCCGCCCCGCAGTACCTTGGTGTACAGGTTGAGTCCCACCGCAGTCGCCAGGGCTGTGCTGGTGGCGGTGACGTAAGCCACTCCAATTTGCCTAGACGGTAATTTACGAGGGGAGGGGAGAAGAAACACGTAACTCAGCAATTCCCAGAGGCTGCCTGAAGAAATGCCCATCCTCTGGGAAAAGCTGAGAGGGGTTAGGGAGGGGAACGTCCTGAGTGCTCCCCTAGATAGGTTCAGGACTGGCTCCTGGAAGTCCCCTACGGAGCTCCCAAAGGGCTGCAGTTCACACTCTTGGAATGTTTCCACTGGGGGGAGAGAATGCAGGAAGTGTAGCCTCATGGTTAAGGTGCAGGACTGCGAGGTGAGGAAACTGGGTTCTGTTCCCAGTTCAGTTAATCTTCCAGTGCCTCAGTTTCCCCGTCTGTGAAATGGGTTGATATTACGTCTCTCGGTGTTCATAACATGCTTTCTGACCCTCTATGGGAGGTCAGAATATTCTTCTCAAGGAGCTGAAATCCCGCGACTCATGACATGCCCTTGCTGGGATCTAACTCCCAAACTCTCCTCCTTGGCACGTGCGGATTTAAGCAGTTCCTGCAGTTATCAAACTTTCCTAACTTTCCAAACACAGGCAGCCACCTCTGGGGGAGAAGGAAGCAGCCACCCGGCGTGCACGGTGCTGCTCTGTGAGGCAAAGAGGGGACGTGCTGGCCCAGGACACTGGGACAGATCGCTCTCCATGCAGAGCAGAATGGACCTTGGTGACTGCAGTGTCCAGTCCACTGCAACTTAGCCTGTCTACCCGGGTGGGGTGAAGGCCCCAGGGCCTAGTGTCCCCCAGCAGTCAGCACCTCTGGTAATGCGGCTCACCGGCAGACCCTCCCTCCCTGGTTATAAGGCTCTGGTTTCACTAGGCAGGATGAAGGGCAACACAGGGCATCCAGTGTGATAGTTCTCATGGCTGTGGAAGGGTTAAACCAGCAGGTGCTGCAATGGTCCCTTCCATGGGTGGGTGGGAAGGGCCAGCCCCCCTTGCTGGTCACCTCTGACGAACTCCTGCTAACACAGAGCCCAGGGAGGGGGACCTATGGGTGTGTCCAGGGGCCCACGGGAGGGACAGCTCTTGGGTGAAGTCAAAGAGACTCTGCTCCAGAAAGCTAAGCCAGCCCCATGTGCCTTTAGACTCTGCCCTGGGGTTGACCCCGGGCCTAGCCACCAGTGCCACAGTCCCTCAGCCGCCCCCTGTTCAGAGACGGACCAGAGATGCCACAGACCAAAGAGGAGCCCGTCTCACCCAGTGCCCAGGGAAGAACGATGGGCCTGCTCCTGACAGGGCATTTCCTCTCCCAGTGACAGGGCGGATACCTGGTTGCGAAGCCCTGCAGGCCCCGGGACAGCGGCAGGAGGCCTGGGGCAGATACTCACGTGAGCGAGATGGGGCAGGCCGCGTTCCTGTTGGTGTAGTTCACCAAGGCGTTGAACGACTGGTTCACCCACTGCCAGAAAACCACCGCCGGGACCGTCCTATTGGGAGGAGACACCAGAGCTCAACCCGGGCCTTCTGCCCTCTCCCCTCGCCCGCCGGAGCACCGGGTCGCAGGGCTGGGCTAGCCCCTCCCTGGGGCTGGGGAATGGCGGCAGAGATAAACGCTGTGTGTGATACACATGTGACATCCAGATCCCACTGCAGCTGCAGGAGCTGCCAGTGTGGAGTTAGATGGGGCTGGTCTTTGGGGGACACAACACACACCCAACTCTGCCCCACCTTGGGGAGGGGGGACAGAAAGAAAAAAAAAATCACCCCCCCCTCCCCAAGGAAACCAAGGCACAATGACCTGCCTGAGGTTCCACAGCAGACCTGGGAAAAGAACCCAGGAGTCCTGGCTCCCATTCCACAGGGCCATGTTGCCTCCCACTAGAGCAGCAAGGTGGCCAAGCAGCAGGCAGGAGCCTGGGCTCTCAGCTGGGCAGGGTGGGCTCCTGGGGGATTTGTTTGTTCCTGCCAAGCTGTGCTGAGCCTAGGAGCCGGGGTGCGGTGGGCTCCGCCCCCACGGTCACCCATTCCACCAGGCACCACATCAACCTGGCCGAGTTCTGCTTCACAGCCTGGCGTGTGCCTACCCCTTCAAAGGGAAGGATGATCTACGGTGTCGGCTCGTGGGTGGAACGAAGAATCCCGGCAGAGATCCCCAGCTCTGCCAGCGACTCATGGGGACTCCTCAGGCTTCCCACTCCCTGCATCTCAATTTACCCATCTGTCAAATGGGGGAAAGGGGATTTGTCCCTTGTCTCACTTGGGCTGCGAGAGTGACTTCACTGTCTGCAAAGCCCTTGGGGATCTGTGGGCAGAGGGGGATAGAAGTGAGTTGAGGACAGGATTCTCTGCCCTTTAAAGGCCAGGAAGGGGATAAAGCTAATGGCTGAGAGTCTCTTGAGCCAAACAGTTTATTGCTCAGGCAAAGGGAGGTACCACCTTCAGTAATCTGATTGGTTTCTACCTGGGGACTGGCAATCCAAGTAGCCAATAGCAATATGAGTTTAGAAAAGAGAAGGAGCTATGTGCCTTTTTGCTCCTCCCCATGCTAGTGAGGTGGTCTTGGCAGGCTTCTCCCAGAGAGGAGCAAACCAACCTGCCAGCATCTGACTCTACACTAGAGTTGGAAAAAAATCCTGCTTTGATCCATCCTCTGGAGTCAGGGCCGGATCATTTGTGAGAAAACATTCTCCTTGAACGGAGGGATAGGGAGGAAGGCAAACACGGGGAAACCTTTTAATTCCACTATCACACACCAGAGCAGGAGAGGTTTTTCCAAGGAGAAAGGAATCGTTGTGCTACAGATTAGGAATGGTCTCTTCAAGCGTGGCATCACTGGGTGAGGTGGGATCTGGGATTTCAGAGGATGCAAAGGAACTGGGAGAGGCAAGTTTAAAAAAAAAGAACAGCCAAAGCCCAGGACTGGCTTTGAGTTAATAATTAAAGGGCTTTTAATCAACAGCAGAATCAGTTAATAAGACAAAGAAGAAAAACATGCGAGTGAAGCAAAGGAAAGACCCGGTTTTAACTAGGCAAAGGTCTCATTTTTTCCCCAAATATTTGGATGTGTTAGAGGCTGGGGCAGAGAGCAGGGATTTAAATCTAATGAAACAGAAATGTTAGCAGGCCTTTTTTAAAATGGTGTTTTTGTGCTGGGTTTTAACATTTCCCTGCCGATCTGCAGACCCCAACCCAGCCATGTACTGCTAGAACTTGACAGCGAAACTGATCAGAAAGCAGGACAGTGAAACTGACCAGTTTACCTTTCACTCTCTTTTGAAACCAACAACCCCCACCTCCGCCAACAAAAAAAGATGAATTAGCAGAAATGGTGACAAGTAATTTCACTAGCTGTAACCTCAAAGCAAGGACACATTTCCCCCAGGAGCTCAGGGTTTCTAGGGTGACCACGTTTAAGCTCCTGGGGCTGGGTGGAAGGTCCAGAATTTCAAAACATGGTGAAGGAAGAAGTTGTGGGGGCTTGGCCCAAGCCTTGACTGCGTAGCTATGGGTGCAGGTATTTGTTAGGTCAGGCATAGGCATAAGCTGAGGAAGTAAAATAATGATCTTGCAGGCCTCAGTCCTGTAAAATAGCTTAGCTAAACAAGGCATACAGCCCAAAAGACTTACCATGACCAGTTAACTAGGAGTAGGCCTAGATAATAAGATACGACACCACAGAGGGCTGTCTGACCCCCAAGAATGCCATGGTAACTAATTGGCATCTCCACTAATAAGCTTGAAGTAAACGAATGGGTAACTTTGGGAGAAGGGCACCCACACATTAGTAGGGTGAGGAAATATAAAGAAAGCCCTCCTGACCATGTATTATACACGGTGGCGTGAGCAGAACACATTAGAAAAGTTGAATCCCGGCCTGTACGCCTTGGAGAGTTGTAACGTTGGGGAGATGCCAGGATGACGACCACAGGTGACCCTGAGGGTAAGGAGGACGAACACTTTGAGTCCTTCCGCAAGGGACGGTGGGAGTAAACAGATGCTCAGATGCCCATTCTGCAGTAAGTAGCTCTATCTACCGTGCTGGGCTGGAGTGTTTGCAACATCAGGAAGCGTGTTAATAAAACTAGTACAGACACAAGAGATATTTCCCCAAGAGTGAGTGTTGCAACCGTGCACAGAGGGTCCCATCTGAATGGTAACTTTAATAATACTGGACCTAGGGTGACCAGATGTCCTCATTTTATAGGGACAGTCCCGATTTTGGGGGCTTTTTCTTATATAGGCACCTACTACCCACCACACCTGTCCCAATATTTTACACTTGCTATCTGGTCATCCTAGGCCCGATCTCAGGAGTATTCTTAAGTAATCAATATAAATAATACACAGTCTCTAGATCAGGTGACAGTTACATGGAGGGGAGAGGGTAGGACTGAGGCTGTGAGTCCCAAGGTCGAGGGCAGGCACATAATGAATACAACCTGGAAATAACATTCTAGCAGCATACGAAGAGTGCTACACTGGCCCATCTGTCTCCCTGCACGAAAATCACCAGTGTTTCAGGACAGGGGTCAGATCAAACACGGGACTGGGCTGGAAACCCTGAAGAAATTACCTTGCCCATGAGGTTTAAAGGTCCCGGCCATGTTAATAGTTCAGGAGGATGCTGCACGGAGCCGTCAGAAAGGCTCAGAGATGGAAGATCAGGTTTCTCTTCACATTTGTCACATCATGTGGCCCGGCCCTTCCATCTCCCCTCTATCTAGGTGTTTATGCTGCGCCCATTCCCATGGCATCCACATTGGTGTGTGGACAGATGGTGGGATGGACATTAGAATCCTCGGTGCTGCTGAGTCTGTCCTGCTGCCCTTCGCCACCAAGAGGGAGCTAATCCATCTGGTCTGACGTGGCTTCCTGGCAACTCGCTGCGGTCAATTCCCTGCTCAGCCTTTAAAAGGGGACTGGGAAAGAGGCTCTCGCTGGCCCCCTGCAGCCCTTTACCTGTAAAACTGCAGCATGAAGCCAGTGATGGCCATTCCCCCGGGCACCTGAAACGACATCCTCCCAATCAGGTTCATCTTCTCGCCCGAGTCCGGGTGGAACGCAGAGTCGTAGAGCTTCTTGGCATAGAACAGCTGTTCCTGGCTGGTTCCCGGGGGTATCAGGCCCCCAGCCCTGCAGGTAGCAAAAAGAGCATCGTCCTGGGAGTTTGCCAGCTCACCATCCTCACTTGGTCTCAGACTCCTGCCAATTTCCAGCCTTCACAGACTGCCATGCCTGCCGGGTGCCTACAGAATGGCCTTAGTGAGCACAGCTAATCTAGGGGCATGGATACGTATAGTACACGCTCTGAAAGGAGAACAGCCATAGTCTCCATTCCCCGCTCCATATCTCCACAAGACCTCTGCTCTCCAGCCCCACCACCTCTAGGCGGTCCAGACACCATCACTAGCTCACCTACCCGGAGGGGCTGCATGTAAACTCCTAGAGAACCTGGTGGTGCAAATCTTTAAGAAGCCAAAGACTCTGCTGAGCAATGTAAAATCCCCCCAACTCCCCCCCAATCCCAGCCCCTGAGGCTCAGCCCATAAAACCTACTGGCTGGCACGGGGTTGCTCCCGCTCTCTGCTGGACCGAACGTATTGTCCACTCAAGCACATGCTACTATGTCACCCCCTTGTGGTGAAGAGGGCTCAGTACAGAGAGGGCAGCTTTCCTCACCACAGAGGTTTACCTCTCACATACAGCAAGGGCAGGCTGCAAACAAACTTCTACCTTCATTCAGATCCAGTGGCTGCCCGGCCATTTACCTGCAGCATTTCACCACTGCCTTCGCCCTGTCCAGCTCATCTTCTGACACCAGCACCGTCCGCGGGTCGGTGATGTTGAAGAAATGCTTCAGGCGCCCCACAAAAGTGTTCTGGTCCCAGCGCGGGGCGTCAATGTTAAAATTGGTCAGCCCGGTCATCATTTTAACGGGGATCTGGAGAGGAAAGAGAAAGGGGGGATCTTTTAAGAGGAAACCTCCCCCTAGCATTCCTGTATGAGAGTACGGCCACAGAATCATCGAATATCAGGGTTGGAAGGGACCCTGAAAGACACCATCTGCTGCCACTACGCTGAGAACCTGAAGCGGAAGCCAGACCAGCGCAAGGTGTTTGAGGTGTCCAGCAAGTGGGACGCCAGGAACCACTTCCTCCCTGGGGGCAGCTTCTCCAGGTTCACCGACTGGCGGTTCATCCACCGGGCCTGACTCAACGGAGCCATCCGCCACGGCAACCGAGACAAGCGCTGCAGGAAGTGTGAAGTCAACGAGACCTTGCCCCACGTCCTGTGCGGACGCAGGCAGCACTCTGTAGCCTGGTGGCACTGGCACAGTGCCGTCCAGAACCAGCTGGTGAAAGCCATCCCACCATCCCTAGGGAAGATCATCATCGACTCCGCCATCCCCGGGACTGACTGCGACCTGACATCGTCGTGACCCACGCAGAGAAGAAGGTGGTCCTCATAGTAGATGGCACGGTGCCATTTGAAAACCAGTCACTGGCCTTCCACAAGGCCGGAACATGGAAGGCGCCGAAGTACACCCCACTGGCAGACACCCTGAGAGCGCAGGGCTACGAGGTTCAGCTCCACACCCTGACTGTAGGAGCCCTGGGCGCATGGGACCCCCAGCATGAGCCGGCACTGAAAGCGTGCGGAGTCGGTTGGCGCTATGCCCGGCTCATGCGACAGCTCATGGCGTCTGACACCATCAGATGGTCCAGAGACATATACACCAAACACATCATGGGACATCGTCAGTACCAGGTTGAGTAACCGAGACTGCCGACCAGGGAAACAACCCACCCCCTCCCTTCCCTGACAAACAGAGGGACGCACCCCACCCATGTACTTACTGCCTACACCACCACTGATTTGGACTCTCGCTACACCCTATGGGTGGCGTACCCGATACACCTATACACTGATGCTCTAAAACACTCCCACACCGGATCTATGCTGGATATGAAATATGTATGTACCCTGCAAACCTTATACCTGTTACTTACAATCGTCCATAATCCCAGCCTGACTCCAGATGTCCAGTACCTTACTTCTCAATTTGTGTATATTTTCATTCTTAACATTAGCTTTAATAAAATGTTTAAATTTGACTTAGCATCCAACAGAATGTAGTAAGAAGAGCATGGAATGGATTTTCACACCACTATGAGCTGCTTGTGAATGATTTTGTGACTATACTCGCCTGAGCACACGTGTGTGTGTGTGTGTGTGTGTGTGTGTGTGTGTGTAATTCTCTGTTGAATACTCTGGAAATTTTGTTTAGTGACATTTTTGACTCCTTTCGAGGGCTTAAACAGCTACACATAGTGACTTTTCAAGATGTCTAGCGACTTCCTGCCATGTGGAGTTGGCAACACGGCCATGGGCTCCTCCATCCTGGCCCCCTCTGCTCTGACCTTCAAGCTCTGGTGGTGGTGGGGGTGTTGCAGTTGACCTCTGCTCCCTAGGAACTGGGCTGGGATCCCCTAGGGGCTGCCACACAGCTATCACAATCTTTGCCTTCCCCTCTGGACTGGGACTGAGCCAGCAACCTACAATGAGAACAGCACCGTGTCCCATAACTGTTCCCCAAACCAACCTGGCACTATGGCAGCCAAGCTCTGATGGTGTGGGACAGTGGAGGCTTCAGATGCTTTGCCCTGGGGGCACTTTATTTGGGGATTTTTTTTTAACCCCACTCAAACTCCTTGGGAAGTTCAAAGACGATGGAACGGATCCCTCTGGAAGTTCACCTGAAAAATACAGTCTGCTTTAGAGAGAGCTTTCTGCCCTGGCACTGGAAACAGAGCCCTACCCAGCAGGAGGAGAGTGAATTCATAGTGCAGACTTTACCACCGCACTATTTACTTACATCACACCATCAAATGCACCCCGCAACTCAATCCCACTTAGCACTAATGCAATATTAAGGTTTATAACGCTTGGTACTCATTTAAATAGGTCTGTCCACATTCCGCATTCTCCATGGACGCTATCGAATTAATCAAAGACCTTCAGACTCTCAGACTTCAGGAGACATTAACTTTGCACATCCTGCTCATTTCACCAGGGGATTTAACAAGCAAGCAATAGACTAACAAAGAACACCGGAAGGTAAGACACTGAATTTCAGCAACATTGAGAAAGTGGCCTTAACCTGGCATTCCTAGTCATCTTTTTTCATCGATTCCAAGGCCAGAAGTGACCCCTGTGAGCATCTAGTCTGACCCACTGCATAGCACAGACCTTCTGACCACTTGATACTCCAAGTTTAGTGTTGGGTCAAGATCACTTTTTTGCAATTAATTTCCCTGCATTTTTAAAGCCAAAGGTGACACATGAAGGTGTTTTGCTTGCGCCATTTGCAGTCTGTGCTAACAGAGCTCATAAATTCTTTGATCCTGGGCCTATGCCAGAGACTTTTAGCCCAGTGGTGCACTCTCACTTTATAAATACTGCAGACTTTCCATTCTTGATGGACTTTATAACATCCCTGGATACGGATGTATTTGGCCTGTAGAGTGTACAAAATCCATCCGCTTGGTTAATGGACTCAGTAGGTTTGTCGTTATCAAACCCTGCAAGATGACAGAAGTTCTAAAGAAAAATCTGCAAGATGGACAACATCTGAGCTCGTTGGCTGATTACGCCTAGTATTCTCCTGCTTGTATTCTAAAGAGCAGCAACTGGCCTGGGAGCTAGGAACGCCAGAGTTCTAATCATAGGGACATAGGCCTTGAAGTGACCTTCTGGATCTGCACCCATTTGGGGGAGGGAAGGAAGGGGAAGAGGAATTTAAATTGGAACATGGGTGAGCAGAATTGGATGGTTTTTCAGCTGAGGCCCGTCCTGTGCCTTGTGCAATGGTATTAATACTTTCCCATTGCTACTGGACATACCTCCTAGGATTGCATTTGCCTTTTTCACAGCCACATCACAATGGTAGCTTGTAGTCTTCCTGTGATCAGTGAATGCACCCAGGTCTTTCTCTGCCACTTTCAACTGCGGAGCCCTCAATTGATAGCAGAAATTATTAGACCCTCAGTGCGTGACCTTGCATTTTGTACTAGAAATGAGAACATTTAATATCACTCCAGTCTTCTAGATCATCCTATGACTTAGCTGGGGATTGGTCCTGGTGTGAGCAGGGGGTTGGACTAGGTATCTCCTGAGGTCTCTTCCAACCCTGAGATTCAATGATTCTATTCTTCTTCGATAATATTCCAATCTTCCTCTGTATTGACAGTGCCCCCCAATTTTGGGTTTTCAGTAGATTTCACTACCACACACCTACTTTTCATGCCCAGGTTATGACTGAAAACATTAAAGATTAGACCCAAGAACGGACCTTGAGGAACTCCACTAGGAACCTCCCGACAGTCCTTCAGCACCACCACCCGCCATCTCCCCTTTAGTTAGTTAAGCTGGACAAGATGGGTAAGGAACTAACAACTTCCTGTGACGTTGTATCAAATGCTCTATTGGCGTCCAAACAGATTAGATCTGTACATTCCCCCTCTCTAAGATAATCATTTACTTTATTGAAAGAAATATGTTCATCCAGCACTGTTTTTGGGAAATCTCTGTTGCATTTCATTTGCCATTCACCCCCATGTTGTTAATTATTTATTCCTTCAGAATTTGTTCTAAGCCTTGCATACTGCAGAGGTGAGACTAATGGGTCTATAGTTTCCCTGCTCACTTCCCTCCCCAGCCCTCTTTGTTAAATATAAGCACAGTGTTTGCTATTGTCCATTCACAGTCTACCACACCTCATTTGAGAGATGTATTAAAAATCCTTGCACCTGGACTTGCAGTTCCAAGTATTTGTTTTTTCGGTGTTCTAAAAAGACAATTATCTGGTTCCTCAACCTGAGCACATTAAATGCTTTGAGCTTTGCTTCCTACCTCAGATGTGGTTATTTCCATTTCTAGATGCTCATTCTTACTAGTCATCCTCCCTTTGTTGCCCCATGTTCTCCATCCTTAGCCTTGCTATAAACTGAAGCAAAGCATTCATTTGTTTTTGTATCCTACCTCATTTACATTTCATTTCTACCCCGTCATCACTGCTTCTTTTCTTGCTCTTTTTATTTATATAGCCACCCAGGTATAACCACTTCTGAGTGGCAGAGATCCCTCAGTGAGCAGGAACTGGCCAAAGCAATGGCAGGAGAGAGATACAGTCAAGGGAGAGGGATGAAAGTTTGGTCAGTGTGCAAATCCAGAAGCAGTGCAGTCCAGTGGCTAGAGCAAGGAGCTAGGAGCCCAGCAACTGGCCCTGCCAATATTATGTAGCTTTCTTGAGCTTTGTTGGAAAAAAGAAAGCCACTTGAAAAAATGGGGGCAGCTTCCAAGTCCAGTTCTGGTGGTGGAAATAGCAGGGAGGAGAAATAAGACAGACTGGAAAAATGAAACAATCATCACTTTGCTTGTCAGTCTGTCCCAAGTTAAAGCCCACAAAGGATCCTAATTATTAATCAGGACTTGATAGAGTCCAAGAATCCCATACTGTGCAGGGGAACGTGACTCACCTTTGCACTGCTAGAAAACAGTCCACCAAGCTGAATCAAGCTTACAGGTCTCGGAGCTCTGCTTGACCTCTGAATAAATATTAAACTCCTTTTACAACTGTGCATCATTCTCTCAACATGCACAGGGCATTCCATTCCCCAGGGGCCTGATACAAAGCCCACTGAAGTCAGTGAGATACATGCATTCATTTCAATGGGTTTTAATCAGGCCCATGGGGAAGGTCTTTGACACAGTACCACATGACATTCTCAAGAAGCAAGCTAGGGAAATGGGTCTAGATGAAATGAATGTAAGATGTGTGGATACTTGATTGAAAGTCTATACTCAGAGCAGCCATCTATGGTTTGCTGTTAAACTGGGAGGCCACAGCTTGAGGAATTACACGGTGATCAGTCCTGGGCCCAGTACTATTCAATAGTTTCACTGATGACTTGGATAAGGAGTGGAGAGTATGCTTACCAAATGTGCAGAGGACACCCTGGTGGGAAGGGCTGCCACCAGGGTGTCCTCTGCACATTTTGGTGGGCAGGAGTCGAATTAAAAATGGCCTTGACAAATTGGAGAATTGGCCTGAATTCTACAACATGCAACTCAATAAAAGACAAGTGCAAAATACTTTACTTAGGAAGGAAAAAAAAATCTCACACACACCTAGGAATGGGAAATAATTGGCTAAGTGGAGGTACTACTGAGAAGTATCTGAGGTTATAATGGATTACAAATTAAATATGAATCACCAATATGATGCAGCTGCAAAAAAGGCTAATATTCCAGGCCGCACTAAAGGAAGTGCTGAATGCGAGACATAGAAGGGAATTGTTTTGTCCTGCTCTACTCAGCACTGGTGAGGCGACAGCTGGAATACTGTGTCCAGTTCTGGGTACCACACTTTAGGAAAGACGGGGACAAATTGGAAAGAGTCCAGAGGGAGTAACAACAATGATAAAGGGTTTAGAAAACCTCACCTATGAGGAAAGGTTAAAAACAGTGGGAAAAGAATACCAAGGAAGGACCAGGTAGCAGTCTTCAAATACATTAAGGACAGTTATAAAGAGGATGGTGATCAATTGTTCTCCAAGTCCAATGAAGACAGGGCAAGAAGTAATGGGCTTCATCTGCAGCAAGGGAGATTTAGAGTTAGATTTTAGGAATAACTTTCTAATTATAGTAGTTAAACTCTGGCATAGGCTTCCAAAGAGGGGATTCCACAACCTATCACCAGAGGTTTTAAAGATCAGATTGGACAAACTCATGTCTCAAGGGTGGTCTTGGTTTACTTGGCCCAGCTCAGCACAATGGGCTGGACTTGATGACTTCTTGAGTTCCTTCCACCCCTACAGTTCTAGGATTCTAAAAACTCTAATGTCCATGGGAAAGGAGAAGCCGCTATGGAAGAGATACACCTAGCAGTGGTCCCTTTCTTTCCTCAAAAACACTGATGGTAAAAGCAGACCAGGGAGAAAAGCCAAATCAGAAAAGACAAAACATCTTGACAAAAGATAGGACCGACAGCTAGCTTTCCACATTCACTGCAAAACTAGCTGTTAGGCCTCCTAGGTTCTCTCTCTAGCTCTGCCCTTTCTGTGCCACCAGGTTCTTTGTCTTTAGAAATGGGGATAACTCTCCATATGAGAGAGTCATGAGTTACAGACATAAGTGATCCTTTGAGATTCTAGGCTGGAGGGAACAACAGCAGGCAAAGAGCTAAAGAAGAGCTTTGAAAGAGGAGTCTGAGGAAAGTGGAGCTAGACAAACTCTGAAAGAGAGAATGAAGGTGTAAACCAGCCAAATGGAGATCAGGGCTGAGCGAAACTGGTCTCCTGAACCTCAACACCTCGGTGGTGCAACACCACCAATGCTATGGCGCTAAGGATGTATTTAGCTCAAAACATTTCCATTGTACAGCGTTTGTGCTGTCCAACATCGTGACTAAGTTTGAATGATGCTTTGACTGATTTTAAGCCTTCCCCTGCCTTTGGATGGGGTGGACACAGTGAGCCTGTCCCTCCCCCCTAGGAAGGTTAGAGATTCCCCCTTATTTTCCTTTTGGTGGGCCATGGAAGACAATCTAATTCAGCCTCTCTCTTTCTGTGGAGAGGAAGCATCAGCAAGCAGGGAGCGAGGATGGGGGTGTGGGTGGGTGGCCCCCAGCAGGCGTGAGGGGGAGAGTGACCAGGGGAGGATTTCACTGCCTCTGTGGCTGTCATCCAAAGCCCGGAAAGGAGGTTTCCTTTCAGTTCCACCAAAGGAGAAACTGGCTCAAAACAACATTCAGCCCTTTGGAACGGTCCAGAAAAGTTGCCATGGACACGGCAGAAACATTCCATCAAGTAACTGATGTGATCAAAACGCCGTTAACCTAACGGAGCTTGAAACAGTTACCGGGGCAGGAGCTGCATTATTCAGAAAACTGGTTTAAACAAACAGAGAACCCAAGGGGTCAGTAACTCGCTTTAGGAGAGATTTCAGATGATCCAGGAGCTTGCTCCACACCCCTTCATTATGCCTAGAGTCTGTTTGGAGAGTCACCAGCTGCAAGTATTCCCAGAGCTGTCAATCCTTCCCACTGTATTGGGTTTCAAGAGATTCCTTCCTTTGCAAGGGAGGGTTTTGCTTGCTTGGTTTCAATGAGCCACAGTTTCAAGTCTCAACCCTCCGTCCCCTACCACAGTGACGAGTGGCAGGTTTTCCCCCACCCAACTAGTTAGCCCAGGCCTATGCACACTCCCTCCTCCCCAGCTTCTTTGCAAGAAGCTGCAGCTGGGCACTCATGACATGCCCTAGGCTACAGGAGGTACAAGGTGTCAGAGGAAATCTCTGCTTGCTCCCTGTCAATCACTTAGGCCTCTCCCGTCAACTCAAGCACGCTGAAACATTGTGGAAGAAGCTACAGGGTTTGTGCATCCTTACAGCAGAAACTCTGGCCCAGCCCTTGACCAGCTCCCATTGGAATTACTCTCCCGTCCCTCCAAATCACCACCATGGGTCCATCCAAAACACAGCAACCAAAGCTCCCTTCCTAGGACAGTCTGTTGTTTCACCCACATCTCTTTGTCTCACCCCACTGGCACCCTTTCCAGATTCTACAACTCCACTTATCCCCACCCGCCTGAGCTCATCTCAGTCCCCCTCCACTCTGCCAAGGCTCTGCCTATTGCACAGCACTTCTCTGCCTCTCTCAGCTCCCCTGGGGGTTTTCACTGCACTGCCCTGCCTTGGATACCCTGGGTTTTGCTCTGTACACCCCTTCCTAGTCCCTCTCTCCACATGCAGCTTACACTGCACCTGACAGCTCCTCTCAGGTTCTCTGGGCTATATACTGCCCCCCCCCCCCCACACCAACAAAACCACTGCACTCCTCTCTGACCACCTGGGTTGTGCACTGCACTCCCTTCCTTCCTCTCCCCCCCAAACACAGTATATACTGCACCCCTCTCCCCCAAAGCACTGCACTTCCCTCTCCCACCTCCTGGGGTCACACTGCAGTCCCCCACAGCCATGCACTCTCCTTGGGGCTTGCCCCACCCCCCCATAAAATGCAACCCCTCTAACATCTCCTGGGATTACACTGCAGACCCCCACAGCCACGCACTCTCCTTGGGGCTTGCCCTACCCCCATTACACCGCACCCCCCTCACACCTCCTGGGGTTTACACGGCGCCCCGCATTGCACCGCCCTGCGCGCCTCTCCCACTCCTCGGCTGCACCCCCCAGCTCTCTTGGGCTCACATATTTCACTGCACCCCCGCGCCCCACCAGCGCCCTACCTGCCGCTGCCCCAGGTAAGAGCCCCTCTCACTGGCCCACGTGGTGTTCACCCCTCCGCTTCCTAACGCGTGGCCCTCGTCAGCCAATCAGAGCCCGGCCTCCCCCACGTTGCCAGCATCAGCACCGGGTCCTGGGACGGGAGCCAAGGCGGTCTAATACGCATGCGCCAGACAGGGTTGGCCCGAGACGGGGCACGAGGCCGGCATCGGATAAGTCGGGGCCGGAAGGGGGCGGGGTTTGTTCCTGACCCCGCCCATGAGACGTGCGTGCCGAGAAGGGGGACGTCGTACGTAGGAGGCGGTGCGCATGACGCAGTTGCCCATGGTAACCCGGGAGCCGCGTAGAGGATGGTGAGTGCGAGATACGAGGAGGGCCCGGGCTGCTGCGAGGCGGGGGGGCGGCCAGAGGAGGGTCCTGTTGTCTGCGGGAGGGGCCGGGGGGGGGGC
>ML677382.1:8873420-9057635 GCA_007922305.1 Dermatemys mawii
TGGATGGGGGGCCGGGGCCCCATGAAGAGGGAGGGATGGGGGGCCAGCCTGTGGGTCTCATCGGAGGAGAAAGCACAGGCAGGTTCTCAGAAGTTAGGGTGAGGAGGGGTTGACACAGCTGCTGCAGGGGAGCACCCCATCCCCCCTAAGAGGGCAGTGATGTGCGGGGCGTGTGCAGAAACTATAGGGACAAGCTTATGACAGTGGGGCAGAGGATGGGTGGAAGAGGTGAACAGTCTCCAACAGCCCCACATCTAGGGCTGCATTCAGTCCTCAGATCCACAGAGATGGCCTGGTTTGCATACTCTGATTCAAGGCAACTACATTTCCCCTAACTGAGGAGCTACAAGGACAGCATGCTAGGAGCATAGCACACACAGCATCTTCACTGTGATGGTTCTGCAAGCTACATTCCCCATCCATCCCAGCCTGCAGCATTCCACACTGCTCCATCATAAAAGGTGTGGAGACAAAGGCCAGGGGCCCTGTTCCATTTTTGTTCAGTTGATGGTGGGTCTCTACATACCAGACACAGTGGTCATCACAGGAAAGACATCTGCTTTAAAGATGAGGGCAGTTTCATAATGCAGTGGAGCACTCCACCAGCTACACTTGGGCAGCTGCTGCTGACAGATGAAGTTGCACTTTTGCTTTGTGAAGATCTCAAACTGGTATAGACTGGGATTTGCTTTCTGAGCATTTAGTGTGCGTGTGAGAGATGGGGTGGGCGGGAAAGAAGTAGGTAGTTTCCAGTGCATGTTTTACTTAGTGTTAAACAGAAAGATACACAAATATATTTCCCATATATTAAATCAGTGTTTCCCAAAGTGTGTGGTGTAGCCCCTTGGGATTCATCAGAGACTAGCTATGGTGGGGAGAGACATGGAGAGCACCCTAGCTAAAGACCTGACATAAATTGTTCTCCAGAATCTCAGCTTTCATTTAAAAAACAAAACAACAAACACTAAGTCTCTAGCTGTTATGGCTGTGAAGAAAACCTTGAAGATATGAAGGGAGTGAAACTGCTCCAGAGACCAGAGTTTGCAGAGCGCCTAGAACAATAGCCCTCAGATGTGAATTGCCCCATTCTTTTCAGTGGTTGCTGACTCTGATGCCAATAATGAGTTAACAGTGTTGACATTTAAATTATTTCAATGCACATCAAATTATATAAGAAATAAGTGGAAGTTTAATGGTATGAAAATCAATACCAGCATTTCCCAAAAATATGGGGCAGAGGGCAGGAAGTAGCAGCTGGGGAAAGGAAGTGAGGGCACTGCAGATGTATATATTGAGAGATGGGTAGATTCTTAAACTTCTCATGGAGGGATTGCAATGACAGCCCAGTCAGTTTTGTTGTCCTAAAAGAGGGCTCATCTTTTGAAAGTTTGGAAAATATTGTGTTAAATGGCACTTGTGGCTTGCTACTGTCAATAACTATATTTACATGCTTATGGAACTTTATTAACAGACATCAGGCAAAGAGTATAATAACTTTTTACTTATAGGGCCTTTTATTTAAGGACATCAAAGTGCTCTATCATGATGTTCAAGTATTATCCCATTTTGCAGGTAGGGAAACTGAATCATGGAGAGGTTAGGTGACTTGCTCAAAATTATTATATGGAGACAGGGTAGTTTCTGCATAGTTAAAAGTGCAGTCAGGCACCTTAAGGCTGATTGTGACCTATTCTTTCAAGCAAAACCACAATCCATTTATTGTCAATAGTATTCTTGATACCTAAAATTTGTTCCAAATTTTGAAAACTTTCTGAGATAAGACTTGGAAAGTGACTCCTTTTAAAAATGTTTGCATATGGTCTAATAGTTTGTTGGTGCTTTTATCTGCCCGATAAAATTACATTACATCACAGAGGTTTTTTTTTAAAGAATACGTCTTAATATTGACTCATATATACCAGGTGGTTACTGTATCAAAGATAGGTATGCTGAAATATGTACAAACATGTTCCAAAAACTAGTCACGAGTTTCAAACACCAAAACCAATGGAAGGAATAAAAGCATGCAGGCATTGTCGTCATTGAAACCCATAGATACAAATTTTGTATGAGAGTCCTTTTCCTATGGAAATCTGCATGTGACACATTACTAACAAATTTAAAGGAAGCAAAAGAATTTGATTTCAATTATGCAAAGGCATGCACAGAAGGACCCATTCAGATATCTTGCAGTGGCCCAAAATAGAAAACTTTATATGACCTCTTTTGATAATAAAAACCCTGTCAGTGGGTTTGAGCAGGGAAAACTTTCTAGGTGATTTGACTCCAGCAAAAGTTAAACTTTAATGTAGAAAAAAAAATGTATGAATTGAATGACACCATAGTCGGGAATTTGCACAGCAAGTAATTGATTTAGTTTTGCCTGTGTTAGAAGTACTGAATAAGCTGTGCTCAATAGATTAAGGCTCTTTAGTTATTTTGAAAAAGGCTTAGTGCTTTTATGTAACATCTGTAGGCAGGCAGGCTAAGAGAAAGTTAATCAAACTTCATGCTTCAGGGAATCAGCTAATCAGCTGCAGTAAGGAAGGATTTCCACCCTCACACACTGTGTGCAAAATTGCACAATGGACTAAGAATAAAACATCATCTACTAGCCACTGCCGAAGGCATGATATTAGACTCAATAGACCATATGTTTGATCCCACTCTAGCAAATCCTATATAAATACAGTGAAACCTTCACTAACCTTCCTTGAATAGGCATCTGCTGTCTTACGCAATGATTTTAGAGTTGTTGTTTTTACTCTTTAGGAGCCCCTGTCAAAGACCAAAACTCAACTGTGCTAGGCACTGTACAAACTCAGAACCAAAAGATGGTTCCTTCCCCCTTGATCTTATAATCTAAGTATAAAACAAGAGACAACAGGTGCATAAACAGAGAAACCAGTGGGAGAGTACAGGGAAACGACGAGACAATATTGGTCAGTGTGATAAGCAGTTTTTCTGTAGGTATAATGGAAAAGGAAGGTTTTGGAGGAGGATAATGAGGTAGTTCTGCAGATGTTTACCAGGAACTCTTCCTAAGCCTGATGAGCAGCATAAGAGAAAGCATAAAGCTGCTTGTTTCAAATTTAACAAATGGGTAATGGAGGCTTGCGCCATGAGCCAATCAGAGGTAGGAGTCAGCATCTTGATAGAGAATAAGAGAGGACAGTAGGATGGGGTTAGGCCATGAAGGGCCTTAAAAGTGAAGACAAGTAGCTTATGGTTGATGCGATAGAGAAGGGGAGGGGTGAAGGGGCAGTGACATGGTCAAGCAGTGGGCTAGGAGAATGATCTTTATAGCAGCGTTGTAGTTCAGTAGAATTTTATTTGATCTTTTGTTAAATGCCACACTTACTAAGTAAACATTTGGTGGTCAATGAGGGCACTTTTTATTGATATTCTAAATTCATCATCTGAGCTTTGTGGCTAATTCAACAAAACAGAAGATATTTGCTTCTTCTCCCTAATGGGGACATAACTCCACCCTGTAGTGACTTGACAGGCCTCACGTTGCCTTATTTCTAGCCCACAGCGTAATGTGAAATAGCTCTCTCCATTACATCCTTTATATTGTCAACTCTGATATGAAATTTACACAAATTATTTCAATGCTCAGTTCCCCCCCAGATCAACTTCTAATTTGGCCTATAAATGAAACTCTTCCTCTCAACAGCTTCTATGGCACAGGATGTGGTTGCATGCACCAACTAGTTCTAGAAATCCACATAGCTTGGATTTACTACGCACATCAGCATGTGCATAGTAAAGGTTGCACATGCCAGATGCTGGACTTATACAGCAAGTAAATTAATTGTTACTTTTTCTAGCCTGCTAAACCATCAAGAAGCACTTAACAGCTGTTTAGGTCATGTATTTAGTAGGGCTGTTAAGTGATTAAACATATTAATCATGATTAATCAAGCGATTGCACTGTTAATAATAGAATACTATTTATTGAAATATTTGTGGATGTTTTCTACATTTTCAAATATGTTGATTTCAGTTACAACACAGAATACAAAGTGTACAGTGCTCACTTTATATTTATTTTTGATTACAAGTATTTGCAGTGTAAAAAAACAAAATAAATAGTATTTTTCAGTTCACCTAATACAAGTACTGTAGTGCAATCTCTTTATCATGAAAGTTGAACTTACAAATGTAGAATTATGTACAAAAAAACTGCATTCAAAAATAAAGCAATGTAAAATTGTAGACCCTGCAAGTCCACTCAGTCTTACTTCTTGTTAAACCAATCTCTCAGACAAACATGTTTGGTTACATTTTCAGGAGAAACGGCTGCCCGCTTCTTGTTTACAGTGTCACCTGAAAGTGAGAACAGATGTTCTCATGGCACTGTTGTAGCCGGCGTTGCAAGATATTTATGTGCCTGATGTGCTAAAGATTCCCATGTCTGTTCATGCTTCAACCACCGTTCCAGGGGACATGTGTCCATGCTGATGACGCGTTCTGCTTGATAATAGTCCAAAGCAGAGCAGACCGATGCATGTTCATTTTCATTACCTGAGTCAGATGTCTCAGCATCTGTCTTCAACCAACAAAAAGTTGATTTCCTTTTTTGGTGGTTCGAGTTCTGTAGTTTCTGGATCCGAGTGTTGCTCTTTTAAGACTTCTAGAAAGCATGCTCCACACCTTGTCCCTCTCAGATTTTGGAAGGCACTTCCGATTCTTAAACCTTGGGTCAAGTGCTGTAGCTCTCTTTAGAAATCCACACTGGTACCTTCTTTGCATTTTGTCATATCTGCAGTGAAAGTGTTCTTAAAATGAGCAACATGTGCTGGGTCATCATCCGAGCCTGCTATAACATGAAATATATGACAGAATGCAGGTAAAACAGAGCAGAGGACTTACAATTCTTCCCCAAGGAGTTCAGTCACAAATTTAATTACTGCATTTTTTTTTAACGAACATCATCAGCATGGAAGCATGTCCTCTGGAAAGGTGACCGAAGCACGAAGGGGCGTACGAATGTTTAACGTATCTGGCATGTAAATACCTTGCAGTGCTGGCTACAAAAGTGCCATGCAAATGCCTGTTCTCACTTTCTGGTGACACTGTAAATAAGAAGAGGGCAGCATTATCTCCTGTAAATGTAAACAAACTTATTTGTCTTAGTGATTGGCTGAACAAGAAGTAGGACTGAGTGGACTAGTAGGCTCTGAAGTTTTACATTGTTTTGTTTTTGAGTGCAGTTATGTAACAAAAAAATCTACATTTGTAAGTAGCACTTTCACAACAAAGGGACTGCACTACAATACTTTGAGGCGAATTGAAAAATACTATTTCTTTTGTATATCATTTTACAGTGCAAAAATTTGTAATAAAAATAATATACACTTTGATTTCAATTACAACACAGAATACAATATATATGAAAATGTAGAAAAACATCCAAAATATTTAATACATTTCAATTGGTAGTCTATTGTATAACAGTGAGATTAAAACTGCGATTAATCGTGATTTTTAAAAAATCACAGTTAATTTTTTTGAGTTAATCGTACGAGTTAACTGTGATTAATCGACAGCCCTAGTATTTAGGTATTTATAAGGCTGAATTTTTAAAAATCCCCACAGATTTTACTGAGTGATGCTTCCCCTGGATATTAAATATCTATTTATTAATCAGAATACATAGATGTAACTTTAGAACAGTAACGTTTTTGAATTACTGTTAACCCAAACTAGAGTTTGTGTCTTGATTTAAATTGGATGGATTTTAACTGCACACATGAGCTGTATAATATATATGCAAATAGAGCTACTAAAGTAGAGTCCACATTTATATATTGGTTTGCTTTTCTTCTAGTCTTCTAAATCAGCTTACTTTATACCGCCGAGAATAGTTTTATTTCTATAAATAACCCCTTCTCTATTGGCTAACCCAGATAATCCTGCGATCAACCATGCAACAAGAAATGTCACTTGAATAGAATCTGGAACGATGCTGATCTTATTTCTTGTAGGCTATTGTGTTAGTTTGGAAGTTCATCATTCGGCAAAAGGAGAGGATCTGTTAACATTTGTTTTTCATTCCTCCCTTGAGAAGTATTTAGTGGTAGATAAATGATGCTTTGTAGCTTATTCTTTTGCATTTGGTTTCTTGTAGTTGAATTTAAAGTTAAAAAGGTTCCTAATCTTGACCTGCTCTGGGATTGTATTGCTCTTCACTTAGCAAGCAGTACTGTGAACAAGATTAATGTTTCATCAGCCCTTTTAGCATGAGCAGTAAACTACAACAGGGCTTGATTCAAAGCCCCCAAAATCAGTACTCACATTGATTTCAGTGTGCTTCTTATCAAGCCCACGAAGAATAAGCAAAATGATGGGAAATTTGGGAGTGTCTTTATTTAGCAGTGTTACCCTTGTAAGGGAGTAGAACTTGTGCATATTAGAGGGTTGCTATTCATTTTGGGTATGTCTACATTTATTTGTGTATTAACACACTGACTTATAGAATCATAGAAATGTAGGGCTGGAAGGGATCTTGAGAAGTCATCAAGTCCAGTCCCCTACAGTCAGGCAGGATAAAGTAAACATAAACCATTCCTGACAGGTATTTGTCTAACCTTTTCCTAGAAATTTCCAATGATGGGGATTCCACAACGTCCCTCAGAAGCCTATTCCAAAGCTTAACTGCCTTTAGAGTTAAGTTTTTCCTAATATCCAACCTAAGTGCCCCTTGTCGCAGATTAAACCCATAACTTCTTATCCTGCCTTCAGTGGACGGGTCAGCTAGGAGCATATCATGCATTTGCCACTTGGCATCAAGATGATTCAATATTTCAGGATCATTATCATTGAACCGGTTGCATGATAGCATTTTGTGTATCTATCACAGTCCACAACAGCATAATACATTGTATCGTGCAGGGATAACCTCTCAGCAGATAAGTCATCACTAATTGCTGGGACAGTTAGCTGTTTTGAGAATTGTTCAGAAGTGCAGAGACAGTAGTGGGACAAGTTTCCCATTGCCGTTAGCCAGTGTGTCTCACCCTTGATCTAGAGCAGGGGTGGGCAAACCTTTTGGCCCTAGGGCCACTTTGGGGTTCAAAATTGTGCGGAGGGCCAGGTAGGGAAGGCTGTGCCTCCCCAAACAGCCTGGCCCCACCCCATATCCGACCCCCACCCACTTCCTGCCCCCTTACTGCCCCCCCTCAGAACCACCAACCCATCCAACACGCCCCCCCCGCCCGCTCCTTGTCCCCTGATTGCCCCCTCCGGAGACCCCCAGATACTCTGCCCCCAGGACCCCACCCCCTATCTAAGCCCCCTTGCTCTTTCTTTCCTGACTGTGCACTCCCAAGACCCCACCCGTCCCCTGGACAACACCCCTGATCTAAGCCCCCCTGCTTATTGTGCTCAGCTGGGTGCTCCAGCCTGAGCGCGGGGCCCTGCAGTTCACAGCACTTGGCCCGGTGCCCCAGCCCAGGACTGTGGGGCCCCTTGGCTCGCTGCACTCGGCCTGGTGCCCAGGGCCGGGAGCGTGGGGCCATTGGCACTGCACCCCCGGCCCAAGCTTACGGGCCGGTAAAAATGGCCCGCGGGCCGCAGTTTGCCCACCCCTGATCTAGGGGGAGCTGCTTTCAGGAGCAGTCTCTATGACCCACTGTGTCGTTGACCCCCAACAAAAATATTTAGAATTCGGAACTCTTCCCATCTAAAGAGCACTTTTTACAACCTATAACTAATTCATCCTCATACCACCATCCTGAGATTGGCAATATCATTATCCCAATTTCCAAAACTAAGGTTCGGTGACATGCCTGGAGGGCTTCTGGGTCTGGGCTGGAATTTGAAGTGTGAGTTCCTGGCTCCAGGTCCTATTGGTCTGAGCATAGAGCACACATGGCTGCCGATCAGTGCCTCTTATGATGTTTTTTTTTATGGGAACACCTGGCCAGTAGAAACTGGACTGAAAACCAGTTGACCCAAAAGGGATGAAGAGGCTTTTCTTCCACAGACACATCCCAGAGAGGGAGAATTATTATAATTAGGTGTGATAGCAAGACTCCCATTGGGGTTCTGTTGTGATAGGTGCCATACAAACACATGGTAAGAGCTAGTTCCTGCCTGGAAGAACAGGCAAAATAGGGAAAGGGAGTTGGAGGGGACAGAGAGGCACTGAGTGATTAAGTGACTTGCCTGAGGTCACCTAGCAAATGAGTGGCAGAGCTCTTGACTCACAGTCTGTTGCCGCATCTACTTGCCCCCTGCCTCTCTGTTCTGTGGCTGTGCTTGTCAGAAGGGTTCCGAACAATCAAAGTAGGATAACTGGTGTCCCTCAGTTATATGCCAGCACCCAGTATGCTCATCTGCTGACCGTTATTTCATAGCAGTGCAGGTATCTGAGCAAAGGTTATGTTACGTTCACGTGCTCAGTTATTTTCTAGTGGTTTGCACTGTAAATAAACCAACGTGCCGATTCCATTTCCTAATCCTGGGGCTGAGCCTGGCTAATGTTTGAAGTTTTCTTAACCATGAGGTACAGTGACCTGAGATCCTTTGTGAGCCACTACATCCTCAGAAACCTGAACTGCATGTTTCATTTGTCCAGCATGTTTTGAGGATCGGTAAATGGGGTTTTGGATAATCAGGGGTGTTACTGGGTAAGGGAGTCAAGACAGAGCACATAGCAACCTAGAAAGAGGGAGATTTGGATTAATGGGGTTTTGTTGGTGCTAAAGATCACCTGGTGGCTTCACTGGATCTTGTTAATGTACCTCATCCTTGGGAGATGCTCCCTGGCACAGTGAATACTGATTACAGGTTACAGGAGTTGAGTTGGGCAATACAGTCCTTTGAATGGCCCCCATCAGCTGGCATGCTGAGTGATATTAGTGGCAGTTGTGTGCCTCCAGACCCAAGGTGATGCTACATGTAGGAGTGGGGCACTGAGAGAACAGAAGTGGAGAAATGGAAGAATAAAAGGGTAGGCTGAGCCTTCTGATCCTGCCTGCGCTAGTGCTGGGATTTGCTGCCGTGTACCTTGAAGCAGAGGGAGGAGGACAAGGCTGTGGAGGGGGGAAGAGTTTCGGCAGGGGAAATAACATCTCGGATTTCCTGGCTGCTGCAGGGTTTACTGTCAATTCTGCGCAAACTGAAGAGTGCACCAGACCAGGAGGTGAGAATCCTCCTCCTGGGACTGGATAATGCAGGCAAGACCACACTCCTGAAACAGCTGGCATCTGAAGACATCAGCCACATCACACCGACACAGGTAAGGAAGACTCTTCCTGGGCCTGCAGGCTGCTGTGTGTTCTGTTTCCATCCCACACGCCACGTTAACCATATTTGAGATACAAGCTATGCCTGTGAAATGCCAAAGGCTACATTCAGAACTAAATTAGAAGGGATATTATCAGATATTGGTGTATTTTCAACTGCAGAAAGGGAGCCAGCCCCAAATCAGAGTATAGCTGGAGAACGTAAGTTTTGCACCCTTTGAGCCAGATTCTGGCCTCAGGTATGTAGGTGTGTATCTGGACTAACTCCATGGAGTTCAGTGGTATTACTTGGGATTTACCCAGGTGTAACAGATCAGATTTTGGTCCTACTTGTTTTAACAAACAATGAGCAACTTGTACATTTCTCCCTATGCTCCTTGCTTTTTTCCCCCTGGGCATTCCCAGAATCCCACAGATCACGAATCCTACAGATCATGTCATCCCTAGTTGTTGCCTTTTACTTCCCTGCTTCAAAGCTCCCCATTGGGATAGTTGTGTCCCTCCAGCCCAAAATGTCATCAGCACCACGCCTGACTTGACCAGAGGAGGCTGCTAGAGAGCTACGCAAGGTGCTCTTCTCTCTCCCTCCTCTAGAAGCAGAGTGCCCTGCCTCACAGCGTTTCCAGCTCCCGACACCCCAGAGCAAAAGCCTACGCTCAGATTCCAAGCTCTGATCCCCTGGGTCATGTGGCAGCACGTTGCCAGGCCACACCACATCCTGTTTTTCCAGTTGAACACCCTTTTGGTTGGAGCTTTAGTTGATGAAACGGACCCTTCAGATATGCAGCTGTTCTTTTAAGCTGAGCACTAGTGTTGTGTCGAATGAAACTTAGTCCTCTGGCTTCTGTACTGTATACTCAGTTTTCACAGGCTCAAGCCTGCTTCTCACAGTGCCCTCTGGTTTTTTTTCCTTATCAGCAGCTCTCTCTCACCTCTTGCTGTATCCACCCTTCTGAGCGCTCCAAAGACATTAACAGCAACATATGTCTCTGTAGTCATGACAGTGTCAGCCCTTGATCCAGGAACATATGCAAGCTGCCAGGCATGAGGCTGCTGTTCTCTTTCCCCTTCACCTCTCCCACAGCTGATCCATCTGAACAGCAACAGGGCCCTATCTTGCCATGCTTTTCAGCAATGTGATATATAAGCTGCTAATGGTGCGCTCTCGTGAATATGATCCTGAGTTGCAGGTTAACACAGTATGTGGTTTTCCTTATGCTCATTACAGGGCTTTAACATTAAAAGTGTACAGTCTCAAGGCTTTAAGCTGAACGTGTGGGACATCGGTGGACAGAGGAAGATCAGGCCGTACTGGAGGAACTATTTTGAAAACACGGATGTTCTTGTAAGTATTGGGCACAGCTGAGTGCTTGTTAATGCAGTGGCTTTCCATTGTTGGCATAACATTAATCATTCCAGACCCACTGGCAAGACTGGATACATGGAGAAAATGGTGGAATTGGCAGAATTTATTTTTGACTTTTCCAGTACATTGTGCTGATCACTCCTATACGTGCTCAATTACAAGTCTCTCTGGTATTAATGGCATAATGTTAATATATACTTTGCACATCTATAGCAGTATCCATTGGAGAATCTTAAGGCATTTTACAGGTACTGATGAATTAAGCCACAAATAGTGAGATAGGTTCAGTATTATCACCCTTTTACAGATGGGGAAAGTGAGGCGCAAAACAGTTAAATATCTTGCCCGAGGTCAGTCATACAAGACTATCCTTCCATAGCCACTTGAAGGTTAATGTTTGTAAAGCTCTGAACATGAAAACATTAACTAAATGCTCAATTATAATGTAGGGCCTTTACAGTATCAGGATGGGACACATTTCATCCTAGAGCACTGTACAGAATATATACAAAATGCAGCCACTTCTGAGGGCAGGGTAGCAGCCAGCTGGCACACACCACCTTGCATACTGGGGCAAGAGGAGGAATATTAGCCAGGGATATTGGGGCAAATCCCCACTCTTACCAAAAGTTCTACAGATTCTGTAGAGTCTGTACAGATGAGCAAGGGCTTTTGATCTTGAGGTCCATCTGACAGACACAGCCCAGGAGATGGCACTCAGGTTAACCCCCTAGAAGGTGTAAAAGCTGAATTGACTCAGCCAACAACAGAACCTGTGGTGCCTGTAAGTTTAGAAGATCCAAACCCAATGCTTAGATCACTGAAGCTATGTCTACACTGCACCATTTTCTGGGTGATTGGCACCCAGGTGTGGGCACCTGGGTTAGCCTTGCCTGGGTGTGAGCTTCCCCACTGCAGAGCTTGAACCACGTTACTGTGTACTTATTGTTTCTGCATTCACCTGTGTGTGCCTGGAAGTGTGTCCCGTGGCTTTGTGTTGAGATGGCCTAGGATTCTTTCCCAGTCGGCTACGTCAGCTGTGAATCCTCTGGGCTGGGGATTTGTGGAAAGGCTCTGGAGAGCAATCAGCATTTGTGTGATTTACCTGCATCCTCACTTGCAAAGTGGGTGAGTTCCAGCCTAAGTTAAAGCAGAGCCCAAGCTCTAACCCATACCCCCAACCGGCTAAGCTTATCTGAACAGTAAGTCGTTGTTATCGCATGGTTTTACAGATGAGGGAAAACAAGGCACAGCTGGAATGTGACTTGCCTGTGAACACACACAAAGTGTTACATTACTTAGTCCCAAAGAGCTTACAGTCTATCTTCATATACGTTCACACAGCAGCTAGCACAGTGAGGTTTTGGTTAATGACTGCAGCTCCTCAGAGTGGTGCTACCTCAATACAAAATAATAATGAAAAGTCAATATCAGAGCCAGAACTAGGCTTCTAATCTCCTGTAGTGTGCCATGTTCTAATCCAGGGGTTAGCAACCCGCGACGTGCATGCCAAAGGCGGCACGCAAGCTGATTTTTAGTGGCATTTTGCTGCCAGCTGAGGTCTCGGCCACTGGCCCTGCTCAGCCCGCTGTCTGCCTGGATGAACGGAACCCCAGGCCGGCAGCGAGCTGAGCGGGGCTGGCGGCCGAAACTTCAGACTGGCAGTCGGCTGAGCGGGGCTGGCAGCCGAGACCTCAGACTGGCAGCGGGCTGAGCTGCTCAGCCCACTGCCGGTCTGGGGTTCCGTCCGCCAGCCCCGCTCAGCCCACTCCCAGTCTGGGGTCCTGTCAGCCAGCCCCGCTTAGACAGCTACTGGTCTGGGATACCAGCCCCCAGCCCCTCTCACCTCGCTGCCACTCTGGGATTCTGGCCGCCGGCCCCCTGCCAGCCAGGGTCTGGGCCTCTGGCCCCGCTCAGCCCACTGCCAATTTGGGGTACTGGCAGCCAGCCTGAGGCTCTGCTCCTGGCCTCAGTCCAGCATTCTGCAGCTGCCCTAGCTGTGGCCCTCTGGCCCCAGCCTGGGGCAGTGAGGGGTGTAGACAAGGGCAAGAGGGGAAAACTCAGCAAGGAAGAGCAAGGGCAAGGATCACACTAAACTGATAAGATCTTCATTTTAATTTAATTTTAAATGATGCTTCCTAAACATTTTAAAAACCTTAATTACTTTACATACAAGAATAGCTTAGTTCTATAATATATAGACTTAGAGAGAGAGACCATCTAAAAACGTTAAAATGTATGACTGGCACACAGAACCTTAAATTACAGTGAATAAATGAAGACTTGGCACACCACTTCTGAAAGACTGCTGACTCCCGCTCTAATCACTAAACATGCTGCCTTTCACTAAGGCGCTGCCCAATAAAATACACAATAAATAGTAAAAGCTGGGCTACTCAGCATCACTGTAACAGGGGTAGAGGATGGGCCTACTGAGAGGGAGCCAAGATTAACATAAAAAGACATCTCAGGGTAGAATGACTTTAATTGCTGAATGCAGGAGGGTTGGGCTGAAGAGCTGTATTGGGAGGGAGAGTACCACATTTTAGTAGCTAGCCATTACAACAAAGCCTGGGTCATTTGCCTTCCCAAAGCCCAAGGGTGAGACATTACAAGGAGGGAGCTGTGAGAGAGTCCGGCCAACGTGAGGTCCCTTCTCCATTATGGACTTTCAAATCCAGCAGGGCCAGCTTAGTCAGCAATCTCCTGAATAGGCAACCCAGGCACAGAACACAGGCCAGGTATAAAAAGATCACGACTGCTCAGTCAGGGATTATCTCTGGTGCTGTGTATGGTGGGCATGCGCTATGCAAGCAGGCAAAAGTCAGCACCGCAAAGCAGCAGCCAGGGAGCCTTTGACTGCTACAGCAGACACTCGAAGTCTGCGAATGGTGAAGATAGCTACTGAGTCTCCTTGGGTGTATTGCAGGCCATGTGACTCCCGGTTCTCCCTTGCCATGCTTGTAGCAGCAATTAAACCGCCACGTTCCCATTACATGGGAGGGGAGATGGGAAAATAAAGAATGATTCAAAGCCTGGCAGAGCGGAAAGTATCCCTCATCTCTCCCACAACCTACTCAGTACAACAGGAAAACAGTGCCCATTTCCTTGCTCCTTCTGTTTTGTAGAAGGAGCAAGGAAATAGGCACTGAGGAAAAGGACTGGTTTCAGCACTGGTGGATGGGAAGATAGGAGTTGTACAGCAGCTGGTAGCAGTCGCTTCTTGACCCATTTCCACCACCATTTGCATGGAAATTGCAACCCATTTACACCAGATTTGATATTGGCCCATTTTTTTTTAGAAAGCATCTGAAGTGTAGGTGAGTGTTATTCTCACGCTCCGTCTGTGCTAGTACAGCATTTACAAAGAAAATTCAAACTGGAGTTTTGCCACAGAGCCCAGGTGACCCCTCCAGTAACCAGTTTAGATGGGCTTCGCAATGCAGGGACTCCGGGGCCAAGATAAGGTACTGTCTCAAGACTCCTGCCTCGGCTCTGTTCATATCTGCATTGCACAAACGGGGAGTACCCTCCAAAAATGTTTGAAAACCATGAAGTGATTGCCCATTCAAAGCAGTGCAGGTGTGTGTGAATGGGAGCTACTCCAGCTCTACACACCTGTGATCGTTGGAAGCTTAACCCAGTAAAATAAGGTGCATCTGTTTGGATGATTGCATATTCAGACACACACCTGCAGCTTTTTCGCATGTGGCTTTCTGCTTTGGAAGTAGGCACTCTACATGTGCTGAGCTGGTTGATGTTGTGCTGTACACTGGGGGACTGCCTGCAGTCCTGTTCCCTCAAACTGTAATCTAGTCAGATCTCGCAAGTTAAGCGCTGATAGGAGATCCCCAGAAAAAACCCAGTGGCTGCAGAAGAAAGGATTGGCGAGCGTTTGGGGGCATGCCTTGTGAGTGCTGAACTAATGTCCCAGCAGTGTGAGACGGGCACTCTGGTGCTGCAGAGATCATCTTTCAGGTGGGGGGTAAGGCTCCGTACCTGACAGTCATCCTCACTACACATCCCATGACACTTTCGTCAAAAGCAGGGGTGTTAGCCCCAGTGACCTGACCACATTTCAGTTTGGAGAATTACGTTCTGTCCCATAACTACCTCACTTTCGGCTGGATATGGTGGTCTCCACTTCCTGTCCTAAACCGTTACGTAGCGTTCCTGTGTGCGGCAGCCAAACGACTAGCGCTTCACCATAGAGGTGGCAGATGTTGATATTCCTTCTTGTGTGCAAGTTTGCCAGCAGGAGATAAGATATGGCATCCTCACTGAGGAAAGCACTTAATGACATTTTAAATAGCTATTTACTATAGTTTATAATGTTTCATTTAGTACTTAGGAAAGATGTTGAAATGACACCAGATCCCTCAGCATACCCACTGAGCATGGACCAATATAGTACGGGCAGCGGCATTGCAAGCTTCCTATGCATATGCTGTCCTCCACCTACGTGCATCAGCTCTGACTTGTAAGGACCATGAAACCACAGTAAGGATACGTCTTCACTACCCACCGGATCGGCAGGTAGCAATCGATCGTTTGGTGATTGATTTATCGCGTCTCATTAAGATGCAATAAATCGATCGCCAGCGGCGCCCCCATCAACTCTGGAACTCTAGCTTGCCTAGAGGCGCAAGATGGAGTCGATGAGGGAGCGCGCCGCCGACTCCTGCCGCCATGAGGATGGCAGGTAAGTCGGCCGAAGGTACGCCGACTTCAGCTACGTTATTCACGTAGCTGAAATTGCATATCTTTGGTCGATCCCTCCCCTTAGTGTAGACCAGCCCTAAGTAGAGAAAAAATGCATGAGGTCATCAGTTACCTCTTCCGCTGGTAAACGTACGAGTTTTCCTCACAGCATATTAAGTCCATACTAACTCCAGCCTTTCCCAGTCAAAAAAGCGAACAGAATGTTGGGAATCATTAAGAAAGGGATAGATAATAAGACAGAAATAATAGATAATAAGACAGAAAATATGACTGGTGTGGAGAAAGTGAATAAGGAAGTGTTTACTCCTCATAACACAAGAACTAGGCGTCACCAAATGAAATAAACAGGCAGCAGGTTTAAAACAAACAAAAGGTAGAATTGCTTTATACAACACACAGTCAACCTGTGGGACTATTTGCCAGAAGCTGTTGTCAAGGCTAAGTCTATAACAGGGTTCAAAAAAGACCTAAATAAGTTCATGGAGGATAGGTCCATCAATGGCTATTATCCAGGATGGACAGGGATGGTGTCCCTAGCCTCTGTTTGCCAGAAGCTGGGAATAGGCAACAGGGGATGGATCACTTGATGATTTCTTGTTCTGTTCATTACCTCTGGGGCACCTGGCATTGGCCACTTCCAGAAGACAGGATACTGGGCTAGATGGACCTTTGGTCTGACCTAGTATGGCAGTTCTCATGTTCTTATGTTAGGAGACTGTTCTGCAGTTTATTCAGTTTTGCTGTTAGGAATTTTTCCCCTGATTTTCAGTCCACATTGTCCTGGAAGCCATGGAGTCTCTGTCTGAGACTGCAAGCAACGGTGCCATTTCCCTGAGAACCAGACCGACACTCATTCCACTGAGCAGCAGTCAGCAACCTTCAGTCACTCCTGGTCAGGGATGGATTCCTATCGATGATCTGGAAATGAAAGACCCCATGTTTCGTTGCCAGGCCCCTCAATCAGCTGTCATGTCCTACATACACACATCTACCAGTACCTGAACCATTGTGGAGTTTGTTTTCAACTTTCCTTAGCGAGTCACTTTTTGGGTAAGGTTGATTTTGGTCAGTGTAATCCAGGCCTGCACAACATGTGGCCCGCACAGGCTCACTGTGTGGCCCGTGGGGGATGAGTAGGGGTGGGGCAAGCCAAGCGGTGGGGTGGGGGTGGAAGCAGATGGGGGCGGGGCGAGGGCGGAGCTTTTTGGCCCGCAGCTGGTTTTTTTGCAGTAATATGGCCCTCGCTGCTTTCCGAGCTGTGCAGGCCTGGTGTAATCCTTCCTGTGGTATATTATATGCAAACACTAAGGCTCCCCATTCATTTAGGCCTGTCTGTTGTTTTAAACAACTGAACTGTTTCAGCCACATTAGCAATGAACAGGCCAGCGCTTGGAGGGATGAGAGCTGGCTTTACTAAATGCATATCTAAATGCATATCTAGCATAGCTAAATGCATATCTTGGAAGGATGAGAGCTGGCTTTACTAAATGCATATCTAGCAAGAACTTCAAGAAGCCTGAAAGACTATGTGGAGCTAAAACCTCTTCCACAGGTTATGCCACTTTGCATTTACCTCCAAAGTGTTCAAAAACAAGTTCTTAGTCTGCCAAGGAAGGAAACTAACTAATTCAGTGCTGGTGAAGGTAGCCGAACTGACTGACCTCTCCCTAGATCAAACAGGGATAGCTCAGTGATCTGAGCATTGGCCTGCTAAACCTGGGGTTGTGAGTTCAGTCCTTGAGGGGGCTATTTAGGGATCTGGGGCAAAAATCTGCTGGATGATTTAGTTGGGGATTGGCCCCACTTTGAGTAGGGGGTTGGACTAGATGACCTCCTGAGGTCCCTTCCAACCCTGGTTTTCTATGATATGAAGAAGCAGTAGAAGTACAAGCTCTCCCCCATGCTGTCCCATGGCCTTAGCCCTTCCCTGAAAGGAAATTCAATCTCCATGACCAATTCAGTCCACTTCCTGGATGTCAACACAGTTAGTAGTGGTTTATCTGGACACATTCCCACTGGGAAGCACAGCCTGATTTACTGTACTGAGCACAGGGCTGGGAAGCCAGACACTCCTTAGTTTTGATCCCAGCCCTGCCAGCAACTCCATCTCTGGCCTTGACCTTTCTTCCCCATCTGTAAAATAGAGATAGTTGCCTACCTTGTGGGGATGGGTAGTTCATGTTTGTTTGCATAGCACTTTACATAAATGTTTGTGCTTGTGTAAATGATAAGGATTGCTATTGGAGACTGGATTTAATTCAGTTTTACACAGGCTACTACATCCTTCAATGTCTTCCAAATAAAGTAACTCCTTCTCCTGGTTCCTTTGTAGATCTACGTCATTGACAGCGCCGATAGAAAGAGGTTTGAAGAAACGGGTCAGGTAAGTAACTTATGTTCAACTCTCTCTCAAGTAAGGTTCATTAGTGCCCTTTGCATATAGAAGTTAAGAATATACTTATTTGTGTGTGGAAAATTGCATTTCAAGCGGGGGCTTTCCTTTCAGCATCAACATCACAAATTATTAATTGTCTGTTCATTTGATGAAGGGGCTACCCTTGGTTCGCCTCCACCAGAAAAAATGGAACCAAATGTTTAAAGCCTAAACTTTTTCAGGTCCTTCTGAATCTGGCCAAAACAAGACCACAAGGAATCATGTTCTTATGATTTCTGCTTAAATTTGTAAATAAGGACTTGAATGTCTCCTGCGTCTAACCAGAACATTTAAATGGTTTTGTAACTCAATTCTGTTTTGTCCTGGTTTTCAAAATGCAGGCAAATTGCTTTTTTGGCCTAGAATCTTATCCATGATGCAACTCATTCTTAAATATATGAAGATATACCTATCTCATAAAACTGGAAAGACCTTGAAGGGTCATCGAGTTCAGTCACTTGCCTACACTAGCAGAACTGAATACTGTCCCCTGACAGATTTTTTGCCCCAGATCCCTAAATGGTCCCCTCAGGGATTGAGCTCTCAACACTGGGTTCAGTAGGCCAATGCTCAAACCACTGAGCTATCCCTCCCCCAGCAATGCAAAATTTCTTCACCCTCCTACACCCTCCCCCCCTGCAATAAGGACAATCTCTAGTGGTTCAGATTTGCTGAATTCCATCCCCTTTCAGTTCTTGGCTCCTCTACCAAGACTGCCATATAGGGCGCCAGTTAGTGCCAGCTGTGTTTGGCCTGTCACATGGACACTTGTTAGTTAGGAAGTGACATGAAGCTACCCTCTCATTTCATACTAGGCCATTGCACAAGCGTCAGACATTAAGGGGTTTTGATCACTGTGGCTCCACAGTGGATTTGGGCTGTGATACAGAGTAAGCAGCTTACTTCCCACCCTCTTGAGCCATCCACTCCCTAACAGGCACACGTTTTGCAAAATACCCTGCAACATGTCATGCAAGTGAAACTAACGTCTGGCCGATAAAACCTACCGTCCAGCCTGGCTTTCAGCATTCCGTCAGTAGATAACACAGCTCCCTTGTGGGAGGGAGATTTTTGTTTCTGAAACAAGATTCTCTTTTACGAGTTACAGTTCATAAAACTTGGAACAAAAATCCAAGCTTGTTACTGGCATCATCACAGAGGTTCAAATATTTTAGAGATAGAACCACCTGATTTCAAGGATGAGTCAGGCAATAACTCAATTGACAAGGTTTTTGCTTTATTTTGTGTTAGTTTCCAGAGAGCAGGGATTGGCAAAATGCAGAGTTGTAGCCTTTAAAACAACGGTTAATTTCAAACTAAGCTAAAGACTCATGTAACCTGTAATTGAAAGAACTTGCTTCTGAACCTTGTGCACAGATGATTGTATATGCTCTTGCTTTTTTGTAATAGGATCTAGGTTTCACTGGAACACTCACTTCCAACATTTGCCCTAAATACAATTCTAATTAGAGACATGATCAACCTCTGGTGGTTAAAGGCTTCTCTTCCCCCCCCCCCCACCCCCGTCACCCCCTTTTAAAATGATATAGGAGCTGGCCGAGCTCTTGGATGAAGAAAAGCTCAGTGGAGTCCCTGTGCTCATATTTGCTAACAAGCAAGATTTACTTACGGCTGCCCCTGCTTCGGAAATTGCTGAGGGACTGAACCTACACACGATCCGTGACAGAATCTGGCAGATCCAGTCTTGTTCAGCCCTCACAGGAGAAGGCGTGCAGGTAAGGTGATAGAGAGGGCTTGTTTTGCCAACATACCTTAGTGAATGAGGAGAGGCTGTGAGGTTTTATGAAGGAGGCTGGTGATCACAAGGGCTCTTTGGGAAGCAGACAATCTTAATCAAGTTATAGGAAGGCACTGGTTTATTTTAAAGAGATGCTGTCAGGTAAATCATTTCATGAAACAAGTTGTCTTACCTGTGCTGTTAACGCCTTAGATTACTACCGCACAAAACTTTCAGAATGAAATTTATTTCCACTGAGGCCGCGTTTTGCTTCAGCCCAGACAATGGAGAGAGGCTGTTCAGTTTCACTTTGGTTCAGCCTACATCACAAAAGAGCTACCCGATGGTGGGACCCAGTTAGGATGGTAGCACCTGATGTGGCTAAAACTCTGTAGACTAGGCTGAGCCACGTTCCTGTATCAAGACTGAAATGTGTTTTTAACTTTGTCGGATGCTCCCACGTAGGAGCATACCAAGTCCTACAACATGGTCATTTTTTGTAATGTAGATGGGACTTAAGTTTAGTCAGTTTCACGCTTTCCTGCATTAGTATAATACTTGACTGTCTGGGTTGCAAACACTGCGGGAGAAAGTTTACATTCCAACCCAACTCTTTTCCTTAAAATTAAAAAAAAATCTGTCTTTACAGAACCCAAAGTGTAGGCCTAAATATACCAGACAGCGGCCTTCTAAGAGCTTTTATTTATTTAGCCAAGATATAAACTTGGCTGCATTTGCAGCCATGCTAGTGAAACATTTCAGCCCTGCAATCTTCATTTTAAAGTGGTGTTGTTACAGGGTATTATAACGTTATACTGTCTCAGTAGGGTGACTTGGACTTGCTGTTTCCTAATGAATTTTTGCCCTACAATGGCTATTATTCAAAAATGAAATACTCTTAAAGAAATAAAGCAAAAAGGAACACAAGCTTATATTTCAAATGTTTGAATCCATCCCCACCACCTGCCTGCTCCAGGCTCTCCTCCCTTTCCCCACTCACCCGCCTGCCCCAGGCTCTCACTCACTTTATCGCTCCTACTCATTTCTTCAGGAGGGAGCCATGTTAGCCCAGCAGCTGTAAACATGATTGGGTGTGGAAGAATTAAATGCTGAAAAATGAGGATTATCAGCTTCACCTCTGTTAGCTGAAAAACACTTCTCTCCCCAGCTGATCCAAATCTTTCTAGACCTGCCTGGCTGCTTTCCTAGGACGTGGAAGTAAAATTCACTCCAAATGTCCAAATAGCAGAGGGCAGGGACCAAGTCATTCAGTAGCTGCAGACTTAAATATTTTGTTCATCACCCTAACCTAAGTGAAATGCATTTAGATGCGAGCCAGATAATGTCTCACTTTGTCATCACCGTCTTCTAGTACTGTAAAAGATGGCAGCTTATTACAGTAATGATCATCCAGTGGGAGAGTGGGCAAGTCATAACCTGCCCTAGGGCTTATAGAGTGAATAGCCATCCCCATTCCCAATGAGTTCAGAGAGGATGGATGGTCCAATGTTTAGGGGACTTGGGAGACCTATGTTCAAGTTCCTGCTCCACTCCAGATTTCTTGTATGATGTTGGTAAATCCCTTAGTCTCTCTCTGCCTCAGTTTCTCGTCTATACAATGAGAATAACCACCCTACCCTGCCTCAGATGGGTGTTGTGAGGAGAAATTCATTAAAAATCACAAGGTGCTCAGATGTTGCAATGATGGAGGCCACATACGTACCTCAGATCAATATCTAGTTAGGCAGATAACACTTCACCTCCACAGCACCACAAACACCATCAAACCAGACAGCAAGAGGCTCTCGCTTTGGCCCGTAAATGTTTTGAACAAGGCAATCTTTCTGGAAACACAACTAGAACAAGGATTTTAGCTCTCAGTTGGCTCAGACGAGGAAGGAGTCATTTATCCTGCTTTAGTGTCATGTCCTTTTGGGTTTGTCCCATGAAACCACGGAGGCGGGCCACCCCCTCAAAATGTGGGGAGGGGAAAGAACACCACATTTAAGGAGTTGGGATTAAGACAAACGCATGAGATTCGTGCTCTAGCATCTCTGCATCATGCTGTCATATAGGGAGCTCTAGTTTAGATCCCTGTGCACTACTTTGAGATCGTCTCAGACAGTGACAGAAAAATAAATGAAGATTCTGGAAGCCAAGAAGCATCAGGCATTTAGAATGAAACCAAGAGAACAGGCCTGCTGCCATTGCTGTCAATGGAGCATAGCACCCACTTAGACCTGAGAGACGGTACCAATGGATTCTGAGAAGAGGGGTTTCTCAGGAATGAGTATGTGCAGGAACTGAGTTCATAGGGAAGGTTTGGTGAGGGCCCCAAGGAAGAACAATGAGCAAGGATAAATAATGACAATAACCGAAGGGGAACCAGTTTGAAGGTCATTTAATTAATTTAGTTGATAGCGCCATGGTGTATAGAATTGGGTAGTTAAGACTGGGGATTTCAAGGTTAATGAGATTAGATTATGGTTAATAGAATGATATAAATTTAGAGAATTTAACTATTATTTGAAATAGGTTTGTTAATAAAAATGTTAATTAAGAAGGGAATATGCATTGCCATCTTGTTCTTTAACATTAACCTTTTGGGACGTGAGAAAGGTCACAGCAGCTTTTTCGGAAAGCTGTGAATAAAGGTGACTGGGTTAGAGGGTCTCACCCACTGGGCTGCCAATCCCACCAGCTTGTTTCCTCTTCCAAAGAGCAGAGTTTCATTACCTCCTCACCCACCGTGGTGAAGCTGTGGACACGTCATTCATTTTGTTAATGAGACTATGGCATTGTTCAAAGAAGAGAGACTTCTATTACAGTCTGAGTGCATCTGAAGCAGATCCTTGCTTGGTCTGTAATTCAGAGCTAGTAAAGGTAGGATTGTCTCTCTGCAGTAGTGATCTGGATTCTGCCTCATGTTCTGGCATAAAGACTCACCTGGTTTGCAAGTGAAAGCTCACGTTTATATACCCTGGACAACGTAGCAGAATAACAGAGCCAGTGGGCTATGTGTGGTATATGGCATGAGGTGGTAATTGGTTCTGATGACAAAACACATGAAGGGCAGGGGACGCAGTGCCTCACAACAGTGATTGGTTGGCATTTAGATGCTCTTGGGGATGCTTTGTGAGAAGAAAGTATCTAACTGCACTGTGTGTGTGAGAATAATGCACATTGTGCCATGATCTTACAACATGGCAGGTAGACAGATGGGGTGAGAAGGGGAAGCCACGTGCGTTTCATTTTGCTATCTACCCTCCTGTTGGGTATGCTTCATAAGAATCCTGGATGGTTGTTGGACATGATTCATGCCTTTGGATCAGTCTGCATTGCACAGTTTGCTGCATCTTGGGACCATTTTGTCCCAGGATGCAGCAAACTGTGCAATGCAGACTGATCCAAAGGCATGAATCATGTCCAACACTGAGATGGGACCAAACTGTGCTACTGCCCTGTAAAGGCTAAGGGCAGGTTCCTCAGAATGGTGCAGAGGGTCCTTGAAGCTGTCCTGAATGGGCAGTGGGGGGAATCCTCCACTGGCATAATGCTGGAACGCACTGTGCTCTGGTCAGCCTCGCAACAGTGACGGCCCTTTGAGGCCATTACAAGACTGTGGAAGTTTGAGCAGCCTTTAAACTGCTCTAATTTGTGCCAGGATCAGTTTGGCCCCAGGATTTTGGGAGGCAGAAAGGTGGCCTAGAGCCACCTTTGCCTATCCCTCTTCAGCTGTGCTCCAGTATAGCTGGGGGCTGAGCTCCAGTATTGTAGTGTGTTAATATCACAGTTTGGCCCAGCCACAGAGGCAAGGGGTATTATAAAGTGGCCCCTGGCAGTATAATGTGCTGCATGAATAGGCCCTGAGTTTGTTTTAAGGCCAGTGTGCACAGGGACTTACAATATTTTAACCAAGTTAGACACACTTTGAAATTGCATTAAAACCTCATTTGGATAACAGTAGCTGCACCAGGGTGGACAAAGACAGGGACTGGAGGGGATAAGGAACAGCGGAGCTAGGAGCAGAGAGCCTTGTGATGTTTAATGTGGGAGCAGGGAGGGGAATTGTCAGAACTGTGTCAGGGATACAAGATTACAGGACTCTAAAAAGAAATTTACATCTAGGCAAAAAATGTGTAGCCACTTGTAGCATAATGGTAGAAGGAGCAGCCTGGAAATCTTAGGTACTGGGGCAGGATCTTAGCAGTGTGAACAGAGGAAAAAGTAATGTTTGAAATAAGGAGTATGCTGAAAACATCCAAGATGGCTAATTTTGAAGTCCCCTGACCCAGCTGATAATGGCAGACACAGGTTTCCCTGAAGGGATTAAGCGTCATTGCCCTCAAGGTCATGATTAGGGGCTCGAAGTTTGTGGCGGTGCCTGATTCCTGGTTTATCACACGGGAGCAGACATCACGAGGCTCCTAAGGGGCGGAAGGGACTTGGTCACTTGTATTTGAAGTCTTATTACTGTCCTTTGCTCTTGTAGCTAAGGAGCTGAGAGCATGAGGTTTAATACAAGTCGAGGGCAGTCAGCCAATCCCAGCCTGCAGCAACTCTTGCTCTCCTAGTCCTACTCCCCCCTCTCCAAATCTGCCAACATGGCTCACCTCTGGCCCGCTACCCCTGCTACTATTCCACTGTCTGCTCTGTTCTGAGTAGAGAGGCTGCCAGTCATGTCACATTGCATGGTGCTTGAGTGTATGTCTAATCTGCAATCAGAGGGGTGCCTGCAGCATCACCAAGCTAGTTCTGACCTTGCTAGTCCAATAACCAGAGCAGTGAAGCCATGGCAGCACAGGCCATAGGAGTGCACCAGACCCTGGATGTGTACTCTGTACTCAAGTGACTAACCTGTGCTGCTGCCCAGTGCTGTTACTGGAGCTAGCTAGTTCAAGGTATGTCTACATGGGCTGCAGTCATGCCTCTGTATTAGAACCAGAAAAAATTCAGAGAAGGGCAACAAAAATGATTGGGGGATGGAACAGCTTCCATAGGAGGCGAGATTAGACGGACTTGGACTGTTCAGCTTGGAAAACAGACGACTATGGGGGGATATGACAGAGGTCTAATAATTCATGAGTGGTGTGGAGACAATGAATAAGGAAGTTGTTATTTACTCCTTCATTTCACCCAATGATATTACTAGGCAGCAGGTTTAAAACAAACACAAGGAAGTACTTCCTCACACAACTCACAGTCAACCTGTGGAACTCCTTGCCAGGGGATGTTTTGAGGCCAAAACTATAGCAGGGTTCAATAACGAACTAGATAATTTCCTGCAGGATAGGTCCATCAATGGCTATTAGGGGAAGCAGGGGCAGGGATGCAACCCCATGCCCTGAGTATCCCCAGTCTGACTGCCAGAAGCCGAGAGTGGACGACAGGATCGCTCGATGTTCTGTTCGTTCCCTCTGAAGCACCTGGCATTGGCCACTGTCAGAAAGCAGGATACTGGCTAGATGGACCTTTGGTCTGACCCAGAATGGCCATTCTTATGTTCTCTGATTGCAGTGTAGACATACTCTGAGAGTGGCCATCAGTCTCATTCATTCTTGTGACCAAAATGCAGGATTTGAATCCAGCTCTCCAGAAAAGAAAAGCAACGGGTATCTACATGGCAATAATCCTGTAGCACCCCCAATTCCCCTGTCAGAGGAATCCTCCTTGTTGACTGCCATGCACAAGATACATTGCCCCTATGTGGAAAGTAGCCTCGTTACCATGAGATGCTTTGCAGTGTAGTTTCTCCAGCGTTTTAGCTGACAGGAATTTGTAGCAAGGGCTCTGGATTGAGGAGATTTATTCAATAAGGTGCATGGACTTCTTCCCTCAGTTCAATGTTCAGCATTTTTTTATTGATCTTTACTAGCTGTTTGTAAATAAATAGACACAGTAAAATCCAGATAATTCTGACCCTCTCCCCCTCTATGGCATTAGATTTAATATCTGCTGGGGAAAGGAATATTTCTACTGTATTCATGTTCATGCTTAGAATAACTGCTAATGCCAAAGCATACTGCTTCAGAAGAGTGGAAAGTTAGTTGTTATTTATGCTTTGTGTATTTTAGTCACAAGGGTTTAATTGTTATTGTAGGAATGAGGTACTTTTCAGAGAGAGTCTATTTCAGATATGTACGGGCAAGAAAATATAAGGACAAGGGGGAGAAGAAAAATTCCTCTCCTTGTTTTTAAATCCTCTGTGGACTTGGTCCTGTCTTTCATACCCACGATTTCTCTTCCCCCGCTCTTCTCCTGTCCATACCTGGTGCAAGAGCCTTCTCCAGCACACTGCCTCCCTTCTGAAACAGCCTTCCTGGGTTTCTCCACCATAGCAACTCTCCTTCCCATTTCAAACCTTTGCTGAAAATTTGTTGTCCAATATCTACATTTTTCTCTTCCCTTCCATTGTATTTACGCCTCTGCAAAGCATGCGGGGATACCCTCTGTAGGAAGCATGCCAGGCACAATAAAGTTGCATTGGAAACATTGAAGGTATCTTTAGTGCTTGCAGATAAGATTATTGTGTTCATGCCTCTGATATAGCAAACATCTTTTCCTACTGCGTCATGTTAATGCCTTCCCTCCACTCTCCCCCTTCCGTGAACTAATCAGATATTAAAATTAACTCGGGCCATAAAGCCTGCTTAAAAGTTAGGTGACCTAGGTTTGGATTTGAAACCCCTTGGAGTTCACCTCTCGTCTCTCTGAGTGCCTTGTCATTCTTTTGCCCTCATTATATGGTTGATGCAGCTTAGGCTCCCGGCCACGGTAAATTCCATCATAAACTCGCTTTATGACCCTCGCCTCTCAGGTGCTCCGGTGGGCTGATTTCCCCTCCCTGAGCTGCCTAATGGCACCGGGCCGAGTTTTAATCACTGTAAATTCAGGTTCTGGTCAGATTAGCTGGGAGAGAGGATGCACGTTTGTTGTTTTGCAGTGATGTATTGTTTATGGGATTACTGTGCTGAATAGCAAAGGGTGTCAGCTGATATTTATTACTTTAAGCTGTCTCAGCTGTTCTGGTTCAGCAAGTAAACCTACATTCAAAATGAATGAGGGGCTCGGCTTGCCTTGTATGCCATGATGTGTGCAAAAGTGATTATTGCTTCAGACACTGGGGAAACTGAAATCATTCTGGGAGCATTTTTTACCCTTTGCAAGCAATCATGCAGGTTTCTAACGAACGCAAGGAAGCGGAGGGCTTCAGCACACCTCCTTCTAGCTCCATTGTAAACCTATGGCCTCGCGTACCTTGAGAATCTCTCTAAAGTGATACGCTTTAAACCACTCTATCCATTGCTTAAAGCGTTACATGTTTCACACATAGGTTATACATTGTTACTGAAGGGAAAACACAAAGCTACTGGGCCTTCACAGGAATCTACTCCCCACTCTTTCCATCTGGTCAGAGGATTGCTGACAATTTGCTGTGCACACTGATCTCTGCTGCAGTACTAAATGAAAATGAAGAAAGCGACCCTCCCTGAGGTTAGGCTTAGAGCCATGATTCGAATTAGGCCTCTGTTTGTGAGTGTGTGTGTGTCCCATTGTCATTTGATGCACCACTCGGTTTGTTTTATAATTTAAAACTGCAACAATGGTCAGTTTAGAAAACCACTGGACCTCTCCCGATCAGAGCTGTCCAGTGGGACAGCACCAGGGTAAATTTCTATTTTCAGACTGAGAACCTATGTGTCCTGTTTAAGCCCTGAGGATTCAGTGTCCTCTTTAAAACCTTCTGCCTGGCTACCATCTTTCTGGCTAGACAGGACTCTCTATTCAGAACCAATCTATGCACTTCCTTTCTTTGCCAAAAGGGGTTGCTGTTGTGTGCCAACAACACTCTTCCACGGTTGTATGCAGCATAGCTGTAGCCATGTCAGTCCTAGGCTATTAGTGGGACAATGTGGTGAGATTAGTATCTTTTACTGGACCAATTTCTGTTGGTGAGAGACACAAGCTTTTGAGCTTATACAGCCCTAAAGAAGAGCTCTGTGTAACCTTGAAAGCTTTCCTCTGTTACCAACAGAAGTTGGTCCAGTAAATTAAAAGATATTCTCTCTCCCATCTCATCTCTCTTAACGACACTCTTGGGAATATCAAGCTCTTATCCTATTACTCCCACTCTGTGCTGGCCTGAGAAATAAGAGAGCAGAAAACAACACACAGCCCCGCCACTGGACAATGCAGAAAGTTACTAGCAGGCTTTAAAGGCATAGTGATAGTCAGCAAAGTGATTCTACGAATGATCCACTCGGGGCTCCCTGTCCTCTCTCTGCTGCCCCTGATCCCATCTGCCCAGTTTACAAGTCCAAAGCTGGATTTTCAAACCTCGGACCTGAAAATCCAGCTGGCTTCCTCCTGCTTTGAACATCATCTTTCATACAACTAAAGACTCTGCACTTGGACTCTAGGGGGAAGTTTAGAGGGTGCACATGGCTGACGAGAATCCAGCTCCCGGGTTCCTAGTTGGGTCAGCTCGCAGGGCTTGCAGGTCAGCCACACGAGCAGGTAAAATGATGCTTTCTTTACTGGAGCATTCCCGTCACAGATCCCAGCGTGCTTTATGGGCAATAAATTAGGACTCCCAGCAGCTCTGGGTGGTGAAAGAGTGTTATCATAGATGGGGCAGTCTGGCATTTTAAGGTACTTATATGCCTTCCCCGCCCCCATCACAGGTGCATCTGTGTGCCTTACAGTCCTTACCGTATTTCTCCTCCCAAAACCCCAGTGAGGCAGAGCGGGGCTGTTATCCCCATCGTACAGATGGGATCCGAGGCACAAAGAGACAAGAAGTCTGTGGCTCAGCTAGTGATTGGACCCAAATCCCAAGTTAGCACCCTAACTCTGGGGCCAGTGTCCTCTAAAACTGACATACCGAAAGACGGAGTGACTTGTCCAGGGCTGCAGTAGTCCATAGCAGAACCTGGAATTGAGCCTTGATCTTTTTAACAACAAGACAGTCCTTCCTCAGAGGACGCGGACACAGCGGTGGAATGAGAAGGCATCCCTTCTTTACTAAGTCCCTTTTCCGACCATAACCGCCCTGCGACAGGCGCCAGTGGACAAAAGGGCATTTGCAATTTACATGTCGCATTGTGGGGGACTATAGGGAGAGTGATACAGATATGTTTTCCGAATGACAGCGTGAGGATTCCTTATCCCCTTCCTTGACTAACGTGCCTTTCTCTGTGTCCACCTTTTGTCCGAAGGATGGCATGAACTGGGTCTGCAAAAATGTCAATGCAAAGAAGAAATAACCCCCCTGAGCTACATGGAAATGGAGGAGCTGTGGAAGCTGAATTCTATCCTGGAAGCACTAATTTGCTGCTCTCTGACCAAATGTTTTTTCCATCTGTGCACAGCTACAGCTGTTAAAAAAGGGAACAACAACAGTTCAACCCCCTGCTGGAATTGGACCTTTACCTGCTCTTTAGTACAGTTATTTTTCCCAATAAAGGAATTGTACTTGCCCCCCCCTCTGTACACATAGTATTAACTGTCTCCACACTCAGCTGATTAGAAAATGTGATTTTAAACAAGAGGAAGCTTGTGATTCAGGGTAGAGAATTCCAGTGAGCTGGGGGCTTGTGCTTTGGCTTCTGCAGAGCCAGTATAGTCACCGAGATGTTCACAGCATGCCCTGCCCCCCGCTGGTTCCACAGTCATCCTGGCCATTCTCAGATGTCAGTCAAAGCGTTTCCCCAGTGACAAATCAGGTGTTGTTTCAGTAGCAAGTGTGGGTTGTTAAAAGATGCACGTCGTTTTGTGTAAGGTGGCTAGAATTCTCATGTCATTCCCTGTCCCCTGTAGCCCTAAAAAGGACCTTCAGCTTAACCAGACACAGCGGCGATGCCGCACCATCTGTATGTATAACCTGACCTCTTGACAGTTTAAATTCGGCACGGGGGTGGGAAGCTTTTCCTCTAGCTAAAGTAAAATGCAGGCCACCTCACGCTGGCATATATGTGGTTACCCAAGTTCAGTGCAAGGGTGGGTGGTTATATTTTTGAGAGTAGTCTTCGTATACCACAAACCCTGGCCATCAAGGTAACTGTGCAGCGAAGCCCAGTTAATTTCATGTTTCAGTTCCTAGAACAAGGTGAAACCGCCCCCACTTTTCTCTTTCTTGAGTGCACAGTGTATTTTCTCCCTTCTCCAGAATCTTTCACTTCAGGAGGTGCACTGGGGCTTGTGGAGTGAAAATGTACAATTGCTTTGCAGTGGGAATAGCTTTCTGCAGTTGATCCTAGGTATCATGAGGCTGGAGCCATGAAAGAATCTCCCAGTTTAGAATTACTCCCATGTATGGTTAGGGATTGGAATAACGGCAGATGGGCAGCGGGAAGGAAAAGCTTCCTCTAAGACCATGATTCGTTTTCCATTGGCTGACAAATCCTAAAACTTCTTCAGTCCAAATGGATGTGTCAGAGGTGACAGAGTGGTGTGAACTGGTAAGAAGGGCCAAGTGCTTGTCCCTTCTAGGTCCCCAGTTCAAATCCAGCCCAAATTGAAAGGGACTAAGAGTCACTGGCACCTGAAAGCGGTTGCATCCAGTGCAAAAAGCATCTGCTGGCTCTCAGTCCAGCTAGTTTCTAGCTTACACACTGTAAAGCTGTATAAAAACAAAATCCACCATCCTGATTGGCAGTGTTGCTTGCAGCCCGAGAATGAAGGCCAAAGAATGACCACAGCCATGCCCTGCCCTCTCATTGCTAGGAGACGGCTTGGCGGGCAGTGTGGGAAAAGGTTGTCCTGCCTGTACCCTGGTGATCCTGCTTTCTGGAGAGCCAGAGTACATCTGTCTCCAAACCCAGAAGGAGAATGGGGTGGAGATTGAAGTGATCTAGCTCCAGTTTAAGAACCAAAAGACTGGGGAATAAAACATGCTCAAGTGATTTCCTAAGCGATAGCTAGATACGCAAGGGGACATGGTTATAGCTTCGTGCAGAATGAGCAAGGCAGCATAAGACTCGCAGGCAGATCTGTTTAAAATCCATTTGCTCAGTAACTCTCACCTCCAGCTGCAGTACCTCATCCGGAACCCCAGGAATCTTTGCAGCACATGTTCCCAGGGGCTACTCGGGGTAACACATCTCAGCATGCGTCTGAAAGGTCTCCTTTGCTTTGTTGTTAATACATCCGCCTGCTGTAAGCAATCACAGCTCTCTTACACAGAGCAAGGGTGTGCTGGGTAAGTGGCTAAATGCAACGCTTCAGAAGATGGGCTCCCAGCCTTGAAAAACGTCACCTTTGTGGCATTGAAATTGTCGAGTTTCTGAAATGCTTCCGGACCCCTAAACGTCAATAGATTTTTAAAAAACCCACACTACTGTGACCTTAGCTCCCAGCCATTTTAAAGAAGTCTTGAGTTAGGCTTTTCCCTTCTCTTTGATCATATCTTTAACAAGCAGAAAAATATATTGGCTCATTTCTTTTCAGCTAAGAAGCAGTTGATAATGTGAGTCGCAATTTACTGTTCGCATTTGAAAAGATTTTCCCTTTTTTCCATAGTCAGACATAGATACACTTGGAAATTGTATTTGTTTTTAAATTTTTCCTAGAGTCTCAATTTTGAGGGGGGAAATGGACATTACTGGCCCCTGAGTCCAGAAATGACTGGTTGGATTGATAGATACGTGCCTGCTTGTAGAGAGGCATCCTTGCATCTTTGGCGCGGGCATCTCCTCACACAATGCTACTTGCTAAAATCCAGCAGACATAAGTAATCAAGCCGTTCAGGCAATAATGGAGAGACTGTGATAGTGGGAGGGGCTACCAGAGTTTTATTTTCATGTGTGTAGCGGGAATTCAGTAGATCATCCCATGCTGATGACCATAAACTTTCTCTTTGTGGTAAACAAGCCTCCACGCATCCACTGGATGGGAATTAAAAAGTACTTGAGACACAATTCACCTGCCATCTCTTATTTTAATATATTTCCAGTCTATTCAACCCTGATCAGCTAAGCAAAGCTTCTCTCCTCCCTCAACACCACCTGTCTAAACACAAAGCATAAGACTGGTTACAACCATCCAGAACACCTGCCCTCATTGAAAAAAAATTTCCACTGCCCCCGCCAGGGCCACATTCAATTTATGCCATTTATGGTGTTTAGGTTTTGTCCTTCTGACTCTGTCTGCTTTTTCCCCTTTTACGGAAGTTTCTATGGAAACAAACTGTCTCATTGGCATAGGTGGAGCTTATTCATAGATTTTATAGCTTCATAGATTTCAAGGCCAGAAGGGACCATTACAATCATCTAGTCTGACCTCCTGTATAACACAGACCATTAAATCCCACCCAGTAATTTCTACATCAAGCTCAATGACTTGTGATTGAAGTAGAATCTCTCTTTTAGGAAGACATCAAACCTTGATTTAAGGACTCCAGGTGACAGAAGCCACCACATACCTTAGAAAGCTGTTCCAATGGGTAATTACCCTCACTTTTAAAAACGTGCATCTTATGTCCGGCTTCAACTTCCAGCCATTGGAGTCTGCTAATGCCTTTGTCTGATAGATTAGAGAGCCTTCTGCTAGCTCCGTGTGGGTTCTTAGAAGGGGAAAGCTCTGGAAGGAACATCAGTAGTTCTGGGATAACACTGGCTTGAGACATAGAAAGTTCTCCTCTTACCCATTTTCCAGCTATGTTCTGTACCCATTAGGGGTTTTTGTATTCTTTCTAATTGCAAGTGATCACTGTGCTTTCGTTATTAAATATATTTATATGACAATAGCACCCACTAGCCTCATTCAGGATCACACCCTATTGAGCAAGGGCTCCGTACAAACCATATATGAAGATGCATTTTCTTCCCCTGGAGAGCATACAGGCTAGGCTGTCCAATTCTGTCTTATTTCAGGATATAATCTGGCCCACACATGCTCTATAGTTTGTTCCTTTTTTGAATTTGCTCAAAAGAGGTATTTGCAATATTTGGTCATGTTGTAAAATTCAATGTATAATTTAGATGTCTGTCAATAAATAAAAATTTAGTAGAAACAAGAAGTCAGTGTTTTGAGGTTACATTTTGTTTTCAGCCAAGGTTTTGGGGTTGTGTTGTGTCTTTATTTTTCAGACCATCCAAAAGGAAGACTTCACTTTTAAAGGATCCTATTATCTATAGAATACCTTCAATATTTCAGCTCTAATTCTTCTCATCAAAGAATTAGACATTAGGTATTAGCAGAATGCCTCACAATTTTTGAAACAAGTAGTCTTTTCCTCCTGAAAAATGGCTTTTTATCCAAAACCAATATTTTTTGCTGGGGTTTTGTTGTTGTTGTTGTTTTTGGGGTGCGGGGTCTGGAAGGGGGGGAAGGGTTGGGTGCCAAAGATGCCCTTTAAAAAAAAAAGCTTGATGCTTTTATTGAAAATGTAAAAAAGAGTAACAATTTCACCAACAGTTTGGATAACATTTGATCAGAATGATTCAAAAGCAAACCTTTTTTGTGTGTGGAAAACCAGAAAATGGTTGGGTTTCAAACACTTTGAAATGAAACAAAGTTTGACATTTTGGGCGAAACTACTGGATTTTACCTCTACCTGCAACACTACCTCAGGCAAACAAGAGAGATCAGTAATTGGAGCTTTCTAAAACATTGCGTGTATGTTCCCTCTACACTCAGGACAGCTAGCAGACCTGCAAGCCATTGGAAAAAAATATTATAGATGATCACACAATTTTTTTAGGCCATTTCTTTTTGACTGATCCTTGGTGTTTTTTAAAAAAACTAGGAAATATTTCTGTGGCAAGTGAACATCCCAGGAGTTGTCTGAGCTGTCACAATGTTATATATTGTTCCCTGCCCCCCTCTCCCTCCATTCTCTGCATTTCCCCTCTCCTGTTCCTATTTACAATAGGCCTTGATGTAATTTACGACAGATCTGTGTGTGACCTTGCATGTGTCTGGTATAGGGACCTACAGTTACCCTACACACAGGAGCCTCGTTGTGACATTTACATGATGAATTTTGTGCTCTAAAAGGAGTTGAATGTATTGGAGGAGGAAAAATAAAAAACAACCCAACAACCCACAGGCTGAAGGAGAAATAAAAGCACGTTTTCCATGCCTGTTTAGCCAACACGTCTCTCTTGTTTATACCATGCCTCTATCCTTGAGTAAAACCTTCAGCAGAATGTGGGAGTCTTTTGGGACTGGAGTGCTGGAGAACTCACTCTCCCAGCTATATCCCCAACTTCACTAAGCAGACATCCCTCTAGTGCAGCTCATCTGCGGCTTGTGGCACGCTCCCCAGCCAGAATGTTTGTCTGTAACAAGCATCCAGGCTGCTTTCAAATAGGTCCCAGCAGCTTTTCCCACTGAGCTGCCACGCTGCTACGCCAACCAAGTAATTGCAATTAAGGTTTGTTGGGTGTTTTGGGGGTTTTTTTGGTCCGTGGAATTGGGTTCATGTTGGAGGCTTTTGATTGGCTTGCAGCTAAATCGCAGTTTAGGGCTCAGTTGGCTGCATTTAGGGTTGTTGTGGGTTTTTTTATTGCAATCTGTTTGCTTATTTCCCTTTCCAGCCCTGGTAGGCAACTAAATGCTGGTAAAATCTGCAGTCAGTGTGCACTGAAGCTGGAGTGTGGCTTTAAAGGGTTTCTGTGCTCAGGAGTGTGTGTGTGCACACATACATATTTCACATTTAACATGGTGGTGGAGATGTCTGTCCTTGATCACCATAATGAAAGGAAATCTGACCCCATAGAGGAATCACCGGTACTAGATCTTCTCTTTGTAAAGTACCATGATCCACCACATGACAGCCAGACACTACAGCCATGCACAGAGTATAAAAGGATAGTGAGCTACGGCTCTGTATAAATACTCCAGAAAGAAAGGAAAACGGTCAAGTAACTTAGGGCCAAAATTTGATCCACATTGCAAGCTGTCAGGGAACGTTCTACAAATAGCTCATCCAGGGGAGTGATTTTTCAAGAGATGTTACCCTCCTGGCATGACCTTGTAATATTTTTTTGTTGTGCTACTGCCAGCCAGCAGAGGGCGCACCACCTGACCCCTCCTATAGCTGGGTGGAAATTGATGTCCCTCAATGGTGCTCTTGTCAACAAAGAGGAGCCGTTTCGGCTTGTGCTCCAGAGGAGCGGTCTTAGCCAGGGGGCGGAAAAACGGTGCTTTCAAAATCCAGTAGCTGGCCTGCTCACTAACACGGCCTACAAGGAATACGTCACCCAATTTTTCTCTCCCTCTGTGGCACCCCAGTGAACAAAGTCCTGTCCAAGATGGCGGTCCTTTGGTATTGGCCCCAACTATCTGAGAAATCACCTCTGTGGCGAAAAGATCACATGATGGCTTCGCTCTGCTGGAAAAATCAAGCTGTTGGTAAACAGGGGAGGATTTATACTGGCGAATAAGGGCCGACCGTCGTCCTTGTGTTCACATCTACTTGCAAACCCATTTCTTAATCCCATCTATCCATGGGTTTTCTACCACTTCCCATCACCACAGCAGCTGGGCGCCTCCCATGTCAAATCAATAGCAAAGTCCTTAGTGGATTTTCATGGGTCTCTGGTACATCTCCCTTTTTGGGGGTCAAAACTCTGCTTGGGGTACGTTTTTTTGGAGGGAGGAGGGTGATAGAGGCTGGGAATAGAAGGGGGCACGTGAACTTTCCTGCAATAACCCCAATGCATCAGCATTCTCAGACTTTAATAACTTTAAGCTTATTCCTTCGAACAGGGACGGAAGACAGAGATTCGTTCATTTCCTTCAGTACTGTGGTGATGGGCCACCTTATGAAAACCTAGACAGATTTCAGGCTTCTGAGAGAGTCTCCCAAATGAGAGTGTTGTACAAATGATACTGGAAAACGACTGCTCCTTTAACAGTAGCTGTTTGCAGCCCCAGGCTCCGCCCCACTGGGCCTCTTCTTTATAAATGCTTGGGGATCCTTTCACGCTTAGGTCACGAAACGTTATCAGGGACTATATTTGGGCAGACCAGACTCCACAGGTGGCAAAAGTTCTACTTGTTGTTCCTTGGCACAGCCATGGGCACATGCCAGCGTTTCAGGAGAATGATGCCTTTGTCTGCTCCAATGAAATCCTCTGGGCTGCGGGAACAGAGGCTTTAGTAGGAGAGAGATTTTGCTGTAAGATCAGGAGAGTGGTGGCTGAGGGAGCATAGCCATGTCCCCCTCTAGTGGCCAGCGAAGGGGCTGCTATATCGTTGATGAGTTACTTGTTTAGCTCAAATGGCTGGGCCAACTCCCACTATGGGAGAACTCCCGCTGGCTTTACTGAGAGTTGGCTCACACAGTCAGTGCTGAAGGCCCAGGTGTCTGCTGACAAGCCATCGTGAACCATCCCAGAGACAAGCAGCAAGAGGAGAAGCAACATCCCCCCAGTCACCGCCAAGAGGCAGTAGCTCCTCGCTCCTCCCGCGACAGCCCTGTACGTCACAGATTTGGGATAGAAAGCACAAGTGAGGGAGATGGCAGCTAAGGAACTGCTGCTGTGAAAACCAGTCCCTCCCAACAGGTGCTGCCCCAAGAGGGTTTAAGCTCCGTCTCTACAATGGGGCTCTACAAAGCAGGGCTTCTCCTGGCTAATGCGTTGGTCCAAGACAGCTGTCTCTGTCCTGACCCCCAAGATTTTACGGTATATTCTCAGTCGCCTCCCCCCAGCACCTGTGAGGCCAGAGACAGCTCGGTGATATCCTAGAGGGCTCGGAGACTGAGGGGATTAGGCCGATCTGAGGGCTGTCAGAGGGGAGGGGGGTGTGGATTAGAGGCCCCCACAGGGCTCTGCTGTTCATTTCATTCATTTTCAAGTGAATTTACTGCTGATGGGCGAGTGACAGGCTGGCAGCCCTGAGCCCGCAGTCCCCGCCCACGCCTGGAAGCATTGGGCCAAAGGCCTCGAGCCCACAGCCCAGGGCCAGCGTGAAAACTGGCCTTAGGGCAGACACATTGGGTTCAGTCCCCAGTGTTGGCTAAGCTAGCAGCTATCGTCCCCACTTGGCTGAGTCTCTTCCTCCAGCGCCGTCCCAAGCAGCTGAAGCAGGGAGCCCAGAAAGGCGGTTCCTTCAGGCTGAGAACTGGAAGCTGAACACTGCTGCTGGCATTGCCCTCCGCGTCCCTGCCCACCCCTCTGTGTGCTCTCTCTGCTGCCGCCCTGCCCTGGCACGGTCACCCAGCCAGCCATTGGTCGGGTTGTCAGCCAGCCAGTCCTAGGGTTGTCCCCTGGTTGTGGGTTCGTACCAAGCATGGGACAGAAGCCACAGCTATTCCGAAGAGGGTGCCACTCCCCGCCTGCTGTGTGGGTGGGGTCATGCCAGTAGGGGGCGGGGTCACGCCAGCAGGGGGTGGGGCCACACCATTCTCAGCAGTACCGGAATGTCTAGTATTCTGGGGGTGCATCTCTCGTTACCCCACTGACCACAGCACTGGGCCCCACCTCGTGCCCCCGAATCATCTCATTGTGTCGCACCCAATGATCTAGGCCACCCAGCTGTATATTGCAGGCCCCCGACACCACCCAGCCCCTGCACACTAGACCCAGCAACCGAAAGCAGAGTAAGTACCACAGCCTACAGCAGCGAAGACTATTATGCAGAGAATAGAAGGGCCTGAGAGCCCCACAATGGCAGGGACACAACTGTGTGAGATATACCTAGATAATCCTGCAAGTGATCCACACCCACACGCTGCAGAGGAAGGCAAAACCCCGGCTCCCATCCTTCCCCGGCCCCGAGATCCCTGCCAGGCTGACCTGGGAGGAAATTCCTACCCAGCCTCACACCCGGAGTTCTGTTCGACCCTGAGCATGTGAGCAAGAGCCAGCCAGCCCGAAGCACCTGAGAGAGAGGATGCTCGGTGCCACCTAGGGTCCCTTCTCCCTCCCCACCTTCCATCTCCAGCCACGGGCATCCCTGATGCTTCAGAAGAAGGAGACCAAAACCCAACCCCGAATACAATGGAGGAGATTTCTTCCTGACCCCTGCAGGCGACCAGCTGAAACCCTGAAGCATGAACGTTAGGAATAAAAGACGTACACCAAAAGTGAGTCCCAGGGCTGCTGAGCCACACCCCCTCCCCAGCTCCTCCACACAAGCAACCCTATCGTACAAGCACACTCATTGATTTGTCCTGCGCTCTCTCAACACTAAATACGTTGTTTGCCCCCACGACTCCTGTTGGGAGGCAGTGCAAGAATCTCACCCCTCCTCCTGATTCTCCACTTGAATTTGCTGCTGGGCCAACACTGTCCTTTAGTTTCAACAGTTCTCTCCTTCTGGCAACCCCCGGAGAACTGATGACCTTTTGGTTCCATGTGGCGTTTCTGTTCCACATGGAATTTCCACTCGCTCCCTCCCCTTGCTGACTTCGGAGCTTCGGGACCCATACAGCCACCTTCGTATGGGGGCAGTGGAGTCGGCGTTGCGACGGGAAGCAAAGTAGAGCAGAGCCTTAGCTCCGAAACCCCCTAGCCCAGGTCCAGGGATCACTTTGGAGCCTCATGGGGGGCTGCAGTGAAGTTGAGTTTCCTTGTTGGTTAACCACCACCTCTGCCAGGCACCTGATTTCTTGCTCCGCCCCTGGGGGCTTGGTGCACTGTCCATCACTCTTCCACTCCCTACACCTTCAGCACCCCTGTGAGCCACATCTTGGCTTAATCACTCGTCACTGCTGCCTGCCAGAGGCATACAGACCCTCCCAGTCCAGAATGCCCTTGAACTAAAAAGATGGAAGTTGCAGTAGAGGGGCTAGGACACACAGCCAAACAGCTCCAATTGCACCTAGGAGAGGGCCAAGTCACTCCAGGTACTGCCTCCCTTTGCTCATCTCAAGCAGCACTTTGCTTAGCAAGGAACCTCCCCAATAGCACACACAGCCAGGTGCCCCTATTTTCCAGGGTGGTGAAGCTGCACAGCAGGGCAGGACTAGAACTCATGTTTCCCACAGCCCAGCCTGATGCTTTAACCCCTAGGCCCCGCACTCTTTCCCATCCCCAGTCCCCTTCCGTGCTGGCTTTTCCAGATTCACTTGGGCTTTGTCTCCAGGGCCAGGAGAATCTGAGCAGTCACCTTCGGGCTCCTAATCTGCGCCAGCTAATGGACTCCCTGCATGGGCAGGGCCGGGCTCGAGCCCCAGCCTCGGAGCCCAGGGCAAGCAGCTGACTCAGGAGCGATCGGCGGGGCACAGCTGTCCGGGGCGGCTGCCTGCTTTTGCCTAGGAATGTCGGGATCCTTTCCCTCAGCAGCCCCCCCGGCAACCAGTTGGCCCTAATGAACATACGGCCCAACAGCTATACGCGGCTATGCATATGCACGGCTCCCTCTATATTTATACCCCTCTCCAGCGACACTGGAGCTCACAGCTGTCGCTTTTCTTCCTGCCGCGCCGACGCTCGCGCGCTTCCGAGCCTGGCTTGACCTATTTTGCAGGCAGAAGTTTTTGTGCGATGATCATTTACCCGGCGGGGGGGGGGGGGGGGGTTCATTCCAGCTGAAACATCTTGATTGAAGGCGAACAATGGGAGCGGCTCCCGCGAGCGGCACTGCGCTTTGCTGACACCGCACCACCGGGCCAGGCCAGCTGAGCGGGGCAGGTCCCCTGGGCCCTGCCGCTGGAGCAAACCAGGGTGGGCAGGGCCCCGAGGGGAGACCCCTGACCCCCAGCTGCTTAGGGGGCTGCGATCTGCTGAGAAATGCAGGCCGCATGGCAGCTGCCTGCTTGTTGCACGGAGCTAGATGCTGCAGCAGGACGACACGTTGCAATGACCTGGGTTTGTAGCCTCACCTGTCCTAATCAGTGGCCTTCCTTTTCCCCTTCCAGATAAGGCCTGAGCTGGGTATAGCCTTAGTCTGTTATTGGAGGGTGCCCAGGTAAGGCGCAGACTGGCCACAGCACTGGTCTGTTATTGGAGGGTACCCGGGTAAGGCCCAGACTGGGCACAGCGCTGGTCTGTTATTGGAGGGTGGCTCCAGCGAAGGCCCATTTTACAGCCCGGGACAGTGAGACACGGAGCCAAAGCAACTTGCCCAAAGTCAGATGTGGAACCCAGGTCACCTGACCCGAATCTGGATGTTAACCACAGTCCCGGCCTTTCTCTCCTGGGGCTAGGGGCTTTATAGTCAATGAGCCTCTCTCCGGGGCCTTTCGATCCACCCCCGGTGTCCTGGCTAAAGGTCGAAGGGCACCCAGAGCCCCTGGCTGGTCCCTGGGATACCCATCAGCCCCTGGAGAAAGCCCCAGCTGGCGTCTGCCCAAGGCGCAGGGCTGGGTTGAACAGTTTCCTACTGCAGAGGTTGGTTGCAACCACAGAAGCAGCAAACCCGGGAGGCCCCGATGCTCAGAGCTACCCGCCGTGGTGACGTTGCCCTTTTAACCGTCCCGGCTCGCAGGGCTGTCCCCGGCTGGCTTCTCTTCTCACCAACCTTCTTTTAATCTAGTCACAGCAATAGTGTGGATCTAATAGTGCCACAGCGTCAGCATCTGCCGAACAAGCCGTGGAACAAGTCCATGCCCCGGCTTAGGAAGATGGTCTGCGAGGCCTCCCATCGGCCCCTACTTCACTACACCCAAAGTGAAAGAGTGTGTAAATCTCCTAGTCCCCACGGGGCCACAGCACTGGCTGCTGCAGAACTAGCACAGTCACTGGTGTGCGTGTGTATGTGTGTGTGATTGGAAGGCATTGGTAGCATATGGCGTTTAGCAGAGGAGGGATGGGGGTGCCTGGGGAACCGAAGAGTGAGACAGAGACCTCTCTGGACCGCATTTCTCCATCTCCCTCCATCTTACTTGGCCCAGGTGGGCTTGGCCAGCCAGGAGAACATAAGAATGGCCCTACTGGGTCAGACCAAGGGTCCATCTAGCCCAGTCTCCTGTCTTCCAACAGTTGCCAATGCCAGGTGCCCCAGAGGGAATGAACAGAACAGGGAATCATCAAATGATCCATCCCATCGCCCATTCCCAACTTCTGGCAAATGGAGGCTAGGGACACCATCCCTGCCCATCCTGGCTAATAACCATTCATGGACCTGTCTTCCAGGAACTGTTCTAGTTCTTTTTTGAACCCTGTTATAGTCTTGGCCTTCACAACATCCTCTAGCAAGGAGTTCCACCGGTTGACACTGCATTATGTGTAGAAATACTTCCATGTGTTTGTTTAAAACCTGCTGCCTAGTAATTTCAGCTCCCCCTGCAGTGATCTGCCACCTTATGAAACAGACCAGGCTGGGAGTTGCACAAAGGGGGAATTAAACCCACTGGCGCCTCCATTCCTCTCCTCTAGCCCTGCAATAAGGCGTTGGCAGCATCCGTAACTGAACCCAAGAAAAACGGCCCAGGAGCCCCCTTTGCTCTGATCACTAGGGCACGCTGTCTGACCAAAGGACCGAGGGGAAGGGGACCCAGGAAGTGTGGATAGGGCACCCAGTGCCTTGGGCTTCACTCAACATACCCCAGCCTCTTAGTCTACTCCCTGGAGGAGCAGGCCACCTCGGGCCCAGCCGTTGTTTGGCTATACAGGGCTGGGCCAGGCAGTGCGAGGAACCCTCTGGATTTGTTGCTTTGTCCTGCCTTTCCTTGACAGGTGGTTTTATGAGCCCCACTGAGTCCCTGGTGCAGCGTTAAAAGTGCCTAATGCCCCTGGCCAGCATACAGCCACTGGACAGCTGCTTAGGCAGCGGGGCATGAACCCCTAAACCCTTGGGTCCCAGAGCAGAAAGCCTCGGGCCAGAATCAGACAAAGCCAGTTTCTGGTGGTTTTGTTTGAAGTATGTCCTTCATCTCTGTTTCTACGGCAACCAGGCCATTCACCTCCTGGCCCAGATGGAGCAAAGGAAGCGGGGGGGGAGGGGGGGGGGAGAGATGCAAAAAAAAAGGGAACAAAAAAGAAAAAGGATGAGGCCGGGGGCGGGGGGGAATCAGCATCTAGCTTCTGTGTGCACCTTCCTTGTTCTGGAGCAGCCGGCTCGGGACCCGGTGAAGAGGATGCTCCATTGCGAGGGGACCCATCTCCCAGCTCCAGTGCTAGAGGATTCATCCAAGTTTGTGCCTTGAGATTTATTTTTTAAACAGCAGGTACACTTCAAAATATTGGGGGGCTTGCAGCTCGGTCGCCCCCAGCTTCCCCTGGGCTCAGATCTTCCCGGGGAGTTGACCGGCCTCATCCCTCCTCTCCCATCCCATCGTGTTCGACGTCAAACAAAGGAGGCTTTTGTTCAGCTGAGCTCCGTTTGTTTGGGGGGGATTGCTCTAAAGCAGGGATGGGCAAACTTTTTGGCCCGAGGGCCACACTGGGGTTCAAAATTGTGCGGAGGGTTGGGTAGGGAAGGTCCCGCCTCCTATCTGGCCCCCATCCAATTCCCACCCCCTGACTGCCCCCCTCAGAACCGCCTACCCATCCAACCCTCCCTTCCTTGTCCCCTGATCATCCCCTCCAGAGATCCCCCTCACTCTAACTGCCCCCCCAGGACCCCACTCCTTATCTAGCCCCCCTGTTCTCTGTTCCCTGACTGCCCCCTCTCGAGACCCCCCTCCCACCCTAACCACCACCACCCCGGGACCCCACCACCTAAGCCACGCCCCCAACTTGCTTACCTGCTCAGCCGGACACGGGGCCCAGCAGCTTGCCGGACTTGGCCCAGCACCTTAAGCCGGGAGCACAGGGCCCCGCACTCAGCCCAGCCGTCCGGGCCACATAAAAATGGCCAGCGGGCCACATGTGGCCCGTGGGCCATAGTTTGCCCACCCCTGCTCTACAGAAAGGAGGTGCTGGCCCTTTAAATGAGGCTCTGAGGAAACACACTCATTTAAAGGGCCAGCACCTCCTTTCTCCCATAGGGATGCTAAGAACCCCCATCACTTTTGACTGCTTCTCCTGGGCTTGTCCCACTGACCTCTACGCCACTGACCTCTACACCTCCAAAAGGGGCAGGATGGGGCTCTGAGTCCCATTATTAGCTCTGCTACAGACTCCCAATCTGACCTTTGCCACATCACTTAATCTCTCTCAGCCTCAGTTCTCCAGCTGTAGAATGGGGGACAACAATCCACTCTCTTGCCTACACCCCATGCCTGTCTTGTCTATTCAGATGGCAAGCTCCTTGGGGCAGGGCCTGTCTCCTCTTCTGTGTTCATACAGCACCAAGCACGAGAAGGCTCTGATCTCTGTCGGGTCTTCTAGGCACTAGAAATAAATAAGCAGGGGACCTACGATTGACCAGATCAAAGCACAGGCGCAACGTTGTGAGCCAAACAGCAGATAGTACAAGGAGAGGTGGAGGCATGTGGCAGAAAAAGCTACTGCAATGAGCAATCTATACCCCAGTGTTTGTGCACAGGATCCCCACCGCACACCCAGCCAATGCAAGAAGGGATAAAATTCCTCTCTGTGATCCATCCGTCTCTGGGCCCCGTCAGCAGCCTGGCTCAGCTCTAGTTGAAAATCAAGCCTTCGAGGTTTGGGCCGGTGTTAAAACAACAAACCAGAGTGCTAAGTACATTATGGGTGCATTATGCAAAGTGATGCAAATTGCAACATAAATTAAGCTGACAGTCCAACTGAAAGTTGCCAAGAAAAGCCCTCCCGTTCCCTTTGGACAGTGCTTCGTGAGCAACCAAGCGGATCTGCTGATGTCAGTTACATAATGGTCTTTGGATCAGAAGCCGGGCAATCCTCGCTTATTACCACATTCCCTTCTCCCTGGAACCTCGCTCCGCCTGCCCAGTGCAGAGACGCTGGGCAGAATGGAGCTGCCTTTCCTTTCCCCTGGGCTCTCAGGGGGTGCAAATACCATAGGCAGATGGAGCAACTGATACTTAGAGCGGCGGGGGAGTTCCTGCACGGTTCTGGTGCGGAGCGGTGCAGGGAGATCAGTGCTGTTAACCTCGCATGGGGCTTGATTTTCCATGATTTGTTGCAGAGAGGAGTCAAGAACTGGTTATAAGCAGAGCCCTGTGGATTAATTGGGCAGCTTTAGAACTCGCCCCACCCAGCAGAATTATGAACCAGAGTCTAATCTCTAACCCAGGGGTAGGCAACCTATGGCACGCATACCAAAGGCGGCACATGAGCTGATTTTCAGTGGCACTCACACTCCCTGGGACCTGGCCACCGGTCTGGGGGACTCTGCATTTTAATTTCATTTTAAATGAAGCTTCTTAAACATTTTAAAAACCTTATTTACTTTACATACAAGAATAGTTTAGTTCTAGATTATAGACTTCTAGAAAGAAACCTTCTAAAAATGTTAAAATGTCTGACTCCCAGGACTCAGCCAGGCCTGCATTTTTCAAATCTTCGCTGGCTCACAATCCAAGTAGCACATCACAGGGGCACACGCCCACCCCTGCACTTCGCACAGGATTCTAAAGCACCACTGTACGTTACTTGAGAAAGAGCAGAGAGTACAGCTCATTTAGAAAACAACCCCCCCGCCCCTGCCATAATGCAATGCCCCTCGCTAGGCCACCCTTCCCTTGGACATCCCTGGGGGATGGGCCGAGTTTGGGCAGGCAGGGTTCCCTCTCGCCTTAACTGGCTCCTGCTGCAGCTCCTCTCTGCTTGGGCCGATGAAAATGGCCACAGACACCTAAGCAGAACTCCTCCTCCCTTCTCACAACTTCCCAGGGGACTCCCAGAGCAGCATCGGAGGTGAACACAGACCATCACCCTTCCAGGTGACTTCTCCCCAACAAACCTGTTTTCCTGGGTGACACCCAGTCTGCTGTCTAAGATGTTTGTATTTTGAATAGCAGACCACCCCAGGTTAATGACCCAGTGTTGTATTCCTGCTCCTTGGGACTTCAGTCCACCATGGGGATAAAGGACAGAGAAGGCAAAGGGCTGCACATACAAAATGTTTGCAGTTTGGTTAGGATACACCTGGGAAGTTCATAATGCCCCCCAGAACTCCAATAGTACAGACATTACAAAATCACCACAACAGCACTCCAGTATCGGATCTCACCGAGGAATTCAAATCACCTCCCTATGCCTACTCACCACTCCCTTGTTTATGCACTCCGGGATCACGTCTACTTTTGGCCACAGCATCACTCTGGGAGCTCAGGTCAAGTTGCTTGCCCACCACAAACCTTAAAATCCTTTTCAGAGTCTCTGCTTTCCAGGACAGAGCCCCCTATGCTGTAGGGCTGGGCGGTGTTCATTGTTCCTACCTGTATAAGTGGCAGAGGTGTGAACATCTCTCATTCATCTCAATGCGATGTCAACTTGGAAACAATTGTCTGAAAAGTCAACTTGTTAACTATTCCAGTGTTGATCCTTTCAGATCATTGACATGAGGTGCCCAGCCCTGCTGATGTATGTATGTGGCACATTCAGATTACACAGAGTCTCAGCTGGTGTTCTAACAGGTACATTCCTAGGCCTTGTGGTTGGGAAGCAAACCTGGAACGTGTGAACGGAGCATAACCAACACAGTGATGTCTGCCTGAGTCTGCAGACAGCATGAAAGAATAACTCAGAGAGGTCTGAGCAGGCCAGCCTCCATTAATCCCATTGGAATGTTAACACTGAAGTCTAATGAAGACACATAGAATGTCAGCAATAACTATTTCTTGCTCTTCATTTTAGCAGATGGAATGGGGAAGGGAAGACAACCTCAGGGAAGGACATGCAGGCAGAAGAAACGAGTGACACACAGACAGAGAAGAGAAACAAAGGGCAGGAACAGCACTGGCCCTGAAGGGGAGCCGACTTCCCATTAACTGGTGCTGAATGTGGGAGCAAAGTATTGAACAAATAGGAAATGGAAGTTTAGGGACTTTATGAAGTCCCCAGTCTGCCCTTGATCTTTGTGCAAACCTCCCACTGACGTCTGGGGCAAAGTCCTAAATTATACTCCAGGCCATGCACCATAGCTTGGAGCTCCAGATGTCTCAGTTCCCCAGCTGTACAATGTCCTGCCTTGCAGGGGGTTCTGAGAGTAGAGATACTAAAGATTACGTCATGGGGATCAGCTAAATTCCATACTCCAAGCCAATAGTTAGTCTCATGATACCACTGTAGCTCCAGCAGGTACGTCTGCCACTGGAGAGAGGATGATGGAGCGCGGGAAGAGAAGGCTTCCCCTTGAGTTCATATCTCTGTAAGTAACCGCCTGCCTGGCTCCCGCCAAGTTAGCAGTGGATAAGAGGGAACGCCCCAATGCTGCCGTCTCTTTCTCAGATCTAACTTGGTCCCGGACAGGAGGCAGAACAGCCTGTCCTCAGGATGCCGCCGAAAGCAGGGCTGAGGACGCAATAGGGAGGCAGGCCCTCTTCCCTCTTAGCTCGTAACACACCAATGCTTAACCAACCAGGGCAGGGGATGCCATGCGGCTGGGGGCGATGGCAAACCAAGGTTCAGGGGAGATCCCCGCAGAGCAAAGGTTTTCCATGCAGCGTCTTAGCCCAATTCCAGCTCGAACTGTCGCAGCATGTTCTGAAATTCCTCAGCCACGTTCGGGAGGGAGAGGGCCACTTCAGGAAGAGGGAGCATGGCCTAGTGAAGAGAGGCGTTGGACTAGAAATTGGGAGACCCGCATTCTAAATTTGGCTCTGCCACTGACCTGCTGTCTGTGATGCACCTTGGGCTATTCTCTGGTTCCCATCCTGTCTATTAAACGAAGCTATTTGGAGTGGGGACTGGAGACTCCAGTTTGTAATGTAGACACGGCCTGTGTGTTTGAACAGCTCCCAGCACAACGGAGACCTGATCCGCATTGGGGCCTCTATCTAGGGTCTCAAATCTAAACAATGATACACTGTTGTGTTGTGGGGCTATTAGCTGTTAAGCAGCTGCAGTGCCCTCCCCCAGAGGCAGCTGCAGTGATATATATCTGCAAAGTACTCTGAGCCTTTAGGAAGGTGCTGTATAAAACAATCAATCTTGGGAACTCATTCCCCCACAGATAATGATTTATCTTATCCAGCGAGGCTCTTTATGATCTACTACCCAGATCCTGGCTAATTAACATTCCTTCATAATTTCCAAGAGCTGATGATGTTATCTTAAACAGCTCCCCAAGACGGACTTCCATATTGATGAGGTTGATGTATGTGTTTAAACTGATGACATCTAAATATTCTTCCCATCATAGTTAAGCTCTGTGTTTCACTTCTAATGAACCAGGAAGATTTCCCCTGAAATAGAATTTTAAATTAAAGGAATTTTAGGAGCCAAGTCAGCGGGGAGCTAGCTAAGTGCTCCCTTCGGTTCCTGGATATTCATAGACCAAGTCCAGAAGGGTCCATCATGAGCCCCAAATCTGATCTCTTGCATAACATGGGCCAGAGAATTTCACCCAGCAATGCCTGCATCCAACCCAATAACTTGTGATAAATTATACTGACAAGCAGAATTCCACTTGGCATTCCAAAACCATGAGATTTACACAGTAATACTTTGAGAGGGGGGCAGGGGCTCTTTCTTTCCCTTCTGCTGTTGAAGCTGTTAGGGGTCACATTTCTCTCTGTTCGGCATTTCCTTTTGCTTATTAACAAAAGCCCAGTCCTCAACCCATCACCTGACTCCAGCAGTTGGGGCTTTAAGAAAACCAACTCTTGTAAGACTCAATAAAACAGCAGGAGTTGGCAACACTGGAAAAGGGACAAGAAATTCATTTAAAGATTCCTTAGATTACCAATATTATCCCCTAGATTCACACAAAAATCAGATTTACAAACATTTTTTCCATCCTTACCCTGATTGTTTATTTAGATTTATGTAAATACTACAAAAGCGCTCCTATCCATATGCCCTGGGAGCCCTTGACATAGTTTCAAAGTACAGCTAAGTGCAGCTATATAGCTAATTATAACTTAAGTGCCAGTGAGCCAGGCAACTTAAAACCCTGAAAGTCATCTCCTTTCCCCAAAATCCCCCCACCCTTATGATACTTTCCCCCTAGACCCACCCCATTTTCAAATGCCTGAGAAAAATGATCAGACCTGGCGGCGATCAGACTTTGGTTATTTCAGACTAGGAGGAAGGGGTGAATTCTGAAGTCTGGAGATGCTCAGAGAAAACGTCCTTCCCAATAGTAGCCCCTCTTTTTTATACCAACTTGGTGAATTGGATCAACTTGGGCTTCGGAACCGGACTGGACTGCCCAGGGCCATGTCGACTGCACCTCCCCAGTCCCGCAGCACTGGTGCGGTTTCTCAGGCACGCACTAGACAAAGGAAGTTGCATTGGACCTCCATGTTCCCAAGTTTTACACCTAATCTAAATTTGTGGAGCTGGAGGTGGGAGGGGCCCCGGTATCTAAAGCTACCCTTACACCCCCTCTCACCAAAGAAGTGACCGCTCCTATCCTGCCTGCACACAAATAAATTGCAACCTTTTAATTACACTCCTGGTGAGTGACGAGTTCTTGAGGTCACAGAGTGAAACACCGAGAAGTAGCTGCTGGAGCCACTGGAGTTCTTAGACTTCGCCCTCACCCCAGCCCTGAGTCCCCAGATGTTTGCAGCCAGATCCAGCTGTTCTTCATCAGTCTTTCTCGATCAGTGTCACCAGGCCCTGATGTCTTGCTTCCACCCGGCCCCGCGTCCTTCATCAGGCACCAATTTTGCTCAACCAGCTGCTCGTTTTTCTTTCTGCATTCTGACACGTTTTCACCCGGCTCCTAATCCGTCTCTCGCCATTCACAACTCGAGACGTTTATTGATGCTCTATTTTTAACCTGCCCTCCCTCCAGCCCCCGTCAAGACAAAGTAGCCCATCAATTAAATAACATGCCACGTCAGGTTTCCCGTGCACCCTCCCTTCCCCCACCTGCAGCCTGGGAAATCTATAGCCGAGGTTCAGTGCAAAGCAGACAAGGAGTGCTTACATGTGAAAGGTCTCGTAAACCAGAGCGGTGGAAATGTTCTCCAGCCAGGAGGCAAGCCCCAGGGAGAACGCCTTTGCCTCCATGTAGAATACTCCGTGAGAATCAAATGGAGGGGCAGCATGATCTAGGAGTTAGAGCAGTGAATCCTGGCAACTCCCCCACTGATTATTTATGATTTGTATTGTGGTAGCTCCTAGGAACCCCAGTCAGGGACGAGAACCCCATTTTGCTTGGCATGGTACAAACACAGAATAAAAAGACAACCCCTGCCCCAAGCTGTTTACAATGGAAGTAAACTCAGCGTGTGGTCTTAGACAAATGATTCCATCCTTGTTTCAATTTCTCTTTGTAAAGTAAGTGTGTGTGTGTGTGCGTGCATGTGTGTGCGTGTGTGTGCGCGCATGTGTGTGTGCGTGTGCGTGTGTGACAATTCTCACCTCCCAACAAATTGTGGGACTTCATTGTTTGCCAAGAGCTTTGTGATACTTGGCTCAAAAATGAGGGACAAATATAAAGTATATTTAGGCTTAGAAGGATTAGGTCTTTATCCATAAGTGTCAGCAAACGCCGATTTCACCGTAGACACACAAACCCACCAAAAACCATTGCCGTCGATAATCATCGAAATGTACAGCAGGGCAAAGTAAGAAAAACGCTGCTTGAGAACTTTTAGAGTTTGACTTAAGGACATTTACTTTGTAGATGCTGTCATGTGAAGTGAACAATTTGTGTTTTAATGGTTATAAAGCTTTTACTTTTTGAATCTCCCTATCTACTCTCATGAGATAATAATTGGCTGACCTGCCGCTCACTTCCTGGAACATTGAAATAGATACAAATAACAATACATGCCTTAACACCCAGAATTTTGCACAACTGTGAAAAGTGAAACGGATAAAATAGAAAAAAATGCTTAAAAATATAAACATTGCTATTAGCTGTTGAAATGATCCAAAAATAAAGCTGGAATTCTGCCAAGCCTAAGTATAATGATAAAACAACTCCAGGGCATCTTTTAATGACTATGCCAGAATGGATCTTCCCTCTGCACTTACAATATCCCAGACCTTTCAATCTAGTTCTAAGTAGTTTCTACTTCCCAAATGGCATTCTGTAATACGATATACTACTGTAAGGCAAACCAAACTAATTAATGTATGCCACATACATGAACAGACATCAGCTTAGCTGCATCCCCTCCATGTAGCACACAGGAAGAGAAATCTCAACATTCAACCCCAAATACACAGGCCTCTCCCACACGAGGTACAGAGACCCCCCACTCGCTGCAGCAGTGCTAAGATTTATAACTTGTAGCTGCAGTCCCTAGAGAGAGACACTGTACACACCTGCATAGCTCTGAGAGCGAGCCTCTGGGAGGAAGGGAGTGGTACACTTATAATACTGTCACCAGGTACCTACATCTTCAAAGCACTGTGCTTGCATTGATTGACGTAGGAGTGCCTCGCCCAACAGAGGAGGCAGCCGGGTGAAATGACATGCCCAAGGGCACAGAGGTAGTGGCCTGCAAACCTGGGATCAAAACTCTTAGCCAATGTGTCACAGTGTGGATACACAAAGGAAAAGCCTTGGAGAACTGCTCAAGACTTACCCTTGGCAGAGATGCTCCTTATTCAGCTGGAAGACGCAGCTGATCATGCACAAGGCAGACCTGAAAGAGATTCAAGAGCTAAATTAAAAGTATGTTTGCTCAGAGTTGGTCATTCACTATTTTCACAGATTCCGAGACCAGGAAGGGCATTGTGACCACCTAGTCTGACCTGCATAACACAAAGGAGTCATTGGGGTTTTTTTTAGTCAAACAGCAAAGATTTTGCAGATCTCAAGTCAGACAAAAGCAAAGGCTGGAAAGTGCTCAAAAATTCCCAGCAGCCACAAAAGACTCGAGAAACAGCTTCCCTGTTTTATCTCTTCCATGACCCCAGTTTAAAAAGCTGAGCTTTCTCCCCTGCTTTGGCCCATCCTATCTGAAGAGAGTAAGACTGATGAACAGGACAAGCTCAGAATCCTGCACTTGGGTCACGGCAGGATTTTAAATGCTAGACCGAAGAAGTGGAGTAGAGACCAAGACATAACGGACTGAATTCCATGTGGGTCTGGGCTGTGTCAGGGCATGGCGACTTCCACTTTAAAACAACAGACTTACTTTGAACCCCTGGCCTCTAAGCACTGTCTTGACAACAGCCATTTTGAAATGAAAGAAAAAGACCCACTTGGCCTGAATTTATAGGTTCCTCAGGGAGTGCAGCTATTGGCTGTTCCCCACCCAATGAGCTGGGTCCGAGGGCACTGCTGGGGTATGAGAGAATTTGGAAACCACAGGATGCCATGTAGTGTTTGCATGCACCACAGCCCTCTGGAATGGCAACTAATGTGTGTGGGAGTGTGACAGAGCAATTGCTTTTGTCCTAGAGGTTTTTACAGCCTATGAAGCATGAAAGCCCTACCCCTGCTAAAGCAAACAGAGAGTCCCCTTTGGCTCCAGTGGCAGGAGTCTTTACCTTATAGAATACAAGGTACTGAGGTCTGTCTCTGGGTTTGACTAAAATTCCCTCTGAGTTAGGCCTAGTCTATGCTTAATACTTACGATTACCAGGCTCTGTCACTCTGGGGTATACATTTTACACAGAGATATAGTTAAGCTGACCTAACCCCTCATGTAGACACCATCAGGTCAACTGAGTCTTTCCATTCTATCCTCATAGATATTCCATGTCCTTTCTTAGCTTGTTCCTCTTTTGCCAACCCAAAGCCCAATTTCCTGCTGTCCTCTTTCTCCAGCCTTCTGTACAATTCCTCTTCAGCGTCCAGTCTTGCCTTAGCAACGGCCCATCCAGCACTGTGACGTGTGCGGTGCTCCCAGGACGGCAGTGTCACGGCAAGGTAATGAGTTAGTACAGCTGTCGGCCTGATGGCCTCCCTTTTATATGCCAGCAGCTGCAGACAGCAATGGGAGGAACCCTGCCTCCGGGGTCCAGCCTCGCTCAGTGAGTGAAGAGACCAGTGAGTTAACCCTTCAGGGTGCAGGGTGTGTGAGAGATTCCCCACCTTGCCCCTGCATCCACAGGAGGCAACAGCTGCTTTAATCCTCACTCCCACCCCCATCCCATCCTTCTGCCTCCAATCCCCAGTGTGGCTACAGGCACCTCCGTGGGCTGACAGCCGCTGGGAGGGCTGCTGCCAGCGGTGGCTGTGACGGAAAGAGGCAGCTACAGGAGAGCAGGCGGGCGAGCCTGCCAGCTGGCAGCCGCAGAGCCGCAGAGTCTCCATGCTCTGGCCAGAGGCTGCCCTGGGTCCCGTCCATCCCCACAGCTGAGACCCACCCTGAGGGCTGGGGGAGCAATGTTCCTAGGAGGAGCAAGAGGGAATCGACCCCTGGGGGAGTTAGTGGGAGTAGCCTTCTCAGAGGCTGAGCTAGTGGGAGTCACCTCACTGATCATTTTTCACCCTCGAAGTGTGCTGCTAACGCTCTCTTAACAGAGCAGGCGTTTCCTGTACTAAGGAGCACTGTACCTGGGACCACCACTAGAGGGCATCATGGTGCACCACATTAAGCCTTAGCCCCTCCCACAGCCTGGCAGGGGAGCAGGATGCCAGGAGCCCCTCCAGCCCCATTATAAAGCCACTGAAGCCATTGAAGTGATGGGAGCACGCAGCTGGCTGAATGTGCCCACGTTGGCGTGGAGGACAATGCTGGCAGGCCTAATGGTTAATGCCGCGATGGAAGAGGTTGTGGGTCAATAGAGTGGGGGGAGAGGAGGCTGCTAAAAGCGACTTAGTAAAAGAAGAAACTTGCTCCTAAAAAGAGCGATCCATTAATCCTGCTCCCGTCAGGCGGTGACCCAACGGTCAGTGACACCAGGGGAAGCAGGCTCTGGCCCAGAAGTGTTCTGAGTTCCCATGATAATGCTGCTGTCACCCCACGGATCCCACCAAATTTTCCAAGCACTACTGAAATGCAGCTGCCTCTGGGGTGGAGTATGGCAGCCAAGTGTCCGCCCCACTCCTCCTCCCCCCGCCAGCAGCATTTTTGACCAAGAGCACCATGCAGCATGTTGGTTTTACAGATCAAGACTGGCACTGCGTTTCATTAGACATGGTTCTCTACCTTGGAAGGAGCAAGGGCTGAGCTGAGCCTTTTGGGATTTGAACCTGGGAGCGTACACAGTTTAGGGATTTCAGGCCTCTGGCTTAGCTCACTAAAGCGCTCCCCTCCAGCATAACCGCTATCCTATCACTACCTTCAACAGCACGTCCTGAGCAGCTGCCGTACCGTGGGTATATGGCTGAGATCAGCAAACCCCCGCTCCCTGAGTATGTTCATCACGGATTTTAAAGTGTAGGGAAACAGAGACGAATGGGGACACGGACTGATCAGGTTTGGCTCAGCTAAACCTTCCCCTGCAGTGTTTACAGTCCCAACATTGCAGCCTTATGCTTGTGCACGAGACCAATATGAACTAGAACTGAGAGAAATACAGAAAGTGAACAAAGGGTGTAACTAGTGAAAAAAGCAGCTTGAAGTTTATACATCCTTTCAGCTGTCATAAGCTGCCACATCATGCGGAGAAGGAACCTGGTGTATGATTTTTAAAGCATCAGCATTGCTAGAAACATTCCCTTACGGATTAAAGCACTCCTCGAGCAGCGTTTGTATTAAAGGTTTAAACAGAACAGGGGCAGTGTGGAAGAAGCGGGGAACAAGAGGGGTTTGATCTGATGTCTAGTTCCGCACAAGCCTTTTGCCCATTTGCTGGCGGGGGTGCATCAAAATCAAAGATGGAAATGGGACAGGAAGAGTCCATTTGATTGGCCAGCTGGGGAGTGTTGCAAAAATCACAGTCGTTAATCAAAACTAGGACTAAACCACTTTGGCAACATCTGGGCTGCAGGAGGCAGAATGACAGAGGCACTAAATGAATTATCTCTGGCTTAGGCCTGGCTGGCGTAAGTCAGATTTTAGGGGCTGCTAACGGCCTGCTCCTGCTTCTGAACTGGGTCTCCGTTCAGAGAGCAATCTTTCCCTTCAATTAGAAAGAGAAAGTGCTAGGGAGTTTGGGGTTTTGTTCCTGGCCTTTTGAGCTCCATCAAGACTGTGTCAGTGTTTTGGGGAGGTGTGGTGCTAGGCACAGGCCGTCTATGCAGCTGCGCACACTGTGCTAGGACAACACAAGGCAGCTGGCAATTGTGCTCTTTGCCCTCGGCTGATCAGCCAGCGAGATGGGGCAGAGGACGAGAGGCTATCAAACTGCGGGAGTGGAGATTCCCTGCAACAGGGTGGAGTGGAAGGTTCTCTGTCTCCAGCCTGCTCATGCAGCTTGGACTGAGCAGAATTCATTGCGTAGGAGGTGCGTGGTGCTGGGTTTTCAGGATGCAGATGACACCCCCGCCGTATGTTAAGAATGACTTAGACCAGTTAGATGTCCTCAAGTCACCAGGACCTGATGAAATGGACCCTAGAATACACAAGGAGCTGACTGAGGAGAGAGTGGAACCCTTAGCCATTATCTGGGAAAGTCATGGAAGACGGGAGAGATCCCAGAAGACTGGAAAAGGGCAAATCTAGTGCCCATCTATGAAAAGGGAAATAAGGACAATCCGGGGAATTACTGACCACCCAGCTTAACTTCTGTACTGGGAAAGATAATGGAGCAAATAATTAAGCAATCGATTTGCAAACACCTAGACCAGGGGTTCTCAACTGTTGATCTTTCTGAGCCGTCCACCTCTCCAACATGCTATAGAAACTCCATGGCCCCCCAGAGCTACAATAACTGGTTTTCTGCATATAAAAGCCAGGGCCAGCATTGGGGGGGTAGCAAGCAGGGCAACTGCCCAGGGCCCCATGCCACAGGGGGTACCGTGAAGCTAAGTTGCTCAGGCTTCTGCTTCAGCCCCAGGTGATGAGGTTCAGGGCACCTAGGGGTCGCAGGGCGAGTCCAGGGGGGCCCGCAAATTGCCTACACCTTTGGCAGCAGCTCCAAAAGCGGGACTGTGTCTGCTGAAAAGCCGCCGAAGTGAAAGCTTCTGATGCGGGCGGCATTTCGACGGACACAGAGAGGAATGCCACGTGACCGCCGGAATCCCGCCGAAAGCGGAAGTGTTCATTGTGGCGGACCCACCCCGGGCTGCCACAGAATGCCGCAATGGAGAAAGGGGTCGCAGAGCTGAAAAGTTTGAGAACCGCTGATTTAGATAACGGCATAGAGAATACACTGATAAAGTTTGTGGGCGATAACCAAGCTGGGAGGGGTTGCAAGTGCTTTGGCAAACAGGCTTAAAATTCAAAATGATCTTGACAAAATGGAGAAATGGGCTGAAGTAAATAGGATGAAATTCAGTAAGGGCAAATGCAAAGTACTCCACTTAGGCAGGAACAATCAGTAATACACATACAACATGGGAAATGGCTGCCTAGGAAGGAGAACTGCGGAAAGGGATCAGTGGATCACAAGCTAAATGTGAGTCAACAGTGTAACGCTGTTGTAAAAAAAGTGAACATCATTCTGGGCTGAATTAGCAGGAGTGTTGTAAGCAAGACACAAACAGTAATTCTTGCGCTTTACTCCTCAATGATTAGGCCTCAACTGGAGTATTGTGTCCAGTTCTGGGCGCCACATTTCAGGAAAGATGTCGACAAATTAGAGAAAATCCAGAGAAGAGCAACAAAAACGATTAAAGGTCTAGAAAACATAGTGTATGAGGGAAGACTGAAAAAAATGGGTTTGTTTAGTTTGTAGCAGAGTCTCCATCATTGGAGATTTTTAAGAGACAAACACCTGTCAGGGATGGTCTAGATAATACTTAGTCCTGTCTTGAGTGCAGTGGATGGACAATACCCAGTGTCACTAGCAAAGGTTTCCCTTGCAGAACTGTGCCGCATGGGGCTGTCTCGTCCCCCAGCGCTGGATGACCGGGGCTAGGCGTGACCCTAACACAGTGCGTATGGTTGATGAACATTTAGAAACTTGTTCATTCCTTCAACCTTTTTTTCTGAACAGGTCGGAACATTTTACAAATGCCCCCATCCCCACCCACCCAAAAGAAAAGCTGACTTTTTATAGTACTGGAAAACTAAACTAAAGCAAACATTGGGTTTTCAAATTTTGGAGTTCTTCTTCCCCCTTTCTTTTTATTTCTCCTGCCCGCCTCATTATTTTCCTAATTTATCACTGGAAAAAGAACCGGAGAAGACCCAATCACTGGGGGGAAAAAACAACCCACTAAAGTCTTTCTCCATGGGAAAAAAATAAAAACGAAAGTTTTCCACTAAAAAGGTCATTTTTCACTTTAAAACATTTCAAGAGGCAAATCTCCAGCAGCTGTCCTTGGCTCCTCATTACAGACTCACTCCTGCAATTCATCATTTATCACTGATCAGAACCCAGTATTTCTTCTGAGCCAGCTGGCCCAATGCAGCCAAATCCAGAGACTGTTCCACACGCCAGAGATACGCCAGGACTTCTTGGGAGTGTTAGATCATTACAGAATCACTGGATGAGGGGGGCCCTCGAGAGATCATCTAGTCCAGTTGCCTGCATATTATCTAGACCGTCTCCGACAGGTGTCTGCCCAACCTACTCTTAAAAATCTCCAATGACCGAGACTCCACAACTTCCCTGGGCATATTATTCCAGTGCTTAACCACCTCAACAGGAAGTTTTTCCTAATGTCCAGCCTAAACCACTCTTGCTGCAATTTAAGCCCATTGCTTTGTGTCCTATCCTCAGAGGTTAACAAGAACAATTTTTCTCCTTCCTCCTTGTAACAACCTTTTAGGTACGTGAAAACTCTTAGCATGTTTATGATGCAGCATGTCCATCATGGAAAGCGATAGGTAAGGGCAATATCATAATTCAGGCCTCAAAAAAACAACCTAAACCACCCCTAAAACAGATTTTTTTTTAAAAAAAACCAACACAACAATGTGGGTTCTTTTTATTGGCTTTCTGGGTTCTGAACTCTTAGGTCACACTCGGGGCACGTTTTCAAGCCTCTCTCTGCATTGCTGAGGCCCAGAAACTTGAAATTTTTAACGTGAAAGCCGAGCATTGCACCAAATCACACGCCTCCTAGCGCCAGGGCTCTGTGGAAAACACCAAATAGCACCAAGCTTGTGACAAACAGGATGAGTCGGAACGCGGGCAGGGCTAAGTTACCAAGACTAGGAGCTCGTTCTTATCAAGTTCCCTGAACACAGGCTGAATTGGCCTCTCAGCCGAGCCATCTGTGTGGGAGTGAAAGAGGGGCTCTTATAGCTGCCTGTGTTACTATAGATGGGTGGGCAAGCCAGAAGGGATGGGAACTAACAGCCAGCACACAGCCCGCTCTCTCTCCTGAGCCGGCGGGCTGGGTACAGCAGGAACACAGTCACCTCCTTCCGGTTGCCTGTCGGGCTGGTTAGTCAGCGTGTGATTCACTCTTCACCTGGCACCTGTTCACGCTGACTCACCCTCGTGTCACCGAGCGGCCGCTCTGCCAGAGGAGTGTGTGGTATGAAAACAAGCAGGCACTGGGGCCAGCCTGGGGCCTGATTTTTGGAGCACCCCCTCAGGGTGTCCCGGAGGCCAAGTTCACCAAGCTGGCCCAGACTCTTGTATGGACCACACGGGATAGAAAACCTCGTGCTTGAGTGTTTCAGCCGGTCTTTATCGATCAGGGTTCAGATGTGATCTTCCTTGGGGGGTGGCCTCCTGTGGGGTCCTTCCTCCTGCGCGTCGGAGACGGGATCCACCCCTCTGAACGCAGGACCGTCCTTTCGCACCCAGACCAGGGCCTCTCCTCCCGCTCCAGGGCTGTGGGTGCTGAATTATTTGTGTTTTGACTAAAGCTGCAGCCCCCTGTGTTTACAGCCCGCGATAAGCTGTGTGTGTGTGCTCTGCTCTGTGTGTTTGTGTGTGTGTCCCAGTGATGTAGGCCAAGCAAAGCCCCAGGGCAGGAAACCCCCAGCCCTCCAAAGATCCTGTGTGCAACTGACCCTCCACAACAGGCGCTCAGAGGCGGCAGAGCATGGAGCTCTAAAGGGACCTCGTCCCTGCCAGCCATCTTGACCCAAAAAGAAACATGGCAGTCTCAGGGCAAGGGGAAGGACGAGTCGCCCTAAAAGGCCACAACAACCCATCTCGGGCCCAGCGGCCAGGGAAGGAAATTATATTTGCCACTTCGATGCATCCAAGGCCCCACAACCTGTTGCTTTCCCTGGGCTTCTACCCTGCAACCTTCCCCGCACCTCTAGCCAGCGCTTCTCCCTTCTACGCTCCCCAGACCCCATCTCTCCATGGCCACCCCGCCCTACTCGCCCCGAAATATACCTATTATCTGAGCCCCCCCGCCACTTCTCACCTCTGGGCCTCCTTTCTCCCAGAGTCCCCTTCTGCCATGCAGGGCTCCCTGCACCCTAGAGAGCTCTGCCCTGCCAGCCAGCCTCCATTTCCCCACCCCAGCTGGCCTTGCCACACTGCCCCATGCCTTTGGCTCACCTCCTGTGTCGCCCCCCCCATTCCCCCACAGCAGAGGGTGGGTGCCAAGAGGGAAGGCTGAGGGAAGCGGGGGGGCATTCCTCTCTGCTGAGCCAGCCAGTGGGAACCGTAGCAGGAAGGACTGGGCCAGGGGTGGGTTATCCTCCCCCATCCCCACCTGGTTAAGTCCTTGTGGAAACTCTCGGGCACTGCGGAGCTGGAGCAGGGAGGCGGTTTACAGGCAGGTTTTCGGGGGATTATTATGAGCCATGCAGCTGTTCAGAAACTGTTCCGGGAATACAGAATAGCCACTGATTGCTCACTGTTCCTGGGCGGCTGTACAGCGCTGGAGCAGAGCACATAGAACGAGATCAGAGCCAGCTCTCCCCACCCTCCGGCTGGGCTGGGGCCCGTCCTTCACTCCCGCCTCCCTCCCATGCAGCTGGAGATTCGCCGGGCCAGGAGCCACAGAAGGGAGCTGGGCTTTGCTTCAGACCCAGCTCCCACCAGACCCAGTGTCAGGTGACCTGCCAGGGCTGTGTCAGTGCCTGGGGCATGGGCAGTCCTGCCCTATGGTTGGAGCCGGAGCCAGTAGCACGATACCAGAGCCAAAGATTGGAGCCACAGGTCAGGATCAGGTTCCCTGTGGGAAGTAAGGAAGCTTTGGATGTAGCGCACAGCGTGCGTCCTAGAGCTCGGAGCCCGGCAAGACAGGGATAATGCCGATGTCCAAGCAGGAGCAAGGCTGGGAACAAGCAGGTTCAAGAACCATCACTGCTGCTGGCCTAAGAGCCTAAGAGCTGGCCAGGTGGCATAGCCAGCCAGTCAGAATCCTGCAGGCCAGCTGTGCTCCGTAGGTAGCCCGGATGCTGGCTCTAGGGCAGGCTCGGCTTCCTCATGGGCTGGGAGAAGCCGCCCAACCTTTGGAGGAGTCTCTGCACCCCGTGGGCTGGTCTCACAGTTAGGGGCTTTTGTAGTATTTCTGTGCCTGGGCAACCCCTAATGCCACGCTGGCAGCGTAAGAGGGGTGGAGACGACAGCAGCCTGAGAACCCCCTTGCACGGGGTGGGGAGTATCTCAACACGAGGGGCTGTGCTATAGCTGTTCGCTGTTCCCAGGGCCTGTGGGGACTACACCTCAAGGATCAGAACAGGCCAGCCGGGGTAGGGGCTGGGGCCGGGCTGGCTTGCTGCTTGTTCCTCGGCTGGGTTCATCTTTTCTTTCTCCCCAGCCTTAGGCTAACGCAGACCTGGCCTGAGGCAAGAATTGCAGCCTTGGGGGAAAGTCCCCAGGTATCGGGATTAAAGCGCAGCAGCTGGGCAGTATGGAGCAGCCATGGGCTGCATCTGTTCTGGGGAAAACACCGGACTTCAGCCCCCAGGGCTGCTGGGCTGGCACCTTGCCCCAGAGAAATCCCTTTGATGTCCAGTCTGGGCATCTGGGTTCCAGGGGGACAGCAAACCACCTGTGCCTTGCAGAAGACGTCTGAGGCCTGCCTGGAGGGGAACCACCCTGAGAATGCAACCCCTGCCAGGTCCAATACTAGGGTGAGGTGCACACTATCAATGCCCCGGGCCAGATCCGCTGGTGGGGTGAGCACCATGGAACCATGCGCATTTACACCAGCCACAGCTGTGGCCATAAAGATGTGCAGCATGAATACGCAGGATGGGTGCATCAGCTGGGAGTGCCCCAACCAGCAGTGAAAGCGACCTCTTGCCGTGGGATATAGGGCGCCAAAACTCGACCCTTTTCTCTGCAGGGACAGTGACTGGAATAGCTCCCTGTGGGGACTCAACGATGGAATGAGTCACTTTGATTCAAGAGCTTTGGATTAGTCACTGTGATATCCCCCAGGAACGATTTTAGTCAACTGCCCCATGTAGACAAGCCATCAGCCAGGCCTCAGTTTCCAAGTCTGAGGGGGGGCCAGAGTCAGCTATGACGGGAGAGGCGTCGTCCCTTCTTCACTCACCATAGCTTTTCCAGTCGTGCTTCTCTTTTCCTTCTGCCTCTTAGTTTCTCTCGTGGCTGAACGTATAAGCTGTAGGACACATACACTGTGCGCTACACCCAAAGCTTCCTTACTTCCCTGGGGCAGCCACTGTGCTTCCCTCTCAAAGAATTCCCGAGCTCGGAGCCTCCCTTTTAAAGCAGCAAAGATCCCACTGAGCATGTCCAATGGATTTCCCATGAGGACTGCTGCTAGGAGGCGGGGCTTTTGAAGGAGGCGGAGCTGGAGCCCTATAAGTACAGCTCTCCTTCTCCACCACTGGCAAGGTGGTGGCCATGCTGAGAGGTGAGGCTGAGCAGGGCTTAGCTTGCAATGAAAGTAGTGCTGGGCGCTCAAGTGATTTTTTTTTTTTCACTTTCGTAACTAACATGGCAAGCCCAGAGGTGCCGGGCTCTGAACTGCTGGGCCCGAAGGTTCTGGGTCTCTGAACCACTGGGCCAAGGGGTGCTGGGGTTCTGAACTGCTGGGCCCAGAGGTGCCGGGACTTAGCCCTGGCTAGCCCCGGCACAAATTAAGCACTGGTGATGAGCAGTGCTGGGAGTTCAGCACCTTTCTGGATTTGGCTCTACGTAGAGAGCTCAGATGCTTTAGTGACAGATGCTTTATAGAAAGCTGGTCAAAAAATGAGGGTTCTCCTCCCCCCGCATTGAAAATTTAGACTTTTCAGTGAAAAATGGAAACATTTCAGCTGAAAACTGAAATGTCTCCCAGTCCCTCCTGCTGGGGAACATCATGGGCTCCCTGCTCAGACTACATCTCCCACAATGCACCACCATCTCCCCCTCCTGGTGCATCATGGGAGATGTAGTCCAGCTGAGGCACCAGGCCCATATTGGAGAAGAGGGATGTGAAACTATAAGTTGCATGAGGCACTTAGGCAGGAAATATTTTGCTTTTTGGGTACCGGGGCTTGTTGATAAAAAATTGAAGTTTTCGCCAGAAAGCAGGTGCTTTCCACTGAGTCGAATAGCCAGGTGGGAGAAACAAAACAATCCTGTGCTATGGGCTGAATGGGACAGGCCTCGTTGGGGATTGTTAATTCGGAACACTCGCTACCTCTAGACCCAGGAAATTCCCCTAGCTGGATACGCCCGCAGAAGCAACAACTCCTTCTTGCATCGGATGAGCTGACCCGAGCCGGGAGGCGAGTAGGGTGGCCAATTTTGGTTGGACGTATTCATGGAGGTTTCATCGCATGACACTCTTTAATTAAAAGACTCCGGGACCCTCCTGGGACGGCTGTGGAATTCTTCTCGGCCTCTCAAGCGGTCCCCTGGCCTTGGTGGGGTCGCTTTTCCCAGGACCTGCATGCCCCTCTCTCACTCTGCGATAGCCCCGCTGTGGGAGGAAGGCCACAGCCCTTCTCCACAGTCGTGATCTTGTGCTTACGCCAGTCCAAGCACCTGGCACTGCCTCCCTCAAGGAGCGGGGGTTGGATTTGCCTCTGCTAACAGCGCTGAGATCCAGCGTGGGGCGTCTGAACGGAAAGGGCAGATACTGCTCAGAAATGAAGAGGGAATAATAATAAACCAAAGGTGTCCAGGTGGCTCTGTGGTGGGGGCGGAGACGCAGGCCCTGAATGCGAGTTACAGAGGGAGAGTTTACTGAGCAGGCGGCTTTTGCCTCACCCCTCTGACACGGTCTTATTCCCACCCCAGTGGTACTGCAGACAGGAAGGCGTGCGCTCTCGGGGCATGAGCTAAAGCCCATTGCAGGTCCTGGGAGTTTTTCCATTAATGTCAATGGACTCTGGCCTTTTGTGCTAACGGTCGCGGGCTTGAGCCCAGCCAATAACCTCTGCGGGGTTGGTTACAGAGTCCCTGATAGTCCCTGTGTCTGCTTTGGCGGCCGTCCTCTCCTGCCGGAGGGAGTGGCTTAAGCACACCGGTAGCGAATGTTGGAGCAAGGGTGCAAAAAGCGTGGCCCAAGAACCAGACCAGGCTCCTCTGGAGTATTGCCCCAACCCCCACCCTGCTCTCCTGCAACCTCCCCTGCAATCAGACCAGGTGTCAGCTTCCAGCACCAAGATAGAGGAGCTCCCTGTGCACCAAGCTAGCTGCACAGTGAAACTGACTGCAATCATGGTGTGATTCTCTTTGTGGGTACAGCTGGTTGGGTAAAGGGTGCAGGAGGCTTTGCAGGCAGGCGGTGACCGAGGAAAGGAAGGACAATGGCCGGCTCTAGGGAACGAGAGCAGGCGCTGTCCCTGCTGCTCAGCGTTCGAGCACAAAAACGGGAGCGAGCCCCAGAGCAGCAGGCCTGAGTTACGCACACGGTTCCGCCAGCCAAGCAGGACAGGTGCCTCCCTACCCATGACCTTAGACCTCAGTCCCCTTCCCGCCACTCCAGCAGTCTCCCGCTGTCCACCTGCCTCCCAAACAGCCCCTATTGATTCACATGCAGCCAGATCAGAAGCGGAGGTGAATGGCACCTCCAAGTCTGCATTCCCCAGGCTGCAATGACATGAAGCCAGGAACCTCACTGGCCCCTGAGTTTTCCAACGCTTCCTGCTTCGGGGGGGAGGTGGGAAATATCCAACGAACCGCCGCACGCTGCGCCTTTCGGGGCCTCTGCTTCCAATCCTCCAGCGCTATCCCACCGCTGTGGCCGGCCTAGCTGGCTCCTTTTGTCGAGGGCCTGAACCGATCCTGGGGCTTGCACGCCAGTGGAGAGCCGGCTCCCAGCTGAGTGCAGCACGTGCGAGGAAGCTGTGTCTGCTACGTGGCTACCCAGGGGGCTCCCCTCTCCTGGGTCAGCCCAGCACCTTCCATGACATCCAAGGGAGTCAGCTGTTCAGGGTCTAGCCAGCCTGCCCAGGACCGCAGGTTCCTACCTGAGGGCCTCCTCGTCTCCCCGTCTCTGCGTCTTCACTGTTCGAATGAGCCATGGCACGGCGGTCACCCCTCCCACTGCAATGCAGAAATGCCTCGAGACACGGTCTCTGGTCCCTTCCCGCTGCTTTTACCCTAGAGATGGCGCCAAAGCAGAATGCCAGGGAAAAGTAGAAGCGACAAAGAGTCTTGTAGCACCTTATAGACTAACTATCTGTAAGTCTATAAGGTGCTATAAGACTCTTTGTTGCTTTTGCAGATCCAGACTAACACGGCTACCTCTCTGATACTAGGGAAGAGTAGCGTGACCAGACAGCAACTGTGAAAAATCAGGACAGGGGATCAGGGGTAGGAGGAGCCTATATAAGAAAAAGACCCCAAAATCGGGACTGTCCCTATAAAATCAGGACATCTGGTCACCCTAAAGAGCCCCCCTTTGAAGTTTAGAGCTGCCAGCTCAGGGTCCAAGCTGGCGCTTTGGGCTTTCTGCTATTTTTCCTACAATGACGGAGCTCCGCCTAGATCTCCGAGCAGCTGGTCTTTCCTCCCCCTCATTGTGCTGGGTCGGGCCCTTTGCTTCACCTGAGCTAGAAATGGTGGTGGGGGCTGGGGAGGCAGATGAGCAGCTGGGAGGCAGCGCAGCAGAAGTGCTGACGGAGCCGGCTTGCAGGCCATGCTCAGCAGGTGAGGCTACTGGCGCATCCCACAGCACGCAGCGAGGATAATGCAGCACAATAACCTTGCGACAGTGAGGGAGAGGACTAAAGCCGCAGGAGCAGCAGCAACCTTGGGGATGTGAAACAGCTCGGAGGGCCGGCGCTGGGTAGAAGAGAGAAGAAGGGCTCACGTGCAGGAATGACGGGCCCGTTCCACTCCAGAATTAGCTGCATTTCCATGGTGATAGTTTTATGCAAAGGGCCAGATTCTGATCTGATTCAAGGCAGCCGCTCCCTTGCCCTGTTTTACACCGGTAGGAACAAGAGCAGAGGCAGGCTCGGGGACTGCAAAGCAATGGGATTCTTCTGTGCTCGATCAACCGACTGTTAATAACTGGCCATATTTATAGCCACCCCAGAGATGGTTCCATGTCAGTTGTGGGGGAACGAGCTCCCTATATATAGACTGTAAAGCAATGAACTTCTTCTGCGCTAAATAAATGTGTTAATAACAACTGACCAGGCTGCAAAAACCTCCTCTCTCTGGCTGCAGCGTAAAGGGCTGTTAGGTTCTCTGAGGCCAGTACAAGCCAAAATGCATCCAGCTGCAAAGGGGCTGACAGATTTCCCATTTTAAAACAGACCTCGGCCTCTCTATGCTTCAGCCCCCGTGTTAAAATAATCCGGGTGGGGCCTGGTCTGACATGCTGTGAATTCTGTTCTTGGGGGTGGGGCGGGGAGGGTCATTGCGTGCCACCTTTGTGGCCTCTCCTCCCTCTGGCCCCAAGCACCTGATGGCACGGACTGATCATAGGAGCAGTATGATGCTGTCAGGCTTCAAGGCAGCTTGGAGCTGTGTGATAAGAGATGCCAGGCTGCTTGCTGGGAAGGGAGGGGGCCAGGCAGGCCAGTTGGTCTGGTCAGCCTCCGGCCCAGCAGCCAGCCACAAGGCAAACGGCTCGGAGCATGGGCAGGGTGGAACATGGCCGACTCCACATATCAGGTTTGCTTGGTTCCTGTTGCAGCTGAGGTCACCGGGGTTATGGTCACACCATGGAACCTGTGCCATCCTAGGCCCCTAGCGTCAAGGCAGCCCACGCCGTCGGAGCACCGCCTGCCCAGCCAACCTTAGCTCTGTCCCCTGAAGCCCTCTTCTGGCTGCACAGCCAGGACCACACTGGAGTGTGATCAGCTCTGTCCCCTGAAGCCCTCTTCTGGCTGCACAGCCAGGACCACACTGGGGTGTGATCAGCTCTGCCCCCTGAAGCCCTCTTCTGGTTGCACAGCCGGACCCACACTGGGGTGTGAGCGCTATGGGAGTCAGGGCATAGGCAGCGACTCTGTGGGTGCTCCAGGGCTGGAACCCCCATGGGGAAAAATTAGCGGGTGCTTAGCACCCACCAGCAGCCAGCTCCTCCCTCTCCCCCCAGCGCCTGCCATCCGCTGCTGATCGACTCCTCCCCATCCCTCCCTGGGCTTCGTGGACGCTGGGGAACAGCTGTTTTGCGGTGTGCAGAAGGCGCTGGGAGGGAGCGGGAGGAGCAGGGATGGTGTGCACTTTGGGGGGGGGGGGCGGGAAGAGGGGGTGGAATCAGGGCAGGGCCTGGGAGTGATCAGGGGTTGAGCACCCCCAGGGAAAATTAGAAACCAGGGACTGTGGGTCAGGGGAGTGGTTTTAATCACCCACCCCCCCGCCCCGCACTCCTGACAGGCCATGACAGTGTCACTTCAGACCAAGCCTAGCTCACTAACCCGCCTTTGGCCCGTTGTTTCTCTCCTTTCCAGGTGTAGCTGTGTGATCCGCCTTTCCTTCCTGTGCGGGAGGATGGCCCTGAAAGCATCATGGCGGGTGAGAGGCAAATGTAACCTCACCGCCCCCAGCAGCAGGACAGGATGGGATAGTACAGACAGCACTGATGGGACCATGGCTGTAGGTGGAGCAGGTTTGGGTAGACCAGCCCTACGGGTTCAGATGAACGTGTACGTCAGTCCCTATGTAGCCCGGACAGGTGCCTTGAAGCTGGCAGACGTGAGGAATGACCCCAGATCAGCCTCACACCCAGTTTTGATTTCTGCTCCTTCCCCAATGCCCTGTCTGCACTCCAGCTTTTCACCAGGTCTGGGATCCCTCCGGACACATGGGTGCCTCCAGCCACACTTTACTTCCCAACAGGGCTAATACGAACCAGCAGCTAGCTAGGCCCGAGCCTGTTCCATGACGGTCTTCCTGGAGTCTGGCTCTAGCACTTATCTGCTGTACAGAGGGGACTCCCAACCGCCCGGCTATGACAGGGAGGCCAGGTGGCCTTCCACCCAGCTCTCTATGAGCTCAGGTGTCCCCAGAGGACTGCCCCACATGGCAATGTGCGCCCCCTAGCGTTCTGTGCCTTGCAGTACAGGAGCGCTGCCCGGCTGTTCCGGCAGAAATGCAATGAGACAACTTGGCTGGTGGGAAAAGCAGCTGTGGTAACGGGGCTGATGAGTTGGGCACATGTGGTTACCAAACTGTGATTGCGTGTTAGGGTGATCAGGCAGCAAATGTGAAAAATGGGGACAGGAGGTGGGGGCGGGGGGTAGATAGGAGCCTTTATAAGAAAAAGACTCAAAAATCAGGACTGTGCCTATAAAATCAGGACATCTGGTCACCCTATTGCTCGTGCAGCACAAAGAGAACCAAAGTGGGACCATCTTTCCCAGCCTGCCAGGACACAAAGGCTAAAAAGGCCAAGAAGGCTAATGATTTTTTGGGTTGTATAAGTAGGGGCATTTCCAACAGATCAAGGGACGTGATTGTTCCCCTCTATTCGGCATTGGTGAGGCCTCATCTGGAGTAGTGTGTCCAGTTTTGGGCCCCACACTACAAGGAGGATGTGGATAAATTGGAAAGAGTCCAGCAGAGGGCAACAAAAATGGTGCAGGGGCTGGAGCACATGACTTACGAGGAGAGGCTGAGGGAACTGGGATTGTTGAGTCTGCAGAAGAGAAGAATGAGGGGGTATTTGATAGCTGCTTTCAACTACGTGAAAGGGGGTTCTAAAGAGGATGGATCTAGGCTGTTCTCAGTGGTACCTGATGACAGAACAAGGAGTAATGGTCTCAAGCTGCAGTGGGGGAGGTTTAGGTTGGATATTAGGAAAAACTTTTTCACTAGGCGAGTGGTGAAGCACGGGAATGGGTTACCTAGGGAGGCAGAGGAATCTCCTTCCTTAGAAGTTTTTAAGATCAGGCTTAACAAAGCCCTGGCTGGGATGATTTAGCTGGGGATGGGCTCTGCTTTGAGCAGAGGGTTGGACTAGATACCTCCTGAGGCCCCTTCCAACCCTGATAGTCTACAATTATAAAGAAACCATAGCTATTGAAACATGGCCTGGCACAAAAATTACAGATTTTGGATCTTTTTTGAAAGAAAGAAAGGAAGAAATTGTACAAAAATCTAATACTGAACTGACATGCCTAGACTAGGTCTGGCTCTATGTCAGTTTTTAGCAGCGTATTAACACACATTAGGATTTATCAATATGCCAGTGTGGACGGCACATAACCCTTTGTTACTAGACATGCTTAACCCCAGGCTATCCTCATGACTGGGGAGAAATGTTTGGTTCATAGATTTTAAAGGCCAGAAAGGTCCATTGTAACCATCTCATCTGACACCTTATTTCCAGTTTGACTTGATCTAGTTTCAACTTCCCTCTGTTGGAGCTTGTTTGTACACTAGCATATTCAATCATGTTAATTAACGGGACTCTAGGGTATTCAAGGGTAGGCAGCCCCACAGTCCAAGTGCAAACGGGAACACAAACAGCAGCGCTGCTGGGATTTGAGTTTGACACTCACCAGTATCATTATTAGTGAAGGGAAGGCGTTATGGACAATATCATTTTTAATTGGCTATGCCTGTTTAACCCGTTAGCAGGGGTCCCTGCCACGCATTTCCCCACTTCAAAAAAGGACTCTCTCCCAGACAAATCTCTAGACTATTGTCTCTCCTGGATGCCTGAGGTCACCTTTGTATAGAACCGTCACAGATCTACCACGCCACTCCCCTCAAAAACACCCCTCTCTCTTGTTCTCTACATACTCACTCTAAAGAAACATACAGAAACTTGAGATCTGCTGGGGCAAAATAAATAAATAAATAAATAAATAAGAAAAAGAAAAAACATTTTATCGAAAGAAAAACTGAGGCAGAGAGGTGAAATTCTGTGGCTGAGGTGACGTAGGCAGTCAAAAGCCAGGGCAGATCACAATCTCTGTGCCTCAGTTTCTTCAACTGTAAAATGGGAAGAATGCGCTTATAGCGAATCCACAGTAGCTTGGAACGTCCTGGGGGGGGGCGGGTGTCTATGTCCTGTACTCTACAATCACCCAGAATGTCAGGGAAAATTCTCTCCTCTAAAAGCACAGGACTGTATGGGTTGTGCTAAAAGAAAACTCCCATGAGCTGTTTTCAGTACAGGGCCTATGACACAGAGCTCAGCAGTACTGATTGCAGCCAGCAGAGGGCAGCAGAGCCCATACACACGGGGCAATGCGCTGCAACACAAACGCTCATTTTAGTTTCCTTGTATTAGCTATTCGGTTAGTGACGGATGTGAGGCTGCTCCTTTAAGAAAAAAACAAAAAACCCCACGAGTTTTGGACCCACGCCCTGCTCAGTCTGGCTGATGAGGCTTCCAAGAGGTATCATTATGCGTCCCTAACCCACAGACTGGCAATAAACGCTTGCCAAGGACACCAGCCGTATGGGGCAGGTTGCATGACAGAAACACCTTGCAGCTGCCAGAGGCAAACTGCCTGCAGCCGGGGGCCTTCTGGTCCGTATGGGACAGCACCATTGCATCTCATCCCGCAGCGCAGCCCAGAGCGCGAGACGTGCCCAACACGTGAGGAACAGATGCTGCAGAAAAGGAAGGTGAGGGAGGACGAAGCAATGACATAATGGGGGGAGGGGAGGGGATAAAACTAGGGCTAGATCCTGCTGCCTTCAAAGCCAAAGGCTCAAGGCCCAGCTGACTTCGAACAGCACCAGCACCACAGGCCTAATTCCTGCTCCAACCTGCTATGAATGAAATAGCAATTGATGTGTCCTTTCCTCCCACTTCCCCGTACAGCAGTTCCCCCCCACCGCCCGGGAACACCCCTCTGCCCCGCTTTCCCCTCCGGTGGACACAGACGTGCTGAGCTGACTGGACCCTCCGTAGCTGATTCAGCCAAGCCCTTATGCGCCTGCTTCGCTGTAGTGCCTGTTGAGCAAAGCATGTCCCCTGGGATCCCTTTGGGGGGCAGGGACGGCCGCTTTGTTCTATTCGTACAGTACCGAGCGCGCATGCGAGGCTTTCGCTGGATTGAGGCTGAGGTCGGGGACCACCACTGCACTTGGCCCTGCATGATAGAGAGAAACTATGGCTCACAAACCCCGCTCTGCCGCATGGGGAGCTGCGCCGTGTCCCCCGGGACATTCCGGGAGATGACAGAGGGAGCCGGAGAACCCAAGGCCGCGATCAGTCTCCAGTCAAAGCCAACGAGAGTACATCTCCGCTGCCATAAACCCCCCACGGCACTGGGTCTCACAGCCTGGGTCAACGGACCCAGGCCCCTAGGTCCTTTATTGCAGCGTAGACGGATACAGAGTTTAGCCATGGGGTCCAGTGGTAAGGCAATGGGCTGGGACTAAGGAGACCTGGGTGTCCTTGGGCAAATCGGTTCCCTTCTCACCCTTCCTCTGGAGGCAAGAACCAGAGGAGAGGACACGCTGAATGAGGTGGGACAGAAAATACCTTTATTCCACATCTCCACGTTCAAAGGTAGTGGGAAAAAGAAGAACGCAAACCCCAGTGGGATCTGATCCCTTTATACGATGCCTTGCCCTGGCCCCACATTGGTAGACTCATGCCTAAGAAGCCCCTGCTCGAAGATCTTTCTGCGCCCCTTGCGCCCGTCGGTAGCTAGTGGGGAGAAGCAGCACTGATTGCTGCCACGCACAGGCAGCATGGATCGAAAAGCAGCCAAACACACCTGGGCATCGACGCTGGTTCTGTTTGGCCCAGAGCAGCCAAGGCCCAGACCCTGGGATCTGCAGTGCTAGCCTAGACCACGCCTGCCACGTCTCCCCAGCACGCCATCCTCCCCAGCTCCCAGGGAGGGCACATGGGAAGCGGTCACCAGTTCAGGAACCACAAATGTTCCTAGACCTCTCAGCCTCCCTCCCACTCGCCAGTGTCTGAAGTCAAATCATCAGCTGAGCTCGACAAAAACGTTCCTCCAGGAAGGAGGGTGGTGTCCCGCCCGGGCCAGATGCTGCTAACGCCCAGATAAGTCGGGAGCGAAGTCAACGGCACTAAACCCTCCGAGCCGAGACAGATTCCACGGGCTGCACCTCCCAACTTCCTTCCACAGCAAAAGAGGGGGAGGTTGGTGAAAGTCAACTAGAATTAGAGCTCGTCTGAATGGCTCCCTCTGATCTGCCCTCACAGCTTCCAGACAGCTGGTCTAAGTATGGGCTATGCTATAAAAACCAGACACATGAAACGCCCACCCATCCAGGGGACCTAAATCTCTCGGTCCAGACCAGCTCTGGGCCAATTAGTTGGCCACAACCGGGTGTGAAATCCAGCCCCGGATGTGCCCGGGGCAGCTCTGAATTGTATCCATACTGGATTCACTGCTACTTGATAAAGAGAGGCAGATCCTTACACACACTGTCGTCAGCAGGACTTCACTCTAGTCCATCGGGATGGTCATCTCTGTCCTGGCCCCATCCCCCAACAAACCTCGCTTGGTCCCAGCTTTTAGAACATGACATCCCCAATGACGGCTCTCACACAGCACCCCGGGGACCTGGTTTATATCGACAAGAAAATGGGTCTGATTCAGATCTCATGCTCTGTCAGTGAGAATCAGGAGTGATTACACTTCAAGTCACTGAGGAGAACCAGCAGGAGGGCCCGATTTTGCATGCGCCTATCACCTGGAGTCGCCTCTAGGACCGGCTGTAGCCCCACTGAAGTCAAAAGGCTTCCTTCGCTGCTCTGCGGCGTGGAGTCCTGTACTCCTCCCACAGTGAATGTGAAACACTACCAGATCACAACAAGGGAGGGCAGCCCTTCGACACCCAAATGAAGTCAGATCAACAGGACTTCAGCACGCATTCAAGGGTTCTGCTGAATTAGGAGCAAAAGGCCGACACAAGGGGGCTGAATTGCTGCTCCGTCCAGCACAAATGAGGAGCGATTTACACCACAGCAAAACTGGAGTAAGAGGAGAGGAGAATCAGGCCAACCGTGCAAAGCAAGGGAGAAGCAGGTCAATCGCAACCATCCAAGGCACGGAGCTGCCGCAGAATCAGGCCCCTTGATTTTAAAAGGGTTCCTCCAGATTTACATCAGCGTGAGTGGCCCAGAGCCTGCGTGTCTTTGACCAACATTTGCTGTGCTCCCCCAACCACCGTTCATTAGATTGTTTCCAACACTTGCATTAACGAGACAAACCCACCAAAGGAGAGAATAGCCTGTTTTTAAAATGAGGTCACAGCCTTCTTTTGGAGCAGAGACGGGTTCCTGTTCCCTGGGGGAGTGACGGGGTAGGCAGGAGGGGCAGCAGAGCGAGGCATTTGCACTAAGTGATCACATTTATTTGAGTATTTTTTTTGTGTGTTCTAAAATTGGTTACAGAATAAATACCTGTGCCTTATAGCAGGAAGTCCACTTTTTTTTTTTTATACAAAGTGCTTGTTACAGGAAGTTGCATCAGCGATACACAGGAAGGAGCGTGTGCAACTTGGCGATGCTTCCCCCCCAGAAACTAAAACAGAATTTTTTTTTATTTATTCTTTTTTTTTTTTTTTTAAAGTTCCTTTTCCCTTTTTTTGTTTGTTTTTGTTTGTTTGTGCATTAAATCTCCTGCCACTGTGTATTTACAAATCTCTGAAAGAAGGAAAAAAAAATGCCAGAATGGATGACAAGTGGCCTTTCCACACACACACAAAAAAAGATAAGCTTTTTTTTAAAAAAAACAAACAAACCCAAAAATCTACAAGTATCGTTTCTTACTGAATCAATGATAGATTTTTTTTTAAAGGGAAGGAAAAAATAAAAATTAACCAAACCCAAAAGAAGCCAGACACTGAAATAGAAAAGGAGCTACCATCCCTCTAAGTTTTCCAAACCAGAAAGGAGCAAGTACGTGTGAAATTCAAAACCAGATGTCAGATTGAAAAACCTCATTTGTTTCTTCTAGTTAATTTCGTCTTCATCGTCTTCCAACGAGGGGAGGAATTTTGAAAAAATTAAATTAAAACCCAATATTAAAAAGGAGATGAGAGGAGAGAGCCTCCCAAATTCCAAAGAAGTGGGAAGGAAGCAAATCGGGTGCGATTTAAAAAGAAAGCAAGACAACTGGCTTGTTATCTCCGAATGTGTCATTAACACCACGCTCTGGGGTGTCTGACGGTTAACTGGTGACGTAGTGTTTGGTGGAAGGTTGGCCGTAGACTCTGTAGAAATCCTGGCGCCCGTGTTGCTGGGAGGTGTCAATCCATTCCCTCATGGCAAGTCCGGGAAGCGACTGAGGGACAGCCGGAGCAGGGGGGAGCGGGTGGGAGTACTCCTGCGAAGAGACTGTCCATGGGAAGTGACCCGACCTGGGGTACGGCTGGTGCCCGCTGTGGTTGGACACTGAGGAACAGTAACAGTTATCCACTGAGCAGACCAGGATCTTGCGCCCGCCGTACTGGGACAGCACAGACTGCTGAGATGAGGTGCTATTGGGATAGTGAGACGGGTTGAAGACCGAACCAGAGTGGACCGGCTGCGGGCCGCTGGGCAGTCCGACAATGTGCTGCGTGGAGCTACAAGGCACCATGGGTTGTGCGGACTGGCCCTCGCCAGCGGAAGCTCCCTGGCTCATATACTGGCTAGCCACAGTCCCAGACGATGGCTCCAGGAAGCTGCCTTCGGGGAAGGCAGTGGCGTGCTTACGTTTCTCCGCGCCGGAGTTGCTGACGCTGCACGGGTACATGGGGATGCTCTGTAGGAATGGGACCGGGGTGCTGAAAGGACCTGGATGGGGAGAGAGAAAAGACAAAACGGCCAGATCAGAAACCACCCCTGGAATTCAGGAGCCAGAGAGGAAAACTAGCAACGGCTCAGAGGAATGACAAGACCATCGGCGCCAACTCCGTGGCCAGGGCATCCAAGGGAAAAAAAATCTGGGAGCTCAGCACGCACCCACCAATCAGCTGTTTGGTGAGCTCCGCTGATCAGCTCCTCCCTCCTCCCCCACAGCACCTCCCACCCGCCGCCAATCAGCTGTTTGGCAGGCCCCACTGATCAGCTCCTCCCCTCTTCCCCACAGCACCTCCCACCCGCTGCTGATCAGCTGTTCAGTGGCAGATGCTGAGGAGGGGAATGAGTCGGGGTGGGAGGCGGTGGGGCGGGGCTGTAGATGTGGGGGAGGTGGCAGGAAGAGGCAGAGGGTGGGTGGGGCTTTGAGGAATGGGCGGAGCCGGGGCAGGGCTTTGGGGCAGAGCACTCCATGGGGGAAAGTACTGGAACCGCGCCCCCTCCTCCCAAATCACTGCCCTCGTCCGAAGGGAGGGAGCTGGGACCTACGCCCTTGGCAACCATCCAAAGAGAAGGGATGGAATTTGCCTTGTGCACTGAGGCGATTGCCCACAGGGACAGGGGTGGGGGCTGGAACTGGTTTCAGAGCCGTGGTCAAACCTGTAATTACAGGGCCATAGTCCAGTTCCAGGCCTTCTGAAGCCTGTTCCCAGCCCTGGAGCAGCACTCATACTGGCCAGCATACAAGGCGAGCCCCGGCTGGATCTCTTGGAAAAACAGGGCTCCGTACACCAGCCAAACATTACCTCACCCTCCTTGCCGAGCAGCTGCTGGCTAGGGACACTGCATTAGCAGTGCAGCCATTTGGCAGGGCCGAGGAGCAAGAGGCGGCAGTGGGCGAAGGGGGGCAAGAATCCCAGAACCTGGAGAAGCCAGATCTGGGGCTAGCTCACCCCAGCGTGTAACACACGCTCTGCAGTCCGAGGCCACGATTTCAGGAGAAAATGGTGGCTAGTACCTGCCTGTTGGCGATACTAGCCACCATGGGCTGATACTAGCCACCACGGGCTGTTAATTACCAGGGAGGGAGAGGAATTATTTCAGCTCAGTACCAGTGTGGACACAAGAACAAATGGATAGAAACTGGCCAGTAGGAAGTTGAGACTTGAAATTAGACAAAGGTTTCTAACCATCAGAGGAGTGAAATTCTGGGACAACCTTCCAAGGGAAGCACTGGGGGCAAAAGACCTATCTGGCTTCGAGACTAAGCTTGATGAGTTTATGGAGGGGATGGTATGATGGGACAGCCTAATTTTGGCAATTAATTGATCTTGGACTATTAGTGGTAAATATGCCCAATGGCCTGTGATGGGATGTTGGGTGGGATGGGATCTGAGTTACTACAGAGAATTCTTTCCTGGGTGTCTGGCTGGTGAGTCTTGCCCACATGCTCAGGGTTCAGCTGATCGCCATATTTGGGGTCGGGAAGGAATTTTCCTCCAGGGCAGATTGGCAGAGGCCCTGGGTGTTTTTCACCTTCCTCTGCAGCGTGGGGCATGGGTCACTTGCTGGAGGATTCTCTGCACCTTGAAGTCTTTGAACCATGATTTGAGGACTTCAATAGCTCAGACATAGGTTAGAGGTTTATTACAGGAGTGGGTGGGGGAGATTCTGTGGCCTGCATTGTGCAGGAGATCAGACTAGAGGATCATAATGGCCCCTTCTGACCTTAAAGTCTAATTACCCTGGAACCTAGAGGGAGCCTTGGGGCTTGTCTGTGTCCAGCAGCCTCAATACAATTCCATCTACATCCATTAGAGAGGACTCCTGCCTCCACTTTACCTAAAGCGGCGCAATAGCAGAAATCCAGAGTAACACCACTTATTCCATTTACAGGAGAAGAATTGGACTCAGATTTCGACCTTGTAACAGGGTGTCAGGCTCTAGGAGCCTGCGCAGGCCTCTTGCTCGCAGAGAGGCAGAGTTAGGTCTGCTGACTCACCTCTGCAGCCAGAGCAGGTGGGCCCTATTAGCTCCAACCCAGGAGCATGACAGGAGACAGAGGGAACTCAGGACAGGGATAAAGGGGTCCTTCCTGCAGGGACAAACTCCAAGGACAGCCAGTTGAGGTTTCTTTTGTTGTTATTGAAGTTAATATTAAAGGCAAATGGCAGGAAGGTGCCCAGATACCATGGTGATGGGAAGCAGAGATAGATAGAGGTAAATTTGGCCCAGGTCCTGTGTGTGTTTGTGATTGGAACAGGGTGGGAAGATCACCTGCCTGCATAGCCATTTTCGGTCACTACTTTGGGCACGCCGGGACAGTCATTGAAAAGACTAGCATCTATTTAGAAGAATTCACTCCAGCCCCCATTTGGATCGGCAGCCGAGGAGCCATCAAGAGACTTTGCATTTTACTGGCACTGAAATTCCCCCGGGGCGCATGCCCTATCCTCCATCCTCCCCCGGCCTTCCCGCCAGACCCTGGCCTTGCTGTGTTAACTCTACGTGAGCCCAGAAGCCCCAGCCACGCCCATGGTACGGTATATACGCAACAAACGAGGCCATGACCAATGGAAATGGCCTGCAGGGAGGCAGAATGCAGTTACCCAAACAGGCCAGAGCACTGGCGCCATCACCTGTCCTGGGAAAAGGACCCAGGGATCCCTAAGGATTGCTTAAACCAGAACTCTTTCATCCCGCTAATCCAGATCATAGTCACAGGACAACGGGCCCGGGGACCCGTTCCACACGTGGGGTGGGGGCTGCAGCAGAGCGGCAGGGGAGGTTTCCTGACGAGTCTGCTGTCCTTGCAGCCCCACACAGAACTCAGAGGGCCGTTTCCTACATGTAAACCCCCTTCACGCTCAAAGGGCCAGACCCTGATTACGGTCACACCCGGCATCAATCCGGAGCAAAGCCACTGGAGTTCCCGTGGCTTTACCGCGGTGACACAGAGACCAGAGGTCACAAAGTGGGGCTGGGCTGATTTAAACCTTCGTGCGATTAACGCCCATGCACTGGCACATTCAATCCCAGGGAGCGGCCATTTCCTTTGGTAACCCTGGACACGCCGGGCGATGGTTTATCAGTACCACATGGCAAAGAGCAGATCGACTCCAGCCCTGGGCTCGCCCTGCTGACCTCAGAGCAATGACACTGGGGCGGGGGAGTTAAGGGGGGGAACCAACTTTCTCTCTCCCCGGCTGCCACTGGCCTCTCGATCTCAGGGCGCGAGCGCCGCGCGGCAAGGCCAATGGATCAGAGGGGACGTCTCACCTTCCAGCAGCTTCCTCAGCTGCTTCTCCTTCTTGGCGATCTCGTTCAGGAAGAGCTTGGAGTTGAGGTGGCCGATCTTGGCGGGCGGCAGGGTGCCGCCCGTGCAGTTCTGGGTCCTTTGCGCATCGGCAAGGAGAGGAAAAGGACCAATTAAACGTGCCGAGCTTCCTCACCTCTCCCCCTCCCCCCACCACGTTCTGCCTGGCTCCCATCTCTCCCCAAGCCTTTCCCAGCGGCTGACTGCTGCCAAACACCTGCTGGGCAGCCTCATCTGTAATTAGCCGAGCGCGGGTCACTTCAGCCAGGGATGGAAAGGCTTTTACATCAGCCAGTCCCTCTCCTGGGCACCATTTCCTGGGGCTTTGGCCAGCCTAGTTTTAAAAGGGCCCCATGGTGTGAATTCCCCCCCGCCCCCATGTGCTATTTTCCTTAGGAGACACCCCCATAGCCTGACACGGTACCCTGATATCCAGCCGGCGTTTCCTTTCCATTCAGCCCCAGTTATATCCCGGGGTGCCATCCGACACTGTCCCCCTCCTTTCTGGGGATCTTACACCCTGTGATCACGGCCCCCCAGCTCCCAGCTCTTTTAATCTCTCCTCAGAACTCTCCTCTGGCGGGAGGCCAACGCATTTGGTGGGGCCCTTCTTAGGCCTGGCCATGGCACAACTTGGGCCCAGACTTCCTCGGGGCGCCCTGCATGCGTCTCGGCAGCCAGCAAGTAGGCGAGGTCCGTGCCGAAGAGATCAAGAAGCGCACACTGCCAGGGTGGGGACTGCAGGTCCTAGCAGGGCCGGACATTAGGCCCAGGGACAGATCCATTGAGCTAAGAGGGCCGCGTCTTGCGCTCACTAGGCTCGCTCTTCTGGGAGAGCGTGTGACTTTTCTCCCCACCTTCCCGCCGCTGCCGATAACGGCGCTGGATCATACAACCCTTCCCACCGCACCCCCGCTTTCGACTTCCACAGCGCTTCTCATCTGAAGATCTCAAAGCACTCTACTCATGGCGACGACTCAAACCTCCCAAACCCCCATGGGATAAATTCTTAGCTCCATTTTGCAGATGGGGAAAACTGAGGCACAAGGCAGGGAAAGTGACTTGCCCAGTGTCACTCAGTGAGTGTGTGGCAGAGACAGGGCTAGAATGCAGGTCGCGCGAGGCCTAGCCCTGTGCCTAAGCCATGCTCTGCAACACAGCCTGACAAAGCCTCCGATCCCACCCTTGCTTGAGAACACGAGTTGCCAGGAGACCGGCTTCTTACCTGTCCATTAAGATTTTCACGGACTTGGTATTCTACAAGGGAAAGGAGAAACCCTGGTCACTGGCTTATTGTCTCAGCTGTGTCCCGATGCACCTCTCCCAGGACCTGCAGCCCCCCCCACCCCACCCTCGCTCTAGGCCTGGCTCTCTCCTGAGCAGAGATCATGCCAAACTGCCGCGGGGCAAAGTGGGGGGGCATGAGGTGCAGATAAGTCACCTGCCAGGAGCTGGGACGAGACACGGCCACCTGGCACCAGTGTTACCGCCCAGGAGGAGGGTCTCCAGGCATGGACTGGCACTGCCCCGTCGTGCCCATACCCAGCTAGCTTCACCGCCACTCCCCAAAACAGCCGCCTTTGGATTCCCCTCTGGGAAGGGATCTGGGGCTCTGGCCTTTCCCCCTGGCTCCAGCGACCCCCTCTTTCAGGGTGTAAATTCCTGCTCTTCAGCTGGATTCGGCCAGAGATTTTCCCAGCTTCCTTTAAAGCCTCTTTGCTGAGGAAGCCACCACAGGTTGCAGGAACTCAGGAGTTGATCGTCCACCTTAAGCGGGGAGCAGAGCTGTGTGGGGCCTGCGATCAGGAGACTGCCACCCGAGTTGGGGAAGGAGAGGGGAGACGCTGGCCCAGCCGCTCCCCTGCCCTGAGGTGAGGCAAGAGGGGTTGAGCCGGCTCATGTAGGAGCTCAAATCGGGGTTTGGGTGGGAGACCCTAAAACCCAGCCAGCCTCAGGAAGGTGGAGAGCCCGAAGCTCCCCCTGATCTGTTTAGTGATGATCCACAGGGCCAGGTTTTGTTCCTGGCCCATCTTTTGTTCCCTCCCTCCACGGGGCTGGCTGCTTATCCCCACGGGAGGTAACACGGGCAGGGCCAACCACTGCCAGCCTGTCCCAGGAGAAACCAGCTAATCCACAGCAAGGACCCAGGCGCGTCCTGGCTTACAGCCAAACAGGCCGATGGGCTGGAAAAGCTACTCCGGCCCCCGGGACAGTGGGGCCGAATTTAGACTCTTGGAGGAGCTGAACCGGCCTGGTCCCCTGCCCAGAAGTCCCCTCCCCACAGTGCTCCACCTCCTCTTCCAGGCTGAGAGCTGGAGGTATTGATGGGTGAGGAGAGCTGACCCGGGGCAGGGGTGTGGGAATCACCGGGTGAGTCTTCTCCCAACCCATCACTAAACCAGAGTGTCTGTATTCTGGGGGCGCAATGGGTGGGGTACGGTCAGGCCAGGGACCCTGTCAAAGAAGTTGCTGCCCCAAGATGTCCCCCCGAATCCTTCCCCTAGGCTGTTAGAAGCCAGCCACCAGCCCTGTTATCCCACGGGCTCCCCCTCGGCTCTCCCCTGGCCAGGTGGCCCCCTCCTGGCACCTTCATGAAGTTGATGTCCTCGGTCTTGTCGAACATGACCTGGACGGAGCTGAGCAACTTCTTGGCCTCCTGCATGCGCTCGTTGAGGTGCAGCACTTGGGCCGCGTTCTCGTTGCAGAACTTGGCCTGGGCCTTCTCCAGGATCTCCATGGTCTTGCGCAGGTCCTCGTCCAGGAGCTGGTGCATCTTCTCGTACTGCAGGCGCACCTCGTCCTTCAGCTGGCTCACCTTCTCCTGCCGGGAGAGGGGAGCGCCCAGGGTCAGCGCCCGCCACGCTTGCTCGCAGCGGAGCCCCGCCAGGGCCAGGGCCAGGGCCGGCGAGTGTTTTGCCGACGTCCCCAGCCTGCCCCTCCCCACCACCCGGCTCTTGACGGGCCCAGCCCTTCAGCTTTGCCTCAGCCCGTTGACCGAGATATTCGGGGCCGTGGAGGTATTTACTGGGAACAGCTTAGCCCTGTGAGTCAGGACGCCTGGGTTCCATTCCTGGCTGGAGGCTGGCAGGGTGACCTAAGGAGCGATCACCATGGATTAACCCATGTCATCCACCCAGGCCTAGCTTCCAACAACCCAGAGAAGAGCCTTTCCCTGCCCTCTGCCCCACCCAGCACTAACTCGATCCAGAAGCCAAGGCCACCGGCAGCCACAGGCCTTTGCCATGCCTGGGAAGGCCCGTGATGGGCAGAGGAGCAGCTCCAGGGCCACCTGCCAGCTGGACTGTCCCTGGCCAGGCAGCTGAGCAGCCTGGGAGCTGTGGAGGTCCCAGGGCGGCTGGGGAGGCTCAAGGCCGTTGTTAGGCAGGCAAATTCCCTCCAGACCCAAGCAGATCGCCCAGGGCAACCAACTCCACTCGCGAGGGGAGCGGTCTCCAGGGCCCACTGGGCCTTTGGCTCCTCATGCAAAATATTAACCTTGGTCCCCGAAGTCTCCCCTCACCTATGGATTTCAGCACCGTCCCCTCCCCACGGGTCCCATGCCCTGCCCCGAGGAGGCGCTGGCATCCTGCTTGGCTTGGAGTGTATTAAGATGGTTCCCTCTCCCCAACCCCACGCTCCTTCCTCTTCCATGGCTCTACGGGAGAGCGGTGAGAACCCCCTATAGCCTGATGGAGTTGGGGGCTGCATGGACCAGCAAGCGACTTTCCCTCACTTACCCCAACCAGGGCTGCTTGGCTGGCACCCGAGGGACGAGGCACAGACACACAAACCCAGCCCCAGCTGCATCCCAGCCCCCCAGAGCCTGAACAGGGCGCCCCTCCTCCCCTGAGAGGGCAGCCCCCTTTGCTCCAGCTCCCTCTCCCCACACCCTGGCTTCCCTTGGGATCCTCACCGCAACAGCAGCTCTGGGCTGACTGCCCTGGCCCTGTACAGAGACCTCTGTCCCCCTAAGCCTGGCACGCCCGGCACCACAGAGCCGCAGCCGCCTCGAGGGCAGAGGGCAATGCCCAGGCAGCCCTCGGCATGGGAGGACTGGCTTGTGCCCTGCCACTGCGCGAGACCTGGCCTTGGTCGAAGGGCGCGGCCACGGGGGAGGGAAAAGCACCAGCTACCTCGACCAGCCGCTTGTCCGACTCCAGCTTGTAGAGCTGCTCCTCGATGTCCTGCTCTCGCTCCTCCAGCCGGTCCTGCTGCTTCATCAGCATCTTCTGCAAAAGAACCGGGGGCAAGCGGCCGTTAGGCACCGGGGCGAGCGGGAGAGAGACACGCGACCCTCCCCAGTTTGCAGGTAGCATCAGTCCCTGACTCTTGGCCTCTCTGTAGTGCCAGTCTCTGCCTGCTTGGCTTTTTGGGGGTAGCAATGACGCAGGGGAGAGTCTGACAGAGCGAGACGTTCCCGCCTCCTCCCTCTTGGAGGACTTTATATTGGTTCTTTCTTGGTGGCTTTCGTGAGCCAATAAGAAAACTCCTCTAGGCCGAAAGCCTGTTGGTGCCTGGAAACTATGTTGGAGCAGCCGTCCCGAGGGTCGGGTTTGAAAGGTCAGTGTTCCCTTCCCACGCAGCCGGCCTGGCCACTGTGGGGTCTGACCCGTTTCTGTTTAGGACTCTGAGTTTTGGCTCCCCCGCTATGAGCAACATGGCACAGCCCTGTCATAGGGACAATGACCATCCCCATTACCCAACGGGCTGATACTGACTGGGTTTGGCAGGGCAGACGCTCGGGCACTCCAGCAGGAGCATATCGGGGGGCGGGGGGGGGCTGGCCTGGCGGAAGCGGCACATCTTTATAAACTGAGGGGGGCGCTGCTGGCCGCAGTCACAGCCCCCTTACCTCACTGAATATGCAAAGTCTCTATAAAGTGTCCCTCCCAGGCCTTCAGAGAACCGTAGGGCTATACTGAATCCCCAGGGTCTCCCACACGAGTCCCCTTTCCCACAGCCGCTTCCTAGAGGACCACCAGGTCTCCTGCGAACAAGAGTCGATGCAATCGGAAGGGGCTACCAAAAGCAACAGCCTGTGCAAGACGAATGGAGAATAAAGGGCATCCCCATCTGCTCCCCGTCCATTCTCCTCCCTCTGTCCCGTGTAGCCCCACTTCCCTATTATCCAGGGGCAGCGGTCGTCTCTAAGCAACCAAGTACAGAACCCAGGGAATAGGAATACTGGCAATAAATTTAACAGGCTGGCTGAGCACGTGGTAGCCCTCTCTAATGGCTGGTAAGGATAAGAGCCTACTACTACCACCAACAGCTGAGTGACTCCTTTAGCTCTAGAGGCAGAAACTGACACACAAGTATGGAAGTTTGCAAGTTCAATCCCCACTCATGACTCCCAGTACAAGGTGTTACCTGTATACTGACCTTACTACTAAGTTAGACTTACTATTAAGTTACACTTCTAGAGGCCTTTCCCTACATGAGAGAATCCCAAAGTGCGGTGTAAAAGAAAGGTTCCTCTCCTTTGATACACACGGAACCGAGGCAAAGAGAGATGACCAAGGTCACAAAGCAAGTCAGTGGAACAGTTGGGAACAAGTGCCAGATCTCTTGACCTCCAGTCCAAATCCCTCTATCCCCTGATTCTTTTAGGGGTGACGACAGAAGGAAATATTTATAGTATAGCCTCAGTGATCTGAGTGAAATGTGCAGTGTCAAGAAACAAGGCAGTATCCCTTTTAATAGTTGTGAGCCTCTAGTGACGCTCACTGTGTTCTATGTGGAGACACTGCCAGAAACCAGTCCAAACCACCGTGTCTCTGTCCCTAGGCCTCGCGTGTTCATGTATATTTAGTAAACATGGTTATTTGGGAACTAACTGTGTCCCTGTGGTTCCTTCACATTGTTTCTGCTACATAAACAGTGAAAGACAACAAGAGGGGCGACAGGAAGGGAACGCAGACAAACAACGGTTCAGATGAGAGGCCTTCGTCCCGAAAGGTGGGAGAAGGTGACCTCATTTCTGACGCACGTGTTTTTGGATAACCAAGATTCAGCTAAACCAAGCTGGCGAAATCCTACTCCCATCACAAGGAGTTTTTGGGGCAGTAGGAGTGAAATATCAGGATACGTTTTCCAGGCTGATCATTGTCAAGGTGGAATCTGTGGCGGGGCAGGTACATTTTCCCGTTGATTAAAAACGGGGTTTTGGGCTACTCCGGCGAGAGAGGATGCTCTGGCAGGTTCCTCCCCGACGGGCAGCGCGCTTGGAGACAAGGTCCGTCCTTGAGAATTTAGGGATGAATCAGGAAAGAACATTTGAAAAGCTGCCCTGCAAGCAACTTCTATTTCCTAACAGGGGGAATCTTGTTCTGGGAAGGAGGACAGTGCAGTTTCCAGCCTCAGCCAGATGGAAGAGACGCATCCGCCCTAAAAGACAGAATAAATTAGAAACCCAAAAATGGCTACAACCACGAGTCATCTGCTAAACAGCTTGGCTCGGAGGTCTGGCATTCCTGCCAGAAGGCAAGTGAAGAGCCGCTGGTACAGGGCAACTCCAGCCCCTACGTCAGGGGCGCCCTGCCCATAACGCACACGCAGAAGAATTCTCAGACATTCGCCCTTAATTCTTCCTGCGTTAATCCCTTCAGAAAAAGCCCATGACCGAGGCAGGAGGGAGGGGCTGCCGGGAAACTAACCGGGTGGAAGAGAAACACGGCACAGCAACGGGGACCTGGAGGGAAATGGCAGGAACGCCCCATTTGGAGGGGATTATTGCTCATATAAACCAGCACTCGGGGATTTATAATCAAGTCATTAATTCCTGGTCTAAGCAGGGGGAGGGAGGGCGGGCGAGAGGTGGAGGACGGCGCTGCTGCGGTTAATTGCACTGCAGGGAGAGGCCGTCCCCTTCCACTTCAGTCGCAAGCAAGAATTTGGAGCCTCCTCGTTTGGTTGGTTTTCTGAAGGTCTGGGGCACCTACAGCCTTGGAAAGTCAAGCACAGGAGAGGAGGGGGCCCTCTTGGGTTTCTTCACCTCCAGCCTGAGTCCCTTAAAGAGATTCTGACGGGTCAAACTGGCCCCGAATCTAGGCTCTGGATAAAACCAGCAAACCCTCCCTCCCTCCCCTCCCCTCCCCTCCTGGGTGGGGTGGGGCATGAGGACCTGAGGGGGAAACTGACTTGAAACTCAAGCCTGGCTCAAAGTGCAATGAACAGGAAGGGTGGGGTGTGTTGGGAACAGCAGAAGCACCCTAGAAGTGCGGGGGAGGGAGGTGTGCCATAGGCTGCATCCCCTGCGCCGTGCGCTCCCCTCTTTTCCCTGACCCTGCTCCCCATTCCCCCTGAGGCCCCACCCCACCCCTTCTTCCTCTGCCCCTCCTTCTTTTCCCCCAAGACCTCCCTGCTCGTTCCTTTCCACCCCCTTCTTCCATCGCTTGCTCTTATGGCTACGCCCTTCCAATTTTAAAAGTGGGTAGACCACGGCTCCCTGGTTCCTCCCCCTTCCCCCCGTTCTGGTGCCCCTGGTGTGCGTGTCTCTAGGTGGTTGTAAGAAACTAGTGTTGGGGGTGTGTACACAAACACAAACTTATAGCATTATTAATATTTATATTGCAGTAGCATTGATTGGCCACCAGGGAGAACAGGGCCCTCCTGTGCAAGGTGCTGTACAAATGCAGAGACCTGAAGAACTCACCATGTCACCAGACAAGGCCACATGGGCAGGCAAGCGGAGGCACAGGGAAGGGACGTGACCTGCCTGTCACACGTGTCCGTGGTAGGGCTGGGAACAGAGCCCCCGTCCCCTAACTGACAGCGCAATACCCTAACCACTGGACTTCACTGCCCCCCTCATCACTTCCCTCTAGTGGGTGGAATAAGAACTGCCTCCTTATTTGTCAAAGGCCTTTAAGAAGCCCAAGTACAATAACTAACCACACAGGAGGCAACAGGACGATTTGCGGCATCACCTACCCAGTGTAGCAGTGTCCGTGATCCAGTCCACCGCTGCTTTGCCTGGGCCAGACCTCTTCCTCGGTCTGCAAACCAGAGCTATGCCGCTATACAGTCTGCGAGTACCCATTCCTTGGGCTGTGTATTGAGTGCTGCTTGGCCAGGCCCCAGGGTAAAGCCCCCAGACAGATCCCTGCTTGGACTCATCCACCCTGTACCAAACAGCGCCCCCACTCAGAACTGCCCACATACTCTCTGCCGCCCCAGGGGACTCGAAGACGTCCAAGAAAGTCGCCCCATGCTGACGGCCGGCCACATCGCCGGATCCCACTCCACGCCCAGAACAAGCGCTGGACTACTGGGAAGTGGGAATCGCCGGGGAGGTTCCAGCAGGGTCCATTTCAAAGCTGGAATGCGTGTGGGCATTTCTCTCCTAAACAACCCGGCATCTCTCACTCTGAGGGGACGACGGGCATTGACAAGCTTGATAACCCCAGTCTCATGCCAAGCAATGTTTGCTGCTGACGTAAGCCAACCACCTTCATCGAATGCAAGATCTGTCCAAAGGACCCTGCTGATTTTTGTGGGTCACTTTTCCCCGGACGACTGACTCCTGGTTATCTTCAATCAACATGCGGGGAACCAGCCAATCCCCTCTGCATCTGCTCACGAGGTTACCTCACTGCTTGACAAAGATTTCTTTGCCTTTGGGATACCCTTGGGACGTCAGATCTAACCCCGAATCATCACTATCCGAGCCAGGAGTTGACAAACTTTGCCATGTCCCCAGCTCCCCCACAGAGAAAAAAAAAAATCACTTCTCAGGGGCCTCCCAGAAAGCCAAGTGCTTCATGAAATTTCCACAAAAAGCCGCTACCGCCTCTGCAGCAGAAAGGAAGCCATGGAAACAGGAGCGACGCGCGCGTCTCTGGAAGGCTAAAGAAATCCCAGAACAGCCTCCGGCACGGCTCCTGCTTGCACACCCGTTCCGATCCCCGGCCTCGAGCTTCACACCGCGTCACCCGGGCCGTTCCCACAGCCGCACAACGGAGCGGCAGCCTGATCAAAAGCCTTTCGTGAGGCCACAGGCCTGCAGGAGCAAGGAAGGAAGCGGACAGCCCCATTCCATTCTCCCACACCGGCCCCCGTAACAGACATTCTGTAACAAGACCTGCATCGCGCTGCAAAGAACTCAGACGCAACACCCGGCCTCCAGCCACGCAGCAGGGGGCAGATGTCGTTAAGGGGTACCTCTTTCTCACCCCAGTGTGAGAATGGGGCCCAAAGCAGGTCTACTGGCTCACAGCGGGTAGCACTGCACAGCCACACAAAAGATCTGGGTTCAAGTCTCGGCCCAAGCCCCTGGAGAGGCCAGACCAACACCCTAAGCACTTAGTGACTCTCCTGTCCTGGGGCAGCTCTTTTAACTATTTAACCCTTATCTCTCTATACATCCTTTCCACCCTTCCATGCAGTGCTGCCAACTCTCGTGAGTCTATCACAAGCCCCACAATACGTGGTGTTTCTTTTAACGCCCCAGCTCCTGGAGTCCTGTGATTACCCGAGAATCACGGCTGGCTTGCTTGCTTGAAGTTCCAGCCTCATTGGTGCAGTGAAAAGCTGGAAAATGTTCCAGGAGTATAATTTAAAAACTCTGACACCAGAAGACCAACAAAAGAAGCTGACATTTATGACAATTTGCTACAGCTCACAATTCAGAAGTCAATCTCTGATATTGGGGGTCCTGACTCATGATTTTGAATGCTCGAGGACACAACGGGATAAGATGTATTTGCATCCACAGCAACTAGTTCCCACAATAAAAAAGAGAGGCAGAAATCAGCCCTTGCAGTATTGATGAGAACAATTTCCTCTCTCTGTAATACAGACTGAGTTCTTTAGGTATTTTGAAAAGGAAAATATATCCCTTCCCTGTCTTCGTGACTTCCTCCCAAACAGGTATGTCTGAATTCGGGAACAACCTCCTCCCTGCAGCTCAACAGGTTTCACCAAAAAGTGATCCCCCTCCCTGCAAGATTTGCAGCAAAATCTCAGTCCATGCAGGACTTTCCTGTTGGGATAACCCCAGCCCCTTTGCATCTGTGTGATGTCTGGATATCTGTTTGCATTTCCCAGGGTCTAAGAAACCTTACGCCCTCTCTCTGAGAAATGGGACGGTGCACTCATTTGGCATGGCAGCTGGGCAGTTTATTCCATTTTTTAAAAAAACCTTAGTCTTAAAAAGCAATAACCCCTGCCCCCAGTTTATACTGCCCCAAAACATTAATTTTGAGGAACAAAATGTACAAAATCTAAAATGAAGATCATTAATTTCCTTTTTATTTCGGGGGAAAGAGGTGGGGTTTGTTTTGTTTTGTTCTGTTTTAAATTTAAGCCTTTGATATTGTGAACCCAAGTACAAGGACATTAACCTAGTAGCCCATGAAAACCAAAAGTGAAACTGACCCGAAACACAGAGAAATAACTGGTCTAGTTTTACTCCTCCAGCCAATGAAACGCAAAAAGAGACTCAATCGCATCAAGAGTGAAAAGTAGATCTGTTTGTTTAGACTCTTCGAGGCTTAGCAACTCATGGTGCTGTCAGTAACACAGGGAAAGATTTTTATTTGATATTCAAAGGTTGACAGTGTCTTATTAATAAATAACTTTACTGGCCACAGAAATCCACACAAGTAAGGAGCTGCTGTCCCAACACTGAACACAGTCTCCTTTATAGTCCAACGTGGCAAGGGCTGAGTCCTGCAAGGCGCTGGAGGAGCTGGGTGCTGAACACGTAGGAAGCAGGGCACTCAGCACCGTGCAGGACCGGCCCCCACTGTGTTGAATCGATTGTTCTCTCCATGCATAGTTATCACAGCAGTAACTGGTTCCTTAGCAGCCAGCGATACATTGGATCGCAGGCAGAAAGTGGAAGCCGTTCCAGCAACGGAGCACAATGGATTTCTGAATGGAGGGAAATACTATTTCACTTCCTCAGAGTAGCCTGCCAGCGGGGAGCCCAAATTAATCAGAGCCTGATCTATTGGCGTCACATATTCTCCCCCCAAAAAGTAGGTACAGCTAGCTTTGATCCAAGGAAAGGATGGGATCACGTTTTGCAAATATACAAAGGCCACAGACACCAAGATGTTACTAAAGGTAACCGGAGGAAAGACAACCCAGGTTAATTATCAGAGGATCTATGTTGGTCCAGGCTGGACCCCAAAACCAGAGGGACCTTAAAGCACAAATCCGTTTTGAAAATTTCAGACAGACAGTCTCTCTCTCATCTATACATGTCTAGAGCACAGTGAGCGCATGGGAGCTGAAATCTTCCAAAGTTGCCAAGGGGACTTAGGTGTGCAAATCTCTAAATGGCAATAGGCAGGAACCTCCCCGAATCCTATAGAAATTCCAGCCATCATTATACACACATCCCCACCCCCACCCAGATTATTGCTTGTATTACAGTAGCATCTAATCACAGATCAGGGCCCCATGGTGCTGGACACAATACATGCACACAGACCTCGGGGGAGGCAAATTTGACACTGGGGACTAAAACTTTGTAAAAATCATATTTATGTATTTTAAGCTTCCAAAGAGAAGAAAAAAGCAAACAAAGGGGTATGAGGTGAAGAGAGCAAGGCAGGGTTGTTATCTGCATTTGATAGATCGGAACTGAGGGCCAGAGACACTCAAATGGTACATTGAAGGTCACAGAGGAAGACCCTAGTAGTGGGGGAAGGAATTGAACCAGGGCCTCCCACATTCTAGGCAAATGCCCTAACCACTAGGCCATCCTCTCTGCAGCTAGAAGCTCGTACACAGTGTTTTTGCCCAATCCATTCGATAGAGATCCTGCAACTGTCAATGATAGCGCTGAGCTCCTGGTCAACACTTGGATAATGACAAAGCCCTGGCTGGGATGATTTAGTCGGGGCTAGTCCTGCTTTGAGCCGGGGGTTGGACTAGATACCTCCTGCCATCCCTTCCCATCCTGATATTCCAGGATTCTATGAATAATCAATCCCATCAATAGCACCCCAATAGCAAACTACCTCGCTTGGAAGCTGCCATCACCAACCCAAGGCCACAGCCCAGGCTGGGGTAGTTTGATGTCTGGGCTGTACCCATGGCAGAAGCTGAAAACTAAGTGCTCAAATCCTGCTCTCCCAGAAGTCCATGGCCAAGCGCCTATGGAGTTCTCTGGGTCACACCCCGGCCCGTCCTTGGAACGCTGCCTTTTCCTGCTCTCCGGATCACAGACGGGAGAATTCCCGTCCACGCCCTTCCCCTTTAAAACAAAGGGGATCAGCATCATATCAGCGAGGCCTTTTGGGCTTTTGCAACTACCCAGACTAAATTCAAATGTGCACGTGAATTGGCCACACGATCCACCCCAGGGAAAGCGCCCTCCCCCCAGCCGCCAATCTGGTGGCAAGAACCAAAAAGCTTCGTCTCACTGAGGTTCTTCCATGGCGCTTCTTGCTGGGATCTCTGCATCGCATCGGACGCGGACCGGCGACCATCCATGTGAAGGAGGTTCTGTCCGTTTCCAAGGAAGGCCTGGCTAAGTCCTTACTAACAAACTCCAGCGATCGCTAAAGCAGCATTTCCAGCCTCTACATTTCGCTTCACACTGGGTCTGCCCTTCGCTGACATTTTTGCTCCTTCATTGAGCTCGGGGCAGTGCACAATCAGAGAAGCCCCCGTATGTTTTTGGCTCTAGTGAGTTTTGTTCGCCAGTTCTCATGCTGCAGCAGAAGTCTGGGCCGCAAATGCCACAAGGTCATTTGAAATCCTCCCCCAAAAAGCTTTGGCTAGCTAGTTTGTGTGCTGTGACCGCTGCTTGCCATGCTGATCAGAATCATTTTTTTAAATCTCCACCACCTGACGCTGTCCCTTTAAGCAGGACTGGCTGGCTAGCCCAGTTCTCTCACTGTATAGAGGGCAAGTGCTGGAGGGCTTTGATCTCTCTCTCTCTCCGGCTCTCCCCTTGCAGCCAAATGACAGCGCTGCTCGCCCCAGTGAATAAGGACATTGTTTGCAAGGACCGGAAGACAGGGCGAGGCGGGGGGGGGGGGGGGCAGGAGGAGGAAGATGCAGCAAGAGCAAAGAGGTCACAAACGGCAGCTGCCTGTCTTCAGCAAGACAATTTAAATCGGCCAGAGGTAAAACGGTACCCAGGCCCCACATTGAGACCAGAGTCCTGCACAGCGGTGCTTTGGGAAAACCAGCACAGCAGTAGGGATAAGACACCAGCACTAAATTTTAGAACACAATGAACTAGAGACACACAGCAGGCACACACACACACACACACACACACACACTGCATCCAGACTCCTCCCTCTGTGGTTGCTACCATCCTGCTTTTCAGCCTCTCTCTTTTTCCCAAGCTCCAGTGCTCCAGCCTGTAAGCAAGCAATAGACTTTATATGGAGATGGCTTAGCCATCACTAAAATGCAGCCATCTCTGGGGTGGAGCGTGATGGCTGTTTAACAGCACACTGCAGCCCAAGCGCAATTTAAGACAGGAAGTGACGAACACTGGACCCATTTGAAATCACAGGACATTTTAGGGGGGCCGGAAGTAAACACTAGGGCTGGAATTTGGCCAGGACGCTGGGGTGAACACCCCAACTACTGCAGAAACTTTAAATTGACAGAGTATTTAGGAGCCTGATACAGAAGATAAGGCCTCCTCCCTTAGTACTGTGCTGGGGAATTGCTCCAGTACTGTGGGCGGGAGGGGAATCAGTGACCCTGAAACCCCTTCGTGCCCGATTCAAATCCTATGCAAGCCCAGCCCTACTTAGTTCACCAGATGTGACTCTCTCTGTGCAAACAGCCTCATGGAGAGAAGGAGCATTTAGGTTGCCTTTAACACCGAGAAATCAGCGCAGAACTTCACAGCCTCAGAGCCAGGAAGCAGCTAACTCCTTGGGCGAACCTTGGGACACCACCTGTCCCCATCTGAAACACCCCCAGCCTCCAAATCGGTGAAACATGCTAAGCTCCGGAGGAGTACCTATGAGGGTTTCAGAGAGGCGCTGGCCCTTTAATTATCTCTCCAACCCCCAGGAGACTGACTGTAGGCCAAGCCATTTACATAGACAGGAAGGAAATGTTTTCTGGGTTTCATCTTACACAAATTTACAGTAACCAGCAGTCAACAGAGGAGGTCTTAGGCGAACTGAATGCCTCTCCTCTCCTCTCCCCCCCCACCCCCAGCTCGCTAAACACTCACATCATCTATTTTCAGGTCTGACCAGTCTCACGCTCCTTTTGGGTGGATCCAGATCTGGGGCCAAGCTCCACCAACGCTACCGGGAAAGGGGGAACATGCTGCAAAAGATGCACAACGCCCGCAAGGGCTGGAATGTCTCCCTAGGATTCCCCGCCCCCCGTCCGCTACACCTCAAGATCACTCTCGCAGTTGGATTTCAAAGAGGCCCCTCTTGTTTCGCAAACCCTTACGGACACATCAAAACCGGGATCTGTTCTCGCTGTCAGGGCCAGCCTTTTAGAAGGAAATCAGCTGTAATTTTAAGGAAGCCCCGTGACCTGTGATATGCAGGAATTTAGACTCCACAATCACAGTGGTTACCTTCTGGCCTTGCAATCTATTCAGTTGCATTTCGGCTTTTGGTGCTTGCAAGTTTAATGATTTGACAAAGACGCCTCCTATTTCTCTGGTCTGCCTTGTAACAAATCCAGGAAATACTTCAGGGAGGTCACTGGGCTGAATACAGCTGGGCACATGAAACGTGTCATCCCCAGCAGGGACAGAACTCAGATCCTCCTGCTCCAAAATGACAAGCCTTGCCCACTTGAACTAAAGGAAAATCTCCCCAAGCACTGAGCTGTATGGGGCCCAGGATGCACGGAGGAGCCCTTTGGTTTAAGGTCCTTGAAAGAAAGGGTTATGTGATTGCAAAACCGTTTCTAAGCGGAATTGGAACATGATTCTCCAAATGGTTATGCCGTGTTGGCGTAGCTGTGTTGGTCCCAGGATATTTCAGAGACAAGGTGGGGGAGAAAATATTTTTTACTGGACCATCTTCTGTTGGTGAGAGAGACAAGCTTTGGAGCTTCCACAGAGCACTTCTTCAGGTCTGAAATATGTGTTAACTACTTACCCTAAACAATCGGTCTCACCTGATATTTAGCTGTGACACTTTGTATGTTTCCCAGCCCTGAAGAAGAGCTCTGTGTAAATTCAAAAGCTGGCCTCTCTCTTGCTAGCTCTCCATTCTCCTTGGGAGAGCTTGGGGGTGGGGGAATTACATGGCACCGTGAGGTCTGGATTGAGGTTCTCCTGCAGAACTGGAGGTGAGGGGGGCTGGCACCGGGCTCCAACCCAGCTTGGTATGAAACAGCAGAAGCGGGCCTGGGTTTCGCCACCGCCAGCCCCGTTTCCAGGCACTGCTCCCTGGTGTTTCCAACCCACCCCACCCCCTCCCACGCGCACACAACACTAAAGCAAAAGGCCCCACCGCACCCAGTCAAGCATGCTCTGCTCCCCAGCACAGCGGACAGCCAGCGAGGGGGACTGTCATTGGTCACTGCTCCCCACGCTCGCTTCCACACGCTGGAGAGCTCATCAGCCTTTCTAATGTCCCCAGGGGCAGCTTTCCATCACACGGGGTCTGGATTCGCCACACCGGGCACTATTGCACTGCTGGGGTCTGTGCGTCACTCCAGCCCTGCCCAGAAATCTGCCCCCTACCAATCCAAACACACACCAGCAGGGCATCGAGAAACTCCCCCTCCCGCTGTCTAGATGCTGCCTACACCTCCGTGGACACCACGTGCAAAATGGCTCAGAACAGGGCATCCGAGGCAACAAAGGGCCCAGCAAACACTGCGCGGTCCCACCCATAAACAGGGAGCAACAAATGGAAAACAGAACAAGCAAGCGGAACTCCTTTTCCCCCCGCGTGACCTGGCGAGCCTGGGAAAGTCAATTCGCAGGGGGTCAAGGAGTCAAACGCTGCGGATGGATAATTTTATGGGGCGTAATGTTTGAGTCATGCATGGCGAGATCAGGGTAATTAAATTTCATGCTTCAAGAGGCGGAGGTCAGGAAGAAATTCCCCACCCCTCCCGGCGTGCACAGTGCCGTCCAATCACGGTAGCCTCCCTCTGAAGCATCACAGACTGGTCGGCCAAAAGTTCCTATGGAAGATCTTCAGAGGTACCGAGGCACCTAACTTCCACTGAAACCAATGGGAGTTAGGAGCCTAAATACCACTAGGCCTGCCTGCCTTCCTTGTGTTGCAGCTCCACCCACATCATACCCCACAGCTCCGGGAGAAGCTGTGGTGCACCCTTCTCTCTCCCCTCTTGCCCTGCTGCTGCAGTCGCAGAAAGAGAGAAGCCACATTTCCCCTGGAGCAACCTGCGAGTGCCCTCTGCTGAACTCACTTCCTGGCCCACCTGGCAAGAGTCCTGCCTGCTTCAATGGCCCCACAAATTGGCCTGTTTTCTTTAGAGAGACTTCCAGGCTACCATGGGGAAAACGTCCCCTCTTGGAACCATGTGGGCCAGGGACCTCTGCTGGGTCACCCGGTCCTCAGCGGCTTTGTTGTGGGTCACCCCTCTGTGGGGGCGAGCGCCTGAGACAGGAAAGCCGCAGTCAGCGGTTTCCAGGGGGAGACAATGCAGGGGACTGTGATTGCACAGCGAGGCGGATGATCTGATCCTTTCCCGGCTCTCCCCCCAGGCTGCCACCCCCTCAAGCAGGCAAAGCCTCCCTCCAACCGCTGCAGAGCAGCGCACGGTCAGGCCTGTCCCAAGCTGGCCAGGGTCTTTGCCAGAGTAGGAAGGGGGTGGGAGGGTTAGAAAGGAAGGGAGAAAAAAGAAAGAGCAGAAAGCTCCTGGCAAGAGTGACTGCAAGAGCGCTCTCCCCCTCCCTCTCCCTATTCCCCCGGTCACAGGTAAGGTGGGGACGGTGGGTTTATCCAGGTCACATTGGTGAGGTCTCTGTTCCATTACCGATACTGGGAGGCCGAGCACGGAGCTGCAGGAAGGGCTCTGCAAAGGGGAACCAGACAAGCACGGTAAAGTCTCTGCACCAGGGATTCACGTTGACACTGCGCCAGCGCAATTCACCCCAGTCCATGGTAACTATGGCCTAGAGTCACCGCCTGAGACTCAACTCCGGTGCGACAGACAGGACAAATATCGCTACGGACAGATTGGACAGAGAGAGAGGACGTCCCAGCTCCATCTCAGGCCAGCCAGACACACCTCCCCTCCATCCGCCTGCCCTTCCCGAGCGCTGGGTGAGAACACTCCCTTTCTCATCTGGCTGCGCCCCCCCAACAGACTCATTGGAAGACAACACGGTCCAGGTTCTGCAACGCCGCACTCCAGGGACAGGTGCTTTATAGGCATCAAAATACTCTGCAGAGCAGAGGGCTCCTGCATCGGCCACTAGACTAACAACAGCGAAGGAACGTGGCAGAAGGCAAAGGCTAGCTGGAGAGAGGAAGACTGTACATGTGGGATGCGGGAGGCAGTGTGGCCTAGTGGATAATGAACTGGCTAAGGACTCTGGAGACCTGGATTCTACTCCCAGCTTGCTACTGGCTGGATGTGTGACCTGCAGATGGGAGCCGATCTGCTCCATTTCTCTTCCTGCCTTTTGTCTCCCCTGTTTAGAGGTGGACATGCTCTCCAAAGCAAGGACAGTCTCTCGCTGCGTTTGCACAGCCCCCAGCTCAAGGCGCTACTGGAATGCAAATAACAACGCTAAGGCAGGGGTCACATTTGCAGTGAAGATGTGCTGTCTCCAGGTCAGCAGAGAGGATCTTCTAGTGACGGCAGCTGATTTCCGACCCGCAATCAACTTAGTTTTGCCCTGGCAGAATCCCAAAAAACCGAACACCCTGAATACTAATGGTTAGCTCTGCAGCACGGAAACATTGCAAGAGACGGCACCCGCTCCCAGAATCCAAAATAAACGCGGATTTTGTAACCGGGACAGTTCACAACGGCCGCAGATTTTGTCAGTTTCTTGAACGCCGCATCAGGCATCACGGACTAACGAGTTCCTTGCACGGATCTGGGTTTCACATACACGGGCTCACACAAACTCTGGCACCGTCGCACTGATCAATAGGGACATCTCCAGATGACGAGATCAGCCTCCTGACCATAATTATGTGACAAGCTGCAGAGTCTCTCTCTGGGCATAACAACATCCCCAGCCGTAAATTTCCTAAGGGGGAGGCCCCACCACATCAAATCCGAGGCCACGACTTTCATTTGCCCAGTCACCATGGTAACAGGATGGAGAAACCAGGGGCGACAGCTAGGCAGGGCCTTTCAGGGAGGAAGGGAAGGAAGGAGGGAGGGGAAAGAGGTCAGTGGCTCTGAACCAATGTGGCCTCATCAGCGGTCGACCTCTGGCCAAGCGAGCAGACGAATGACTAACAGTAGCCCACGCTGCCCAGGCTCCGATCTGCTCTAAAGCAAAGGAGATGAGAGAGAGGATGGGCCAGCAAAACCGAAACCCCACTGCAGGAAGCAGAGATGCAAAGGGCAAGCTAGAGGTTATATGGCCCAAGGCAAGATTCAAACAGTGACAGGTACATAAAAAGAGCTAGGCCGCCCTGGCTGGCAGACTGTGCCCTGGTGACTTGGCCCCCGATCGCTCATCAGCCTAGGTCTTTTTGCAGCAACACGTGGCTCTTCTACAGCTGTCTTTCACCAGTGGATCTCAAAGCACTTTGCAAAGGGGGTGGTAACAACGGTCTCCCGGGGTTGATGGGGGGCACAGGGGACGAAGCAGTACATTTTTAAGCCCTTTTATCATTCTGGGAGCCCAGCTTGACTGGGATGCATCATGTCGGGCCCCTGAAATGTCACAGAACAAGCACGAAGCAGGGCCTACATTAGAACACAACCTGGATCCACAGCGTCCCGTCCCGTCCCCTGGGGCTAACTGCTAGAATGCGGGGTTAAGGCCCTGGAGTGACGCCCTTTCCCGACCCCTGGAGCACAGCCCCTCCGAATGCACGGTGCTCAGCCCCGGCAGGGCTCGGCCCCACACTCTGCTCGCCTCCTCTTTCTCTCTTGTGCTTTTTAACGGTTATGAGTTGTATTGATTTTCAGCAAAACAGCAATACCAGGTGGAGTGGGAAAGACGGGGCGGAGACAGGGGCGCACGGAGCACAGGAGAGAAAGAGGAGGGTTAGGAGAAAGGAAATCTGGCCAGGAAGAGGGAGGAAGGATGAAAAGCCAAAGGAAGAACAAGACGGCCATGGGGTGGTAAGAGACAAGGGCTGCAGAAGAGGGATTTATTTCCACAGTCAGTGCACGCCCGTGTAACACAGAAATTATGATTTTTAATGTGCTAAGTGCTGTTCCAACAGCATCAACAGGATAGGGGCTGAAGCCAGCAAATGAGCCTAAGGGAGTTAGGCACCAAAACCCTTAGACTTCTAAAGTCCTGGTCAGAGCCCTTTACAACCATCAAGAAAGAGCTGGGGGTGAAGTTCTGGCCTCACTGATGACAATGGAAAAACTCCCACTGACTTTGCCGGGGCGGGACTTCCCCCGTCCCTGGATTTTCCCTAATTCTCTCTTTCACAAGCAGCTGATCTCTCCTGCTGGGGCCAACCCAGGGAAACAGCGTGACCCCAAAGCCAGGTGCTGATCTCTCCTGCTGGCTTGAACATAATCAGCGGATGCCTGGAAGTCCCGGGTTCTAATCCTGGCTGTGCCACCGACTCACTGTGCAACCTTGGGCGGCTCACCTAACGCCTCTGGTGCCACCGTGTCTCCCCGGCTCTAGAACAGAAACGAGCAAGACAGGGCAGCTAAGCACCTAAACCCCCCTGGGAGCTGAGCGCCGTGGATCTCTCTCCCTCGTTGTGACAGCTGGTGAGGTTAAGGTATAAATGAGCCAGAGATGAGCCTGACCCCCTGAACTGAGCAAGCTCTGAACTCAAACCCTCTAATCCTTCTCTGGCCCTTCTCAGAGCCCAGCAGCGCAGGCTGGGAGCAGAGAGATGCCGTGCCCTTGCTGGAAGCCGGCCCTACACAGTCTGCTATCAAACTTCCGACATCTGTTGGCTGGATGGTTCTGCTCCCAGCTTCGCTCTGCGGAAGCAGGCAAGCCCCTCCTCCCCCCAACTCCATCCCACCCTCTGCCAAACCCAGGCAGATCCGCTCTGTACATTGGAAGACGTAAACTAGGTCGCTCTGTGGCTTACCCCGTTGCCGAGTGGTGCTGCCAGCCCCCAACCTCCCCACCCACTGTGCTCTCCAAGCCACCTCCCCTGGCACGAGGTGGCTCTGCTAATACACTCAGGCTGGAGCGTGGGGCCAGATGGGAGGCAGCACTGAGAGGCCCTGCCGGATTTCCAGAGGGCAGGGTAACCAGTAAGGCTGCTCTCAGAGGGACAGGAACTCAGGAAATCCTGCACAAACCAGCCACCTGGTCCAGATCTCCCCGTCCAGCTGCCAAGAGGCTGCGGGGGCCAGGGGGGTATTGCCATCCGCTGTCCTGTCCACAACAGGCCGAGATTCAGGGAGCTCCCAAATGGAAAAACTAGGTAGCACAGACTGTGGCTGGCCAAAAGGAATTACAAAGCCTGCCTGTGTCCGGCAGCCTCAATAAAGACATCCCCTTTAAACGGGCTGCAGCCAAGTCCCAGGTCTTCTCCATGCGGGGACAGGGGGAAACCTGCGGTGCCGTTCTCAGGTTATTTTTTACACTTCGGTTTCATTGCTGAGCAAGCTGCCCCTTCCCTCCAGTTCACAACAGGCCTCGCGATCTGATGGGAGCCTCCAAGTGCCCAGTGCAAGACGCAGCCACGCCTCTGTAGCACAATCCCACCCCCACCTCCACCAAGCAGCTGTTGTCTGGTCTACAAAGGAAGAGGCCTTGAAATTCTCTGGGGAGTTTGAACTCTCTTCTTGTATCCCGGTACTTCCACCTCACTAATACATCACTGCATCAACGGTGGATAAGCACAACAGCCAAATGATTTTGCTAAAAAGTTGGGCAGTGAAATAATCACATATTATCATTAGGCTTCAGAGTCAACACCACAATTAGATGTGTGCAAGCAGCGACCTCTCAGACCTATTGTTTCAGGCTGCTTGCAGACATCACTGCATTGGTTACGCTCGGATCACCTCCACACTCCTAATGGCTAGAGACCTGACCTTTATTTTCCCCAATGAAAATCTAGATTCTGCAGTCAGATTCTTCAACATGGTGTGAGTCCCGCAGCCATGAAATCCTGGAAAACAGGCTGTGCTGGCTACTGTGCAGGGAAAATAAATTAGAGAGAGGAACGGGTGGTTTTGTGGCTCAGACCACAGGAAGGAAGAGTCAGGAGACCTGGGTAACCTCAGGCAAATCAATTCATTTCTCAGGGCCTCAGTTTCCCTATCTTGGGGGGTGTGTGAAAAAGGGTTCATTAGGATTTCTAGAGAGCTTCAGATGGAAAGCACAATAGACAATAATATCTCAGCCTTTAAAATGCTTCACGTTATTTTGCTCTATGCTGTTCAGTGAGGAGAGAATTCTGGTCCTCCACGGCATTTAGTCACTAACCGTGGTGCAAACACCCTCACCTCCACCTTATTGGGGGGAAATTCATCATCGCCAGAACTCCTGTGTCACTCCAGCCTGAAATCACACGGCAATCAGTACACAGGGGCTGAGATGGCGCCAGGGGAAGACCATGTTCTCAAGTTCCTTGGGGAGCTTTGATCTGGAGTGTTTTCAAACAGGTACACGCTACAGATCTAGCCTACTGCTGCACCGCTTCCCTCACCTGTTCTGGAGTTTTGAACCTGACAGGCTACCCACCCTCTGTCCTGTCTACATTAGAAAGCCTGCATCGTTTTAAATTAACTAGATGGAGTTTAAAAATCAGTGTAACTGATGCAAAACCCTAGTATAGATGCATTTGATGGTTTAACTGTCATGCAAAGAGATTTAAATTGTGTTGGTTAAGTTACCAATTTTGACTAAATCGATATGCGCACGCATTTAACCTGCTTAAATGCATCTCTAGGAAGGAGTTCCACCAGTTTAAAGGGACAGATTTCCATGCGGATTAAGTTAAACCAGGGCAGTATTTCTAGTGCTGATGTGCGGCAACATTTTCTAAAGTACCTGGAAACCTAGTCCCATTTTCAAAAGTGACTCAGGCATTCAAGAACCTCACTGAAAGTCAGTGGGATTTAGGCACCTCAACATGCAGATAGGAGCAATTCCACTAGGTGTCTACCTGGATCTTTAGGTGCCTAAATACCTTTGACAATCTGACCCTAACCCCTTTTAAATAGGATTCAGGCTTAGGCACTTTTTAGAAAATTTTGTTGCATCATCATTCACTTTATACAAACACATTGTTTTTTACACACAGTCCCTTGGTGCCTCTAACAGTTGCAAATGGCTAGTCCAGCAAACAGCAAAACTGCTGCCTCAGCTTAACAGAGAGAAACAAACCAGAGGAATCTGAGAGGCAGCTGGACGAGACAATAAAAATGAAAAATAAAATCTGCTTTTGCACCGCCACAGCACTGTCCATCAGAGCGGTTTACAGACATTAATTTAGGCCTCCTCAAATCCCACACGCCATAAGGGACACATGCAGATCACACTACAAATGCACTCACTTCTGGAGCAAAACCCAACAGCTGATTAAACAGTGCCCAGCAACAGCAGTTTATAACACTGTGAGATTTCTGCCTATGAAGCTTGGCATTTCATGGTTGAAATGCCATTACCAATTACAACGTTGCTGAAGCTCAGGACCTCGTCAGCTGTCTCCTTTAAAACAAAATCGGCTTGGATAATTTTTTTTTTTTTTGAGGGGGTGTTTGCTCAGAATTCTAAAGGCTTGGATTAGGATCTTTATAAATCCCATAGTTAGAATGTGCTGAAAAACGGCCCGGGAACACCAGATGTTCCAGCAAAGCTGCCAACCAGCAGCTGCTTGCAGCCTGTTTTTATTTTAAAAAGCAAAAGGATATAGATCTATATTAAAAAAATTATATATATTTTGGATGCACGCACGCCTCACGGTATTGATTGAGGCTGTGGGTTTTGCTTCTCTTCTGTGGGACTGGCAGTGAAGGGACGGATCTCTTCAACAACCCTCTCATGAATCCTGACCCTTTTCCTACTAGGAAAGAGTCACGTTACTTTCCAAGTGGGAGGTGGATTTCTGAAGGTCTGTCCAAACTTGCCAATAAAAAGAAAGGCACCACAAATAAACACCATCTAACTAACGGTGCCAACACCCGGGTTTAATGGCATCACCTTGCTGGCACTGTTTATCTTGAGATGCACGGGGGGCAGGAGCGAAGAGTGGCCAGTCTAGGTTTCTAGTCAGATCAGTATTAGTTGAGGGGCTCAGGGGGAAGGTCTGAGGGGGGAGAGAGAGGATGATCTTGTGATTAAGTCACAGGAATAGGAGCCAGATCTTTATTCTCAGCTCAGTGACTAACTCGCTGGGCACAAGTCACTTAACCATGGTGACTCAGTTTCTCCATGAAATGGGGATAATTATATTTACTGATTTCACTTACTCCTGTGCCCATTTAACTCTTCGGGGCTCCCCTGCCACCAACCCTCACAAGAGCAGAATCCCACACACTTTCATTTTTCGCTCATGGTAAGAGTCCCCACCCCCAACATGCTATAAAAAGAACACGTACGGTACCACAGGGTGGCAGTTTTGGGATGAGGCGCTGAAGGGACACACAGCCTCTTGGAGGATGGAGACTGACTAAAAGTCATCCTGATAATCCCTCTGCGGAGGAGGGGGGATCAAATGGTTAAAGCAGAAGACTGGAAATCAAGATACTATCAAGATCTGCCACCGACTCCCTGCGCTGATCACTTCCCCTTTGTGGTCAGTTTCTGTGACTGTAAAATGGGGATAATAATGCTTCATCATGTTGGAACTTAACGAACGTTTGTGAAGTGCTCTGCAGTCCTCAGATGGAAGGCAGTGGAGCAGGGCAGCATCAGTCCAATTAGCAAAGTAATACCGGAAAACACTTTCAGCTACCTTTATTCTCCAAGTTTCTTCACATTTTGAGGTGTCTGTTAAGACTATTTATTAGCTTGCCCCAGCTTCCATTATAACGCTGGGGAAAACCAACCTTAGCAAGAAGGATCCAAGGCAGGAACGGGACCCGACTTACGTTAATAGTGCAGGCTACATGTGCTGAATGCCACAGGACAAAGGAGTTGTCCTGCTGGAACAGCCCCATAGTCCCTCGAGTTTAACATCTCGTCTCTCCGTGGCCACTGTCAGACGCTTCCAAGAAAGGGGACAAACCCCTAGCAAAATGCACCTGGTCAGTGGTACAATAATCACCAGGTGGGGTTTCCCCATGGGGTGGCAGTTTACAGCATAAAGTACAGGGATACAACGCAATACCATGAGGTTTTTTCCCTCCCTGGACAAGTGAGCGCAAGCCATTCAATTCAGATCTGGAGTCAAAGGCGCCAGGATTGCAACCCCATAATTCAAACATACTCAAGGGTGGGGTATTCAGATCTGGAGGTTTGACTCAGCTCCAAAGCTAACCCTTACTTAAGTAACTTCAGATTCTCTTCCTACTGCTAAGAATCTGCTCCTTTGAGCAAACTTAATACGTTATTTGCCTCGCTAATATAATGTGTCAGGGAGTTCCAGAGGTTAGTCACACCTTGTGGGAAATAATCTTCTCTATCCATGGCAATAAGCTTCCTGCGCATCAAGAGGGAGGATATAGCCAACCCTCTGTGGGGGAAAAGGGATTTGTAGCTCGCTCGTAACAGCCTGTCTGATATTTTCTGTCCCACTGCAAGTGATTCGCACCTGTCCAGATCAGGTCCAACACTGATTCGTTACACTTAGCTTTGCACAGCCATTAATGAATCTTTGATCTTAGTCGCAAGTAAGGTCCTCAACAAATACTTGACATCAGACTATAAATCTTGCGCTCACACAAAAGGGACCAAATTCTCTGTTGGCATAAAACCTTATCGATTCCCATGCTGAATGCAGGTCTATGCTGGGAGGATAGAGGCTAGTGGGGAGCAGCGGTGATTAAAGTCCAGCTACAGAGCAAATGCAGCTCATGCAGGTTCTGGGCCAGATCCCATTCCCATTGACGTCAACGGCAAAACTCCCATTGATTGCAAAAGGAGCATCAATCAAAGGCGTGACAATGACTGTGTCCCAGCATGCAATGCTCCCATCTTGCTCTCAGGAGCCAGGCTATGTAGAACATTGCATTCTGGGAGATGGAGTCCCACTGTCGTGCCGGAGGCAGCTGCAAATCTGAATTATTTTGATAAGAATCAGGTACGGCCAATCCAGCCTCCTGCCTGGGAAAAATTTGGGTATGACCACCATGTTAGTCTCCTTGCCTTCTAAGCTAGGCCAGGACTGCCAGCTTCCCCCGGGGGGCCTGCGTGAAGTCCATCAACTTACCTGTGCTCAGCTGCAAAAGTGTCCTCAGCAAAGAGATGAAGCATCCAGGCAGGAATGATCCTCTAATGCAGAAGGCCCAGGACCAGGGGCCAGCAGATCTGGGTTCTAATCCCTATTCTACTGCTGGCTTTCCTGGCTGAGTCTACACCCCAGGTCTTCTGGGATTTGGCCACTGTTGCTGACAGAGTGGGTGGCCTATGCTAGGCCTACTCAACTAACTCAGGGCCAACTTTACAATGGTATTTAGGCTCCTATTTCCACTGAGCCGGTACACGAACCCTCGAAGGGACCGTAAGGCCATCTCGTCCGACCTCCTGCAGACAGATCGCAGGAATTTCCCCAAGGCTTCCCACTCAGCCGTGTGACTTCGGACCGATTCCACTGAAATGAATGGGAGTTACAGCTGCAAGAAGGAGGGAAAAATCAGACCCACCAGCTCGAGGTGGTGCTTTCAGGTGAGAACTTGCCTAATAAAGGAGGGAAAACTCTTGGACAAATGTCTTGGTTCTTCATTCCAGTGGCGCCCGCCGTAGGTAAATTCCATGCACACCCCACATTGGAGGGGACACAAGGGAATCGTTTCCTGGGTGCTCTGCCCACGCGCTTGGTGACGTCACCAAGCAGCAAAGGGGGTCACGCCAATGGGACAGCGATGGGTATTTTGCTAGGGGTGTTTGATGTGAACGAGCCCAGGCCGCCATCCTCCCAAGCCAACTGGCCATTCAGGAAGTCCCGGATCCCTTCTGATGTCATGAGGGTTTATTTCACACAAAGGCCACACCTCCTGGGAAGACATGGGATGGAAACTCACTGTATCTATGGCAACTGGGGCCTCTAGCAAACACCAGTATGGAAGAACATTATGGGCTCACAGGTGAGAAAGAAAGGAAATGTTCTGTTTCCCAGTGCCTTCTCTATCAGGCCAACGTGTCTAGGAGACCATCAGGTGCTCAGCCTAATCGCAGCCACCTCCGTTTGAGAAATTGAAATTAAAAAAATCCGTTCAGTCATTTTTTTAAAAACACCCAAAATACCAAGTCTAGGAATTATTTATGCTCTTGGAATTATTTGGGGGAAAGTTCTATGGTTTACGTTATAAAGGAGGTCAGAGTAGAGCATCATAATGGTCCCTGCTGGCCTGGAAAATCTATGAAGTCCCAACTTCCTCATTTTTGTTGGAAAATTTAGTAGAATTGTGACATTTCAAGAGATTAAAGTTGAGCAAGGGAAAGCTGGGGTGGGGTTTTCTGATCGCACTGTTTAGAACAGGGGTAGTCAATAGGAAGACCCTGGGCCAAATCTGGATCTCCAGGCGCTTCTGAATGGATCCTGAAATCTTTTTAATTTACTTATTTTTTTAATGAATTTTCTCTGGAGTCTGGACCTTGACCAAGAAATTTGGACCTGACAAAAAGTAACTGACTATCCTTGGCTTCTTAAACCCTTGGTTTTACTTTACACCTGTTTGAATTCAAACATCCAACACACACTTGGGAGAAAAGCTCTTTTTGTGAAGACATCCAACATTACCGTTCTTTCAGGCAAAGGCTGTGTAAACACTCATCCACAGTTCTCTAAGTGCTTCGAGGAGATTGCCAGCAAAAGCAAGGGAGACAATGGTTTAATTCTTAATATGTCATATTAAAAGCAAAAATACCCAAACATCCCCAAAACAACCTTACAGCTTTTTCTACACATCATGAAGAATTAAGAGCACAATTGTTTTTCCCTTCCTCTTTGCAGATCACCTTTAAGATCAACTGGGTCAGGATCAATGGCCATCTTAATCTGCCTATCAACTTACAAACGTACCTGTCTTTTCTTTTTGCTCGCTCACTGGGATAGTAGAGAGCCTTCTTTGAATCCCAGCTACTCTTCCAATAAACCAGTGTTAACTGGCTAAAATACCAAATGGCATTAAAAACCCAAGTTCAGACCAGGTCTACACATGGCCAGCAGCAGCTCCTACTCCATGAAAATCCCTGCAACTTCTTATGATCAATTTCCAGGATCTTCACACCTTATTTTGCTCCCTCCTTTCTTTACGACCACGCACTTCCCTGATCAGCACCAGTGATGCCAGGTTGAACAGTGATTAAGCCAGGGGTCGGCAACCTTTCAGAAGTGGTGTGCCGAGTCTTCATTTATTCACTCTAGTTTACGGTTTCATGGGCCAGTTACACATTTTAACGTTTTTAGAAGGTCTCTAAGTCTTTAAAATGGAACTACACTATCATTGTATATAAAGTAAATAAGGTTTTTAAAATGTTTAAGCAGCTTCATTTAAAATTAAATTAAAATGCAGAGCCCCTGGACCAGTGGCCAGGACCCAGGCAGTGTGAGCGTCACTGAAAATCAGCACGCATGCCATAGGTTGCCTATCCCTGGTTTAAGCTGTTGTTAATTAACCCTCCCACCCAGAATTTTCCCTTCTCTGACACACAACCCAATTTACCTTGTAACCCGGAGAGACTCCCATGCTCTCATGCGGAGCTGAATTTCCTTTGTCGCAAACTATAATCAGATCACACCTCTTCCAGGGGAGCGTCAGAACCATGGCTGTTCTCAGGAACAGAGATGTCCTGGCCGTTTGACGGAGACCATGAAGTAGTGACAGGTGTTTCATACGTTCCTTTCCAATAGGTATGATTAGTAAATATTGATCTGAGGATCTTCTTGCATAGTATGCTCCTTGGGGGAAGGACAGTGTTTCTCTCTGTGTTTGGGAAACACATTTTGGGTACTTGTCATGATAATCGACGACTGTAACGGTTTTGTTTTAAAGTTGTTTTTTTTCCTGCTAGCATCCAGATGCCTGTCACTGGTTTTTAATCTTCCCTGATTTGTTAGCAGCCTTTGACGCTACTGATCTTAAGACCCTGAAGCCTCATTTATCTTCTTGTTTTGATTTCCAGGGACTGGTGCTCAGGGGGTTTGAATCGAGCCTAGTCAGTTACCTCAAGTGATGTGTGGCAAGAATCTCTCTCTAGTCTTGGAGAGTGAAGCTGAGGTAATTGAGGGAACCAGCCTTGGACTTTGGTTGTTTATCTTGGGATCTGCAAACCTACCCTGAGTTTGATAAAGCTAGACTGGATTTCAATAACCTTTCTCTGCAGACAATATTAATCTATCTAAAGATTCTCCATCACAATCCACTTCAGAGGTGTATAAAGCTGGTGGAGACAAGCCCAGGATATACCCCCTGCACAGGGGACCTTCCCAGCTGGCACAGAACTAGCATAAGAACTCTGCACTAGTTCAATTCTGGCATAAAGAGTGACCAGGGTGCACTGTGCTCCCGCTTCCCAAGGCCACAGGGGTATGTGAGTGGCCCCAAGGAAGTTGGCTAGCAGCAGAAATAGAAATCGGGTCTCCTGACTCAAAAGTACAGCTCCTTCAGCGACAGAAGAGTCTTTGTTAGGACTCTGTGGAGTTCAGCAGTACAAGGACTATGACACCTTCTCATTCTCCCTCCCAATGTCTTAACATTATCTCCATTTTAACAATAGGGAAACTGAGGCAGCGAGGTTAAGTGACTTGCCCATGGCCACACAGGGAGACTATGTCAGAGCAGTGATTCAAATTCCAGCCTAATTTCTGAATTCAGGTGTACTGCCATTTTCTGAAGCAGGGATCAAAGAGGAGGCCAATTTTCTTGTGCCCAACTGTCTTCAGTAAAACCCTATCCTCTTCCAGCACGCCCTTCCATCAGGGTGGCAGCAATAACTCTCGGAGACTTGGTTTGCTCTGATTTAGAATTTGCTCATCATGCCCCCTGTTCTTCTGGAGGTCTCATTCTCTCTCAAATCTCCTTTGACTATTTGTGCTCCCAAATCCCTACCAGGCGCTCCTGGCTTGACTCGCGACTGCATTTATTCTGACTGAGGGACTTCGTCTTCCTGCATTTCTAACACTCAGAGCCTGACTGCTTGCAGAGGTTTTTCTTGGATGTTTCCACGTTACCTGGATATTTGCACAGCAGCACTTCAGAATCCGGTTTGAAATCTGGTTTGACCTTCGACAGGTCAACACGTGCTCCCTTCAACTGGCAGAATATGACTCAGGCAGACGCAGAGGGCAACTGCGGGCTAATGGAGTATCTGGGGGCTGGGAGCCAGGACTCCTGGGTTCTCTTCCTCAGGCAGCCACTGACCCACCACCATGGCCTGGGGCAAATCAATTTCTGTTCCTTCATTTCCCCACAGTCCCAGAAACGTGGGAATAATTATTCCCCGTTTTTCCAGGTGCTTGGAAATCTTTCACGAAGAAGTGCTGCATTGAGGTTACAGATTATTCCCGGGATCTCATCAGTCTCCCTTGACTATGGCTACACTGGGATTAAAAATGCCCACAGCACCCCGCCTCAGATCAGCTGATTCAGGCTCCCAGGCTGCAGGCTATGGGGCTAAAAATCACAGCGGGCTGGAGCCCGGGCTCCGAGACCCTCCCCCTTGACGGGGAAGCCTGAACAGCCACACTGCACTTTTATAGCCTGGCAGCCCATGTCTCACAAGCCTATGGCAGCTGATGCAGGTTGGCTGCGCAGCGGGTCTTTTATCACAGTGTAGAGGCACCCTTTGACTCTCCGCTCCAGCGCGCCCCTTTGAATGTCTTGCCTCGTGGGCGGAATGTCATTCTGTTCTTGGGGGAGCTTCCTCACCTCGCTGCAGAGGGAGCTTCTGTTTGCCGAGTCTGTGTTTATTATTAGCCGGCCATACCGCACACTGGTGCCTGGAGATTAGTGTCATTTAAATGAACAGGTACCAAAAATCACAAGCCAACCTTGAAGCGAATCAAGGTCAGGAAGGAAAACTGGGCCACCAAGGCCCCAATTCAGCAAAGTACTTAGGCACCTGAGTAGCCATGCTGACCTGAATGGGGTAGCACAAGCCCATGGGGCTTGCTGAAATCGGGGCCAGAAGCCGAACGCCCAAGGCTTGTCCCCCTTCTCGGCACTGCCGCGTGTGGGGTGATGGTGTCTGCCCATGGATTAGCGGTTAGAAAACAGGACTCCTGGCTCTGTGCATGGACTTGCTGTGTGACCTTGGGCAAGGCGTGGCCCCTTCTCTGCCTCAGTTTCCCCAGCTGTAAAACGAGGATAACACCAGCCTATGTCACAGCCGTGCAATGAAGCTCGCTTCCCTGATGTCCGTCGAGTGCTTTGAAATCCCTGGATGGAGGCCAGAGACAGGCACATTGTTACAACCGCTGGGCTGGAACGTTGGCCGGGGTAGTCAATGCCGGCTGCGGTGATCAGCACCTCCTGCTGGCTAACACGGGGAGGCTAACAGGGCCATGCATGGGGAGACACTTCCCCACACCTCCTAGCTGTGGGGACGACACAGAAGGGGCGAAGAAAGAAAACTGGGGACCCTGCATGGTACAGGGATGTAATCTTACGACCCCATCCACAAGGGTCTTCCTATTGGAGCAAGGCGTGAGCTATGGGATGTCTCACCCCACCAGCTCCAGAACAGTTCTATTACGTCAAGCCAAGGCTTGCCGGGCCCTCAGTATCAGAACTAGACTGGCCTGTTGGCCTTCCCAACCCAGCCCTGCGCTCCACCAGACCAAACAACCTGGAGCAAAAAGGTGTCAAAATGAAATTAAATCAACCAGGGGCCCAATCTCCCATCACTCCTCCCTCCCCCTACGCTGCTGGCAATGGCTTGATTATTTATCTCCCCCCCGCCCCGGGAGCCTGTTGGAAAGCCGAGCTCACATGAGCTTCCACCGTCGGGAGCCCGGTGTGCCCAGCCAAGAGAACAAAGAGACAGGCGCGTGCGCGCACACAGAGCGAATCCCTTTGTCTGCGAGCGGGATCCTCACCCAGCCACATCAGCTTCCACCCAGTGACCTGCCGTTTGTGCCGATGCCGCGTGGGGGGAGGGGAGGGGAGGGGAAGGGCTGGGGAAGGGGTTTCTACTTGCATCTCATGCCTGCTGCACAGCCTTGAAGAGGCCAACAAAAACAACCCCCAATCAACGCTCGGCTGTCTGCGGCAGAGCACCAATCTTCCAACTCGGCCACCGCGCCCCACCAAAACATCGGAACCCATTGGAGGGAGGTTCCAGGGGACGGGATATGAAACCCACCCACCAACTGGGCTCAGCTCGGGGTTTATATCCGCCCCATGTGCATCTGGGGCCAGTTCAATGTAATAACCTGTTTCTTCTTATTATTATTAAAAAGGTCTAGAGCTGAAGGAAAGCGCCAGAAGCCAGGTAGGTCCCCCTGAGGTTTTGGAAAGCAGGAGTGCTGAGGGGACAAGGGGATGCTTCCTCGGAGAACATGCTTAGGGAAGGAGAGCCCAGCTCACACCGAATCCACTGAACTATGTCGGCCTGCCAATATTCACTCAGATTTTCGAGAGCGAGTGAGCTCTCGTTCCGCAGCCAGAACTTCTGTGTCTGCCAAGCGCTTTGTCTGGATCTATCCACGGCTGAGAAGTTTCCAAATCCGCGTGCGGATGGGTCCAAAAATAAAAGGCCACGAATTGAAGAATAAAAAGCATCAGTGCAGGCGGGGGAGAAGCCAAAGAGAACCTCAGGCTGGAAAATAAATCCCCCTTCTTTATGGTACAACATTATCAGGAGACAGACAGAATTTAGATTGTGACGTCTTGCTAGGTAGCTATATAGCACCCAGCACAAGCGAAGCCCAGTTTTGGCCAGGGTCTCTTGGTGCTGCCATAATACAACCAAAGAGAAAGAGGTTGAGGCTGTGACTGAATGCTGGAGCTGGGACTGCAGATTCTCCGCTGAAAACAATTGGGTTTGCACATGGACTATTTTTACAGGTTTGATCTGGAGGGGAACCATAAAATACTTATAACAAATCCAGGATTTCGTGGCTAAAACTATGCTGCCCTCCAACAGCTGCTCAGGCCTAGTTCTCTCTCCCTTCAAAAGCACAGGCCCCTATCCCATGAGCCAAAGGAGAATCTTCTTGATCAGTACAGGGTTTATGACACACAGCCGAACAGCTCGGATTCCATGCAATAAAGAGAAGTGGTGTACACATCCGCACCGCACTAGCCAGTTTACTGCAATGCTTCTATCCATGGCACTGTGCAAACCAACACAGCCCCCGCTATGGTATAATAAATGTTAGCCCCATTTTATAGGTGGGCAAACTGAGGCACAGAAAAAAGTGAAGTAGCCTGTCTACATTCACACAAGTGAATAAAGGAGCCTAAGATTAACTCAGAAGTCCCTGGCTACAAGTCCACTAAACACCATCTCTCTTAACAAGGGGTTGACAAAGCCACCCCACCCCCACCCAGCCTGCTGCTGCTGCGAAGGCAGAAAAGTGACAGTCACCAGAGACCCCAGTCTGGAGAGAGATGAAAAGCACAGACTGGATTCTGCCCTGGAGCCCAGGGGTGCGGCATGCGTGACCCAGAGCAGGATCTGGCCCCGAGAGCCGATTTATAAATCCGTACGTCCATGTCCATTTGAATTCTGACAGCTGCTGAATTCACAGTATTCCACGCTGATCACATCGATCGCTGCAGGCCACAGAGGCAGATTATCAAACACTTTCCGCCAGCCTTTCCGCAAAATGGCCCCCTCTCGGCTATTTTCTTGTTTCCGCGTTAGCCCCAACTCTCCTTCCCCACCTTTTGTTCCCCCTCTAGGGGACGATCTGCTGCTGTCAGGCCCAGTTCGGCTCCAATTACAAGTGCAAAAACTAGTAGGATCACTGAGGTGTGCTAAGGAAAAACCCCCCCCCCCCCCCCATAGACACCCCCGAAAGGAATAGACTAGCTTGATTCTGCTCTTGCTTACGCTGGCATGAGCCAGGAGATCACCCTGGCATGCCTGCTGAGCTCAGTGGGGCTTGAGCAGAATCAGGTCCACAGGCTCCTGGGGGGGGGCGGGGCGGGGGGTGAAGAAGTGGGAGGGAGAGCTGCTCCTTTCCGCCTTTGGCCCAAACCAGCCCTTGCCATCGGAAAGTTTGGGAACAATCTGTTCGCCGAGGGGAGGCCAGCGGGAAGAGGCTTCAAAACCTCTCTAATACTGACCCAAACTCCTCCGCTCCTTTGATTACAGCTGGTCCAGGAGTGTGTCAAACATCCCCTCCCTTCCCCATCACGCCTCTGTTCCGAACAGGAGGAGAGAGGGGGAAGAAGAAATTATACTTTCAAATTAAGGCCTCTTTTCTCTTTCAACCACCCAGCCCTTTCCTCCCCCAGCCAGTTCACATGTAGAAGAGACTGGCTCTCCGCTGGATGGCATTCTAGGAATAGCCCGGGTTAGCCTCAGACTGAACAAGATGCTGGACCAAGTTAATTACAACAAGGGTATTTCCTCAGCCCTCAAAAGCTCCGTTTATACCGGAACAGACCTGGCCAACACTCCACTGTCTCTCTATTTCACGGTCACCCCCTTCCCCTTACTTTTGAAACTCTCCAAAGCAGGCTGCATGGTGTGGTAGGAGCTGCGGAGAAGGCCCTTGGGACAGAATTTGTGGCACAGGGAGAGCAGTCGGAAGCGGAGGGTTCTATCCCCAAGCCGTCAGGGACTCAGTGGGTGGGCAAATCATCCAGTCTTAAGGTGCCTCAGTTTCCCATCTGTAAAATGGGATTATACCTAAACCATGGTTGGCAGGGGGAGGACCTGACCTCACTACTGGTTCTAAAGCACTTTGAGGGCCTCGATAAAAGATGCTTTGCACCGTACCATGTGGACCTGTCTCATATACACCTACCCCTAACACTGTCTCTCCTCCACTGCACATGCCTATATGCAGTCCCAAATTACAGGCCAAAGGCCTTTGCCTCTGCAGCTCCTACCACACCACACAGCCTTCTTCCATCCTTCTCACTTCATCAGCTCCACATCTTGTATCCGGTCTCAGTTAAAAACCTCTCCCCGATCTCTGCCTATAATTCCGCCTGTCTCTGCTCTGTACAAAGCCCTTGGGGATGGGGATCTGTACCGAAGCAGGCACAAGCAACCAAGCAGTCTAGGTGCGCTTGCATTCCGAGGCCTTAGTATAAATGCAGCAAGGAAGACGAGGGGAAGGGTTTAGAAAGAGGAAAGAACTATTTCAACCCACAGCCGAAGAATTCAATAGGGAAATTCAAGACGGTTTTCATTGACCGATGGCCTAAAGGTACGTCTTGCTTTGAGAGACTCCGACAAGTTCATGCTTGGGGTAACTTCCCAGACTTCAAAGGCTTTCCACCAGAAATGGCCCCAAGATTCCTCTGAAGCACCCTTTCCTGCTATCTTATGCATTTAATTTCCTGTCTTCTAAATCGGCAGGAAAACCAAGGGCAGCAGCAAAGCCCACGCAGACTAAGACTGTTAAAGCCACGGAGACCGGGCCAGAGAGGTCAGGCGAGATCACCTGGGATGGCCTAAAAAGACACTGCACATAAAGGCAGAACCTCAGGACAAAAAATGCTTCCCCCTTGACAGCCCCGCACTGGAATAACAAGGGGAGCTGCAGGTCAGGACTGAGGAACATCGGAAGAGAGGTGGGCAGGAAACTGAGGGACATCAGTAGAGCTAGGTAACGGGCATCTAGGACTGTAACAGCCAGGGACGTCTCGTGAGTATGGAGGTGCACTGGTGGAGCTGGGCGGCACTTAGTGCTGGAATAGTCATGAGTGTGGAGTGAGGCACATTTGCAGAGCACTATGGGAAATGCTTGCATAGCATCTGTGCCCCACCACAGTCGTGAGTACTAAATGACACCAAGCTCTTGGCAAATCTGTATAAACACTATCCGTCCAGTGATCTGTAACGCATGCACACACACTTCTGAGAACAACACACCTGGAAATATACATGCCTAGGAAATCACCCCCTGTGCACTTTAAGCTACGAAACCTGGTTTTGTTTTTAAAATGCAACCCACGTCAGCTCTGCCTAAAGGGTCTCAGTTCTAGCCGGTGCCAGCCACCCAGGATTTAGAGGCACACCAGTCCCAATAACATTTTTTACCATTGGGAGAGAAGGATCCTTTCAAGGGGAAAAAACACATTCTCCCGACTCCAAAGCTGTCTATCAAATAGAGGCCTGCAGAGCTCCCCCTATGAAGCCCATTGGGTAACTGACCATTTTTTCTCCTTGCTGGAGTGCGTCAGGTCAAATCAATAAGGCCAGCCAGGAAAGAGGGTGGAAAAAAGCCACAATAAACGTTTTTCACAGATCGTCTGCAGAGAGGGTATGGCCGGCCACTGCTTTGCCTGGACAGGCATGATTAACAGATTGCATCTGTGTCAGGCTCTGCAGCCAATTCTCCCAGCAGTGCACTGGCACACGGCCTGCCTCTGTACAGAAATTTCACTCCCAAAAAATCTCTCCCAGCAGGAGCTTAGAATTCATCACTCTTCCCCCCACCAATACATTTCAGAGTTCTGGTGAATACTACAGGTCTCCTCCCTCCTGGATTTTAAATCAACTTGGCTCTTTGTGTGATTAAAAACAAACAACTGTCCACTCCACCAAGTCCATCTATAAAGCCAAAACCATCTTCCTGTGAGATGGGCAAATTAGCACTGCTCTAGAAACAGTGCTGTACTGTACTGTGCCTGAAGGGGGAGCACTGAACATTGTTTTCAAAAGGTCTCACCAAAATAACGCTCATTATATATAGATTTCCCATTCTTCTTAAAAAAATACTAAAGCAATTCAGAGTATAGAAGAATCTTATAAAACCTATAAATCCTATAGAAGAATCCCAAAACACCCCCCCCCCCCAAGCTGTTCTACCTTTAAGGAAAGTCAAATAGCAGGATTAAAAACCCTGAGCATCCCTTATAAAAAAAGAAAGGCCAAAGCACAGGGTATAAATGGCATTTTAACTCTGTACTGTCTGCTTTGAGATACTCAAATGGGCTTCGATTCAGGCTAGTCTAAGTCAATTGCATCCAGTATAAAGATCAGGATGAACATGACAACATTTGGAGAATGTTTGCGAGGAAAAATATTTTGCTGGTTTTGTTTCCCATCTTCCTTCAAATCCCCATTAGGTGAATTCAGAATCGGATACAAAACTTTCCTTTTACAGACAAAACAAAAAACAAAAGAACAACAAATTGTTCCCAAGATGGGTTAGTTTGCAAGATTGGAAGGAGATTCCTTATAACCAGGGATAAAGGGCAGGCCGGAAAATTTAAGATTTCAACAATGAAGGCAGGGCCTGAAGAAAACCTCTCATTTTTTGATTCCTCGATACAAATAAAATGACAAGAAAAAAAAAAAAAAAGAGGGTTTTTATTTTCATGCCACAAAAACAGGAAATAAAGGAGAAAACATCTTGGCGCGGGGAGGCGATGTGTTACACACACTCGCACGCAAAACAGTAACCACAAATGAGATGTGCTATCTGTATTGCAATAGTGTCTGTGAGCGTCAATCATGGACCAGGACTCCATTGTGCAAGGGGCTGTACGCACAGAGAGCAAAAGGACAATCCTTTGCCCAGAAGAGGGCGCAATCTACATACAAGACAACCTGCCTCTGCAATTCTGCCTGTGTTTATTTGAGACACACCTGCCTCTTCTCCCACGCAGTCCACGCATCCAACGAAGTGGGTATTAGCCCACGAAAGCTTATGCTCTAATACTTTAGTTAGTCTTTAAGGTGCCACAGGACTCTGTCACTTCTGCAATTCCAGACTAACACGGCTACCTCTCTGATTCTAGTCCTAGCTCTGATACTGCAGCCCCACCCCCCACCGCAACCTGGAACGATCTCACCTGGCTCGGGCTCAACGTACTGTTTAATATTGTGGTAGTACTCAAAAGGTCTCAACTAGATTGTACCGCACCTAGCGCAACAGAGACCAAATCCTGCACCCAAGGACTGTACCGTCTCCAGGACTAGACCTAACAAGTGGAGGACACAAGCGGGGGCCAGAGTTGGGCGGCAGGAGACCCAGCTCAGAAAATAATACGATGGGCACCTGCTGTGGGCCTGTTGAGGCAATGATCACAACTTGCCACCCGGCTAGCTGTGATCAGACTACCTTCAAAGGCCTTCCATGCCAACTGCAGCCCCAGGCCCTGGCTACAGACATTGAGCTGGATCCCGAGTCCCTCTGCACATGGATATTAGGAAGGTGACAGAGCAGAGAATCAGGCCGGGTGTCTCCAAATGCCTTTGTTATCTCACTAAAAACAATCAAAAAAGGGGCTACGCAAAGATCCACGAGGAATATCGCATGACCGGTTACTCTCCGACACCTTCCCCGCAGCCGCAGATCTCACCATTCATAGCCCAGTTTGGGGGTTTTCTGCCATCCCTTGCTGTGCTGTGGCTAACCACACTCAGACAAGTAATTCCAAGGGAATATTCAGCTGAGAACGATCCCTTAGGCTTAGAGTCCAAGATCCCGAGGACAGGTAGTTGCCATTTCTCATTTGTCTGCAAAGCACCATTTAAACGGGCAGATCCCAAAGCCCGCTGACAAAAGGTGGGTTTATTGCTATTTTATTGAAGGGGGAAACTGAGGCACCCAATCTAGGTCATATAGTGAGCGAACAGGAGAACTGGGAAGAGAAGCCAGATGTCCTGACTCCCAGCTCTGCGCTTTATCCGCTGGATCATGGGGTCTCACTTACTCAGACAAACTCAGGCTGACGATTTGTTGATTAGGAAACGCAATATTTGGCCTAATCTATCTAAGGAATTTATCGGGTCCCCATTACAACATCAGAGCACGTCACAATCTTCGATTCATGACCCGGGGAGGGGGGAACAGCGCCATTATCTCCACTGCACAGAGGAGAAACTGAGGCACACAGAGGCTAAGTGACTTCCCTAAGTTCACACAAGAAGTCTGTGGCAGAACAGGGAATTGAATCCAGGTCTTGAGTCTCAAGCTAGTTCCCTAACGACTGAGCCATCTTTCCTAAATCCTAAAGGTTTGCAGTGAGACGGAAGTGTATTCCTTAGCTGGCTGTAGCTTTGCACCCTGCAGTTTAGCCAAGAAACCCCCTATGGGGGCTAAGGCAGAGCCAGCAGAAGGTATTTGTGGAGCAGCAACACAGTTTGAAAGTGGGCGTGGATGACATCCATGTCTGCTGGGAGCGCACCCGGAAAATTCCTTGGCATTGCGCGGCGGCCCCGCCCATTGCGTGGGTTTCCCAGCCCAGCCAGCCACTCCCGGCTCTGGGACGAAGGGCTCTTCTCTACTCGGCTCTGCCCTTTTCCCAGAGAGGGATGAATTAACCGAAGGAAACAAACGCTTCTCACAAGCCTGGCTTAGTCTTTGCCCTTCCTGGGGGGGTGAAGGGAGGGAGGGAGGACTCACTAGCAGCTCCATGCAACTCTTTGCTTTTCCCAAAAAACCCGGAGGGGGAAAAACCACTTTCCTGTGAGCTCACGCTGGCTCCTCTCCGCTGAGAATCCCCCCACCCTACCCCCGGGCCTGGCCATCCGACTGGAAAGTAATTATGTGGCGCTTTTTATTTATTACCCTTTTTTTTTTTTTAATTGCTAAACGGTGACTCATTTTGGCAGCGTTCAAATACACAGGAAATCATCCCCCTTGTAAAGCAATCGCCATTCGATTCACGGTTAAATATTTATTCCGCGCACTGCGGCGCTGGGAGGAAGCCCAGGGCCCCACTGCCCTGAACTGGTTGTACCGGAGACAGCAGGACAGAGGCGGCGAGGCCTGGGGAGCCAGCCCAAGGAAGACAGCAACGCTGGGATGGGTTGATGGCCTCCGCGCTGGTTAGCTGTCCCCGGTCTCCACAGCTAAGGGCAGGGACTAGACCCCGGGATTAGGGCAGGAAGGGCTCCACCAGGCCACGCTGCCAAACAACGTACAAAACCCCCTATTATTCCAGTTCTGGGCATGAACTCGCGAAACCCCAGTGGTCCGTGCTCCTCCCAGAATGGGCCCGGGTCCCACCCGTCCCCACCACAAACTCCTCATTGTTCAGCCAAATGTCGGCGGGCCCGGCGGTGGAAAAGCTGCCCCGTTAGGCCGCTGCACCCCCATGTGGACCCCTCCCTGAGCTTTTGGAAAAGGCGAGTCACTGGGGACACCACCCCCAGCTGCTCTAATTCCTGACCCTGCCTCATCCCTCCTCCACAACACCCACCTCCAAGAGGTTTCAAACATCACCGGAGGAGGGAGGTTTTGGGGCGGTGGGAAGAGAAAGGAGAGGCAGATTTAACACTGACAAACACAGTAGGGATGCCTTGTAATCAAGTCATGGCTTGCTACCCCTGGGAGCAAGCTGCCTGAAACCAGATTTCAATGCAATTCAACCTACGGACCCATCTGATGCCCCTTCCACCCTCGCTTATTCGGGAAGCGGAAGAGGGTAGGGCCTTCAGGAAAGGTTCTGGAGGCAAGTCCAGGGGCAAAGGGTCTCTCTTTGCAGATGTTTTGTTCTAAAGCAGGGTGATTATGTTCAGCGGTCATCCGCTGCAACAAATGGCCCACAGAGGGGGTCACTCAGATCCTTGATGTTCTAATCACGTACACATAATTAGCTGCATGGGCAAGTTACCCATATCCTCTTTGTTAATTAGTTTGCAAAGCAGTTTGTAGGTTTCAAGTCCCATTGTCACCAGTGGGTGACAAATGACTTCAAAAGATCCCCATCAAATGCCTCCCTGCTTCCTCTCCCACCTCCACTCCATTGTTTGAATAACCCCTTGAAAACGGAAAACACAAACCCCATGCCAGTGATTTTATCACCCACCCCGGTTTGGCATGAGGAGCCCCCGCCCCCCATTCTCCCCACCCCCAGGATGCTTTTCCAGCTGAGCTTGAAATTAACGTCTGCTTTAGTGCTTTTGTAGCCACACTAGTCCACAGGATATGAGACACAGTAGGTAGGTTGGTCCAGTCAAAGATATTACCTCATCTACTTTGTTTCTCATGTCTGCTTTGACTTCCTCATTTCTACCCCGGCACCACTGAGGGGCTGAGAACAGGTCACTGCATCAAATGTCAGCTGCAGAACCCGCAGGGAGGAGGAGGGCAAGGACTTTTTTATGTAGGTCCTACATAAACACTGGCCTTTTCAGTAAATACATAAAAAGATTCTCAGCGGCACAGCAGAGGATTAAAGATGAGGCAGATCGGGGAATAGGTGGCAAATTCCTCCCCTAATGAGTTTAAAGCAGATGGAAATTGGGGAGGGGGAAGGGAGTCTCAGATTTGACTGTGTCCACTGGAGTCTGGAATCTTCACAATTAAGGAAAAGCCCTTGATCAAAAAGAATCACCCTGGGTTGAGGGGGGACAGGGCTAGGAAAAGGTTCAGACAGGCAATTACCCAGCACAGAAAATGCGGGGAAGTGATTCGCTTCCATCCCACCCCCGAACTGGAAGAGATCCATGAAGTCCCTTTGCCTTGCCCCACTGGCCAGTCCCAGGTTGGTTCCAGTGACACATTATTTTTAAGGACATTGACCATCTCTTTTAGACTGGAACCTCCTCGGGGCAGGGACTTACTTGCCTTTGCTCGTCTCTTGGACAGCACCGTGCACACCACGGGCACGTGGCCACCTGCGCAAACGTCTCAGAGAAACTGAAATAAAAGGGAAAACGGCGGGGTCCACTTACCCTGATCTCGTTGCGTCGGATTTCCACGTCGCACACCGAATGGCCCTGGTGGGCCCCGCTGTAGTAGCAGCAGAATTGGCACACGGCGACCTGCTCCGCTTCACAGTGGTACAGTCGGTAGGCGTTGTGCTGGGGGCAACTCCAGGCCCGGACGTCGTCCGCCTCCACCAGGAGGTGCCCCCGGGCCGTGGAGGGCTGCTGCAGGTGCGTCTGCACGTGAGATTGACAGCAGGGAGCCTCGCACCTCAGACAGATCTTTTGGGCGGGCAGCGGGGGGCCCCTGCGGCAGAAGACGCAGTGCAAGACCGAGGGGGTCTTTTCCAGGTTGAGGGAGTTGAACTTTTCCACAATGTTGGTCAGTTTCAAGTTCTTCTCCAGGTTGGGTTTCTGGTTGTAGGCCTGATTGCACTCCGGACAGCGCACTAAACCAGTCTCTTTGGCCCATGCCTCCCCTATGCAGCCCCTGCAGAAATTGTGCTTACAAGGAAGTTGAACGGGTTCCACAAAGACATGCAGGCAAATGGGACATATAAGTTCCTCTTCAAAACAGTTCTTCCAATTTTCAGCCATTTCTACTGATATATTTATAATCTCTCTCTTACTATTTCAGTTTGATCTACCGATGCAAGTGGAGAGTGAGTTTTTCCCCCTGCAGTGGGGGAAGTCTGCCGGTAAACTGCTATTGGAAATTTTTTAAAAAAAGAATAAAAAATAAAACTACAGTATATCCTAAAATTCAAAGTAAAACAACCCACAGAGCAGAGTTCTACAAAACTGAAACACTAACAAAAATGTATATACACACAATGTGATGAAGGGCCAGTGTTAGCTGAAAACACACAGAAGCTTTCAGAGTTTAAAGCCCACAATTTTAACAATTCTCAGGAGCAGTTTTGTTTCTTTTGATTCCAGAAGGTGAATCGAAACCGATTGAAGGTTGGAAAAAAAAAATCCATACGAAAACCAGTAGCAGAGTCCAAGTTTCATAAAAACCTCCTAAATTTAGAACTTCGGATTTGATTTTTCTTGTTTTTGGTTTGCAACTGACATTCAATATTTTAAAGGGACTTTTGTCCACCAATCCGGTCAGAAGCCCAAGAGAACAGACTGTCTTGGATTTTTTCCCCCTCTTCCTTTTCTCCCTGAGGGGAGCTAGGAATTAGTCTTAAAAAATTAAAAAAAAATCAGAGTTAAGATCCAAATGGAAGGAAGGAGGAAGATTAAAAAACAATGAAACAACTAACTGGATTCTTTCAACTGCCACAAAGATGTTCTTCTAACCCAGCCAAGCATCAAAAAAAAATTATTTCAGTTGCTTTGGAATAGTGAGATCTTGGATGGAAGAACACAGTGGGAAGACGGGTCAATCATTCAAATGAAATTCCAGCCCAGAGCCAAAGGAACCCACCCTATCCTTTCCTCCTTTCACAAACAGGAATGCGAACGAAAGAAAAAGAGGGAAAAAAAGGTTGGGCAGAGGGGAAAAAAAAGGCCCATGAAACACAAATCAACCTGTGCTCTAAATTTGCACTAGCGAACAGGTTTAGCAAAAGATAATTTTGTTTCAGGATCTGGAGAGAGATTCTGATGCCAGGTAAAAACATCCAAAAGTAGAACCAATAAAACAAAACAGAAGCTCAATATTTGGGAGAGCGCTGGGTCGCTGGTAGGAAAACAAGCATGCCTTGATCAAACTGAAAAGGAATTTCTCAGCTGCTAATGAAGAGCCCTTCCCCCTCCTTTCCCTTCTCTTCTCTGTTTTCTCTCTGACATGAAAGCTATTTCTCCTTTCAGATCCAGCCTGCGAAACGGGGGTGAGAGCGAAGCCGAAAGAAGCCGGCTGAAATGTACAATTCCAGCAGGATCTAGTCAATTCTCAGCCATTTTGAGTTGCCTCTCTCACTTTGGGGTTTAAAAATATAGCGAGCCGGGAAAGAAGGGTGGATGTTGAGAAAAAAAAAGTAACAAAACCAAGAAAAAATAATCGATCTGGTAGTCGGCACCACCCTGTAAAGTCTGCGCCTGGTGTGTCAGTGGAAGGAGGGGAAACTCCGAATTGACTCTGGGAAGCAGCAGCTGCTGTTGTCTTTTGGCTTTATCATCAGATCAAAAAAAAAGCCCAACACGCTCATCGCGGCCACCTCCAGCCATCTTGGTTTTTTGTTTTTTTTTAATAATCTCTTTAATAAAAATAGACGTCTCCGCTTCTCCTCCCTACGCCCCCGGCATCATCAACAGATAATCTGGCCCCGCAGTGGTTCAAGGCGCCCGGATTCTTCGCCACACGCACGGGGAGGTGGAATAAATAAACCGATTCCCCCCCCCCAAAAAACAAATTAAACCCCCCAAAACACCCCCGCACCGCCCCAGCCCCGACCCGAGCGGGCTCGGCCCCGCTTTCACACGCGCGCCGGGGGCCAGGCGACCGGGGCAGCGGCTCCCCCGGGCTGGGCCATAAATAAGGAATAAGGTCTCCTGACAGCGACGGCGCCCTGCTCAACGGGCAGCTCCGCAGACGGGCGCTCACATCCCCGGGGCGGCGAGGAGGGGGGGACGCGTGTCGGGCGGGGGGGGGGAGCCCCGGAGCGACCCCCACCCCGCACTATAAATCCTCAAGCTCTGGGGGGGGGGGGGCGCGCGGACCCCAAAGTCCTCGGGTTGGGGGGAGGGGTTGGGGAAGCGGCTCCCCGTGGTGGGGGGCGCTGGAGGTTGCGGGGGGGGCGGGGGCTCTCGCTGTGGCGGGGGGGGGGTGCGGCTCGATCCCCCCCGCCCCGAGCAGGCTCCCCCGGGGCCGCGGCGCCCCGTTCGCCGGTGGCGAGTGACAACCGGGGGGATCCGCTCCGGACGGTGCCGCCGCCGCCTCCTCGCCCGCTGCTGCTGCCGCCGCTGCCGCCTCCCCCCCCGGACCCGTGGCCGCGCCGCCGCCGTCTCACGCCGGGGCCGAGCCGCCGCGGCAGCCTCTAGCCCGGGCCCCGCCCCGCCGGCCCACGTGACCCCCCCCATTCGCTACATTGAAACGCCGCCGCGTTCGGGCCTCCTGCCTTAAAGCGGCGGCGGCGGCGGCGGCGGCGGCGGTGGGGCCCACCCACGGCCCCCTCCCCCACGCCTGGGACCCCCTCGCTGCCCCCGTGGCAGGGTGAGGGGCTGTGACCGCGGCCCCCGGGAGCCCCAGGCCTGGGCCCTGCAGCGCTAGGCACGGTACCAAGGCAGCCGCTGCCCCGAAGAGCTTCCAGTCCTTGGTGGGAGAGGACGGGGGGAGGGGACCTGCGGGGAAAACCAGGCCTCGCTGGTTAGCACAAGAGGCGGGGGATGCGCTGGCGCGATATGCTGCTGGAGCAGCACGGGTGCCCGGTCCCGGCCAAGCCCTCCCTCAAGGCAGCGAAGGGGTTAAGCGTTTTACTCTGGCAAGGGGCACAGGCATAGAGGTAGCCGCTCTGGCCCCCCTTACCCCAGTGTCTGAGGCCCTGACCCGCCCAGGCACGAAAGGGGCCATCGATGCAGCCAAGGGCAGCAAGCGTCTGAGCCCGGCTTGGCAGACGGGCCCTCTGCAGGAGTAGCTGTTAACGCGAGCTCAGGGGGCTCGCTGCTACCGGAGGTGTAGACACATCCTTAAACAGGTAGCTCCCATTGAAATTGACGTGAGGCAGGTGCCTAAATACGTCTGGGGAGCTGGGCCTCGCACTCTTTAATACAGTGACCCTCACAACACACTTGTGCAATAGGGAAACGCTACCATCCCCATTTTACAGATGCGGGGGCTGAGGCACAGAGCGACTAAGGCCTAAGCACCGGCCCATGTTGTGTGCAATCAAAGCTCTTCAGTCTCCAGGAAAATAGATGGTTTTTCTAGCTGCCCGCCCTGCAAACTCAGCCTGAAATCTGAGAGACAAATTAACGCATTGCCAACAATACCAATTCTGGAGCTAGGACTTTGTAGGGATCTGTGCACTCGTTCTAGGGGTGCTTGTTTTTAAGCATAGCAGTCTTACAGCTTTGCATACAACCTTGTAAAGGCCTCCACGTTTTCTGCACCCCATGAGAAAAGTGGTCTAAGTATGGCCAAAATCAAGGGTCACTCCCCCACACCCCACAAAAGACTATGAGATTGGCTTCAAAATCATGAGAATGAAACCAAAAATAATGAAGTTTGGCTACTCTTTATCTTATGTCTGTGTTTTAAGCCTTTGAGCTACTCTTGGGCCCTGTTTTTGAAGCCCACACCTTACCCTTTTAAAAATACGAACAGTCACGTGAATCTGGGAGCTGGGGCTTTAAGAAAAAAACCCCAAATACCATGAGAGTCAGGAAAAAATTGTGAGAGTGGGCAACACTCTAAGTGTCCGTGGAGCCAAATCTTTTTTGGAATTAAATGCTCACCCCAGTCTTTAGAAGTGATCTCACAGTTATTCTTCTCTCTTTCCTCTGTGAAGATAAAAGATTTAAAACTATTCCCAGCTTTGCTCGCCATTGCTGATCACAGTGAGCTGAGCTGTACTTCCCCGCGCTCTGCGTTTAGCTTCATCGCGGCTCAGGATTGGGTGAATCTCCTTTCGCTCAGGCCAGTCCATGGGCTTGTCAAACCCAAACGGCTGGCGAGTGCTGACCTTCAGCAGTTTTCTTTTCCTGTTCTTGGTCCTGGTCCAGAACGAGTTCATCTCTGGCACCGTCATGTGCCAGTGACAAAGAATCCTAGAGTGCGTCACTTTCTTCCAACACAGAACATGGACCTTTATGCTAACTCTAAAGTGCTTCTCTTTCTCTCTGCTTTACTAAAGCGCTGCCTAGAAATTCCCTGAGCCTCAGTGGTGCCTGGCAGATTGCTACAGATTTAAAGAAACAATACACATAACGTCACTGTTTTGTTACTCTTTTGACCATGGGCAACGCAGATTAGAATCCAGATCTCTCTCTTTCTCTCTCTCTCTTTCTCTCTCAGTGCTGCGTTGGTTTTGCAAGGACAAGGGGAGTATAAATCAGGGTGTTCAGAAGCTGGAGTGGTGAAGACCATCGCAGTACTGAGGAAGATAGAGGTAGTAAGCAGTGCACTCATTTTACTCATGAGAGTGAGCCGATCTGACTCTGAACACACATGGGCAGCAGGTCAAGAAACGAGGAACCAATAGGTTTAAGATTAGCAGCCATGTTAGTCTGTATCCATAAAGAAAACGAGGAATACTTGTGGCACCTTAGAGACTAACCAATTTATTTCAGCATAAGCTTTCGAAGGCTACAGCCCACTTCATCGGATGGGCCCAACAAGCTCTCTATGGCCTGTCCTCACCAGGGTTCATAACCACATTTGAAACAGATGGTGGAGGCTTGCATCCAGGCAATGGTTTCAAACACAGAGGAACTAGCACCTAGTAAGCTGGAGGGTAGTTTGCAGCAACTGTTACCTCCAGGTACTGATTCCACAGGCCTCGGAGCCTGTGGCTGGCCTGTTCCTGCCTTAATAATGAGCCTCTACGTTGGGCCCTGATGTGATAGTTCATCCCACTCAGCTGCACCCACCCTCGGGCTCAGAGGAGACGGGTTGGCTCCGAACAGCCATCTCCAGGTTTCGCAGCCAGCCAGGTTAGAGAGCACCCAGCAGACCAGGAAGCAGCTGCTGACAATAGCACCTTCACACTGTTTTACAGACTACAATACTCGCCTCAGGAGAGTTGCTGTGTGTAACCGACCTCGGGATCTGAATGCTGCCATCTCTAGGGTGGAGGGCAGCAGCTAACTGGTGAAAAATAAGGTGACTGTCCCTCAGTTAAAGACAGGTCCAAGCCCTGACCCATGCAACAGGGGATGATGACTCAAGTTGTTAGCCTGGCAAAATGAGTACAATCGGAGCCACCCTTACACACAAGCTGAACGCACAGTCCCAGGACAGCCCCCCTAGGGCCTGCGTCCCTATTGTGCTGCGATACCGGTGTGGGATGGAGACCCTCCTCTCCAGCCACAGAGGGGAGCAATTTGGAGACTGATCCAGCCCTTCCAGCAGCTGGTTCGAGCTTGGAGACTAGCAAACTGCAAGACTGGCCGTGGGTACCTAAAACTCTGGAAAGAGCCGACTCCTATTGGCCAATCCAGCTCCCAATGGACATTTTGCCCTAGAGTCAGAATTGGGCCATTATTTTGTGTCCAGACATTTAAGCCGTGCTTTGTTCTTCTCAGTTTTATACAATTTATGTTTTGCCCACACGGTCTCTTTAAAACCTAAATTCCCACCTGTGGGGTTTTTTTTGTTTGTTTTGTTTTGTTTTTCCTTCTCTTGGAGATTGGGCAATTCTCCTTTTCCTTTGGAAGAAAACATAGGGGTGTGTCTGTTATCACATCTCTCCTGCCAATCTCCTTATCAGCAGCTGCTTTCGCAGGAGGAGGGGGTTGTATATCTGACTCCTGCTGAATGTGCTAGGCCCCGGTGTTGGAAGCAAAATATGTTTCCAGTGTAAACACATTTCCCATACGGAGAATTGAAAAGGCAGAACTCAAGCGTGGCTTAAAAACAGAACATTTAGATTAAAAAACCACATAGTGCTTTCTGCCGAATCAAGATATCATTGCAACACATGGTAAGAGGAGGAAGCACTAACTCGTGGTTAAAGCCCAAGATTGGGAGTCAGGACTCCTGGATTCTATTCCTGACTCACTCTGTGACCACAGGTAAGTCACATCACCTCTCTGTGCCTCTCTTTGCCCATCTGTAAAATGGGGATGCCAGTGCTTTATCTCTCAGTGGGTTTTAAGATTTAATTTGTCACTGTCTGTAAAAAATGTTTTGAGCTCCTTGGAGAGAGGAAACTAGAGCCCGGCAAAGCATAGTTCACTCATTATTACAGTGCACTGCTCGCTTCTTTAGCATCACAAAACACAGCCATCCGGCTGGCAGATGGCCCAGCACAGTGTAAATACAACCGGACCCAGTGCTCATCTGCCCCAACGGATGTGTGATTCAATGCTGAATTAAATCCAATGGCTGGGCGGGATGTGAAACCTTCTGCCGTTGCTAACTTGACTGACTTTGGAAGTGCTGCGAGTCACTGGAACCCAGTAATTGCTTGGTGCCCCTTGTGCTGTGTTGGAGGGGCCGATCCCTCGCAGGTAGGAGTCTGCATCGCAAAAGTCACCAACACCCCTGGCAATTTGGGCACAGAGACCAAGCACCGAATGAATCCTGCAGACTGACCTCTCTTGACACCGCTGGAAATGGTCGCGGCCCCCCTCCCTGGTCTGTGGATAAACAGGAGACGCTGGTCAAACTGGCACAAAACAACAGACTCTATTTCCAAATTCACTGAATTCGGCTGGCAGGTTAAACCCTGGCCCAAGACTTAAGGGGTACGTCTACACTTGCAGCTGGGTGCGTGCCTGGAACACTGTGGCCACACTGATGTTTTTAGCGCATTTGCTTGAGCAGAGCTAGCATGTGTCAGTCTGGTGGGGCTGCGAGCCACACTCCCAGCTGCTGTGTAGACACCCCCAAAACTCCACCCCTCTTTTTTAGCTGGGTTCAGTCAATCTGATTTGTAATCTAATCATCCTTCCCATCCAAGGATCTCAAAGCACTTTGTACATATCAGTGCAGCATTATCCCCATTATATAGAGGAGGAAAATGAAACCCAGAGAGTCTGTCCGGCAGTTTTCAAGAGCTGTCCCTGCTTTTGTGCACCTGGCTTGCAACACCTGATTTTCAGAATGGCTGAGCGGCTCAGGCCTCCCATTGAAATCTAGCCCGAGGTGTCCACCTGAAAATCAGCGACCCTCTGAAACTCGGCTTTTTTAGCTGAGTTTCCCAAGGTCAGGGAGTATCAAATCCGACCTGCCTGACCCCCCCGGTCATGTGCCCGAGCCACAAGACCAACTTTCCTCTTTAAGCAGAATCTATTGGGCAGCAAAGAGACCCGGTCTCTGGGAGCTGTAGTTTAAGCTGTACTTGAGTTCAGTCATTCGTGAATGAAACTGGTTTGCTGGGTTCTTTCCGCACTTCCCCATTTCATCGCTTTATGTAAAACTTCGACGCGGTTGTGCGAGATCCAGTGAGCAGGGGCTAAAACCCAGTCGGGACGTCCTTCTGTGGGGACAAAGAGACAAAGAACCTGTTTCCTTCCCAGGGAGCCCTCGTCTGTAACCAGAGCCTCAGACCCAGAGCAACAGCCCCAAAGATTTGTATGCACCTCCAGGTTCCGCAAACCCAGCTCAGGGTTAGTCAAAAAATCTCGCTATTTGCCTAGCAAATAATGAGCAGAAGAAGAGCTCTGTGTAGCTCAAAGGCTTGTCTCTCTCACCACCAGAAGCTGTTCCAATAAAAGATATCACCTCACCCACCTTGCCTCTTTCATATCCTGAGACCCACCCAGCTACACCACTGCAGCACACATATTTACCTAGCAGTCATTTATGCTACAGATCTACCCTAATGCAAACTCTCTCCTGCTTCCCAGCCAGGCTCATTAAGAAAGGGACTGACGGAGGGTGGCTGGGGATTTTTTCCCCAGGTAAATCAGGAAGGGGTTGAGTGGAAAGGCAAGGTCAGGAAACACAGCTTGGGTGGTCCTCAAATAGAAGTGGCAGAGTCAATACAAGCAGCTGCTCATGCAGTTCACAGCTTTCCCTGGGGTGTGAAATCTGAAGTAAAGGATGACACCTTGCCCCGCCTCCTGCCCCACCTCTTCCCCTGTGCCCCGCCCCTTCTCCAAGGCCCTACCCCCTATTCACTCCATCCCTCGTCCCTCCCCCACCCTCACTCACTTTCACCGGGCTGGGGCAGGGGGCTGGGGTGTGGGAGGGGGTGAGGGCTCCGACTGGGGGTGCGGGCTCCGGGCTGGAGCTGAGGGGTTCGGAGTGCGGGAGCAGGCTCAGGGCTGGGGTAGGGGGTTGAGTGCAGGCTCTGGGAGGGAGTTAGAGGAAGGGGTTCGGATCTGGGACCGGGGGTTGGGGTGTGGAAGGGGGCTTGGGGTTCACAAGGGGAGGCAGGGAGTTTGGCTGGGATGATTTAGTTGGGGTTGGTCCTGCTTTGAGCAGGGGGTTGGACTAAAACCTCCTGAAGTCCTTTCCAACCCTGATGTTCTATGATTCTATTGGTGCGGGAGGGAGCTCAGGGCTGGGGCAGGGAGTTGGGGTGCAGGAAGGGGTGAGGGGTGTGGGCTCCAGCCAGGCAGCGCTTACCTGAGGCGGCTCCCAGTCAGTGGCACAGCAGATCTAAGGCAGGCTCCCTGCCTGTTCTGGCTCCACAAGGCTCCCGGAAGTAGCTGGCATGTCCGGCCCAGCTCCTAGGTGAGGGGTGGCCAGGCAGCTGTGTGCCCACAGGCGCCGCCCCTGTAGCTCCAATTTGCTATGGTTCCCAGCCAATGGAAGCTGTGGAGCCGGTGCTTGGGGCGGGAGTAGCACACAGAGCTTCCCTGATTACCCCTGCGCCTAGGGGCCTCAGGGACATGCTGGCTGCTTCTGGGAGCTGCACAGACCCAGGGCAGGCAAGGAGCCTGCCTTGGCCATGCTGCACTGCAGATCGGACTTTTAACAGCCTGATCAGCAGTGCTGACCAGAGCCACCAGGGTCCTTTCTGACCTTCCAGGTGTTCCAGTCGAAAACCAGATGCCTGGAACCCTAAGCTAGGCCAGAGGTCTGAGAAGGAGCTGCAGCACAGAAGACTTTTGCACCAGTTCCCCCGATGAGCAGCAAGAAAACAAACATCGATGGATTACTGACTGTGCTACGAGACATGCTCCAACATGCATGTATTTGCTCTGCCGAGGCTATTGAAACAGGAAGGCACACTCCTTGAGCACACAGAAGACACATTATCCAGAAGGCCCCGCTGGGACCGGAACCTAGCAAGAGCTCAGGACAAACTAGTAAATCTAGTTGCAGCAGAAAACCAGATAAAGTGGGTTGCAGTTGAATTGGCATCGTTCTAACAAGCCCGGCACACATTTAACATCTGCCTTCTGGGAAGCTCTGGTGCGCAACAAAGCTAGTTTATGGGCAGACTCTGGTAGGCCCTAGGTTAGGTGTGGCCCACTAATGATCTCTTACCGGGTCTTAAATGAAGGGCACATTCACACATCAGTTTGAAGAAGTTTTTGTCTCCACCCATGACAAGGATTCACTCAGTAGGAGCGGCACAAGGGCCCTAAAGATGGGGGGCGGGGCGGCGCAGGTGCCCAGACTGTGGCCATACTCCTTGTTCCAGCACCCTTGCCCCCAGCTCATAACAATATCTTTAAAGAAGAGGACAGATTCTTGGCCCTCTGCCATTCAGGCACTATAGAAACAGGTTGCAAACCATGCTGGAGCTTAGAATCATAGGAATGGAAGGAACCCCAAGATGTCATCTAGTCCTGTCCCCTGCACTTAAGGCAGGACAAAGTATTATCTAGTATTCGCCACTAGCCACATGTGGCAAATAGGCTACTGAATTGTGGCTAACGCATAAGCAATGCGTTGGTGTATTGAAGACACTTTTTCAGCAGTAAATTTGATAAAATCCAAGTACAGATCAAGAAACAGAATGCAAAGTGTCACACTGAAGTAATTTTGTGTTAGTAGTACCTGTTCATATTTTTGTAATATCTACTTATTTTTTATATTAATAAAAATAATTTGAAATGTCATTTGTAGTATGTCTTTAATCCTTTTTTATAATGTGGCAAATAAGAAAATTCAAAACCACAAGTGTGGCTAGCATCAAATTTCTATTGGACACCGCTAATCTAGACCATCCCTGACAGGTGTTTGTCCAACCTGCTCTTCACAGTCCCCAAAGATGGAGATTCCACAACCTTCCTAGGCAATTTATTCCAGTGCTTAACCACCCTGACTGTTGGGATTTTTTTCCTAATGTCCAACCTAAACCGCCCTTGCTGCAATTTAAGCCCCTTGCTTCTTGATATAGCCTCAAAGGTTAACAAGAACAATTTTTCTCCCTGCTCCTTGTCACAACTTTTTATGTACTTGAAAATAGTTCTCATGTCTTCTACAGACTAAATAAACCCAGTTTTTCCAATCTTCCCTCATATGTCATGTTTTCTGGACCTGCAATCATTTTTGTTGCTCTTCTCTGGACTTTCTCCAATTTGTCCACATCTTTCCTGAAACGTGGCACTGAGAACTGAACACAGTACTCCAGCTGAGGCCTGAGTAGAGCGGAAGAATTACTTCTCGTGTCTTGCTTACAATATTCTTGCTAATACAGCCCAGAATGATGTTTGCTTTTTTTGCAAAAGTGTTACACTGTTCATTCATATTTAGCTTGTGATCTGCTATGACTCCCAGATCCATTCCTGCAGTTCTCCTTCCTAGGCAGTCATTTCCCATTTTGTATGTGTGCAACTGATTGTTCCTTCCTAAGTGGAGTACTTTGCATTTGTTCTTATTGAATTTAATCCTATTTACTTCTGATCATTGCTCCAGTTTGTCCAGATCACTTTGAATTTTAATCCTCTCCTCCAAAGCACTTACAACCCCTCCCAGCTTGGTATCATCCGCAAACTTTAAAAGTGTCCTCTCTATGCCATTATCTACATCATTGATGAAGATATTGAACAGAACTGTTCCCTGCGGGACCCCACTCGTTCTGCCCTTCCAGCATGACTGTGAACCACTGATAACTACTCTCTGGGAATGATTTTCCAACCAGTTATGCACCCACCTTATAGTAGCTCCATCTAGGGTGTATTTCCCTAGTTTTTTTATGAGACGGTCATGTGAGACAGTATCAAAAACCTTACTAAAGTCAAGATATACCAGGTCTACCGCTTCCCCCCATCTATAAGGCTTGTGACCCTGTCAAAGAAAGCTATCAGGTTGGTTTGACATGATTTGTTCTTGACAAATCCCTGCTGACTGTTACTTATCACCTCATTATCTTCCAGGTATTTGCAAACTGATCTCTTAATTATTTGCTCCATTATCTTTCCTGGTACAGAAGTTAAGATGACTGGTCTGTAATTCCCCGGGTTGTCCGTATTTCCTTTTTCATAGATGGGTATTATATTTGCCCCTTTCCAGTCTTCTGGAATCTCCCCTGTCTTCCATGACTTTTCAAATATAATTGCTAATGGCTCAGATATCTCCTCAGTCAGCCCCTTGAGTATTCTAGGATGCACTTCATCATGCCCCAGTGATCCAAAGACATCTAACTTGTCTAAGTAATTTTTGACTTGTTCTTTCCCTTTTTCAGACTCTGATCCTACCTCATTTTCACTGGCATTCACTATGTTAGACATCCAATCACCACCAACCTATTCAGACTGGAATTAAATAAGATGTAAACTTTTAACGGTGAACGTAATGAACCACTGGAACAATTTACCAGGGGTTGTGGCGGATTCTTCATCGCTGCCAATTTTTAAATCAAGATGGGATGTGTTTTGAAAAGCTCTGCTCTAGGAATTATTTGGAGGATGTTCTCTGGCCCGTGTTACACAGGAGGTCAGGCTAGATGATCCCTTCTGGCCTTAGAATCGCTGAAGCTACAACTTGGAATCCCGTGTGCTACGGTAACACAAATAATTCATAACAACAATGTTAGGATTCTAGCACACACCTGGTACACCAACAAACTGTCGGGCGGCAGCTACCATGTGTTACGGCTGTAAGCCCTGTCACCTTACCCCTCTTTGCAGCCAGAGAACTACACCTGGAAGAGGATGCTGGAGGATGCTTGGTTAAGAATTCCTGTGGACTGAGGGCTGCATTTTTTGTACTGTATGTTAAAAACACATCTAAACATCTACACTCCATTACAGCTGCAGCAAAGCAGAACCCTTGCCTACTTGTGGTTAGTAAGGGCTTGGTTTTTACCCCAGCTTCCATTTCTGAGGATGCAAAATGATACCCAGAAACAACTTTGCTTTCATTGTTGTGGACACAACTGTAATAATACTACTTGTTTGTACGTTTGCTAGGGTAGAGAGACTGTCGTCTTTGTTACTTGTCTGTACAGAGCCTGAGACAATGGGGCCTTGATCCTTGACTGCGGTTGCTAGGTACTAATACTACGTAGCTGTCACATAGTGCTTTTCAGCCATAGCTCTCAAAGCACTTTACAAAGGTAGGCATCTACAAAGGGGAAACTGAGGCACACAGCCCAGCAGTGACTTGCCCATGGTCACATAGCCAGTCAATGGCAAAGCCAGGGCTAACCTTTATCTTGCCTGATCCCAGCACTCCATCCATTCACCACGCTGCATCCTGGGCTTTTCATGGTCATGGTCTCTCACTGACTCCAACTTGCTCAGGTTGCCAATAAAAAGATGGCCTTTTTCACCCAAGCTGCCAGCCGGGGAGCAGACCATCAGGCTGGCTCCTCACTGCCTGTTTAACAACTCCGGTGATGCATGAGCCAGAATGGGATTGAGGTTCTTCAGCGAGTCCCGTTGGAGCTGCAGGTCTATTCTATTCATGCTGTTGTGCCGGGCTGGTCATGGTGGTACCCAAGCAGCTTCCAGTTGGGCAGTAAGCACTGTGACTAGCAGAACAGCCTAGTAAGCCTGAAAGTTAATGCCAATGACATCATGGGGAGATGAGTTAAAACGAAGTTTTACAGAAGTAAAAAGAGCAGTAAAATGGTCTGTCTACACCATTAGACTCTGCCAGCTGACTCGGCCTTGCAGGACTTGGACTAAGGAGTTGTTTAATTACACAGACCCTGAAAGCCCACAGTGAGCACGTCGGCTCAGCGAGTAGGTGCTGATTTGACAAACACTCTCCAGCGATCAGCCATTTATACGCACTCATCCTCAGTTTTCCCACCTGTACAATGACATTTATTTAACGCCTTCCCTCCCAGGGGCTGCCCTGAGGATCTGCTGTTTGTAAAGTGCCCCAAAAATAGCGGCAATCCAAGAGAGTCTAGGGCCAGATGAGGAATGATAGAGCGAGACAACTTGTCAGGAGATTCCCACAGCCTGGGTCAGGAGAGGCATAATCAAGAGGGTTTCCCGTTTATTAGGGAATAAATATAGGAAGCAGAGGGTGGAAGCAACCCTGAGCCAGCTAGAATTTTATCACTGTTGAATAGGCTCCGTCTTTGGATCTGGAGCTTTGACTGCTCCCCTCCCCCACTCCATACATGCTGTTTAAAGGGCCATTAATACAGATCATCACAGGGCTCCGTGTCAGGATCTCACAGCCTTGCTCATACTATACAGCGCTCACTACCTATACTCCTTGGACACTGTTCCCTGAGAATCCTCTGGGCCAGGCCCTATAGCGCTTCAAAGAAGGAGCCACAAGTATTGATGCACAGGTTCCTGGTACTTGGGGTAGCTGGTGACTGAGTAAAGGCCAAGAGGATGCAGGCCCACCTCTGTGGTGTACTGAAAATTCTGTTAAAATTGTTGGCTGATACTTTAAATTGCAAGGGGTTTTCCTGGTCCTGCCTGCAGCTTAGGTGGCTCTGTACGGACGCATGCGATTCGGACCTAGCAGAATCCCTCTGCAGAGAACCAGCCTAGAATAAGGAAGGGTGAGTTGTGTCACTTCATTTTTAGGGAGCAGCCTGCTTTCTCTCTTTGGTTTTCAGTTCTCGTGCGTATATCGTTCCAAATTCTAAAATATAAAGTCATGTTACATTCCAACCATCCAGCAAGAGTATTTTGTTTTTAGCTAACGTCTATGTGTGTGGGTTTGTGAACCTAACAACTTCCTGGCAGAAAACTGTGATCCCTTAAGTCTAAGAGGTTGTGCCCCCAACAGAACAGAGTAGCTGCTCAGTGTGTTGTACCTCATTTGTCTTTAACATTAGAATGCAGTAAAACAAGGTGTGGCTGCAACCAGGCTCCTTCCTACTGAGAACTTTTCAGTGCACACGCTGTGTAGAGTTTGGCTTCGTCTCCAGGTGGATGGCACCCCATTAGAAATCCCAGGATAGCACAGGAAAGGCTGCTAACAATGCAGTAGATCACACTCATCCCTTTGAAGGCAACATGGTATTAAGGGGCGCTGAGGTTCTGCCAGCTAGACAATACTTAAAGCCAAAGTTCTGAGACTTTGCTTTCATCAGGGGTTTTTTTTGTATTTCTTGCAAAAGTAAGGGTAACGCCCAAGTGTGCTGGCCAAATGTTAGCTCCAATATTGCCTTCCTGGGCACCTTAAATTTAGCCCTGCTGTTTAACTTGGATATGGTATTTTTCACTTCTTGTCTCGAACGCCTGCATAATGTTGCTTTGTGATACTAAACAGCTGCCATGTCCCACCTCAGAGGTGGCTGCATTCCAGGGACGGGGGACATGAACCCGCTCTGTTACCTTTACTTACTGCTTAGGGTGGTGTGAGACTTCATTAAGGTCTCTGAAGTTCTTTGAGCTCCTTGGATGATTTTTATTTTGCTTTAAAGGGAGCTGGCCGACGGGAAGACTCCGTCTATTTAAACAGCGGAAAGTAATTTCTTGCACAGTATTGGAAGCCTGAGGCTGTCCTCCTCCTCCTGGATTTTACAAGCGTTCTTAAGACTCAGATCTGTGGGAGCTGGGCAGGGTAGAAGGTGCTGTGTCAGAGGCTCTGTCAGCCAGACAAATTATTAATAAGGAAAACCTCCCCTTGGAAAAGCTCAGCTCAAAACTATTCATGACTCTTGCTTCTATATAAACTCCTGCATTCCCTGGCAATGGCGAGCGACAGCCAACCGGCTCCACCCTGGATACGGCACAAGTCACTCCCTGGCAATCCCCACCGTGTCCGCTCAGCTTGGATTCTAGCTTTGAAAGTGCAGGCTGTTCATTCTGGGGGAGGGGAACCTCCGCGGAGGGCTTGTAAAGGGGACAGCACAGGCGTAAGCCAAGTGCTGGGCAAGCGTCTTCCACGCAGCTCTGCCAATGCTGACCGGCTTAGCCCATCCTTGGCCCAGCTCTGCACCCCCAGCCCCTCCCACTAGTCCTTATGAAGTTCTACCAAATACCTCAACCTTGACACATTGTTCCAGTCCTGGGCCGCCCACCCTGTAACACAGATCAGTCGTGAAGTGTAGCACCCATTGCTGTTTTGTCTTGGGGCCACTCCACTCTCCCTGTGCACCACTCTCCCCACACACACAGAGCCCCTGCTATCTAAGGGTCGCTGCTTTAAATATAAGACTGTAAGCATCTAGAGCCTAAGGTAGAGGATCCCTTATAAATACCTAAGATTGAACTCAGACAAACAGGCCCTAGCACATCCGTGTGTGCGTTTCATTCTTCCGTTAGCAGCCTGCAATCATGTTGATTTTTAAAAAAGGAACAGTTGGTGCTAAGTCGTTAGACATGTGCTTTGACCCATGTTATATTTTAGACTGGTAACAAAGGGGTTAATTATCTCAGTGTGTATGAGCAAGGAGTAAACTGGAGTCTATGAAATCTGCTGCTTTCTTATTGGCTACAAGTGCTACAGAAATAAAACTTCATTGTTTCAACAAATGTTCTAGCCTGCACCTGTGTGTTTGTTCAGTTAGTCTGAAGACACAGCACTGCGTACAACAGCAACTTGAGAGTGGGGGCTGGAGTTTCTGGAAGCTGGTTAAAGGGATGCCTTGATCACTCTCACATGTCAGAAAAAATATCTGAGTGTGTAATAAAAGCAAAACATTTTTGTAAGGAAATTCAAGCGGGTTGCTGTCATTCTTCAACCACACAACACAGCCCTTCCTTGGATTTTTATATGAAGAAGTGGCTTGCCCATTATTACTGCTCCCACCTAGACACCACTGTAAGCTGTATTCACAGCTACATGCCCATGGGCTGTGATCATATCATAGCTAGTAGAGACGGACCGGGCCCAGTACTGAGAGGAGAGAGCTCAGAAAAGAAAAGAACCCAGCATGCAGCAGAAACTGGTGTTCATGATTTGGGGCAGGGCTGCTCTGCCCTCTGATTCGGTATTAAACCCAGTATCCCATCATGGTGCTAGGGGGCGCTAAACTGCTACAGAGACTATCTTTGGGCAAGAGTCCCAATGTAACCATAGGCACATCACTTAGCTGCTCTGTGCCTCAGTTTCCCCATCTGCAAAAAGAGGACATTAGCAGCTTCCAAACTCCCATGGCGTGCTGTAGAATTGAATGGATTACCCTTTGTAGAGTGCTTTGGGATCCTGAGTTAGAACGCACTGCAGGAATGCAGAATTAATTGGTAACAAACCGGCGTCCACCTGGGCATTCATGGCTGTCACTTTGTGGCACACTTGGAATGGCCCAACAGCAGTGAGAATCAACTATAATCCTGCTCAAAGGGGATGTGAACACTTAGAGCTCGGAATGGGGAGGGGGGATTCCCCGTTCCAGGAGACACTCTAGCAGCCGGGTCTAATTGCACCGAGTACCTACCCATCCAGGACTAGCTCGCAGTGCCGGGGCTACGCTCTATTGTTAGCAAACTAGCTTCAGCAGCACTAGTGTGAGTGTGTCACCTCCAGCTGGGAATCACAGCCCCAGCTCAACGTGTAGAAGCACTGTAAAGCATTGGCACTCATCCTCTTGAACTAAAGGAGAATCCCTGTGCGCTGGTAACAGTATAGGGTCATGACACATGGAGCTGCTGTTTGAAGTCCACCCAGTGGGAGGCAGTAGGAAATACACACCCATATACACAGCAATGAGGATGGTCCCAAATGAAGTTGCGACTCACGGGTTTTAGAGGCTGGGGGTCAAGAGGCTGACACAGTAGTCTCATTTCTGAGAGGCGGCCCGCAACTGTACTCTCCACTGTCTTGACGTTCTGGGTCTGTCGACCCCCAGAGAAGATCCAGTCCAGGGTTCCAGTCTACGCAAGTCTGGATTCCCTTCCCTCACTGCCATCTTGGGAGCAGGGAGGCTACAAATGGCAACCTATGAAATGGAGCAAACAGAAGCCAAAAATGATCCCACCCTGCAATCGTTAAATAGCTTCTAAGGCTACAAGAGATTGAGGATCACCCCGTCTGAGCTCTGCCTAACACAGGCCAGGGAGCCTCACCCAGGAACTGCTGCATCGAGCCCGGACCTTCTGTCTGCATGTAGCAGGTCTCTTAAAAAGGCACCTACACCATTGCAGTGTAGATGTTCTGGCTGCAGCCCCTGAGCTCTGGGACCCTGTCACCTCCCCGGGTCTTAGAGGGACTTAAAATCTTCAAGCGATGGAGACTCCACCCCACTTCTGGGTCAGTCTGGCTGCTTTGCTGGAAGAGATGTTTTAGCCAAACCTCAGAGCCTGGGCTCAACACAGTGGGAACCGGGTGAAATCCTCTGGCCTGTGATACACAGGACATCAGTATTTGATCAGACAGCCCCTTCCGGCCTTAAAAGTTGTCCTGCTGGTTGATTACCCTCAATGTTAACAGAAGAATAATATTAGAAAAGCTTTCCAGACAAACAGATAACTCAGTCTGTTCACTGAACTTGAAGCCCTGCATGTGTTTAATTGCTGGGAGCTCTGGTTACTGGGGCTTCAATTCGAATTCCCCTCTCGCCTACCCTTCCTTTCCCAAACCCAATGGAGCAAGGCCTACAAAGGATGGAACAGAGTCATCTGTGCCTGGGAGCCTCTAAAACGTCACGGCTCCAGTGCGTGGAACACACAGCACTTGACAGTCGTTAATGGCCGTTGCCGCACACAAGGAATTTGATAGATAGAGACTGAGCTGCGCATGGCAAGACCCTGGCTAGAGAACTCAGATCCTTCCGACTAAACACGGAAGAGCTCTTACTATCTCCTTGAGGTCCCTTCGTTGCACATTTGACGCACAGGGCACAGCAGAAGAGGATGTGTTTATACTAAACAGAGGTGTGGTCAGAGGCAGTAGGTCAGGGCAGCTTTGCTCTGCATGTGGCACTGTATTCACCAGGGGATATAACCACCCCTAACCGTAAGCACCAACTTTCTCCGGCGCCGGTGGGTGCTTGTGTCCGCCCGCTCTGGCCCTGCCCCAACATCACTCCTTCCCTGCCCCCATTCCAACCCCTCCCCCAAATCCCTACTCTGGCCCCACCTCCTCCCCTGAGCGTGCTGCATTCCTGCTCCTCTCCCTCCCTCCCAGGCTTGTCGCGTGAAACAGCTGTTTCGCGGCGCAAGTGCTGGGAGGGAAAGAGGAAGGGGGAGAAGCAGGATGCGGCGGCGTGCTCAGGGGAGGAGGCGGAGCGGAGGTGAGCTGGAGCAGGGGGGCGGGTGGGGAGCTGCCGGTGGGTGCAGAGCACCCACCAATCTCCTCCCCTGGGTGCTCCAGCCCCCATAGCACCCATGGAATCGGCGCCTGTGACCCTAACCCTGGCTGCATGCAACAGGCCTTGCATCAGAGCTAGGGTGGCCACTGCACCTGTCTGCTTCCTAATTGCCCCTGCAGTGATTGAGGATCTGAATGGCATCCAGCTTGCTGATGAATTGACCCCTCTCATCTGCGGGTTGCTGCCCTGCCACCGGGAGCCACCTCGCTGCTTTCAGTTGTGATGGGGAGGGGCCACCACACAGATCAGAAAGGAATTCAGTCTCTATGGCCCTTTACATCATTGGTGTCCCTGAGGAGGCTGCCAGTTAGAGCGACTGGCTCTGGGGGGTATTGGATACCTGCCCACTTCGAACTGATGCGAGTCCAGCCGCTTATTTCACTTACGATCACAGGCCACCAAATTGTCCATGGGCTGGTAATAGCTTTCTTCACTAGTGACCTATTCTGGACTCAAACAGGCATCCTAGCAGCAAATTCCACAGCCCAAGGCAGCTTAGTCCCCCAAACCAGCTTTTATGTGCTGTAAACGTCTTGGGCACTGTAGGAAAAAAATTGCTTCTCATCCAGGAAGCGAAGGGTCGCTTTGTCACTCAGCATGCATGAAAATGCTGTTTCATGCTGTCTACAAAGGCGGCTGATGTACTTGTGCCTGGTGGATCTCATTAAGAACTTGCCTCTGCTTCCCCAAGCTACTTGCACTGTATTTAATCAGCCCACAGAGGTACAGAACCGATTTTTGCCATTTAGGGCCGCAGACCCACATAATCTGATTGGAGAATGGAGCCGTTTGCACAGATTTACTGTGTGACGGTTTATTAAAGGGACAGGTCCTTTCTTCACTGCTGCCCAGGACAATGGTCAGTGGCTCTGAGCAGAGTGTTCACATTCGTTTGCCAGGAATCTACTCGTAAAAATCTGTGACCTTTTAAAAAGGGTTTATAACTAACCTAAAGAGCCAGGGGCGAGGCTGAAAGTCCCGATTCAGGTCTGACGCCCACAGCTAACCCCCGGTTAAAGTCAAGCGGATGGCTACTGGCTTGTGGAACAAACGTCTCCCCCTGTGGTAAAGGCTTCAGCTGATGTTTGAAGACTGGGTTTAAGGTTTATGGATTAAGTGAACTCACAGGGTGGCACACACCAGGATTCAAATGGCTGCAGCCATAAATACGTCTGTTTAATGGAAGCCCCGGAACATGCTATGAGAGAGTGTCGTAGAATAGAAATGACTTAACACTTGTCACTCCACGCCTTGGCCTGAGAGGGTATACACATCCCTTTGTCCCTCACAAACACACCCCCACACAACAATCACACAGGCGTACACCCTACACACACCCAGGTCTACATATACATCATAGACATACATCTTTGCAGAAGAACACCATACTGACACACACAGACACTCACACACACCACTCACAGTGACACACATATATAAACACCAGTCACACACATATATATAGACACACACACATAACATACACACACACCCCTGTCACACACCAGTTATGCTCCACAGACACGCACATATACACCAGTCACACAGACATATGTACACACACACACACGAGACACACATGTGTGCACACTCCACTATCCCATGATCACACATGCACCCTCACACACCCCAGGCTCTCTGTCTCTCTCACACATGAATGAGATGCACATACTACTCACCCTCACGTACAATTGCACTAGTGCACACATACACACACACGCCAGTGTGTGCCTTCCTGCTGGCGAAGGTTTGTGCTGCACACACGTGTGCTGCACACACCGGACAATCTCATCAGTGGGTTTCTCTCCAGCAGCCTCCCACCTGCCCTGGAGCCTGAGGTGTGGGTGGCTTTGCCCTTTTAAGAGCCAGCGCTGCCATTTGAAGGGACAGGCTCCCGTCCTTAATGATTAATAGAAGGGGACTTAGAGCCAGCCAACAATCCACGGGCTAGCACCATCTAAACACACAAAGCGAGTCCCTCTCCCCTCCTGTCCCCCCTCACCCCATCTCCACCGCTGGCTGGTCCAGCGCAAGAGACAAATAAATCCATTTGCAGCTAGGAACCAGAGCAGACAATGGCTCTGACACTGAACCAGTTATGTCTGTATCATCCCCTCACCAGAGCTTTGTCCTTGTGCAACGAGCAGCCAGCTGGGCTTAGCAGGGCCCCCAGCGGCCTTTCCCCTGGCCTGGCCCATCCTGGGACACGAGGCAGAGCTTTTCCTGGCCTAGCAAAGGGGTTGGTTTGGTTTGATTTTAAGCAGAAGCTGATGTGTTGACATGGTAGGAGGTCTCCCCACCCCCATCCCCTGCAAGCTTGGAGAAACAATCAAGGATGGGCAGATGGATCCAGCAAGATAACCCCCTTGCACCTCAGATTGAGCTAACGCTCCAAGGGACGGGGTCAATTTCCCCTTGGCTGGTGAGGTTTCTTTCTATGCAAATGCCTGAGAGCAGAGCAGCTGCCTCGTGGAGTGACTCATTTCCTGCTCTCCTGTCACGTTCTGGTTAGGCCAGTTTGGCAAAGGCTTTGCTCCCTTTCTCCAGCTCTCTGCTCCGCCCCTCAGATCGGGGGTGTGCGTTCGCTCAGGCCCTGGCAGAATGAGACAGGATTTTCAGGAAACTGCGTCAAAGCCACACACAGAAGAAAACCAAAAAAAAAGTACAGTAAAGTGTGTTGTTGTTGGGTGTAGGGTGACCAGACGTCCCGATTTTATAGGAACAGTCCTGATTTGGGGGTCTTTTTCTTATATAGGCTCCACCTGCTGTCCTGATTTTTCACATTTGCTGTCTGGTCACCCTACTTGGAGAGAGAGACAAACTCAAACTCCTCCTCTTCCACACACCTTCTGTTCTCCAGGGGACATGAGCCAATCCAGAGGCACAATGAGGGAGTCCACGGGGTAGGAGGACAAGAAAAGGAAAAGTTCACTGCATGGGAACACAAAAAAATACAAAACTACAGAGGCGACCCTTGGGCTGATTGTAACTCCTGTCTCCCACAGTCCAGATATGTAACGGTAGTACTGTATTGTTGCTGGTCTACACTAGGATTTGGATAGTGTTTGCCAACATGTGTTAGCAGCTCAGTATAGTCAAGCCAACATTCCTTTAACATGCGGTAAACTGGTCAAGCTAAAGCCTAGATTGCCTCAGTTTGAGCAGCTGTTAAACTGGTTGAGTTGATTTGTCTAAGACAGTCAGTGGTTCGCGGAATCAGCACACAGCTGTGGCCCATGTGACATCCTCAGGGCCATGCAGGGAGTGTGTCTAGTGTGTGGACGCAGACCACATAACACAGAGAGAGCTGCATATGCATATGCAGAGGTAAATAGGCTGAGAACCACTGGTCTGCGTTAATACATGTTAATGTGCAGACAAGGCCTGTGTAATCCACTATAGCATGGTGTGAAAGCTCCAATATCTTGCAACCCTTGAGGACTAGAAGTGGGCTCCTTATACTGTTGGAAAGAGAGGATTTTCCAGCAGTTACTTCTATAGCCAGGAAGGTCCCTCCAGCTCCATCAGCTTGGAAAGCGGAGCTGAGTGGCGATAAGCTACTTGAGGGATATTTCCTCATGTTATTAGTTCAACTTCCCTCTCCCTTCCAGGCCTGGTTCTGCAGGTGGAGCAATTAACAAAGGGTTTGGGAAAGTGGGGATTGTTGGAACACTTTTTCGGTTAGATGCGGCACTTCTAGGAAGCATGTCGGCGTTGTGGGAAGTGAAGGGGAGAAAGGTTTTAGCGGCACCTGTTTGGCATGATTTGCCTAACTCACTCATGCTGATAGAACCACGTTGTTCTGGATCTGCACACGGCCCTAGACGCCATGGGGATGAGCACGTGGGAAAGACAGAGAGGCCTCCTTCGCTGCTTTACTCCCCACCGGATCCTGCCAGCAGCAGGATGCACAGCAGATTCCCCCCCACTCCCCGCCACCCCCGAGTGCAAGGGTGTCCAGAGTGTAGGGGACTGTATGAAGTAATCCAAGCTGTAATTACAGGGTTGCGGTCCAGTTCCAGCCCTCCCGAACCCTTTCCCCAGGGCCTGTCTGTACTCCCTGGATGAAACTGAACATTTTGTCTGAGCTGTTTATGACATCTTAGTACTTTTGGGGTAGGGAGGTTTACTGAGGAACAGCACATTCAGTAAGAAATTCACATTATTCCTCTGATGAATTTGGTGCCTTGCATATAGAACAACTCCTCTTATTTCTAAGGGGCTTAAATGACATACTCAGGGATCACCTCATGCTCCTGCGAAATGCAGCCACGTCTGGGCAGAACGCAGCAGCCGTTGAACAGCACATGGCAATGCTGCACAAATGTTTAGGACACGGGAGTAATGGCTTCTTGCTGGCCCCAAGGAAAATGAACTCCCCTTTTGGTCAAAGCAGTTCTAGTGTTACAGTAGTAGCTGTGTCTGTGCCTAGAGTGCGCACTCACCAGGGGATGCACCAGTGTTAGTGCAACGAGGAGAGATTTGCTCGTGCAGATAATACTCTTTCTGGGTCAAAGTCACAGCTTCCCCAAAGCCAAAGGTACAGCAGGATGATGCTGTTAAGGTATGTCTGTTTCATAATGAAAGGTACACAGAAGTGGCCAGCACTGAGTACCTGTGAGGGCACTAAGTGGGTGGATCGGGTACCCATTTTGCAGCTGGGGGAACTAGAAGCGAGCAAGTGAGATTCAAACCCATGACCTTCAGGATTGTTGTCAAGTCTTAACCACTCAGGCTACATCTACATCTACAGCAGTTAAACATCCACCGCTGGCCCAGGTCAGCTGACTCGGGCTCTTGGGTCTCAGGCTGCAGGGCTGTAAAATGGCTGCATAGACATTTGGGCTCAGACTGGGCTCTGGATCTTGCATTGGGGGAGGTTTCCAGAGACTGGCCTCCAGCCTGAGCCCAAACATCTACAGGCCAATTAAACAGCCCATAGCCCGAACCCTGTGAGCCCACGTCAGCTAACCCGGGCCAGCTGTGACAGGGCCTCAGATCTTTTATTCCCGTGTAGACGTGCCCTTGGCCCAGGCACCTCAGGTCTCTCCAGCCTGGAAGTGGAGGCGAATTGAGAGAGTGTGTGTGTGCAGAAGTCATCCACAACGTACCTGTTCTGAGGACACAGAGAGGCCTTCGGTCTCCAAAACTGCTGATCCATCCATCCATCCCTCTTCACCTGTACCCAATTTACTGAAAAGAAACCAAGCAAACACACTGTCTGTTTCTCTGGTGTTTGAAACCTTTAGCAGTTCAGTCCCCTTATCACGAGAGTGACTTTTGGAGGCTGCGACCATCTCTTCCCAGTCGAGACATTTTGTAACCTTTGCAATCTGTATTTATGTTTTTTAAGGACCTATGTCTCTGCTGTTCCTTCCTCTTCTACATGGTGTCACAGTTAAACCCTGCCTCATCCAAACAACTAGCATCACGTGCGTCCACCACCGAGGAAGTTACTGAACGCTCTAACAAAATACTATTAACGCTTCAGACTTACATAGCACAATCCCAGCATGCTTTGCAAACATCCGTTTAGCCTCCCAGCACCCCTGCATGGTAGAGAAGGGAAGCTACTTCCCCCAGCCCTTGTACAGATGGGGAAACTGAGGCATGGAAAGGTGAGGTAACTTGCCCAAAGGGGTAAAGCTGGGAATAGACTCCAGACATCCTGACTGGCAGTCCAGTGTCCTAACCACAAAACCAACTCTCCTCCCCAAAACCAAAAGTTTTATTTGCCCAAGAGCAATGTGAAAAGCCCTTTAACAGCGCGAAGATATTGATGTAAATTAGGTCAGGAATGCATGAGAGTCAAGTGTCAGCGCTGGTTATGTACCAGAAGCAATTATGGATCGAGACCTGTGTATATTTGGAAAGGACGTGACAAAACAAAGTCCTGTCCTTTCAGGGTGACTCCTCGAGATCAAAGAGAGGATTGTCTATGCACAGAGGGCTTAAGCACCTTGCAACAGAGTCAAGCAACGTCTCTTACCACCTTCTGCTTGCTAGGAAATTCAGGCAAGCGTTGAAGCACGTGCCAGGCGATTATGCAGCTATAGGGACGCTACCCTGGCTCGACCCCTTCACCGGAGCCACTATTCCACTCTCCCCGAATGGATCCCACAGCCAGAACCTACACATTTCCTTCCCCTGCAACACAGCAGGCAACCAGTGGGGGCACTGAGCAGCAGACACAGCGGGGCAAAAGTCGGCTTCTGCTTACAGGCTCACAGCTTTAACATTGTGGGGTCTGCCTTAGGGGACACATTTTCTATTCATCATTCAACACACTTTTCTCTTTCACAGTAGGGTCACAATATAGGCTCCGGGGTTGGGCATCACCATTCTATAAATTCCACTGTATTAATCTGATTAATGTTGTCTCTTCCTATATGAGGGATCAGACTGAAATCTGCGCTTAGGCCAGGTGTTTCTAAGGTGCCCATCACCTTGGTTTCTGATACCTGGAGCACAAGCATTTATTCTTTAGCTATAGTCAGGGTGCCCAAATCAACATTCCCCAGCTGGGGCCCCTGCTGCCACTAACACCTCTGAGCCCTATCCAGCCTGCTACCCCAGTCTTATTCTCCTGTCCCCATTTCCCTTCCGTATCCTACCACTTACATTCTCTCTCCCTACTCATTTCCCTGGCCACCATCTCCCATGCACCCACATTTCTTTGCTCTCCCTTTTACCTCCAACATCCCTTTGCAGTCTGCCCCTCTGGTCCCTACATTCCTCACCCATCCCCTCAATCTACCCTGCCCTCCCCCGATTCCTCTGCAACCCTCCTGCAAGGCTGCTCCCTGGCCAGTCTCCTAACCACTGAACTCAGATCCAGAGGGCAGCCTGGCTTCAGTCCCACTGGCAAATAATGGCAGATGGCAGCCATCTTGACTAGGAGCAGTTTGCGTCCACAGGCCTGAGGCGAAACGGAAGCCATCTCTGCTGAGGGCAGCCTGCTGCCATTTTGGATAAGGGCAAAAATCCACCTGAAAGGCTGGTTAGAGCTTAGCTAAAAAGGAACCTCTTCGCTGAGAGAGACCACATGGAATTAACTTCTATGGAGCCAGGCCAACGCCCCTGCCCTTGACTGTACAGGGCAGGCTTAATCAGGTCTTTGGGAGACACACTTCTGTATCCTGCCTCCAACCTGAAGCCAACAACTGATGGGCAAAGTACGTGTGGATCCCAACAGAGCAAGGAACGATTCCCTAAACGCTTCTACTGATAAACAAAAGCCAGGTAGACCCAGGTCTGTGGCTCCAGCTTGCACCGGGGCTGATTTTGTGGCCCTTCCTGGGTCATGTCTCATGGATCATTTGGAGAGCTCGATTTAGTGCTGGCCCATTAGCGCGCTCCAGAGAACAGGCTCCTGAACACCGGCAGGAAAGCCAAAGAGGAGCTGCTTTCTAAACAGCCAGCTTTGCAAGTGGCTCTTGTGGACGCCCCGGTTGGCTGCTTCGGCAGAACAGTCAAGGACCGAACAGAGACTGAGCACAGGAAGCGACTGGAATTCGGACACAGAGTCCCCTCGCATGGGTGCGGCTTTGGAAAGAGAGTGTTCCTCCTGTGATCACTTCATGCAGGCCAGGCCCTGGGGGCTCTGAGTCAGGCATGGCAGATACCAAAGCTGCATATCGCAGCAGGGCGGGACCCTCTGGCTATTTTGCCAGGGCGGGAGTTACTCAGGGGAAAACACATGACCGGTAGAAGCCACAAAATGGGCCCATTGTTCTCAGCTGCCTTTTAAAAATTATCCATCGGTTAACCCAGCCATTAAAACCAAATGCCCCACTAACAACGGACCAGAAAAATTACACAGGGGCCCAAACTTGAACCCTGGAAAATTGTGGAATTTGAATCTGGGTCCATCTTGTGCAGACGGCCCCATTCACCACCACGGGGCCCCTCAAACCCTGGATCCAAACACACTGCGAGTGGGAGGTCAGGATTCTCGCTAGGAACAAACATCTCTTGGTTTACAGTTGGGTCCCAAACAGGAGCAGGGCCCCTCTTGTGCAAGGCGCTGTACAAACACATGCTGCGACACAGTCTAGGCAAACAAGTGACCTGCGAAGGGTGGTCAGAAGGTGAGACAAGATGGGCTGCAGGGTTGTAATTTTCTTTTTAGGGTGTGCCACTTATCCCCATCGCCCCACAATGGAGCCATTATGAATGGGCCGGTTTCCTGTAGGTACCGTGGCAGAGGTGGTCCCAGGCACAGACTCTAGGGATGCTCTGGGGCTGAAGCAGCCACAGAAAAAAAATAGTGGGTGCCCAGCACCCACCAGCCACAGCTTGGGGGAAGGCAGAGAGGCGCGAGCAGCAGGCGGTCAGGGGCCTTGGACAGAGGGTGGGTCGGGGACAGGAAGAGGCGGAGCAAGAGAGGGACTTTGGGGAGGGGGCAGAGCAGAGGTGGAGCAAGGGCAGGGCCTCAGGGGAGGGGGTGGAGTGGGGGCAGGGCTTCAGGACAGTGTGGGGGGTGGGGAACCCCCAGGGAAAAGTAAAACTCGGTGCCTATGGTGGACAGGTCTTGAAACGGGTTGAAGGCGAGGGCAGTGACTTACAGCTGATGTCTGGGGCAGTGTATGTAAAGTGTGCCTAAAGGCCACCTAGAAAAATACTGGGTGATTCGTGTGTGACGACCCGATGGCCAGGCAGGCTCGTAGGTGCTGTCTGGGATGCATAGGGCCAAAGGCATCGTTTCAGATTTGTGCTCACCGGTACTTATCTTGTCCCCATTGCTGTCCTATTGGCGCATCTCACAATCCTTAGTGTATTCAGCCTCACGACACCACAGCTGCGTTGGACGGGAGAGGAACCAAAACACGGCCAGACTAAGGCTCAAAGGTATCACAGTTCTTGCTTAATAGAAGTTAGAAGCCTCAATACATTTGTGGAGCTGAGCCTAAGTCGCGTGCCCCCAGTCACACAAGAAGTCTGGGGTGGGGCCTGGAACCAAACCCTGGTCACCCGAGTCCTAGGTCAGTGCCCCAACCATTGACCCAGACTTCCTCTTCCGAAAGCAAAAATGCAGAAAGAAGGAAAATTCTTGTGGCTTTAGCTTAAAACGAAAGTCTCCCTTAGATGAAGTTCTGATGATAGTTTATAAAGGGTTAATACGCGCTTAGATGTTTTAATAGATGGTTGATCACAGAGGCAAGACAACAGGTGTCTCATAACCTTTTATAAACGCCCTCCACCAATATGCTTCTAAACCTCCACGACACACCCTGCGCCTGGGGGTGACACACCCATTAAGTCTGTGAATTGTGTATTAACTCTTTACAAGCCAGTTATGAATGGAACCTTAATAGCAAATGTGATAAAAATCTAAGGGTCAACCTTTAGAGAGAGCCTGGGTCAGATGGGCAGTTTTCCCTGTGAGAATCTCTCTCTCTCTCAGCAGGAAAGGTGCCTGTGGTAACCACCTGCAATCTAGCCATGTCGGGTTCCTCAAAGGGAGGAGTCATTGCACCAGCTGGAACAGGCCTTCCTAGGCCAAGGAAAGCCAGCCAACTCCAAACAGAAATCAAACACAATATTTAACCACTGGAACAAACTACCCAGGGAAATGCTGGATTTATCACCTCCTGAAGTCTTCTGCTCAAGACCAGAGGCCTTTCTGGACCATGTGCTTGAGTTAAACACCATTTATTGGGCTGAGATACAGGTGTGACTGGGTGAAATTCTCTGGTCTGTGCTATATAGGAGGTCAGACTAGATAATCACAATGGTCCCCTCTGGCCTTAAATGCTATGAATCTGTGAAAACACCCTCTGCCGCTGTTTTGAAGTCCATCGGGTGCCTCCCTAAAGCCCTCTGGACGAGTTTCATCTTGTTATTTGCAACACAATTTCCAATCAAAGCACCCCGATGCCCCCTTTGAAGACAACTGGCATTCCCATTGCTGTTCATGTTCCCAAGGCCTCTTGTTGCCGCTCTGTTGCCCATAAATCATCAACGCAGCCTCCCATGCATCAGAAAAGACCAATCAGTGACTTGTTGGCTGGCTCAGAGGCCTAGACGGAGCCATTCACCAGGCATCTACGAATTCGTTCTGGTTTTGATTATTTTCCTTTTGCTCTTTTAAGGACTCTCAAGGTATTCTTCATATCAAAAAGTCTTCTCCGAGCTCATTCCGTGGGAAATGCCAGCCTGGATCGGCCCTAGGGTCCATGTAGGCCAGTGGCCTGGCTCTAGCTGGAGTCAGCGATGTTTCACAGGAAAGTGTAAGGATTCCCAAGGCACAAAATCATGGAAGAAGCCACTCAGTGGAGAAGGTTCACCAAATCCCAACCAACTAGTGAGTGTTTTAGGCTCTGCTGCAGGAGGATTCAATATCCCTTTTAATCCAGTCTGGATAATCTCATTCTCCAGCTTTGAACCATAGCAAACTCTTGACGTCAGCATCCAGCGGCAGTGAGTTCCACAGGTCAGCTGTAAGGTTTTTCCCCTGCTCATTTGCTAGGGCTGAATTACATGCTTTGGATTGTTATTATAGAGTCTCTCACAAGCACTGGGTTTTACACAACAGTTTGTTGTTGCACCGTAGCTCACAGATGCACAACTGAGCACATAGTGTGTCACTGGAGGGTGTTTCGTGTGGGCTAGGCCTGCACACCACAGGGTGTTATCAGCGGGTCACTCCTGCGTACTGGGCTTCTGGCCCTGGGGTATGGGAGAAAAAAATTGAAAGTTTTAATTTTCTAAAAACCACCAGCTCTATGAAATTCTCAAACAAATCTAAGAATAAATACGAAGCACGTTCCCATTTAAAGTGCCCCCTCGGGCTCAGAAATAGCTCACTCCAAAGGTGTCTTGGTGAACCCCGGCACTTCCCCTCAAATTGGTATTTAGAGAACTTTTTTGTCCACACGTTGATTAGCGTTTTCCTCCATCACGAGCTGTCGTGACTCCAAGCTGCCCTTCCACACCGCCGTCTAGAAGGCAAGCAGAAATAAAGCAGGAGCAGTTGGAATGGCCTTTGAGTTTCAGCATGTGTGTGGGTGTGGAGGAGGGGGTGGGGTGAGGCTTAATTAGCTGCCGTTTGTTTGAAAAAAAAAATGTCAGGCACTACACGAATGCTGAGGAGTGTAACAAACACGCACGCGGCCCGCTTGGAACCTTGTTGCTGGAAGGGGGCTGGAACGCCAATCATCTTGTTCCAAAATCCCAAACTACTGCTACTTGAGCCGTAGGAGAACCTCCATGGACATCTACCAGTATGGAGCCTATGAGACACAGCTGAGTAATTCCTCTTGTACCCAGCAGCGAGCTCTGCCATACATGCAAGTGCATGACCATGTTCTCTTAACTATTGGTAGGACAATTCCCCTTCATAAACTGGTGGTAGGCTAAATCTACAGGAGCAAGTCGGGCAAAGGAGGAAGCACGTGCCAGGAGAGTAGAAAAGCTTTTATCATCAGGTGTCCTGGATGTGTGTTGAGAGATTATGGGAAGAACTTCAGCAATCGGTGATGTATCCCAGCATGCTGCTCTTCCCCTTAGTCTGGGTCTGAGATCTGTGCAAGGCGCAATTCATAAGAATTCTTTGTCCCCCGCCATGCACAGTGGAATGGCTGAATTTACACCCACGAATCCTCTTTGATTTGCAGGGCCACTTGCACCAGGACAATGAGATTTCGCCTTTAGCTGTTTACTTTCACTGCTGGTCGTGCTTAGCAGCAGTGACGCATTGGCCCGATGAAGCCCCGAGCAGCTCCGACGTCACCGAACAACATACCTCAGCCCTGACTCGAAGGGACGAGCTCCAAGGAGAAGAAAATAGTTGTAGGCTTCACAGATCTGCTTGAGAGTGACAAGGTGAGAGCAAGCGGGAGAGGGTGATGAGGACAGCTGCCCGCCAGGATCTGTCCTAAGGAACGACCAGCCACCTTCCCACAAAACACTCTTATTTAGTCTATTGAAATAAACACAGATTCCCCCCGCTTGTTAAGCAGGGACCCACAGGAGATATTTGCAGCTATTAGTTTCTCTCAAAAGTATGAAATACACTTGGGTCTCGGCAGCGTATTAAGCCGTGAGTTGTAAAGTTTTCGGAGCAGTAATCATGCTAATGGGGCTCACGACTGCTCTAAAAATAGATAAAATGGTGGCAATTGAAGAGCACCGGGATACGCCATGCAATGCCTCTGGATGAGATCAGATCTATTAGCACAGCACGGTGAACTCTGTACGCTACCCTTTGCAGGCTGGGCGGGGAGGGGGTCTTCCTGGCGGTGAGGCGGACAAGGGTAGATAAGATCAGATAAATTTGAGAGAGAAAAACAAAAATCTACCTGCACCCTCCCTCAGTTGGCTCAGGATGATTCCCTCTGGTTCAGAGGCAGTGTCGTCTCCACTAGACAGAGACTTGGAGACCAGGCTATGCCTGGGTTTGTGAACTTTGACCTTCAGCCTTTCTTCTGCCATTCCTTTCCTTCTCTTGCGCTGAGCTGGCCTCTAGCCGTTCTTGCAGGATAAATAACCATACAGTCTCTTCTCCAGTGCTTTGATGGGTCTATGTTTAAATGGCTCAAGCCACTTGCTTTAGGCAGCTGTTCAGCAGCTTAAGAGATCTCACTGCCGGGAATTACCCCTAAGCGTCACCGTTCGTTTCCCATTTTGTTCCTCTTGTTCCCTTTGAGCCGCTCTGCGACCAATTCCCGGCTGGGATGTTCAGACTGTACCGGCAGACCCATTTCCACGGCACTCTCCCACATCCACCTGCTCTAACCCACTCACCTTTTGGCCTCGGCATCTGCCCCGAGGGGAATGATTTGCGGTGAGGGTGTGGCAAGTTTGAGCAAATGAGAGTTACAGGAAAGCGAGTTACAAATCCCGTTCCCACCCGGCGAAAAGCCGATCCAACTCTTTTGGGAAACGGCTGCAGCACAAACAGCTGCTGTTTGAATTCGGCAGCAATCAGCGTTGTCCTCGGGCACAGCGGGACGAGGAGGACGTGCTGCTTTCCATTGGGCCAGCCCCCCTTGATTTACCATTGGCAGAAACTGTAGCATAAACAGACGCAAGCATTTCCGCCCCCATATCTTCCAAGCCAGGGATTCTCACACTGGGGGACAGGAGTTTATTATGGGAGGGTCGCGAGTTGTCAGCTCCTGCACACGCCTGGCGTTGTCAGCCCTTCAGAGCTGAGCAGCTCCAAAGGCAGCGCTGCCCCCTGCAGCAGCGCAGAAGTAAGGGTAGCCTGGTATGGCGGGATCATCACTTTTTGGGGGCGGTCATCACAGCCTGAAATATTTTCAAAGAGAGTCCCAGCAAAAAAAACATTTGAGGGCTCCTGTGTTCTAAGAATAGTAAGAGAGGCAGCAGCTTGGGCTAACAGATAGTGCACTGAGCTGGGACTCCGGAGACCTGGGGGTCTATTTCTGGTTCTGTACCCTTGGGTGAGTCATTTCCCTCTCCGTGCCTCTGTCTAGCTTGGAATTTCTTCAAGGCAGAGACCGTCACTCATGACAAATGTACAGTCCCAGCACAACAGGGCCTCTAAGAGCTACTGTCAAACACATTCGTCATATAAGCAAAACTGCTTCCCCTCCTTCTTTATATTCTAGCTTCTAACTTTGATAGCACATGGGGCCCTGCCCTGGAGCAGAAATACGCATCCGAGTTTTTCTCTTGTCAACAGGGTCTTTGAGGCTGAGTGTCACAGTTTGGTGTGAAAAAAGCTGGGTGTGATTTCATAAAGGCTACGCGTGTCTGTGAATCACTTGCTTTACTTTACTTTTAGAAAGTAAAAAGGTTCCAGGAAATCTACAACGAGGCCCTTAAGAATGGACGGAGGGTACACACCTTCTCACCTAGCTGCATGCATGCTGCTTAGATCGTGGTGTTGCAAACTACCCCGATCAAAGGCCCTTACATTTCAGGTTGTAAGATCTGCAAACGTCTTTTCTCTTTTGTTTTTCAAACTAAGAAAACAAATGCAAAATACTGTATTAATGGGATGTCATGGCTGCACAATTAAAACCACACATTTAGTCTGGAAAGACCAAAGATAATTGATAAGCAGATAGATTTTAAGGGAACATTAGACCCTACGGTAGTGAATAAGCAGACTGTGGGTCAAATCCAGACCGCTAGACATGTTTGAATGGACCCTGAAATATTTTATTTACTTATCATCATAGTTGTTCTTTTTTATTATTCTTTTCTCCAGAGGCTGGACCTTGACTATACCTTGGCCAAGAAATGTGGATCTTGACAAAAAATAATTAACTACCCCTGACCTTCTGCATAACAGAGGCCCAAAATTTCACCCAGTCATCCCTGACTTGAGCCCAATAACCTAGGTTTGACTCAAGTGTATCTTCAGGAAAGGTCTGATCTGAAAGAAAATCCACCCCATAATGGTAAATCACCTATACACAGGAAGCAATTTTATTCGTTTTGCTCATTAACTGGGTAAAACAGATTAACAGATTCACCTACTACCAGTGAGTTTGTTAAATGAGCTGCAGTAACTCCTGAAAGGAACTGTCAGATGGGAAACAAAGCCAATGCTATTTGGCATTTCTCCAGCACCAAAGGCTCACACCGTGTTTTACAGCATAGAGAATGGCCTCACCCACCTCTGAAATGCAACCACCCCTAGGTTGGATCATTGCTGCTGTTTCACAGCACATGGCAACCACAGGTTAGGACACTGAGTGAAGAACACATTCTCCAGTCACAAGTTCTGGACGAACTGGAGTGAGGAACAATACTCAGCTCTTCTGTAGGATCTGCTATTTTAAAGCTCAAAGAGCTTTAAAGTGGGTAAATAAGAAAGAGAAACAAAGGACACAGAAAAATAAAGGGATCTGCCCAAAGTCACAGAGCAAGTCAGTGGTAAAACCCAGGTCTCTTGTTTCCCAGTTCAGTGTCCGATCTGTTGCCTCTAGGTTTAAAGGCCTGAATCAAAATTCTGGATCCAAACAGCCTCAAAAGTTTGGTGAAACATTAATCCCCTCACTCAGACTACCCTTGAAGTATGATAAATATAGCATCTGGATATCACCATGGCAGTTTGGGTCATTTCTACATATATACCATGTGCAGGCTTGGTAGGATTAATATTTTTAATCATTTAGACAGATAATATTGATGGTTAGTTTTAAGCATTTTTTTCCCAACTTTTATCGATTTAAATGTTCATGGTTGTGGGCAATTCTGGAGGAGTCAGACCACAGGGCGGATCAGGCAATAATTATTCCATGACAGCAGAAACTGATTTCAAAAAGGGGAAAACTCTATAACCGTTACAGCACAAATCGTCACTGTCAAGTGTCAAAATATACAATGTAAATATCCTTAAATCAAACTCTCCTAAGTTCTCAAGCAGCAGTTCTCTTGCTTTGCCTCTCGATACATTTTGATGATTATTGATGGAAATATTTTTTGCCGGTTTGTGCGTGTGCGGTGATTTTACCCATAAAAATCCAAGTCTAACTGTGTATGCAACACGTGCAGAGGGTGAGAGAGAGAGAAAGAATTAACTCCACGGTAGATTTGCAGTGAAGTATGACATTTTTCTGAACAGCAGTACACTAACGAAGGGCTGGTTCCAGGGTATATCCCTTCATAGCATATGACAGCTGAGCCGTGATACTGTCAAGCACCGAAAGCTACTATTGGTCAGAAGGTTTGAACACACGGTGAGAATCGCTTGACTGACAAGCCCTTCTGACCAGTCATTTCCAGAACTCTGAATAGTCACTAAATTGTTTAGTTTTTCATTGTGGAAAAATCAGCATATCAAGAGAAGAAAATGATGCAATTTCCTCGAGGGGGCCGCATGGCCTCATGGGCTGTGCAAGGGGCAGGAAGCCCTGGGTTCTAATCCCACCGCTGTCACTCACTTCTGAACCTCAGCCAACACTGTGCCTTTCTGTGTCGCGGGAGCTCTCTAAACTTAAACTATGCTCTCATGACCAGTTAGGCTGCAGGATTATGCAGCTAAACAGGCAGCATCCAGTATATTTCAATCAATACTTGGTGAAACTTACCCTGGTCTGCCTCCAGCCCAAAAGCCACGCAGCACTTCCTGCTGCCTGCCTGCTTTTGGTTTCCATTTTCCTTGGGCTACTGATGTGGGCAAGGTCAGCCGGTCCCTGTTTTCATAACAGTCTAATCAATTCAAACTACTGTCCTCACCTAAGCTGGGACCTTTCAGGAGCTGATCAATTACACGTCAAGTTAGATCTTTAATCATCTGCTAGCTGGGACTTTGCCAGGGTCAGATTTACTGGTGAGAATCAGGGATGCCCCAGCTGTGTTTGCATGTGCTCAGCGGCAGGCTGTGTGCTGGGATGGGGAGGGAGGCATGGTTAAGGAGACGGGCTCCTGTGTCATGAGACATGCAAAGCTCGGGGATTTGGGGCTGTCAGAAAGAGAATGAATAGAATCGTTTTGTTCATTACTATCAGCAGCATTTCCAGCTCCGTATCACGCAGTGGATACTCAAAGGGCACATGTGACTGGAGTAAAGAGCTCCCAGGGGTCGGGGCCATGCTGGAACATCCCACATTTCAGTCTGGTATAAAGTGAGATCCCCCAAATTATCCAATGCAACACTAGAGAGTATTAAGGGCGAATAATGCTGATTGCCACTGTATACATCTTAGCTGGGATACCACCTTCAGTTCTGGCTGCCTCACCTCAGAAAGAATAGAACAGAAAGGAAAGGGTGATGAAAATTATGAACCAGGTCAGAAATGTTTCCATCAGAGGAGAGAGTGGAAAGATGAGGTTAGTGAGACAAATAGAGGCCATGAAAATAAAATAATGAATGGAGAGACAGAAGGCTCCTCTTCAGCCCCTCGTCATGTTAGAAACAAGGAGCCAGCCAGTTACATTAAAAGGTAACACGTAAAAAACAGCGCACCGTGAGCCGGTGGAACTCACTGCCACAAGAAGGCAATGATGGAGTACTGGACTAAGACTGATGAGATGTGCAGGAATCCCTGGTGAAAATCTCTGGCCTTCACTACACCTGATGTGAGAGAGTGAGCAATCACAACGGTCGCTTCTGGCCTCACAGTGGCTGTACGGGGATACCCAGAATATCTGCCATTACACTAGCTGGGATTAAAAACATAAAGCAAATACAAACCTCATGCTTTGGGGCTCAAAACAAGCCCTGGCTGGCAGGGGTAAAGAAGCGAGGCGCTCTCCCAGACTGCATAATGCTCCGTTGAGGTGCTTGCACATGTCCACTGGTTCCGTATCGCTACTGGGGACAGGACACTGAACTAGAGGGACCCCTGCTCTCATCGACGACGGCAAGTCCTATGGAACTCTGGGCACTGGAGCTGTGTCGGGGTCCTGGCCTTCAGTCAAATCTCTCTGGTGCTCTCTGGCTGGTGCTCTCTCTCCTCTTCTCTCCTTGGTTCGTGCCCTGCCGCCTGTGCATGGCCAGCTGGCTGGAGAAGGGCTGCACCGGCTGGAGTGTGGCTCTGGTGAAGCCGGCATTCGACACTATCTAGCGGATCACGGCGGTCACTAGGGAAGATACGGATCACACTAGGGAAGATGCACGGCGGGGGAGGGAAACTGGCATGCAATAAGAAAAGAAGGCCAGCAGGCTCGGGGCAAGCAGTGCGGCCTAGTGGCCAGGCTGCGTGCAGTGCAGTCAAGAAACCCCATCCTGAGCAGACGCAGAACCGGGGAGGGGAGCCTCTCCTGCCTACAGGCAAGCAGTCTGGCCACACCCCCATGCAGCTGCCAATCACGGAAGCAGGCACTCACAGCTGCAGCCAATAGGGGGAAACAAGGCCTCCTATAAAAGGGGAAGGCTCAAAGCAGGAGAGAGGCGGAAAGGCCTGGGAGAGGAAAGGGGTAACACTTCAGCATCAGGCCGCTGCCAGAAACAGACCAAGGGGACTGACACGTGCCACTAGGCCTAATTAGGGCCTGAGCCAAGAACTGTCCTAACCAAGGGCTAACCAGAGAAGGCCAGTCAGGGGGCACTAGAGACCCCTAGAAAGACCACATCAAGGACCAAGGTCACCACTGAATTAGGCCTCAGGTAGGGTGACCAGATGTCCCAATTTTATAGGGACCGACCGGTTTTCTGAGTCTCTTTCTTATATAGGCTCCTATTACCTCCCACCCCCATCCCGATTTTTCACCCTAGCCTAAGGAGACCTGGGTTGTAGTCCCAGCTGTGTGCCCTTGAGCAAGTCACTTCTGCTTCTGTGCTTTAGTTTCCCTGCCAACTTTTTTCTGTCTGGTTGATTTTGCTTGGAGGCTCTTTGGGGCAAAGCCTGTCTCTCCCGCTATGTGTACAGCACCTAGCACAACGGGGGGCCACTGAGCTCTTTTGGGATGTCTACGCACTACTTTAACGCAAACACTCAGCCGCTAAAGCTGCCGAGTTCAGATCACCAGGTCTGCTGACGCTCCTGGCTGGATTTTCAAGAGAACGTGGCATCCGCTGTGCAGAGCTATTCTGCAAACCTAACTGCTCTCAAAAGGCGCGCGCCGAGCATGGGTGTGGAGTCCAACCAAACATCCTGGTAGATGTGTGTCTATTTCTGCCAGAGCAAGGTGGGAATTCCCCTTCCTGAAATCAAGGAGGAGGGAATTTCTCATTGCTGTCTCCCATGTCACACACGCTCTGTCAAGGCTTCAGCCTTCGGGCCTATCCAAGCAGCTCCTGAACTGAGCTAAAATCACCCCCCACACACACACTTTCCCCCCAAGCTGATCCCGTTCCTGACTTTCTGAAGTATTGTCCTTGGGATGAGGCGGGTGAACTGGAGCCGGCTGCAGCCGGGAGGTAAATAACAGGAAACAAAGAAAGCGCTGGAGCTGACCCTGGCCGCTCGGCCTTCGCCCGTCTCGCGCTGGTTGAGTGCGAGTGAGTGATGAGGTGTTGTGGCAAGACGGAGCCATTTTTTATCCAGCGCAAACTTTGCCGGACAGCTGGAGCCGTTGTTATGAAAGATATTCGGAGAATTCCTACTGGCTCTAGCTTTCGGGCGGCTCAGCGTCTCTGCAAACAGGGGTGGGTGGGGGCGCCAAGCACTGGGATCGGGAGGGCGGCTTTGTATGGTTGTTTCATAGGCAAAGCCAAGGGGCAGGCCGGGGCTTGGTCTGGGTGCCGGGCGATTGTTCCTGCAGAAAGGCAGGCGAGGGATCCCGGACTCCACCGCTGGGATTTAGTCACAACACAGGCCCTGGCTTTTGTATTTGCCCATGGGTGCTACTCTCTGCCCCTTCCCTCCCCCCCGCCATGTAAGCAGTGGGTGTGGCCTCTGGGGGAAGTGGCCAAGTGGGGGGTGGAGCCTCAGGGCAGCGCATGGGCGACGCCTCAGGGGGAAGTGGCCGGGCATGGGCAGGGTGGGGTGCAGGATTAATCCGGTCCTGTGGGTGCTGAGCTCCCCCTATTTTTTTCAGGGGGTGCTTGAGCCCCGGAGCACCCACAGAGTCGGCGCCGATGGTCACATGAGAGAGAACAGGGCAAAGGACTCAGTGCAAAGAGCACGGCCCTAATGAGACAGCACTGACCTCCCCGCTCCTCAACCGCTTTGCTCCCCTTCCCTCGATGGGCCTAATCCTGCAAGGTGCAGGGCACCTGCCGTTGGTGTCCGAGTCCCACTGAGTCCATAGGAGTCGAGGACGCCGAGCGCTTCAATTCCTCTGGACTTAGTCACCAGTAGGAGGTGCCCTGCAGGCAAGCTCCCAAGATGGTAATATTTACTGAGCAGGGACTTGGGCTCTTCACGTCTGTACAGCGCCTAACACCCTGCTGAGGCTACATGGACACGCTGGGGGCGTTCAGGCTGCGGTCTGCAGCACCCTGGCTGGTGATCCCACGGGCAGCTGGCTCCTCCTCTTCCTCGTTCCCCCAGCAGCTTCCTCACTAAAAATGCAGGAACTCCTTTGCCAACACACGGCTCCCATGCAAGCAGTTACTACGCCTGGCAGCGGGACGTGATGTGACGGGGGGCCCACGAAACAGACCCCACATTAAAACACAGTCATGCGGGGAGAGAAAGATTCCCTTGCAAAGACGACGTGGCTGCCACTTTGGCCCCCTGCTGATGGGCCAAAGAGATGGCGATCTGCACTGGGATTTTCCTAGGAGAATTAAGTGCCCAGTTCCTTAACAGTAACCCCCAGCCCTACTCTAGCACCTCCTGCCTGAGTCCCAGCTTCCCTTTTGGGGACCCCCCAGAGAAGAGGCGAAACGGATGGGGGAGCTCTCTGTAACGGAGAAGAGCTCTGGGTTAATTTGATCCGATTGCTGTGGGGCAGTTTGGGCCCATTTGTACCCTCTAGTGGGACCAGATGTCCCGATATTAGGGGGTTTGTCTTATATAGGCCCCTACTCTCCCCTCCCCCCCATCCCGATTTTTCACTCTTGCTCCCTGGTCACCCGCGGGGACGGTGCACAGCTCGGAGCAAACCTGAGCTGACCCGCCCCCCGGCAGGGAGCATGAGCCCCACTGAGCGGAGCAGACAGGCAGAGAGGGTGTGTGATGTGCCCCAGGCCATGCACCGAGCCAGAGGGCAGGCCAGGGTTCAAACTCAGGAGACCCTGGGCTTCCAGCCTTGTGCTTTGACCACTACTCCATGCTGCCTTTAGACACAGAGCAAGGGCAGGCTAAGGAAGCTCTGCCCTGTGCCAGCCCTTACCTGGACAGGCAGAGGGATGAGAGTCTGCATAGTCCACTCAGTCCCTGGCTTCGCCGCTCAGGTTGCCTCCGAAGGTGCCGATTGCCACCCATGGTGTCCGCTAGCCTCTCCCAGGTACACACAGGGCACCGGTAACTGTCGCCAGGTAACAGTTCGGCTCCTGCAGCATCAAGCTACCTGGTCCCAGCGCAGGAGCAGCAGAGGAGGCGGCCGGGAACGGGGCAGGGTAGGTGGGAGGTCTCCCGGGACGGGGGTTTGGAACCCCGAAAGCAGCCAGAGAGTCTGTATGGCGGTTTGAAGGCCCAGCAGAAGTACCTGCTGTTGTCCAGAGCAAACCCAGCAAGGACTGGAGCTGCCAGGGTGAGTGAACAGGATTTCAGGGCAGGTTCCCCAGCAGCTGCCTGGCCTTATGGACGCGGCGAACTCTCTGCACCCAGGGACAGCGACAGGACACCCTGAATCCTCTGCACCAGCCTGGATCCTGTGGCTACTTCTGCCCACGTTCAAACAGGAGCCTGCGGGCGCTCATGTGCGTATGGGCAGCACATACAGCAACACGTGTGGGTGGCTGGGGATATACCCAGGGCCACAGCAACGTGCACACAAGCAGGTGTGAATGCAGCGTGGTGCAAACACACACAGAGCGCAGTGCACACAAGCATGTGTATCGGTGCACAAAGCAAGGCCTTGCACGCCAAGATCTAGCCACAAAGAGGCACGGGCCTGTCACGGCAGCCATCTTGGGTGACGCACCAAGGACCCTGCATAACCAAAAGCAGGAGCTGCTGAAGCTGCAGCTTGAGCTAGACACATCAGGCTGCTTAGCCGAGGCTGGCCCAGGCTCATCTCTTCTGGGGGTCAGTCACAGAGGGGCCCCTGGCACACATGCCCCAGCAGGTGACACACGGCACGCAGATGGTTTTGCAGCCTCCCATCGGCTGGCCTGTGATTTACCCATCACGTCTGCAGGCTCCCGCAGCTTCCAGCACCCCTGGAACTAACAGCTCAGAGCAAACCCAAGTCGTCATGTTTTTCCTTAAGTCAGACCACGGCTAACTCCCCCTTCCTGGAGAGTGAACAGCCTCCTGGTGCGGCCAATCCTGGCTTTATCTGCCACGTGGCCACAGAGCTCCTCCCCACGGCCTGCTCTCCTTGCGGGTTATACCTGCCCCAAACGTAACCTGCCTTGCCCCTGTTGGAGCCTGGGTGAAAAATGCCATCTTGGCTGGAAATAGCAGCCGTTTCTCCCTCTTCCAGCCAACTCCTCCTCCCCGAGTTCTGCCCCCAACTCCCCAGGTTTCCCAGGACTGTCACTGTGACTGCCACGGACAGGATGGTCTCCGTGTTTGGAGCCCAGGTTGTTCCGCTAGCCAGCCCGCCAAGGGATTGCTCTGAGTGACGGGACACAGGACTCTCGTCCCCCACCAAGTCCCAAGGCTCGGAGGTCCGATCGGCGAGCCTGTGGCATCAGTGAGTCAGAGCTGGGGAGAGGGACTTGAACGAGGCTCTTCCCAGGGGACTCCGAAGCACATGGCAGATGTAAGCTCTTCGGGGTGGGGAACTGCGCCCTCCTTTGGCTTGTGCAGCACCCGGCACATGGCGGGCGCTGCTGGAAATGAAGAACGAAGCCAAACTAAGCCCAGAGCTCAACCTCCTGAATCGCTCCCTAATCCTGTCATGAGCATGTAAACCCAAACAACTCTGATGTTTACATAGGGCCTGCACCAGCCACATCAGGGGGACCAGGAAACCAGCCCAACTGGTTCGCTAGTGTCAGTTCATCCCTGGTGACCTCAGGAACTCTGGACTAGCCTTAGAGGAGGAACAACGGCAGGACAGGACAGGCCCGCCACAGCCCTGGGCTGGAGGGGGCCACGGATTGGATCTGGGAGGGGTCGGTCTCCGTGGCCTATTCAAATCCATGCTGAGGCTGCCAGCAAAGGGGCTGGTTAGCGCCAGCCGTGAAAGCTCCTCGGACATCGAACCACCATCATGCTCTGGCTCTGGGCTGTGAACCAGCAGCCTTCTAGGGAAACGCTCCCTATCCCATGGCCAACCCGATCCCCACCCCGTTCTGGGCTTCCCAAGGCATCTCGGACCAGCAGCAGAAAATCCCATAGCCTGGGATAGTCTGAGAAGGGAGATGGCTCCCTGCCATCCCTCCGCCCTGTGGGCTGGGAGGGCGGCTGAGAAACGGGAAAGGGCCCTCCTTTGGCACCAGCGCCAGGGTGGGGACAGAGCGCTGCCTGGTTCTCAGCAGGGTGACTCTGCATCTCCTGTTACGGTGGCGTGACTCAGAGCCCCGCAGGGGTTCAGGGTGTTAATGTGTCAGCTCCTGCACCGGGCGGGCGGGGGAGGCATTCCTGAGCACTGAGCCCTGCCGCAGGCCCCTCCAGAAACACAGGCAGAAAAGCACAGCACACAAACTGCTCAGCCACCTGGGCGGAGCAACACATCACCGGTCCTGCGCCGAGGGCGGACGAGTGACCCCATGACACCACAGAGCCGGTCCGACCACCTCTTCTGCCCCTCTCTGGCGCCTTCCAGCCAAGCATCTCAGAGCACTCGATGGACATCAGGGGATTAAGCCTCCCAACATCCCTGTTTTACAGGGAGAAACTGAGGCACCGGGGGGGGGGACTGGTCCTGTCCACAGCGCACAGTAAGACCGTTCAGCTCTAATCAGATTTTAGTACCTTCCCCCACTCCCTGCAGTAGCAGGTCTACATGTATTGCCTGTTAATGTCAGCTGGCGTCCCCATCCCTGATTTTGTTCCAGAATTGCACAGGGCTCAGGGTTCGGGGAACACATGGCATGTTTCGGACCCTGGGCTCAGATTTCTGGCTACGGACTCCTGCTCCCCCCACGACGCATGACTGCCCACCTGCCGGTCACTGACTGGGGGTGGGAGGGACTTGGCCTGTCCCACCCCCTCCCCGACTCTGGGCTGGGGCAGCCGCGTGGCAGGATTCTGCCCCCTTCCCCCCTCGCCCCTGAAGAGAGGAACTGCAAGCCCGGGGACCCCTGTGTGCGGGGCTGGGAGGCTGGTGTAACTCTGCTGGCCATTCCCTATCTCCACACCAGGAGGATAAGGGTGGGACAGGGGGGATGTTGGAGCAGCGTGGGGGATGCCTGCCCCAGTGAGCGCCTTCCCAGCCCACAGCCCTTGTCGTTCAGGCCTCAGCCTGTCCTATGGGGCAGGGAATAAAGGGCCAGCTGGGCAGTTTGCTACTCAGTCAAGTTCCCTCTTCCCCTCCGCCGCTCCCTGCTGTCTCCCGCACTTCAGTGGGGCAGCCCCAGAACACAAGGGGTGGGTCACAGCAGGCCTCTAACGCCCAGCGCCAGAGCGGCCGGTGGACGGTTTCCTGCCATGGAAAGGGGGAAAGCAGCCAGCCCCCGGCTGCAATAAAGGACACAGCCCCCCGGGAGCTGACTCATAATTACACCCCATAGGTGGCTTATCCCACCCCCTTGTTATTTACATTCCATAGATCGGAATATTTGTTTTGCCGCTTTAAAGAGAACGAGCCCCATGGCGGGGAGCTGGAAGGGAGGAGAAGGAGCCTCCCCATCCCAGCTCGGCAGCTGCTCTGAGCCATTAATAATTAGAGGGGCGTCCGTGAGCAAGCAACGGCTCCTAATGAAGATCAGAGCCACGAGGGGATCTCAGACTCCTTTGTTAGAAACCTTAATTACATTCGCGGCCCAGAGGTGGCTGGCTGTGGCCAGAGGAGCCCCTCAGGCTGGCAGCAGGCAGCTTAGACTGACTAAGAGATAGGGAATGTTCCACCCAGGAAGGGGAAGGGAAGCCCTCAAATTCACCCAGGTGTGGGGTTGGGATTCCTCCCTTGGCACTGGACCTCCCACCGAGGCAATGCCAGCTGCAAAGCCGCCAGCGGCCCGAGGGCAGGACTTAGGCGGCACACCGGCGAACACGTGCAAACGCTGAGGGATCTATAGGGCTGCAGCACAGCCCTCTATGGGACGCCGAGGAATGGGCGAGACCCCCCTCTACACTAGGACAATGGTGGTCATCAACGGGCCCTCCCCTCCCCCGCTGTTAAGAGCTAGCATCCAGGATAGCACAGGAAATATTCTGGCCTACGGCAACGAGGGGGTGGAGCAGAGGCAGCTGCCCGCCTGGGGGCCGTGTCCTAGCATGGAAAGACGCTTGAGTGTGGACAAGGATTGTGGCCACCGCAGGACAGGGGACACTCGGCAGGTCCCCCAGAGCTAGTGCAGGATGGAGTCAACTCAGCCAGGCTTCCTGCAGTGGGGCTGGGACCAGTTTGGGCCAAGTGCCGGCCACGACCCCATGTTATGACAGGAAATGGCCCCATTATCAGGAGAGGCTCTACGGTTTTTGCTGCCCCAAGCGCAGAAGTTCTGCAGCCGGCCTGCGGGTGGTCCAGTATACTGTGGATTCAGCGGCGTTTCTGTGGGAGGTCGACGGGTCCCATGGCCCCATCGTCCCTGCTGCTGAATCCACAGACCTCCCACAGGCACGCCGCCGAAGACAGCCTGAGAGCCATCCTCATGGCGAACGTCAGACCACCCACACTGTGGCTTGCCACCCCAAGCATGCGCTTGGAGCGCTGGTGACGGGAGCAGGCCCTGCCCATTATTCCACTCCCAAAGAGGTAGGCCATGACCGCTGAGCTAGCCAGAAAGAGAAGGAGGATGGTCCCAACGTTTGAGGTTTGAGAACTCTCTGGGTTAAACTAATCACATTAGCTGTGAAGGGTCTAATAATCATTATCAGTAACATGTTAATTTATTTCCCCAGACAAAGTAAAGAGAAAAGGGGATTAAATAGCCAAGGACTTCAGAAATCTTCATTCCTCATCCCCGTCTTAGTCGCTACTGTTAACAAAATTCCTTGCTCCCAGCCCATATCTCCACAATGGGGGTGTGTGGGGGGAAGCCAATAATAAAAGAAGATGTTTCCAATAAGCAGGGAGCGTTTGTGTTTTTAAGCCACATACTGCGGCCAATAAACGCTGGTGGCGAGGGATGCAGTAGCAAGGTACAGGGCAGATAAAACTAATAACTTGGAGTTGTGTAAGAAAGATTATTCGATGCTCTCAAACCCCTCAGTTCCTCAATCAAGGGGAAAAAAGGCTTTAGTTGGTTAAAAAACCCACGCTATGGTTAAGATGGGAAGCGAAAGCAGCAATAAAAAAAAAAGGTAATGAAAAGAGGAAATTTATAAAAATGGCTAAATTAGCAGCCATAAAAGTCAGACAATTGAGAAGGGAAGCTAAATTTATTAATGAAAAATAATCTAAGGCCAGTAAGGTTGAGGAGGAGTGTTACCATGCCAGTATTTTAAAAAAGTTAACAGGATTATCTGGGTAATGCTGGCCCAGTTGCCAGACAAAATCATTGGAAGGCAAGCACAGGATTCAACGAGTGAAGAATTAAAGGATGGAGCATAAATAATTCCACTCAATGTGGCTTCATGGAAGAAAATTCTCCTCAAGTAAACTAGATCAAGTGTTCAGATGAGATCACATTTGGTTGACAAAAGGTAACTGCGTTGACATAATATATTTATCTAAGGTGTTTGACTTAGTGCTGCACCATATTCAGATTAAAAAAATCACTGCAGATAATTAGTGCAACCCATTAAATGGATAAAAGACTGGCTAACTGATAGATCTCAAAAACATTTTTTAAATAGGGAATTATCATCCAATGGGAGACTTTCTAGGGAGATCCCACAAGGATCTGTTCTTGGCCCAATGCTATTCAATGAACTAGATTTGTCCAGTTTTCACATGACACAAAAAATGAGTGGAAGGGTCATAGGGACAAGTTGGTTTTACAGAGAAAGCTGGATTGCATGGCCAGCTTGAAAAGCATATGTTTTAATATAGCTCAGTATAGTGCCACACTTCTAGGAACCAAGAATATAGGTCACACTTCTGGAAGGAGTTAAGTCCAAAGCTGACTATGAGGAGTTAAAAAGGGATCTCACTAAGCTGGGTGACTGGGCAAGAAAATGGCAGATGAAATTCAAAATTAATAAATGCAAAGTAATGCACATTAGAAAACATAATCTCAACTATACATACAAAATGATGGGATCTAAATTACCTGTTACCATTCAAGAAAGATCTTGGAGTCACTGTGGATAGTTCTCCGAAAATATCCACTCAATGTGCAGTAGCAGTCCAAAAAGCAAACAATATGAGGAACGGGATAGATAATAAGACAGAAAAAATGCCCCTGTATAAATCCATGGTGTGCCCACACCTTGAACAGTGTGCAGTTCTGGTCACCCCATCTCCAAAAAGATATATTAGAATTGGAAAAAGTACAGAAGAGGGCAACAAAAATGATTAGGGGTACGGAACAACTTCCGTATTAGGAGAGATTAAAAAGACTGAAACTGTTCAGCTTAGAAAAGTGACAATTTAGGGGGACTATAACAGAGGTCTATAGAATCATGACTGGTGTGGAGAAAATGAATAAGGAAGTGTTATTTACCCCTTCACATAAAAACAAGAACCAAGAGCAACCAATGACATTAATAGGCAGCAGGTTTTAAAAAAAATAAACACAAGGAAGTACTTCCTCACACAATGCACAGTCACCCTGTGGAACTCCTTGCCAGGGGATGTTGTGAAGGCCAAAAGTATAGGTTAAAAAAAAAAAAAAGAGTTGAGTTCATGGAGGTAGGTCCATCAATGGCTATTAATCAGGATGGTCAGGGATGCAACCCCATGCTCTGGATATCCCTGAAACTCCCAGAAGCTGGGACGAGACGACAGAGGATAGATCACTCAATAATTGGCCTGTTCTGTTCATTCCCTCTGAAGCATCTGGCATTGGCCACTGTCAGAAGACAGGATAGTGGGCTAGGTGGACCATTGGTCTGATCCATTCTGATGTTCTGTCCATTCTGATGTTCCTATGTGTAGGGAAGTGCGATTACCACTGTATACAGTATTAGTATGATCATAACTAAAAGACTTTCCAGGTCTGGGGTCCATTATTCTAAAAAGAGGTTGACGAATTAGGAAGAGTTCAGAAAAGATATATCCCTTCCCCACACCAAACGTAGCCCACAAAATCCAGTGAGAGAGAGCAAGGTAGGTATTTGTAACGGTGCATGTTATTTGCATAGTTGTTGTATCCATGCTGGTCCCAGGATATCGGAGCGATCACGTCACTGAAGAAGATCTTGAAAGCTTGTCTCTTTCACCAACAGAAGTTGGGCCAGTAAAGATATTATCCACCCACCCCACAAGACCACGACAAAGCCGCTGCCTTGCTCTCTCGTGTACATTAGGCAGCTAACCACCTATGTATGGTGCACAACTGGACAGATCAGTGCAGAATCAGCGCACCTCTCTCAGAGAACAGCTGTACATTACAAGGCCATTCACTGATTCAAAGGTAAGAGCAGTCCCCATAGAACGCTGGAGCTTCTCTTTAGGCACCTCCCCATCCAGCCTGACCATCAACGTTCTTAGCTGAAATCATCAGACAAGCTCACTGGCCAAAGTTTCATGGCTGCTTCCCCTCACCAAGTCTCTGTAGCCTTCGCTCGGTTGTCTGGCTGGGCAGAACTGGGTTTTAACCATGTATTTTGCTGATACAATAGGGGATCCAGCCATCCCAGGGTGGGAAATGGGAGGATCTCTTGTCATAGAAGATCAGGGTTGGAAGGGACCTCAGGGGGTATCTGGTCCAACCCCCTGCTCAAAGCAGGACCAATCCCCAACTAAATCATCCAACAGATTTTTGCCCCATACCCCTAAATGGCCCCCTCAAGAATTGAATCACAGCTCTGGGTTTAGCAGGCCAATGCTCAAACCACTTATTCTCCAGTTTGCTCTGCTTGTCACTTCCAGGCAGAGGAACCACTTGGGACTGAAATTCAAGGGGATTTTGAGACCCCCTGATTCAGTGGAGAGGCCCAATGACTGGATAAAGATGATAACAAATAGGTAAACAAGGGAGGAAATATACATCCAATTAAATTTCCATCAGGATACAGTCGTCAGTGGTGCCCTGGGCAGTTAAAGGTCTTCACTCCCAGGCTGATGAAGCACCTGCCATCCATGAAGCATGTGGCTGGTTGTGTCCTATTAAATGCTCTCTGTGGATATTTACATACACAGGGAGAATGCAGAGAGCTGCAGGATTCATGACATTAGGACTCAGCGTCTCCAGGCCCTGCAGCTCAAGTCCATTGGGCCGGGCATCTGTGTGGATACTGTTAATTAGCCACTGACATGTGTTTGGAGAACAGACAGGACTAACCCGAGAGAAGTGAAACCCGCTTTGTTCGGCCGGGGCAATTAAGGGAGCTGGTTTTCCTTCCCCAATTTTGCTAACAGAAACCATCAAAGTCCAAACTGAGCCTTGCGCTGCAGCTCCCAATCCGAATACCCAGGCAAGCAACCTCTGCTGGGATTTCCTCCGTTACGTTTTTGGAACGCCTTGTCCAAAGAGCCACATGGCTTCCCTGGCACGGGGCATCGTCATCAAGAATTCCTTCCTCTCTCACTCTCAGTGAATCTTGGATTACGGCTTGAATCTCAAGAATCAGAGGGGTAGCCGTGTTAGTCTGGAATTGCAGAAGTGACAAAGAGTCCTGTGGCACCTTAATGCATCCTTAATGTGGCACCTGCATGCATCCGACAAAGTGGGTATTAGCCCACGAAAGCTTATGCTCTAAAATTTTAGTTAGTCTTTAAGGTGCCACAGGGCTTGAATCTCTTCTCTCTTGGCAGGGGTTGGAGCTGGAATTGGTGTCCCTGTTGACATTGTTTCCTTTTTAGGGATCTTACTAAAACAGGCTTTCTACCCATAACTAACTAACTACGGCAAGCTAGTCAAGAAAGCAAGGCTCCGGCTTTTCAGCATCGCTAGGATTTTCATTTGCTGAAATGATTGAATGATTAGTTTTTGGTTTCTCGATGAGGGGCTGTGAGCAGGTTCCACCAGCTTGCCACCTCCCTCTCTCTCGACGATTAGACAGGAGGGAAGGGATCTCAAAACTTCTATTGTACCAAGGCCAAGAATCACTCGACTAGCTCATTCTTCTGGCCTCCAGGTGGAAGCGCTATTGCGTTCCTCCACCTTTGGTCCACATGACGCAGCAAGCCAGCTGCCATCATCCGGGGATTCTGTCTACATACAACTGATTAATTCTGTTTAAGATTCTCAGCTCTCTGTAGGTTTAAGCTCTTAGGAATCTGTCCTGTGCTCTCACCTCATTCTCCTTGTGCTAACGAGACAGGGAAGGGGGCCTGCGTGCCTCTCTGTGGTACTGGTTTGGGTTGAATCATCTCAGTTATGATCCACCTGGCTGAGTGTCATCATGTGTCAACCAATTGGATGTGAGATGAGTGGAGCCAGACCGGAACACGGTGATCTGCTGCCGAGTAACAGAGGGTTAAACCAGCTGGCTGGCGAGTTCGAGCGTTTGCTTCCCATGAAGTCCCAGGCAGTATGCCTAGAAGGGCTGTTACACAACCACACCTTAGCTGCTGGTTTCCTCAGAGGGTTAAGACCCATGAGAGATCTATCCAGGGCCGTGGTTTTCAACTTTCTTTTTCCCATTTGCAGACCCCTAAAAAAATGTCAAATGGAGGTCTGGGTCCTTTGGAAATCTGAGTCTGAAGACCCCCAAGGGTCCATGAACCACAGGCTGAAAACCACTTGTCTAGGGTTACTCCAAGGTAGGCTGGGTGGGATTTGTGTTTCAGGCGATGTCTATTGAGAAAGATATTCAGTTCTTGGGCTGCTTTGGTACTGTCAGATACTCAAAACTGTCTTGGTCACATGCCGCTGACTACAGTGTTTGGTCATCTTAATCAAGTCAGCGTTTAGGGCATCTTCAAGTTCTGGGCAGGGCCTGGATCCCTAACCAAATGTCTTATGTGTATGTGAGTCTGCAGGACAGGACGAGAGGAAGGTTGTTTGTGTACAGGTTGAGAATCGCCAGCACAGAGCCTTCGGACAGATTAGTGGCTTTTTCTTTTCCATGCACCTTCTCCCACGTACGCTCGGAAAGGTCTGTTGCAGAGGAGACGGTCAGTCACGTTGACTACCCAGGCTGGGAGTGCTCTTGACGATTTAACTAAGAGCCCCATGCACCAGTCACTGTGATGTTCTGCTGCCAGGACCAGAAACATGGCTCCCATCCTCAGGTTTTTCTGAAGACCTTTCTTCGATGAATGCTGTCACATCTACCATTGATGGCAGGTGCTCTGAGCTCTCTGAAAGCCGGCTTGCTCAATCCTGAGTATTGACTCCACTTCTGAGGAGATGTACTGAAGAACGCCTCTCCAGCCCCTTAAATAGCACAGACAACAGGGATATCGGTGGATAGCTCACAACATGACATTGGTTCTTTCCCCGGTTTCAGGAAAACAAGGACTTTTGACATTCGCCATGTCTTCGGAAGTCACTCTTCACTGACCACTTGCATAGGGAACCGAGCACCAGTTCCAAGGCGCTTTAAGAGCTCTGGCGATATGTCGATATAGCCAGCAGCAGCGCCACTCCTGGCGTCGCTCAGAATTGTGTCTAACTCTGTGGCTGTGAACAGCTCTCTGAGTGGCGTTTCTCCGATGGAACCGATGCCATTTGTCATGGACTTGTCATCTGACATGTTTCTCAGTTGGAGCCTTTGACACATTCAGCAGACAACTGGCCGCTTGGCTTCGGATGACAGGTGGTCGGCTTGAGGCTGGGGGTTGCTGATCTGTGCCAAGATGATGAATCAAATTCCACCATTTCCTACTTGAGTGAATGAGGTCTCGATTCCGAGCTGTCTTTTCCCGTTGTGCCCAGCTAGCAGCATCCGGTGATTCGACCAGGTGATCAGCAATGTCTAGATTACCAGAGGATTCAGACTGGCTGAGCAGTTTAGCACGTTCCCCATCAAGGCACAGGGTGTAGACCAGAGAGTGGCTGCGCAGTATGGATGCACAGACAGCTTTGGAGATGGCTCCAAATGCAGCATCACCATCAACAAGCAGATGAGATGCTGGGGCAGCCCTTTAAAACTGCTGGAGTCAAACACAGAGACTCCCTAGTCCAGAGGAGAAGCCATTCATTAGTTCATGTTTGCAAAGCCCCCTGGAGATGGGGTCTTGGGGTAGAAACTCTCTATTGCGGAGTGTCGGGTTGAGGCAGACAACGGGGTAGCTACAGCTCAAGTGGCCCTTGTCCTTCAGATGGTGCAGCCTAAAGACCAGAGTCCTAAGAGCTGCCCTTGGGCAGTAGTGTCAGCCCTATGGGCAGTGCCTGCACCTAGCGGTAGGTGCGGAGTGGGGTAGGGGGCCCGGGCTCACCCTACTCCACTGGATCCTGTTCAACCAGTAATCCTGGGTGCAGGCTCCATTTCCCATTTCAATCTTTGTGTGCCCTGGGTTGCTTCCTACCCTTGACTCCTGCTCTGTCAGTTCCTTTGGGGGTAGCTCCCCTCGCTCTTGTCCTCTGCGGCCTGAGGGAAGTTCTGGCTTGGATTCCGGATCTTCAGCCACAGCAGTCTGCAGCTCCAGCAACTCTATGGTAGGAGCCTGCAACATACATGCACTCTCCTTCTCAATCAGTCCAGACTGAGCTGGGCTGCTCCCTTTTATATCCCGCTTCCAGCTAGAGCACACATACCACTGGGGTCCATCAACTAATCCAGATATTTGCCTAGTTTTACAACAGGCTACAGAAAAAGCAGTAGCAATGTCGGTATAAACTAAAATTTCACACAGACACTGACTTGTCTATACTGCTCTATATACTACACACTGAAATGTAAGTACAATATTTATATTCCAATTCATTTATTTTATAATTATATGGTAGAAATGAGAAAGTCAACAATTTTTCAGTAATTGTGTGCTGGGAAACTCTTGTATTTTTAGATCTGATTTTGCAAGCAAGTCGTTTTTAAGTGAGGTGAAACTTGGGGGTACACAAGACAAAAATCAGACCCTTGAACGAGGTTCAGTAGTCTGGTAAGGTTGAAAACCACTGAGTTAGAGCGTGGCCATCGGGGGCGAAGGGGCTGGGGGTAGATATACCCTGTTGCAGAGGGCTAAGATTTCTCATTATTAAACGGAAAGGAAGGCAGCTCAGAGTGGGGTCTAAAGTGACCACAATGACCAGCCAGAGGGCTGCATCAAGCATAAAGATTCTTACCAGGATGAGTCACGAGGGATTTTTCTAGCCTCTCTTTAAAGGGCAGCTAGGCTCTAATGGACTGAGCACAGGGCTGGATGGAAGTCAGGAGACCCAAGTTATCTTCCCAAATCGGCCATTGATTTACTACAGCCATGGCCAATAGTTTAATTTCCCCTTGTAGTAATGGGATCGTGATGTTCACCCCATCTTTGTGTTGTGCTTTGAGGTCTATAGGCAGGGTGGATTGCGAGTGCCAAGACGTAGTACGTCAGGAAGGGAGGGGTGAAGGGGATTAATCAGGGAATCTGTGTGACCCCTTCCATCTTTTGATCCCCTTGTTACCACCTGAGGAACATAAGAATGGGTCTATTGGGTAAGACCAAAGGTCCATCTTGCCCAGATACCCCAGAGGGAATGAACAGAACAGGGAATCATCAAATGATCCATCCTCTGATGCCCATTCCCAGCTTCTGGCAAACAGAGGCTAGGGACACCGTCCCTGCTCATCCTGGCTAATAGCTATTGATGGACCTGTCCTCCATGAATTTATCTAGACCTTTTTTGAACTGTTATAGTCTTGGCCTTCACATCCCCTGGCAAGGAGTTCCACAGGTTGACTGTGCCTTGCGTGAAGAAATAAATTATTTTGTTTGGTTTAAAACTACTGCCTATTAATGTCATTTGGTGGCCCCTAGTTCTCGTGTTATGAGGAGTAAATACTTCCTTACCTACTTTCTCCACACCAGTCATGATTTTAGAGACCCCTACCACATCCCCTCTTAGTCATCTCTTTTCCAAGCTGAAAAGTCCCAGTCTTATTAATCTCTTTTCATACTGCTGCCAATTCCATCCCCCTAATCATTTTGGTTGCCCTTTTCTGAACTTTTTCCAAATCCAATAGACCTTTTCGGAGATGGCTTGAATACTGTGTGGTCAGCCCGTGGGCAACCATGGAGTTATATAGAGGCAGTATGATATTTCTTGTCTTATCTATCCATTAGCTATCGAACATGCCAGGCCTGTGCCTTACTGAGGGGTTAATAGGAAGCAGCAGATCTGTTGCTTCTGGCTCGTCTTAACTGGAGGCTGCCCAGAAGCAGCGGTTGCGTTTCCTCGCAGCACAGAGAGGTTTCTCCCTTAAAACGTCCAATCCACAGCAAGGCAGCGTGGGCCTTTCCCCCACTCCCAGAGGAGCGAAACGTCATGCTAACCTCATCGGAAGGAGACCCAGCCAAATTCTTTATGCTGCCCAGAGCCGTTTACGTGGAATTAATTAGTTGATGGCATTTGCAGAGCTTTGCCAACAAGGCAGCAGTGGGTAGGGGGCCATCAAACCAGTAACTATTGCTCATCAGCTGTGGGGTGCCAACAGCAACACGTCCAGCTTAACCACGCCACCCAAGAGAGCTCCAGCCAGAGTGGCTCTTGAAGGACATCAGCTTATCTAAAATAGACCAAAAGGGGCAAAAAGACTCCAGCTCCCTGTGTCTTGGGAGACAGAAACCCCGCCCTTGGAGGAACACAGCACAGCAGCTTGGGTTTAGTTAATTGACATGTAAACTCCTACTGGGGTTAAAACCAGCCTAAGCAGGAAGTGTGGGGGCCAAGCAATGCTTCTCATCGGTTCCAGGAAGTGTTACTCACTAATCTGGTTAAGTCCACACTCAAACAAAACTTGTGTAGGCAGAGTGCAGCGAGCAGCTGAAAGGGAAGAAATCAGCTACTGCTGCTGCCTGGCTCCGAGGCAGTCCCGAAAGCTTGGAGATGATCTTGACAATTCCTCCCCTGAGTCAGAGTCCTGCGGGTTTTCAGGCATGATCTAAGGCTGTAACCAAAGCAGCACATGGATGGCTTCCCCTGGCCCCCTCCCATGGCAGGCTTTTGGTGACACAGACAGGTTTTTCCTCTCTGACCTGCCTCCTTCCTCCAGTGTCTGCACCTGCCCCACTCACTGCTGCGGAAGGGTAGATCATAGTGTCACCTCCACCACAGGGGCCAACGTTCCCCCTGAGCTCTGAGCTCTGGGTGTGAAGAGAGGCTGCCTGTCCAAAGAATGTGTTGAAAATGGCCCAAAGAAACCGCATCAGATGTGGACCCAATAATTCAATTGCCTCAAGGGTGACCTCAGGCCAAGCCATCCTCCCTCCTTATCTTCTGCTTTTATACTGCTGCTTATCACTGTGGTAGCTGGGCACTTTCCCCCTGCTCTGCCTGGTACTTAGCTCTCAGCACAACTTTCCAGCATTTGAATTATATTAACCAAGTGCCCTGGGCTAGATGTACAGCCCAGACCTGCTGTTTTAAGGGCCAGGGCCAGGCCTGGAGGCTGGAGAAAGTTCACAGAAGGCCCATGCTCAGGATGCTACCCACCCATCCCTGCTGTTACCTTGTCTTATATTTAAGCAGCAAACTCTTTCGAACAGGGCGCATCCTGTCATTGCATATGCCTGCTCCCACACTGAACCGAGCACAAGGGAGCCCTGAATGCTGCTTCGGGCCTCTGGGTGCCCCCCAATACTGGTAACGTCCCTGGGGTTCCCAGGTTATTGGCAGGGCTCTCCAACAGAAACAGAACCCAGCCACACCTCCGGGCACATCCCCTGCTGCAGCATCTCAGCCTGAACTCCAGCCAACCCGATCAGAGCAAGACGCGTTGCATGTCTTCAGAGCCACTGGCCCTGGAGTCTGGTCAGCACCCCGTTCTCTCGCTCCCTCCCACGGAAAGCTGAGTGCTTTGCAGTGCGCAGCGGTACCTTGCGCCCCAGCTCACAAACATTAACCACTGGGGCATCTGAAACGCCGAGTGGATTTAACCCCAAAATCCTAACATCATTCAGGGTGAGCAGTGGAAACAGGGTCATCAATTTCAGTTTTTTGCCACAGTCAGTTTCACTTGTGGGTTTTTCTCCCAGGAGCAGGAGGCAGTATTGTTTATAGACAAAGGTTATTCCTGTAGAAATGAATGGTTTCCACATACAGACTTCAAAAAAACAACCTCATGGAACCATTTCTGCTGACAACAGGATGCTTGTTGCCATTTCAATTAAGGAGTGTGTGTGTGAGGGAGTGGATATGACCCAACAGTATCCCTTCAAGGAGAGAAACAATCTAGACCAAAAGTATATTTCTTCTCATCTCTCTCCCCCTTCTTTTGTAGGTGGTCATTTCCCCTCCTCCAGCTCAGATATTCCACCCTCCCTCTCTCTGACCTTAAAAGAATTTATTACCAAAGAGTGTAAAAAGATGACTGCAAAATCATTCTGCATTACTGGGAAATCCTTGCAACATTAGCTCAGTAATATTTTTTTTCATAAGTGTTCTCTGTGTTGTCTCTCATGTTCCCCTTCATCCCCCCCGATTTACTTGTTTCCCACACACATACCCACAAATTCCCACTGGAGCCTAGGGGCTGACATACCTGAGGACAGAAATTGGCCCTGAAGTACTTAAGTTCTCTACTCTTTTCTAACTTATGGGCTGCACTAACAGTTTAGAACAGGAGTTGCCCCCATAGATAAGACCTATAGTCTAGCAAATTCTAAGACTAAGGAGAGACTGGATGATAATCAAGGATCTAAGTGCAGCTCTGACAACGAGTCAATACATCCCATTATCTTTCTTTTACAGCCACCCAGAGAAAAGGACACAACTAGTTATGCAAATATGTTTAATGCACTTAGAATACACGGGAGAAAAAATGTTTAGTAATTCACAAAAATATTACAAAAGTCATGTGCAGGTGGATTGCACCGGCTCTCCAATAACAAAAGTAAGAATTTACATTAGGAACTAATATAAAATATTTAAAAACCTCTGCTAGTTTAGCGTTCCATTTTTAATTTTTTTTGGTAAAAAAAAAAAAAAATAAGTCCAACTACAAAGTACTGACAGACTAACTGCAGGAACCCAGGGTCCTTGCAGACCGAATCGGTAGTTTCCTTAGAATTCTAGCAAGAAAAAAACCACACACACACACACACACACACACACACACACACACATATGCAAAAAAGAAACCGATGAACTACAGAAATGTTCACCTCAGCTGATGGCTGCAAAAAGCAACCACAGCGGTCAGGGTTCTGTCCGTTTTATGTAACTCACAGATAAATGCTATTTTCTCCTAGGTTATCCAGCTCAGCGGCCTTCCAGCAGTTAGTGTTGTCAACAATAAGAGAAACAAAAGCTCTATCCCTTTACAAAAATATTTATAGGTAAGGAAAAGGACTTGGTACCCAACCCGGGCTCTATGGACATAAAAGAGTTTTGAAAAAGCAAACAAATCCCTTCAGTGTGAATATGGCTAATCGTTCCTTTAAACATCTTCTCTGCTTCTGACTACAGCTAGAATCCAAGCCCATTGTGCCTTTAAGGGAGGGCGGGAGCTGGATTTGAATGTATTTGGGCCAGTTAAGAATCCTGCATTTGGAACAGCAGGTTCCTAAGCACAGGAAACTGTCTGGTGCCATTGAGCTGCAAATTGCTGCTTCAAGGAAAGGCAAAAGGACAAAATTAAAGGGGCACAATCCTCAGACTGTGTGATCAGTCACTGCTTGAAAGACACTATTGCTTAAACTCACTTCCCCTTTCTTCTGTCCCCAATGGGTTTTGCAGTCTCTAAGGCAGGTGGTATCTTGAAATTCTGTATGTTGTTACAGAGCAAACTGGCGAAGGGATCTTGGGCCTAAGCTGGACCTACTGGTATCAGGAGATTATTATACTGTGGAATATCCCCTGGATTCTAACCACTCCACTGTCAAGAAACAACCAACAGCCACAACGGTTTATGTAGGACCTACATTCAGGGCAACATTTTGCCTCCTCCACTGGCTCTGCAGCAGAAGAGTATTTACAGAGCTGCGCATACAACTCTGTAGTTGGGCCTTGGGGAAGGGAACAAAAACAATTTTACTTTACCAGCTTCCCTAGCAGAGAATGAAGAAGTGCAGAGGAGGAAACAAGGAGAAAAAATAGTTTAAGTCATTTAAAAAATAAAAAAGCATTTGACTGTGTCCTTTTTAACATTTTCCACACAGTGATTTCGATATTTCGATATTTGTGTAACACTGTTATCAGGGACCAAAAATTTCAGCCGTGAATAATGAGGCACACAAGAGTATTTAACACTTTTACCACCTCCCATTATCTCATGGAGGGAAGGAAATAGGCACCTTTATGGCAGACTTGCAATGACATTTCTAAGCTAATATGCCACTTTTTATGATTTTATGGTCTGTGAGCAATTTTAGAAGAAATAGAATGGTACTAGAAATGAATAAGTGGTGATGTGTATTACACGACAGGTTAATTGCCTGAGAGATACAGGTCAGTATGGGGGCCAGTTTAAAACACACTGCCAGCCACAGGCTTATTGTCGGTTTTTAAATTTTGGACTCGCATTCAATGAAAGCGTTACAAAAAAGGAAAGGACAGGCACATACTATTATGCTATGGAACTGTTACAAAAATAATAAGCTACTACAGATCTTGCTGGAAATTGCCATAGTATTGGAGACCTAAATAAGGCTTAAAATGTTAGGATGCAATGACTCGGAACAAAAACATTCAACAGGATAGATTCCTGTTGAAACATTTCCTCTCCATTCATCCCCCCGCTTCCCTTGCTTCTATTAAGGAGGGAGGAGATCTTTGCTGCTTAACAATTAATCTGCTCCTGTTGTTTAACTGAAACTAGAAATAAGGTGCATTTTATGTACAAGTGAGGGTGCTTAGCCACTGGAAAATCTTCCAAGGGAATTAGTGGATTCTCCATCTAATGTTATCCGCCTGAAAGATGCTTTAGACAAATTCAGGTTATTGGGTTCAGTGCATGGGGGAAATTCTGTGGCCTGGGTTATACATGAAGTCAGACTAGATGATCTAATAGTCTGTATAGGTTTTAAAAGTCTATACATTTATTTCCTGCCCACTGAAGTTACAGATTCCACCCTGGTTGTGGGAGCAATCCTTGCTAGCAGCTAGTTACAAGGCAACAAAATGGGGGTTATGACTTTGGATGTGAACATGTGAGGCAGGAATAAACAGCAGGTGCAAGATGAGCTGTTAAGCAACAAAGATCCTGTAGTAATAAAAAGGCTAGAGAAAAGTAAGAGAAAACATCGCTTCTGCCCACCACCACCAGAGAAAAATATGCTCAGCAGCCATGTTTCTAAATGGAGTGTCTGAGTTTTCCTTGGGAGGAGCTGCTGACTAGCTTGATGTGGTAAATGCACAGTACATGAGAAATGAAAACGAAGCTCATTCAATTAAAGAGCCTGCAGAGTCACACAAGGGGATCGAGAGAGAAGCAACAGTAACTTCTGTAAACTGTTAATGATTAAAACAGAATAAGAAGCAGCCACATCATAAATTCACCTTCCATTTGCTAACAAGACAGCCAGCTGTGGACAATGTCAAGAGAAAACAAATCTGACCATTTGCTCTGTATATTGTAAATGAGACTATTGGAGATTTAAAAAATTCTTACTTTGTTTTTTGCCTTTTATGTCAAGTGGTTACGCCTTGCGTTGACAATCAACACAGACCGAGAGCCAGTCTAGTGAGGCCTATGGATCTGCTTGCGTGGAATGCCAGTAGTGCTGAGCACTGAAATGAGGATGTGCTCACATGGTTCCCTTTGCAGAACTGGGTCTAAGTCAGATTCACTTTTATTTTAGTTAATTTCACTTCCAGATTTGCTTGTACTAGCGCAATTTGCATCACTTGGATCACACACACAGTGGAGGTCAGTGGTTTATCTAACAAACTAGGCATCAATTCATTACTGTGTTTAAATTCCATCCTCTAAGTATTTCTACTGGTCTCGAGTTTTGAAAACAAATGTTTATTTCCTCAAAGACAATTTTGTGCTTTGTGACCATTCAAGAGTTACAGATTATTTAAAAGGTAGGGCTTTAGCATGCCGGCTCAAATGATTCTTGGCAAATCTGTGTACAATAAAACCAGTCTACCACTGTCCTCAAAGCCATTACACACAGCAGATATTCTAGTGCTAAGCCACAGAAATTATTACAATAGGTCACACCAATTGCAACACTTAAGGGCTCTCTCTGGTCTGCTGAGAGCCTCGTTTCTCTAAATACTGTAACTGTAATTTTTTTTTTAAACCAAGTGTGTGAGGGGAAGTGTGTTTACAGCTCTTGGGATTTCGCTTGTTTTAAGGTGGCTGTCCCCATGCTAAATTTCAAGGCATCACAGGTCTGCCGTAAGGAAGTATTCCTATCTATCTGCACTGGAAGATTTCTCTTTTTTGGGGGTAGGGGGAAGAGAAACCTCTACACGCTTATTTTAAAATGCAATTTACATCCAGATCGCTGCTTCCAGCCAACACAAATTGCATGGCTTTGATTTTTGTATAATCCCTGTTCGAATCTCTGCCAGCCTGAACAAATCTAAAAGCAGCGTGAGTGGAACTGCCATTCTCAGCAAGACTGGCTTGGACAACCTCCTTGGAATTAACACTTATGTATTTCCCTTTTCAAGCCATTTACTCATTTAAAAAAATATATTCAGAAGTTCTCTTTTTTCTACGTCACCCCTTTTCCCCCTACCCAAGACAAAAACAACAAGAAAAATATCAGAACTCAAGATCTAGTTTAGCTGCCAAATGAATAGTCTTTGGTACGACTGCAAACTTCAGCTGCACACGGGGAAATATGTTATGGGTGATGAGTTCTCTAAATATTGATTAAATGTGCAACTTTCTTGTTCTAAAAGAATGGAGAGAGGAGTGTGACATTACAGTCAAAAGGTTTCCTTTCACCAGTGAATCCCTTTCAGAGAGGCTGGCAATAGGCCGTAGATTGCTATTTTAGCAGTGATTTGTTTTGTTTTTTTAATTTGCTAACCTAATTAGGAAGAGCTGACTTCCTTCCCTTGAAACAAAATGTAACCTGGCAGCCAATCAGGCTTTAAGAAAAGGGTTTGTGAGAAAGTGTCTTACAAATAAAAGGTACTTATCTTACCAACTGGTCATAACTCGAATACTGACAACTATATATAAATACATGACATATAAACAAGAAACACATGGATATAGCTGGGATTTCCAAAGCACTCAGGTCATGTCTACACTACAAAATTATGTCAACCTAGTTTGTTTCGGCATACAGCCCCAGGAGTTATTAAATCACTTGTGTGCACGCACTTGGCTCCTTGTGTTGACGGCATGCATCCTCCCCCAGAGCGTTTGTATAGACTGTATTGTCAGTGTGAGGCATTGTGGGTCGGCTCCTGAAAGCCAACAACAGTCAACATAAGCGACACAGCATCTATGTTGACATTGCGTCAACTTAATTACATTGACTGTGACTCTACCCCGCTTGGGAAGGCGGTGTTAGACACCACTCGGTGCGGACAGGCACTTACGTCGTCAGGAGCCAAACTGAAGTGAAGACACTGCCACAGCTAAGTCGGCACAAGGCAGCTTACTTTGACCTAACCCTGTAGCGTAGGCCAAGCCTCAGTGTGATCTCTTTACATCCTCTTCTGAAGCCAACGAACATCCAACCCACAGTGTCAAAGAGTGAATGCAGAATGGAAGAACAAATGTGGGAGAGGCAGATTTGGAGAAAATTCCTGCACAGAGAAGGTATTTTACCTACAGTCCAGCACTCGCTCATATGTCTCGTGGAAAGGTTTCAAAGAGTCTCAATTTGAGCTAGGGCAGAGAGACAGAACTCAGAGATGGCCTCCTGGTCTCTGCCCCTCTGGGACTGCTGTGGAACAGTAGCAATTGCTGACACCCTAGGAAAGTCCTGTCCTTTCAGCTTCTCTTAATGAGCCTTCGAGCTGGAATTAAGGGAGAGGAGCCAGCCCCAGGGCAATCAGCCAGTTCTCCAAATGCCACTGGCAAGTGTTTGTCATTCTACAATGGTTCATGGGCTGCTGTGGACTTAGGGCAAAGTTTTCATTGCCCACTTTCCCCCTTTTCTGATAGGCATGTTGCCATTATTTCTTCACAGTAAGGTGGGGAGGGAAGTCGATGTTGTGCCTCACTTGGTTGCTTTGCATGCCAATCTTCAGTATCCCTCTAGTCCACTGGTCCTTGGAAAAGCATCTAAAACTTCCACCAATGTTAGGGAACAGACTGGCATTGCATACATGTTTCAGACTAAATGGGATGCTGAAAGCCACCCAAAGATTCTCCTGGATAAATGCAGTCAGCCACTACACATGAATCTCTCTGGCTGGCCCTGAGATCGGAAACTCTGCTTTTTAAAAGTATGATTTCAAGATGATCCTTTGAGTTCAGACAAAATTACAGACTCATTTACATCTAAATTGCTTTCAGAGCTTTGTAAAAAGGAAGCTGTTAAGCAATGCAGGACCTGGATTTGGCTTGCCTTAAATAATAATAAAAATAATGGTACTTGTACCTCCCTCTGAGAATCTTGCTCCACTTCACAGATGCTAATAGACTAGGCATCCCAACCTCCTGGGAATATTATCCCCATTTGCAGAGGAGGAAGTGAAGTGATTTGCCTACACTCACACAGGAGCACAGCCACCAGATCGCTCAGCTCCTAGATATATGCCTCAACCACAGGACTACAGAGCTAACATCAACCAGCTCCAAAATATAGTTTAAAAATCTTGACAAAATCCCACTTTTGGATTTGCTGGGAAGAAGTTAAGACAACAACAAACAGCTTCTGTGAGGTTAGGGCCAGTTTTAGCCACTTGCTGTTGATCAAACTGACTAGTAGTTAGAAGTTGCTGCCGCAGCCATATTAAGGCCACTGTACTGTGTACAACCGGAAATGAAGAAACGGCCACGTTAGCTTGTGAGTGGAAAAGGGTGGGGAGAGAAATCTGCACCCACATAATTAGAAGTGACAGATTCACACTGGAATACAGTCTTAGAAAGCAGTGGAAAATTTGCTTTAGAGAACAATCCAGGATTGGCAGGGGAAGGACTCAAGCATAGGGTAGACTGCAGCTCCACCTGTAACGCACCCACCAATGGCCTGCTCGTCAGTACGCGACAAAAGCTCTCAGCACACATGCTTCATCTTGGTCTCAGGGAGGCCGCCGGGACCAAGAGGGAGTTGCATGTTGGAAGCAGAGCCTGAAGCTTATACTACAATACAACTTGGGGGACCCGGTTACAGCCTGCTATTCCTCGAAGTGTTATGGTTAAAGCAAGGTTCAAGGCCTTAGCACATGGCTACGGTCCCATGGGCACCGAGAAAATGCAGCAGACTGTCGACCATAGAGTCTGGAAAGATGGAACTGTGCTAAGGACAACCGTTTTGTAAGCGAGGAGGGCTTTCTTCCAGGACTCTGCTGCTGGCTAGTCTCTGTTGGTGGGGAGAGTGGGAGCAATCTCCATATTAAACAATTTAGAGCAGCCCTCTGGAGCACAGCCCCTCTGAACACACAGGTCCTTTCCCACTTCTAGGATTCGAAGGGATTCTGTACAATAGCAAGGAAAAAGCACTTGACAGAATCCCTTGAAAGAGAAACATTCTGTAAACAGGAGATCTCCTCCTCTGCCCCCGGTAGTCTCTCTTCCTCCTGCTTGTGCAAAAGCAGAGGTCACAACCTTCTCCGGGGCTCATGCATACATTCATACGCTAAGACAGGATGTGCAAGAAGAAAGTTGCCTCTGTTTGCAGCGATACCAGAGCTAATCAGACTGAGCTCAACGCTCAGACCTTTCCTAATTCTAGTGGCAGGGAGGGTTTGTGTTTGTTTTTTGACTAAACTTGAGAGTTCATCTTTAAAGGAAGCATGCGAGCTTCTGGCCTCGAAGACCACTCCATTTCTGAAAAGACAAAACAGCCCCTAGAGGAACAGTTCTGCAGTCGGTAAAAGTTTGGCTAGCAAAAAGGATTCCAGAGTCATGTAGAGAACATTTAATCCATGTGCCTGCACCTGGCAGAGTGCGTATGTAAATATAGGTGTACAAGGTATCGACACCCTGGGCGAAGACTGCAGGGATATTTGTAGCCAGCTAGAACAGGGAAAGAATTCTTACCACTACTTTTCAGAGTGAAATATTTCTCACTTGCACTCAAACATATGCAGGCTGGTCCCGGGGAGTTCAGTCCAGGGAAGGATGGGGAGGAAAGGGCTCAGTGCTGTCTCGTTCTGTCTGGGTTGGTGTTGTGTAACTTCTCTTCTGTTCGCAGTGGTTGTGCGGCAATCTCCTTTATTTGAAGGCATAGTTCTTGCTGCCTTAATTATCCTGTGAGTCACCGAGCAACGTACAGTCACTTGGCTCTCCCAGATGTCAGGCGGGAGTAATTCAGCTCTAATGCAGAGGGTTGTCGAACACAGCGTCTGGTAAGATGGAGACTTTCAGTTTCTTTTCAGGCCAGCTGTACTCTTTTGGAAGTTTAAACTATGAGGCAATAAAGGGAGTCAGTTAATGTATGTCCCTGCAGCCCAACCCACATTAACCCAAAGCTATTCTGAAAGCAGGCAGCCCTCTAAGAGCTTAGGTTTTGGGTGTTTTTTTTTTATTTTAAAGCAAAAGGCCACTAAGAAAACGTTTTCCCCTCCCCCATCAGTATGTTTTGGACAGCAGTGGACATTAGATAATGTGGTTTGTGTCTTTGCTGCCAAAGTAAAGTTACAAGATTCCAGTCCAAGCGTTGTTCACTTCATTCGGTGAATTCTGCCAGGGTTACTGTTCCCACCACCATTTTCCCTCCCCTCCTGCATCTCAGTAAATGTCTGCGACTTACAGTGAAGTGGAAAGGGAGATACTCTTGCATTTCCTCCAACTACCCTCAGGTCCCACGAGCCCCCTTTGTTTGCTTTAAAGCAAAAATCAGACAGCGGCTTTAAGATTCTCTGAATCATGTGATATAGGGGAGGCTGCAGGGTTCTCTATGTAGCAGGCAGAGAGCAGCACAGTGATTCACATGGGCAGCAGCGAGGCATGTTGTTCTGGTGAAGGAGAGCCACTTTCTGAATACCGTCCTTGGGCCACTTTATGGGAAAAAACCCACCTCTGGAACAAACCCCTTCACTTTCCAGTGCCTGTACCACGGCTCATGTCCACACACACAGCTGCCCCGACTATTAAGTGTTGGTTGCAATACCCAGCATAGGACCTTGAGCTCAAGTCTGATTTTACACACCACTGCTTCCAATGGCTACTTCTTCATGTGGAAGGGAAGCCATGAATATTACAGCTGCTCTGGTTCATCCAGGTCTAGCTCCACCCCACAACACAGACCCTCTTGTTGGAAAGTAATCCCAAAACTCCTGCTCCCAGAACCAGTGTTGGGCACTCTTGGACAGCTGTCTGAGGAGTCCTTACAATGCACTGATCTGACCGTGGCTTTAACAGGCATGTGCCGAAACAGCTCTGTCAAAAACTGTTATGCTGTGGGATGCACTGAACTGCTGCAAGGAGCAACAAGATGACTGGCCATCTCAGACAGTCAGTGTCCCTGCATCAGTGAGTTTGAGCCGGATGCAAATGGAAGGGTGTCTGCACTAAGGGTAAGCCCAGGCAGAGCGGCTGTAAAGCCATGCTGTGGGGCAGCGGGGTTTGGGGCTCTCACGGAGTTACAGGATAAGCATCTCAGAGGAGGAAAGAGACCCCCAACTCCATTTCATTTTTGCTTCCCGTTGTGGATTTCGCAGAGGAAAGTCAGAGTGGAAAAAGGATGTCAAGAACAGAAAGGGAGGTGGGATGCAGGGTTGATTAACACTGCAAATTCCTAGATGTGTACAATGGCAGCCTATTTATTTAAAGCTGCCTCTCGTGTTTTAGGGCTTGTCCAGTCTATGCATTTGCCCCATTCAAAAGCTGTTTCAGGGAATATGATTGTCCCGGTCACTCCCAGCCTGTGCACACAAAGCATGGGAAAGGAATTGCTTTGTTTTTAAAATTTTGCTGCACCCACAGCCTAGCACCGGCTGACAGAAAGATTTTACCTGATATTTGAACAGGGAGCTTTACCCGGGGTCCTGCCTTGACTAGGGAGGATCGTCTAAACCAGAGATGTTCAATTCAGAACTAGTGCAATAGGTCCCTTTCCCATGAAAGTAAGTTCAGTGGTGACACATGGGCCCAAACTACGGCAATGTCTACACTACAGCCAGGGGTGTGAATGGCAGCTCCCCAAGACTTACCCACAGTAGCTATACTCCAGCTAACTTGCTAAAACTAGAAGCAAGGACGCCGCGGAGTGGGCTGCAGCATCAGCTGCACAAGCAATTGCTTGTCTATGAAAACATGAACTGCCATTCACACCGCTCCCCAGACGCTGTAGATTGCCTGTGTTTGGTACCAGTGTGCTGGAGAGTGGGCCTAAGTAGTGTAGGACTATTAAAATTAACCTTTTGCCATTCCAGTAATTGCATCTGCCCCCTCAGTTTCTAAGCTGACACTCTGTTTTACTCCTCTAGTGCAGCGGTCTCCAAACTTTTTTGATCATGCACCCCTAGGAGAAAAAAAATATTGTGCACGCACCCCCATGGGGGAAGCCCCACCCTAACCCCTCCCCCATCTACTCCCTCCCATTTCCAGCCCCTGACTGATCCCCTCAGAAACCCCTCTCCTTGTCCCCTGACTGCTCCCTCCTGGGACCTCTGCCTCCAAGGACCCCCCCATGCAAGCTTCCCTAACCCATGTCTCCTGACTGAGCCCTCATTGTCCCCGAACTGCCCCCATGGGGCTGGTCTGAGCCGTGGTTGCCCGGCTCCCAGGGCTGGGTCTCAACCCGCCGCGTAGTGCCCGGCTCACGGGGCCGGGTCTCAACCCCCGGCGCGGCTCCTGGGGCTGTGTCTCAGGCGCAGCCCAGCGTGGCGCCCGGCTCCCAGGGTTGGGTCTCAGCCGCCGTGTAGTGCCCGGGGCCAGTCCCCGCCGCGGCTCCCAGGGCCGGGTCTCAGTGCCGTGTGGCGCCCGGGCCCGGTCCCCGCCGCGGCTCTCGGGGCCGGGTTTCAGCTGCTGTGTGGCGCCCGGCTCCCGACGTCGGGTCTCAGGCGCGGCGCCCGGCTCCTGGGGCCGGGTCTCAGGCGCAGCCTGGTGCAGAGTCTGGATCCCGGGGCTGGGTCTCAGCTGCCGTGTGGCGCCCGGAGCCGGTCCCCGCTGCGGCTCTCAGGGCCGGGTCTCAGCTGCCGTGTGGCGCCCGGGGCCGGGTCTCAGCTGCTGTGCGGTGCCCAGCTACCGGGGCCAATGTTGCTGCGGTGCTTGTAGAGGGGCTGCCGGGCCCACCCAGTTCCTCCTGCCGCAGTGGTGCCCAGCTCCAGTGGCCGGGGCCACTCGGCTCCTCCTGCCTTACTGGAAAATGCAGGAGGTTTCCAATAAGGCAGGAGGAGCCAGCCAGCCGGCCCCGGCGGCTTCCCTGCAAGGGCCGCGGCTGCCCTGGCGGCAGGAGGAGCCAGGCGGCTCCTCTGCAAGCCCCGTGGTGGTCCGGCTCCTCTGGCCAGGGCCGCCGCAGCGCTTGTGGAGGAGCGGCCGGGGCCGCCTGCCTTCTCCTGCCGCCACGGCGCCCGGCTCCTCCAGGCTGGAGCTGCGCACCCCCGTGGGTGGTCCTGCGCGCACCCCAGTTTGAAGACCACTGGTCTAGTGAATAAAAACTGGTGCAAGGTACACTACTTTGCCAACCGTTTTATAAACCTCTGTAGAACCTGCACCCTTATTGTTGGTCACTATCTGATTTAGCCTACGGGCCGCCCTTCCACTCGTGTCTAATGCACACACCACACAACCATTCTAACGGTCACGAAGAGACACAAAGACATGGCATGAGTTTTTGAGGTGCTCAGCCAGATTCGGGTGGCGTTGCAGCTCGTATTCATTTCACCTTCCATTGCTGACTCATTCGACCAGGAAGGAGGGATTCTTCTTCTAGAACTCAGAACTGGCTTTTCATTCTATCTAGCTGGATACCGGCAACAACCCAAGGGAGACTTCGGGGAATGTATGACGTTGACCCAAAATTCTTTACAAACAAGGATCCTGTAACTTACAAAGTCCTGCAGGATTTTGGGTGATGACAGATCATAACCATCTAGAGCAGGGGTCTTCAAACTGGGGTGCGCGCACCCCCGGGGATGCGCAGGACCACCCCCGGGGATGCGCAGCTCCAGCCTGGAGGAGCTGGGCGCCGTGGCGGCAGAAGGCAGACAGCCCCGGTCGCTCCTCCACAAGCGCCGCGGCGGCCCTAGCCAGAGGAGCCGGGCCACCACGATGCTTGCAGACGAGCCACCTGGCTCCTCCTGCCGCCAGGGCAGCCGCAGCCCTTGCAGGGAAGCCGCCGGGGCCGGCCGGCTCCTCCTGCCTTACTGGAAACTTCCCTCGTTTTCCAATAAGGCAGAAGGAGCCGGGCAGCCCCAGCGGCTCCTCCTCAAACACCGCATCAGCCCCGGCCACAGGAGCTGGGCGCCACTGCGGCTGGAGGAGCTGGGTGGCCCCAGCAGCCCCTCTACAAGTGCCGCAGCAACACTGGCCCCAGTAGCTGGGCGCCGCATGGCAGCTGAGACCCGGCCCCGGGCACCACACGGCAGCAGGGGCTGGCCCTGGGCGCCACATGACAGCTGAGACCCGGGCCTGGGAGCCGCAGCGGGGACCGGCCCCGGGCGCCACACGGCAGCTGAGACCCAGCCCCGGGATCCAGACTCTGCGCCAGGCTGCGCCTGAGACC